>JAVLUX010000005.1:0-1200000 GCA_032164185.1 Moxostoma hubbsi | reverse complement strand
TACTTACCATACAGTGTTCTCTTTTCATCCCAACACATTCTCACACCCAACTCGTCACATATGGACGCTTGGCCAGGACCCCTTGGCGTCACTTTTTAACACACTGGGTATACCTTTGGCGTAATTTTTCAACGTGCAGGGCAGAGAGTCAAGCGGCAGCGGCGAGTCAAGCGTTGTTAAACTCACCGATGAATGCGGTTGCCTATGAACGCGCTAAACCTTTGCGCAGAGGGCAGTTTGATATCAGATTGCGAGGGTTTTTAAACATAAAAAAACAGTTGGAGGGCCAGATAAAGATGATCTGGGGGCCACCATTATACTAGCCCTGGCATAGATCATTTATTGTAGCCAATTCCTTTTTATTTTTATTTATTGTAGTCTCGAGCCATTCACAGCAGACAACGGGTTGCGGTGAGCTTACCCAAGACGTCAAATTTCAATGCTACAGGCTCCGGTTCAGAGTTCTATAGAAGTCTATTGGACTACCCTGCACGTTGAAAAATGATGCCAAAGTTATACCCAGTGTGTTAAAAAGTGACGCCAAGGGGTGCTGGCCAAGCGGCCATATGTGACGAGTTGGGTGTGAGAATGTGTCTCACGCGATCACTGATCTGTAGTGCACGCGACCCTGCTTTTCAGTCCGTGGGAAAACAGCGTCAATTTTAAACGTAACCGAGAACAGCGCGCGCATCTGAGGAACAGCCAGTCACAGGATTTTTGACTGTTTGTTAAATGTTTTCAGTTTTGTTTGAATTCGTTTATATCACATCTGTGACCCTCACTGGTGCTACCGCTGGGCTGCGGATCTGACATATCACGGTACTGTTTGAATTTGAAAGTGTTTTTGTGTGTAACACAATGTAGCGTCAGGTTAGAAGGTGAATGCTGATCGGTCATTTACTGTGTATGTCAGATATCTGCTTCACTTCTGAGTGGCTTGTCTTACGGTGCTGAGCGGAGCAGAGCGAGCGTATTCAGTTCATTCATGCTCGCTCTGCTCGCGCCAGTGGAAAAAAGCGCTAATGCACTGTCACAAACTGTTTTGAAATATATCGGCCAAACGTAAATATTTATCGGCCGATGCCGATATCTAAAAAATTCCAAATATTGGCCGATATATTGGCTTCGGCGATATATCGGTCGACCACTATTCACAACCCTCGTGGTGTATTTGCCACACATTACCTCGCCCTAGACTGGGCAGGGTGTGGCCTCCGCAGGGTCTTTCACGCCTGAAAGAATAGGAAATTAGCGGACTCCCTGGACGCAGCATCCTCGCCTCCGGCCCAACAATGTAGCCCAGGCACGCCAGCGCTGACGAGCTCCGAAGACGCCTCTCTAGGCCTCTTCCTCAGTCTCTAACCCACCCCTTGCCGGGTGCGTGGAGCAAGATAAGTTCTTCGAGTCTTCTCTCAGCACCCAAGCATCGGGACGCTCTTCTGCCTCCCGACGTGCTATTTCCTGCTCCCCACGGGGAAAGACCACCTTCCCTGACTTAAGATAGGCCCCAGCCGATTCATGTCCTATGTGAGAGACATAGTGAGAGAGATGGCCGCGGCTGCTGGGCTTGCTCCCATGCTATTCATGTAGCACCTGTTTCCCCCTTCAGGGGTCTGTATGCAAAATCTCTTTGGAGGCGTTGGGGAGGGCTATGTGCAGCCGGTACAGGTGCTTCTAGCACGCAATAGCCTGCTTTGAACCTGTTTCGACAGTTCATGTAACACGGTCAGTGCGTGGTGCTTTTATATGGGACTCAATGTGTCACTTCATTCGACACAACGTCGAGTGAGTGACAGAAGGGGAACATTGTGGTTACTGTTGTAACCTCCGTTCCCTGAGGGAGGGAACGAGACGTTGTGTCCCTTCTGCCACAGCACTAGACCTAGCACTGTAAATGGCCACACCTTATTTTCGGCTCCTCAGTGCAAAATCCTGACTGGCATTCACAGCCCCGCTTCCCTTTATACCCGTATGTTCTGTCTGCTAACTTGACATTGGTATTTTCTCAGGTTCAGAGGTACGTTCGGCATCGCAAGAAGACCCCATGTGTCACTTCATTTGACACAACGTCTAGTTCCCTCCCTCGGAGAATGGAGGTTACAACAGTAACCATGACGTTTTCAGCAAACAAAATATCTAGCACAAACACACACATCTTCAGTTCTTTGTCTATGGTCTTTTTTTTTTACATAGTTAAACTTACAAGGTAAACTGTGTGTTTGTGTGTGTTTCCGTGCTTGCATGTGAATATGTGTGTGTATGTATGTGTTTCCATGCGTGCATGTGAATGGGTGTGTGTATAATTATAACAGTTCATTGGGCTCAAACATACTCAAATTTAAATACAGAAATTTCGGTTCAGATTACAGTCAAGACATACAAGAGATTATTCTCATCTACAACACTCATCACTGACACTCTTCACTGAATCAGTTTCCGTTTCTACGTGACTCTGTTTTAGTTGTTTTTTTCAAAGCTATTATATTTAAACTTGAAAAAATGTGAGGAGAAGAGAGAAAGAAAATCTAAAATCAAAAAAAAAAAAAGCAGAAATGAGAACTGCTTCTGATTCAAGAGACTTATTGCCAATTTGTTCAGAGTAAATTGACTAATTTCAGTTAGTACGGACATGAACTGGAAACAAGTTCCCATGTATTTGACAACAGATCTGATCAGGGACTACAGCATGTTTTATTATGCTCATGTAACGGTGACTTATGGGAAATGTAGTGAGGCAGAAAATTTCAAAATAAGAGTCCATGAAAACAGGTGCAGACAGAATGTGACAGCTCATAATGAATATTGACACATATTCCAATTTTCAGTTTGATGAAGCTTGTGCCAGGGTGTAAAATTTTAATTGCCAAATGGAGGTTTAAAATTGTCTTTTCGCCACCAAGTAAAAGTTACTTGCCAGTTATCCTGTAACTTTGTTAGGAACTACAATAAAATACACAACAAGAATTTATAAAACTTACCATTGTAATGGTGATAAATTGTAAGAATGATAATATGACCGTTACTACAGTAAGCGAGATGTTTTTGCCAATTGTAAATATTTATTTTAAAAAAATATCTAAATGACTAAAGCTTTCTCTTCAAAACTCCATCTGGTTAAACATGGAATAGTCTGTGTTTTAAGCAAGTATGCTGAAATATGCAAGGAAAAACAGCTCAACAATCCCACTGTCTTATACAAAATATACAGTATATATATATATATATATATATATAATTAAAATAATGAAAAAAAATACCCCATGGCAAGTAAGAAAAATATTTATACAATATTTATATATTGAAATGAACATTTATTAAATATGTTATAATATTTCTATATATTTTCTCAATTCAACCACCATTGAGAGGTCACAGATGTGGAAAAAAAGTGCATTTTGAAGAATAGCTTTTCATCTCTTACAAATAATGCAAATCTGCATACACACAAGCACAGACATACAAGCACACATAAAAAACAGTATACACACACACACACATACACACGCACATACCCTGGGGATAATCCTTCATAGGTGCTTACTGTGCCAAGCATAATTCATGCTGGTAAACACTCATACACTTTGTCCCATCAGATCGTCTTGTAAGGATTATCAGAGAATAATAAGGCTCAGGACACAAACACAGAGCAAAAATAAACAGGGACTTTATTAATACAAAATAAATAAAAAACAAATCAAAGAGAGAGAGAGAGAGAGAGAGAGAGAGAGAGAGAGAGAGAGAGAGAGAGAGAGAGAGAGAGAATTCCTGGTCAATGCCACAAGAACTCAATAAATGTGCAATATTTCACTTCAAGATGGATTCATTAAAATTATTTTCATGAAAATATAATCTTTGGACACACATGGAACAACTTTTACTCTCAACACGCAGTGAAAATATCTTGCTGCTGAATACTTCACTACAATACACAATAACTGGTGAATTAAATATGAACATTTACCAGCATGTTGCATATAATGTCGTGACAGGATGGAGGGTGTGGACGGGTCATGATTTTACACACCTGGTCCCTTATCAGGCTAATTAAGCCTCCGAGAGGGATTAAGGCCGACTGCGGAAGGTGGTGCGAGAGAGAGAGAGAGAGAGAGAGAGAGAGAGAGAGAGAGAGAGAGAGAGAGAGAGAGAGAGAGAGAGAGAGAGAGAGAGAGATTGTTTAAGGGCAGCTGACCGTCGTGTGTGTGTTTGTGTCTTTTGTTTAAGTTTTTCATTAAACTATTATTTATATTGTCAAGCCGGTTCTCACCTCCTCCTTTCCCTTAATCTCCTTTATAAATATATATAATTTTTTTTGTCACTTATATATATATATATATATATATATATATATATTTGTCAAAATATGGCTGCAAATGCAAGTGATTTCCTCTCATTTTACTGGAGGTTTGGCATAGAGTAAACGATCGATCCATGACTTTTGAGAATCACTATCGAATCAATCAAATTAAAAAGTAAAAAATCAATTAATCGAAAAATCTATTATTATTTTTCCAGCCTTACAAAGTATATTGCTTTTTTTCTGAATCGGGGTGAAATATGACCTGGAACCCCATCCAAAAATGCATGACACATTTTAGTTCACATATTGTGTAAAGTATATTTTGCTTTCATTACTGTAGAAGCTGTTCTTCCTTAACAAACAGAACTAGTCGAAACAGATTACATACATCAATGAACATAAAGAGCAAAAACATTGATGAAAATACCTACACATGGAGAGAGAGAGAGAGTTGTGAGTTTGGACAACCAGAACTCAAACCAATAACAACACATGATGTATCGATGACCCCTGACCCCAATCCCCTCCCCCTGTTACTGACCCTATATGTTGCATTAATGTTATTTCTTTATATTTATTATTGTTGTCATGTCTTAGTTTAGTTCCTGTTCTGTTTTTCTATGTAATTGCTTTGGCAATACAAAATGTCTTTGTCATGCCAATAAAGCTCGTTAAATTGAAATTGAAATTGAAATGGAATTGAATTGAGAGAGAGAGAGACAGGATTATGAAGACATATTGATAAAAAGAGTGAAAAGGAAAGACAAAGACACACATAAACACAATTGTGAGACGTGCTGTTTTACAAAACATTTGGCTTGAGGGCACTCTCTCTCATTCTCTCTCCCATCACTCTGTTACAATGTGAAGATCATCTAAAAGCACAATATTAAACAGGCATACAAGTGTGTGTGATCCACACTGATACTTTGTGCACAGACACACTAAAACACACACCGTCTGTCTAACGCATACCTGCCAACACTTTTAAGGGTTTCTCCCAATTTTTCACCCCTCCTCCCGCTACTCCCATTTTACAATTACTCCCGATATACTCACAATTTTCTGCATCCACACTTCACTCATACGGGATCGTCCCTTATTTAAAAATGAAATGATGCGTCCTGTATCGAATCAATACGGGACGCGATTTGTCCCATAAGCTGGTCAGATGGCATCATAGCAAAATTGTTCCAGATCCTTAATTTAACAATTCTATAAGTTGGAAATGTTTTATATGGTGAGTAAGAAGTCATCTGAACGTCCACATATTGTGCTAAAACTGTGGATATTTCTATTGAAAAACAGAAGGTTCAATATAAATATTCAATAACATGTACAAAATTACACAGATCCAAAAATGTATGAATACAATCACTGAGTCATAAAGAATAAAATAAATAAAAAAATTATAATAATAATTTAAAAAAAAAAACATAAAACAAAAATATAATAAAATCCACATAATCCAACACAGATTTATACAAAAATAAGTCCACATCATACAATGCATCCGGAATGTATTCACAGCGCTTCACTTTTTCCACATTTTGTTATGTTACAGCCTTATTCCAAAATGGATTCAATTCATTATTTCCTCAAAATTCTACAAACAATACCACATAATGACAACGTGAAAGATGTTTGTTTGAAATCTTTGCAAATTTATAAAAAAATAAAAAAAAATAAACAAATCTAATGTACATAAGTATACACAGCATTTGCCATGAGACTCAAAATTGAGCTCAGGTGCATCCTGTTTCCACAGATCATCCTTGAGATGTTTCTACAACTTGATTGGAGTCCACCTGTGGTAAATTCAGTTGATTGGACATGATTTGGAAAGGCACACACCTGTCTATATAAGGTCCCGCAGTTAACAGAGCATGTCAGAGCACAAACCAAGCCATGAAGTCCAAGGAATGTCTGTAGACCTCCGAGACAGGATTGTTTCGAGGCACAGATCTGGGAAAGAGTACAGAAAAATTTCTGCAGCATTGAAGGTCCCAATGAGCACAGTGGCCTCCATCATCCGTAAATGGAAGAAGTTTGGAACCACCAGGACTCTTCCTAGAGCTGCCACCAGGCCAAACTGAGCAATCGGGGAAGAAGGGCCTTAGTCAAGGAGGTGACCAAGAACCCTATGGTCACACTGACAGAGCTCCAGCGTTTCTCTGGAGAGAGGAGAGAGGAGAACCTTCCAGAAGAAAGTCACTCCTCAGTGAAAGGCACATGACAGCCCACCTGGAGTTTGCCAAAAGGAAACTGAAGGACTCTCAAACCATGAGAAACAAAATTCTCTGGTCTGATGAAACAAATATGGAACTCTTTGGCCTGAATGGCAAGCGTCATGTCTGGAGGAAACCAGGCACCGTTCATCACCTGGCCAATACCATCCCTACAGTGAAGCACGGTGGTGGCAGCATCATGCTGTTGGGATGTTTTTCAGAAGCAGGAACTACTAGTCGGGATCGAGGGAAAGATGAATACAGCAATGTACAGAGACCTCCTTGATGAAAACCTGCTCTAGAGCGCTCTGGACCGCAGACTGGGGTGAAGGTTCATCTTCCAACAGGACAACGACCCTTAACCCACAGCCAAGATAACTCTGTGAATGTCCTTGAGTGACCCAGCCAGAACCCAGACTTGAACCCGAGTGAACATCTCTGGAGTGATCTGAAAATGGCTGTGCACCGATGCCCCCATCCAACCTGATAGAGCTTGAGAAGTCCTGAAAAGAAGAATGGGAGAAACTGCCCAAAAATAGGTGTGCCAAGCTTGTAGCATCATACACAAAAAGACTTGAGGCTGTAATTGGTGCCACAGTTGCTTCAACAAAGTATTGATTTGAAAAAGTCAATTTTTTTTTTTTTTTAAATTTGCAAAGATTTCAAACAAACCACTTTCACGTTGTCATTATGGGGTATTGTTTGTAGAATTTTGAGGAAAACAAGTAATTTAATAAATTTTGGAATAAGGCTGTAACATAACAAAATGTGGAAAAAATGAAGCACTGTAAATACTTTCCGGGTGCACTGTATAAGAATAGTTCCCCGTCTGTCGCTCACTTCGACGCTGTGTCGAAGAAGCGACAATACGGGTCTCTCTTGAGTGCCGAATATAACTCTGATGTATGAAAAAAGGCCAATAAGAAGTTGGCAGACAGAATTTGCATGTCCCGCCCCCAGACATACAGGTAAAAAGGCGGGGAAATACGTTTGTGCATTCCAAAATTTTCATCTGAGCCGATGGTCGTGTATGCAGTGAGCTGTGAGTCACACACCTGTTCCTCTTCCTCTGAGCGATCTGCTGTTGGATCTACGGCGCACTTCAGCGGCCTTCTCCTTCTCTGCACGGCAGTGCAGTTTGCCCCTGGGCCTTTGACAGCGCAACTAAAGAGTTGTTATTAAAAGAGTGATTTTCTCTAAAAGTTTTTTCCTCTATAAGAGCAATACACAGAGGCGTTGAATGTCCTTTTCAGGACACATCTTTTAAAAGATGCCTTTACGCCCTTGTGTAGTTCCTGGTGAGTGCTCTCCGCTTCAGACGGCCACAGGCGCTGTCTCGTGTGTTTGGGCTGCGATCACACTGAGGCAGCGTTTGTGGATGGTTCATGTTCTCACTGCGAGGGCATGACCATGGCAACGTTGCGGTCGCGGCTTTCTTTCAACCGAAAGAACGCCACTCCAGATGCCCCCTGCATCGTTCCTTCTTCCCACGGGATTGAGGACGATGCGGCTGGCGATGGAGGCGATGGCAGTTGGCGTGGCATGGCCAGGTACAGGAACAGCCCGCCCCGGTACGCTCGTTGACTTCCGTCCTCCCCACAGCCGTCACGGCTGAATGATTGGTTCCTTGGTTCTGTGCGTCGCTCACAGCCATGGCCCCCCTGGTCCCTTTCTTCCCGGAGGTGCATGATGAGCTAACGACTGCATGGAGAGCACACTTCTCCACTCATCAAAAAGCCCTTCGCTCATCCGCTCTCACTACCCTCGACGGCGGAGCGGCCCACGTGTACACGCCGATTCCCCAGGTGGATAGGGTGGTTGCGATCCACCTATGCCTCGAGAACGCCACCATCTGGTGGGGTCACCCTGTGTTCCCCTCCAAGGCCTGTAGGATGACGTTGGCACTGGCTGCTAAAGCCTACAGCGCCACTGGACAGGCCGCTTCCGCCCTGCATGCCATGGCCCTCCTGCAAGTCCACCAGGCACTCAAAGATCTGCACGAGGGTAGTCCTGATCCCAACGTCTTGCAGGAACTGTGCTCAGTGACCGACCTCGCCCTCAGGGCCACGAAGGCCACAGCGCAGTCACTCGGGCAGAAGATGGCCACACATGTGGTTCAGGAACGTCATCTGTGACTGAACTTTGACGAGATGCGCGAGACGGACAAGAGACGCTTCCTCGACGCCCCTGTCTCCCAGTTTGGCGATACCGTCGAGGACTTCTCCATTGTGAAAAAGCAGACGGAGGCCATCTCACATATCCTGCCCCACGCAAACCTGCCGCCACAGGCCATGCCCGTCTGCTCTCCGTGTGTGTCCTCCTGCGGTTTCACAATGCACAGCTCCGCCTCAACACGGGCCCAGCTCTCAGCCCCGGCGTCGAGTGCCCCACAGGAAGCGCACGCCCCCGTCTCACGGACCCCCTCGTAGACCCTGAAGGCTCCCGGGCGCTCCTGAGACGATTGCAGGTAAGCAGACCACTCCGTCCCCTGGTGGAGGGCCGGGAGGAGAATCCTTGTTTGAATTTATTTAATTTGCCGCACCGCCTCCGGGCTGCGGTACCCACATTCTCAATAACAGAGCTATTTCCTTTGTCTCTGGGTCACCTGGCCCACAAATGCTGTTCTTCCCTTAAAACTGGGGTTGATGCATATGAGACTGCTTCAGCAATGGCTCCAGACTCGAGTCCCGAGACGATCATGGCACCACGGCACGGACCGTGTGATGATCACGCCTGCCTGCCGCCAAACATTCAAACCCTGGACAGACCTCTGCTTTCTGCGGGCAGGAGTCCCCATGCAGCAGGTGTCCCGACGCGTCTTGGTCCCGATCGACGCCTCCAAATTGGGTTGGGGCGCTGTGTGCAACGGGCACGAGCTGCAGGCCATTGGAAGGGGGCCCCGCTGCACTGGCACATAAACTGCCTAGAGTTGTTGGCTGTATTCTTTGCTCTGCGGAGGTTTCTCCTGCTAGTTCAGGGCAAACACGTCTTGATCAGATCAGACAGCACCACGACGGTGGCGTACATAAACCGCCAAGGCGGCATACGCTCCCACCACATGTCACAACTCGCCCGTTGTCTCCTCCTTTGGAACCAGCAACTCAAGTCACTGCCCGCCACTCACATCCCAGGCAACTTAAATGTGATGGCGGACACGCTATCATGACAACGCTTGCCCAGTGGAGAGTGGAGGCTTCATCCCCAGTCAGCCCAGCTGATTTGGAAATGGTTCTGCAAGGCTCAGGTAGACCTGTTCGCCTCCCAGGACACCTCCCACTGTCCACTCTGGTATGCCCGAACAGAGGCTCCCCTCGGGGCAGATGCACTGGCACACCTACTGACTTGGTACATTATGAAAATATTGATTTTAAAAATGAATAACAGGGTCCAAACTATGCATTTCAATTAAGCAATACAATAATCAACACAACCAAACCTGAAGTAAACTATAAAGTTAAAGTTCAATCTTGGGATTTTAAGAATCAGTATCAGGATTGTTTAAATGAAGATCACGATTATGGTAATAGGAACATAAAAATTTTGATCCGGTCACTGCAAAGGGCCCTATTTTAAGAGCGCTAGTGCTCAACGTAGTGCTATGCGATGTATCATACACTCAAAGATAACAGGAATGGCATGAAGTTTTTATATTTTCGCAAAAGCATGCACTAAGTCTCGGCGCAAGTGGGTTTGGTGAAATTGTACGTGCAAAGCATTAATGGACTGGGTCCCTACATTCTATTATTTATTATGCATCCTTGTTTAATGTCAAGCATATTTTTTGTGACATCCTCCTTTAATACTCATGGAAAATGTGTTTTTTGTTACGACTTGAATGTAGGCTCTGTTAAATTATAGATAATGTAAGTATTACTAATCACAAATCATGGCTACTAATAACAGTGATTGTATCAGCCTTCCAGTTAAGGCTGTGGTTTGAGGGATGTTTTTCAGTTCTTTTTTGTTTTTTCACACTTCACTTCTACAAGTCAATTTTGCTTTAAAAATTAAAAGCATTTATTGACACATGAAAAACTTAAACAATAAATATTTCTAAATTAAATTTATTTTTATTTTTTTTACTAAACGAGAACATAATTTAAAAAACAAAAACAATACCACAAAGTGGTAAAAAACTAAACTAAAACTAAATATACATACATATATATAAAAATCCACCTCCCTATATCCAAACATTTTACTCTCTCAAACGTCTTCCAACGGCCCCATATATATGTTATATATATGATCCTTATATTTTATGTCTTTACCTGAATGCCATGTTAAGTACCTAGATGGTTAAAATATTTTTAATTTACTCAAAATGGTGGGAAGCAAGCACCAATAGCCTAGTGGGCCAATTCTTCCACCTCATATGCTGAATAATGGTAAGGAGGCCATTTTGGATCAAGGTAACAGAACTCAGTTTCCTGACACACTCATATGCAGACAGTTGGCTTGAGTGCAACTCACCATCAAAGCGCTTGTATTGGCTGTTGAGAGAGGCCTGTAAGGTACGTCCAGACTCTTTGACTTGTGTCTCAAACTCTTGTCTACTTAGGAACAAAAGGGTTTCCTCCATTGTAGAGGTGCAGCATGTGTAACCCTGGGGACAGACTCGCAGGTGCTCACCTGAGAGAGAGAGGGATAATTAATAATGTTACCATTAAACAAGCATTTACAGTTATTATGTATATAAGAATTATTGTCATACTGTTCCACAAGAGACATATGCGTAAATTTGTTTGGTGTTCAAATAGGATCTTTCTTAAGAATCTCTCTAAATAATTTTTAAATACATTTTTAAGTGACAATTCTTCTGAAAGTGCCATTCTACAAGAATATCTTTTTGATGATGGACAAGATCTACAAACACCTTTGTGGGCTGTCTGGAAAGATCTTAAGTCGCGATTAGACAAGACCCACTTACATGGTATTACATTATGAGAATACCTTAAATGAAAAATTAGCCCTTGAGGTTTACATATCCAAAAGGCATGATGATTAACTAAAGATCTGGACTGAATTCCTGGACTGATGTTCCTTTGCATTGATGGCTGCCACAATTAACTATTTGCAGAAGAAGGAAACTGTCCTGAAAACCGACCTTGACAAGATTGAAAATGAACTGGCTGAGAACCTGGAAAATCAACAGCTTTTTTCTACCACTTTGATAGAACTTAATAAAAAGCTTCACAGACATATGATGCGCTACAGGCAAAAAAGCAAGACAAGTTTCATAGAGACCAATATGATTTATTTGAGGGGTTTGTGTACTGCTAGAAGGCCCAAACTGAGGTGTCTGCACCCTCTGGTCCTCATGTCAAATTTAAACCTAAACTAAGAGGGAAGCGCTATCAAAATAGATACAGGCATAGGCGGGACAACTCCTCTGACTCACTCTCATCTGGTTCCATGCCATTGAGATATAAAAATGACCATAGTTCTCAGTATAGGCCTGTGGAACAAACTAGGGGCAACAGGATAACATTTGTAAGGAATGGCCCCCAAACAAGAATTTGACCATCAATGGGTATCGGGGCAAAAAGGGACAAGAAGAGGTAAGAAGAGAACCAAGCAGATACCACACCAAACAAGTCAAGTAGTAAATCTCTCAAAAAGACAACTATAACCAAATGAATTCCCTTTGAATCATGGTCTGTCTTTTGTACCAACAGTTCAGATTGATGAATTTCAAATATCTACTGACATCCAGTGATTTTTATTATTCTTTTTTAAAAAAATTTAATAAGTAAAGTGTTCTTCTCAATTAGTGAATCACTGCCTCCACCTGAAAAGATGCACTTTAAACCCAAGAGTATGTTCGCTCATCCAAAACAGAAATAATTATATAAGAGACATTCTGCCATCTGGTTGAGGATGAAGTCAAACTGTGGTGTGAGAGAGATAAAGAAAAAAAAAGAAGAAGCCAAACTTGAGTAACCAAAAAAGGCTATAAAGTCACCGAAGTCAGATCTCATTATAACGATTAAGCAGGCAGACAAAAGTGGAGCAATTGTCATCATGGACACAGAAAACTATCAATCAGAGTGCAAGAGACAATTGATGGATGAGAAGTTGTACATCTCCTGCCTCTGATACAAAAGTTGCTTCAATAGATTGATAAAGGAGACTTTGGAAGATGCTGTCAACAATAATTTTATTGACAAGTAAAATTACTTCTACTTCTTCTTTTCTTTATGTCCAAAATCCAAGAGTTCCACCTTTTTATACATTACCTAAAAATCACAAAACTCGGAAGAACCCAGTTGGAAGACCCAAAGTGTCAGGAATTGGAAGCATTACAGAAAATATCTCCCAGTATGATTCCACCTGGTAACTACCAGTGTGGCAATTGGATTCAATGCCAGTACAAAAGGAGATTGAAATAGCTCTCCCACTCCAAAACTGGCAAGAACATATGTATAAGAATTAATATTAATTGTAATTCATGCAATGTAATCTATGCAATTGTTTTTTCCCCTGAGACTTACTTTACATAGGAGAAACTTCCAGGGAATTAAGAACCAGAATATGTGAACACTGTAGTTCTATACACCATGGAGATGTAAGTAACCCTGTAGCACAACATTTTAAAGACCGTGGACCTTCTATTTGCAAGTTCTTCTATGTTAGTATTGAACAGAGACTGCTGTGTCTTTGTTTTCACAGAGACGTGGCTCAGTGACAGATTTCTGGACTCCACCATTTAGCTAGATGGGCTCGCCTCGTTTCGTGCTGACAGAAATGCAGTGGTAAGGCTTGCGGTGGTGGCTTGGATGTTTACATGAACACGGAATGGTGCAAGAACTCAGTGCTAGTTTCTAGTTACTACTCATCGCTGGTAAAGATTGTGACTGTTAGATTCAGACAATTCTATTTACCAAAGGAATTCACAACTGTCCTCATAATCGGAGTGTACATTCCCCCAAGTGATAATGCTAAGGAGGCACTCTGTGAACTGTATGGGGATATTAGCGAACTGCAAAACGCACACCCTGTCGGACTGTGAAATGAGATTTCAACCATACGAAGTTGAGGTCAGTGGTCCCTAAATTCTATCAGCATGTGGACTTTGCTATGAGAGGGGCGAACGCACTGGATCTTATTTACACTAACATCCCCGGCGCATACTGGGAGGAGCCCCGCCCCCACCTCGGCTGCTAAGACCACATCTCTGTTATGCTAATCCCAGCATGCAGACCGTTCATCAGATGCTCCAAACCAGGCCAGCAGGAGCCCTCTCTGCTCTTCAGGACTGTTTTGAGCACACTAAGTGGCACATGTTCAGGGAGGCTGCAACCTATGGCGACTCCACCAACTTGGAGGAATACACAGCATCAGATATTTCCAGGACATCAGCGACACATGACGCAAGTGGCAGGGAATCCAGGCCATCACCAGTTATAGCACAACTTCACCTGCCTGTGACAGAGATGCCTCCCTTCCATATGACTTCTACGCTCGGTTTGAGGCACAGAATGACGTGGCAGTGAAGAAGACCACCCCTCCTCCCATCGACCAGGTTCTGTCTTAACACAGCTGATGTGAGGAAAACTCTATGCAGAGTCAACCCACAGAAGTCTGCTGGACCAGACAACATTCCCGGCAGAGTGCTGAGAGGATGTGCAGACAAGCTGGTGGATGTTCTTACTGACATTTTCAACATCTCCCTGAGCAATGACTCCGTGCCGAAGAAGTCTTCAGTGTCCTGTCTTAATGACAACCATCGCATTGCACTCACACCCATCATAATGAAGTGCTTCAAGAGGCTCATCATGAGGCACATCAAGACCCAGCTGCCCCCCTCACTGGACCCCCTGCAGTTCGCATATCTTCTCAATCGCTCAATAGACAACGCCATCACCACCACCCTCCATCTGACCCACCAGGACAAAAAGGAAACATACATTTGATTGCTGTTCATAAACTTCAGTTCAGCATTCAACACAATCATTCTTCAGCACCTGATTGGAAATCTGAACCTGCTAGGCCTGAACACCTCCCTCTGCAACTGGATCCTGGATTTCCTGACTTGGGAGACCTCAGTCAGTCTGGATCAGGAGCAGCATCTCCACCACCACCACCACGCTGAGCGCTGGGGCACCCCCAGGGCTGTGTGCTCAGTCCACTGCTGTTCACTCTGATGACTCACGACTGTGCAGCAATGCACAGCTTGAATCACAGCATCAAGTTCGCCGATAACATGACTGTGGTGGGTCTCATCAGCAAGAACGACGAGCATATAGAGAGGAGGTGCAGCAGCTATCGCAGTGGTGCATAACTCACATTTCTGTATTATCTACCCAAATTGCTTTGCTGCTACTGTATTCATAAAATATTGTACTTAATTTCTTGTCATTTCTACCTGTCTGCTACCCCAATAACGTCTCGGGTTACTTAACTGTAACCCCTGTTCCCTGATAAAAGTGGAACGATATGCTGCACTGAGTTAGCGCTTTGGGAACAACTTCAGGTGTGACCAGCTGTGAATATGTGTGCAACAAGTCAATGAAAATTGACCGGAATTTATAGCCTCTGCAGGTGACATCAGTGGATGCACCTGTAGCAGGGCTATAAATAGATGCGTCACAGGTGCATTGTCAGGTATTTTGTCTGAAGAGCAGTCCTGGGGCATCCTAGTGCGGCAATGAAGCGCAGCATCTCGTTCCGCTTTTATCTGGGAACAGGAGTTACAGTTAAGTAACCCGAGATGTTCCCTGTCAAAAAGCTACACTTACGATGCTGTGCTGAGATAGCCCTTACGGTTGTGTAGTGTGCTCACAAGAGCGCGAGAGGTCTCCGACATGAGCTTGTGATGTTGACTCAAGGACATAAGAGACCGAAGTGGCATGAACATCCAAACTATAAAATCTTATGAATGTGTGCGGAGAGGAGATCAGCCTGCTGCATCACAAACATGCTGCAGAGGGACACCTCTAGCCAAGGCTGTAGAGGATGCGACCCCTCTGGTAGAGTGAGCCCTGATACCTACTGGCGAAGCTTGACTGCGTGCCTCGTAGGCCAGGGAAATAGCATCCCTCACCCAATGCAACAGTCTTCTTGGTGGCGGCCACCCCCCTGTTGCGGCCCCCATGGCAAATTAATAGTTGCCCTGACTTACGCCACTGGCTAGTGCGGTGGACATAAGTCTGAAGGGCACGGACTGGACAAAGTCTGTGAAGTCTTTCCTGTTCCGGCGGGGAGCAGAAGGCTTCGAGAGTGACCAGATGTAAAATCGAGAAAGGAACCTTAGGTAGGTAGTCAGGGGGAGGGTGCAAAATTGTTTTAGCCATTCCTGGGGGAAAATCTAAGCAGGCTGGCAAGACAGAAAGAGCCTGTAGATCCCCAATTCTTTTTAGAGGTGATTACCATAAGAAAAACCATCTTGGGAGTCAGAAGTTTATCAGACTTCTTTTATATAGAGGTTCGAAGGGGGTCTCAACCAGACCCTCAAGGACTATTGCTAAGTCCCATGAACGGGTCCAGGTCCTAGCAGGAGGCCTCAGTCGCATAGCTCCACAAATGAAGCGAGCGAGTAGAGAATGTCTCCCCAACGGCACCCCGTCAATCAAGGCGTGGCAAGCCGAAATGGCGGCTACATAGACCCTGAGAGTGGCGGGGCATGTGCCTGCTGACAATTTTTCCTGCAGAAAGTCCAGAACTGAAGCAATCTGGCAGTTAACTGGATCTGCATTATGTGCACTGCACCATCTATCAAAGACACCCCATTTATTGGCGTAACTTCTAGTAGAGGGAAACGCATACAGGCACATTCTGGGCCATGTATGTGCCATCACGTCCAGCCCCAGGGGGGGCTGGGTGACTCAGAGAGAAGTAGAGGGGACATTGCGCTGTTTGTTGAGGCGAAGAGGTCCACTTCTGCCTTGTAAAATCTCACCCAGATTTGTTCCAAGTAGAGGGAGCCCTAGCACTTAGTCTCGATAACTTCAGGTGAAAGCTCAGTGTCCCTCAGTTGGTACCCTTCAGGGGCCAAACATGAAGGTTCCACAGCTTGGGCCGGGGATGAAATATTGTCCCCTGCGCCTGAGACAGAAGGTCCCTCCTGTCCGGAATCGCACAAGACGAGCCATCGAGGAGAGAAATTATCTACGAGAATCATATCCTGTTTGGCCAGCGCGGCGCTATCAGTAAGAGGCAGGACCCTTGCTGGCGAACTCTGGCCAAGCAATGTATAAAAAGGCCCAAAGGGATCACCAAGGATGCAGTTGCCATGAGACCTAATAGTCGTTGATACTGACGGAGACAAATATGCATGCATTGTGATCAAATTCCATACGATTATGGACAGTATTTTCCACGCTGCCAGGTTCTCTGAGATGGGTATCGATTCTGACACATGTCCCGTGTCCTGGACTACAGCAGGAAGCAACGGAACACCCAACATTTAGCTGGAAACCGCTAACTCCCGAAACACCAGAGGCGGCGGGAATGGAGCGGTTTCTTGGGGTATCGGGAGGGTACAGGTGGATGTTTCACGTGACCCATCCCAAGGGGGGGCTACCTCCACAAGGCTGGGCGCAAAACCGTCAGGGTTTTTTCCTTTTTAGAAATAACTGCCCTGAGGTCTTGCTTTGGGCAAGGGCGACGAACCGGCCCCCAGTCTTTACGAGTGGGAGCACGATTTGCCAGGCTTTGTTTTTGAGCCTCTCGTCTAGAGGGACCGGGGTGGGGCTGGGTGGCTGACGGCCCACTGAGTGCGGAGAGGAATGAATTGCCCGAAGGCTTCCTCATGGCTTTTTGCCTCCTGGAACCTGGTGATAACTACATTCATAGCATCACCAAATAAGCCAGAAGGCGAAACTGGGGCATCGAGAAGGAAAACTTTCACCTTATCTATGATGCCCAAAATGTTGAGCCATAAGTGTCTCTCCGTCCTAAGTAAAGCAGACATAGAACGGCCTATGGCGCGAGCAGTCTGCAAGGCAGATCCGTGGCTCGACGAAGCTCAGAGAAAGCCTCTTCGTTGACTATGTTGCCCGCACTCAGGTCCTTCAACAGATCAGCCTGGTACACCAGCCTGACCTGCTGCCTGATAAGCCTTCCCCACAAGAGTGGAGGTGGTCCTGCACCTTGAAGGACCAGCTGGATCTGGGGAGAGAGCGAGCTATAGGGATGAACCCGTCTCGCTCCTCAGCCAGATCTATGCGAGAGCCCCACGATGAAAGAGTGGGCGCTGGCTCTTGAAAGTAAGCGAGACGAGTGTGAAGAATTTTTACTGTAAACAGATCGCAATGCCCGCACCCGCCCTGCAGCAACGCAAGAGCAGCATGCTCTTCCCCCAAACACACAAAACAAAAACAGGTGTGTGTCCGTTTCAGCCATAGAGCGTAAACATGGGAACACACACCGCTTGCTTCGTTTATCAGTCATTCTTTTACTTCTTTTTTTCTTTTTTTTTTAAAGAAAAGAGAAAGGTTTTTGCGCACTGCCTAACAATTCTAACTCCTAACAGAGGAAAGTAGAACATTCCTGACAGGCTCATGAAGCGCACACACAGAGTGATCTGAAGACAAAAGATCTGACGATGCACCTGTGACGCATCAATTTATAGCCCTGCTACAGGTGAATCCAATGATGTCACCGGCAGAGCTATAAATTCCGGTATATTTTCATTGACGTGTTGCACACATATTCACAGCTGGTCACACCTAAAGTTGTTCCCAAAGCGCTAACTCAGTGCAGCATCATAAGTGTAGCTTTTTGACAGGGAACTGCTATGTCCAAATATATTATAAGCTTATCTGCTGAATACTGTGTCATAGTATGTTCACATTCACAGCATTTTCTATTATATAGTAATATCTTTTTGCACAACCTGTTTCATCTGACTTTTCACGCTAGAGCTGTGCATTAGTCAGCGCTGCACTGTCTCTTACTGTGCCTATTGCCCTGTTTCAGCAATTATTGTACCATCTTGTACTGTTTGCACACGTTTCTACATGCACTTTATGTAGAAATGTGTAGGTTTTTTTTAATTCTGAACAGTCTCATGTAGTTCTGTGTTTGTTTTATTTTGTTTCATGTGGTTTTAATGTAGCATCACGGTCCTGGAGGAGCATTGTTTCATTTCACTGTGTACTCTACTAGCTGTATATTATTGAAATGACAATAAAAAGCCTTGATTTGACTTGACTTGAACAGGATAATGTTCCTGGTAGTGATATACGTCATAATCTAGGAAAACCTTTTGGATTTTCAACTTGGATACACTCTTTAAAAGTTTAATGAATCAAGAAATTGATTATGTTATGTTTTATTGATGTTCTGTCTTTGAACTTAAGACTCTATATATGTTTGTTTTGGTACTAATTACTTTGTTTTTACTGGTCACAAGATAGGTTCACTGGAGTGGGAGAGTGGATCATCCAGCTATTACAAAGCCACTCCTCCAATTAGAGGGACACACCTGTTTGTAATTGGCTAAGTGTTTTAAATGTTTGTTCAAGGTCTTCTCGATGTCTGATGAAGGCCCCGAGGGTGGCTGAAACGTCATGTATTTTTTAAAAAGTTGTAGCTTTAATTTTGCTTAAAGAGTGTGTGTTGCACCTCCTTCTTTTGAAAGTATGGCATTTTGATGTTTGGTTATGTAACCGGTCTTGCTTGACCCGCTCTAAACGGGATTTGAACCGTGTCTCGTGCATGGGAGGCGGATGCACTAACAAGGAGGTTAAAGGCTACAGCCTCTAGCAACAGTTGCTAGTGTGTCTCTTGAGGCCAGGGTAGTGAGGTTTACACACACTGCACAGCACAAACCAGCTGTCTACCTTAATAGTTTCACCTCATTTAGTTGGTTGAGCATCAATTTTCAACATTTTTGTTTTGGTGTGCAAATTTAAAATAAATATTTGCAGCAGTTACTTTTGTGTACTGTGTTTGAGTATATTCTCTTGAAGGTGCATAGCTTCCTTATGTGAATTGGCATTTATCTGTCTGTCTGTCTATTTTTGTATCTACAGTATCTCTCTGTCACACGAACACATTAAATAAGAAGATCTAATGTATCTGTTTTTCTGGCTGATATATCTACTGTTTGCTCCAGGGATCTTGGAGAGAGGGAGATCGTTTACTGCACGGATCTTATGACCGCAGACACACATGCTCCCTGAACTCCAGGAGTCATGATCCTCACCAGACATGATCCACAAACGCACACAAATTATTTTGTTTTCTGCTGTTTCAGAAGGAAGCAGATGGTACATTTCAGGCATTCAGGGGTGAGCTTCTTTTAGTTAATATTTCTGTCCACATATCGCAAATATAAAAAAAAACTCTAGACATAAATACATCACAATGAATGCAAAAATACAATTATAACCCCCAGCAAAAAAGTTCTGAATGTGTTTGCACTATGATTGACAGATCAACATCCCAGCAAGTTATATAAGCTATATTGATATTTGAGACAAGAGAGAGAGAGTGGAAGCTGCTGTAGGGAAGGGAAGGCTAGATTGTAATAGAAAGTTTCCACTTAATCGGCTTGTGTTTACACGTGTTTGTTGGAATATCGTACTACAGAAGTGATGACACTATTATTTCAACATTTATAAGCAGCCTCCATTTTTCTCTGAAATTCTGTGTTAATGTGCTTTACTGGCATGACAAATTTTTTATTTGTATTGTCAAAGCATTTGCAGCTTAGATGCACACACAAAAAAAATTCACAAAAAACACACACATATATATATATATATATATATATATATATATATATATATATACAAATACAGTATATATAATTAAATACAGTACAGTACACAAATTAAATAAAGATAAAATAACTGAAAAGATAAATGGATAACATTAACAGACATTACAAATAGAAATAAAATAATAATAATAAATACAATTCAAAAAAATTGTTACAAATGTTAAGATAATATTATTTAATTTGAATATGTTAATAATAATAATATTAGTAATAATAATAATAACAAAAAAATATATAAAATAAGTAATTATAAAAGATTATATATGTTTAAATAATTAACATGTTAGAATTAATTATTAATATTACAGTTTTTCCCAATCGCTTTGGCTAAGATCTCGAATGAGAATTTTTTTTTTTTCAAAACATTAGGTTCAAATCTCTGAACAATGTTTCTTGTTCACACCAGCTTTGAATTTCTGATTCATTTAAGCAAATTGCACCTGTTTTTGGCACATGTGTGCAAAAAAGTACCATTGTCTACAATTTGCAAAATAACTAAATGCACATGGCTTGCTGATCAAATCTGATGAGTTGATTCTCAGTGAAATTGTCATACTCTGCACAGCTTCCAAACATTCTTTCATAATTTTAGCCATCGCATGCAAAATGATGCATTCAATTCTGAAAATCAATCAATCAAACAAACATGCATATTTCGTAAATATCTATGACAAGGAATGTTTTTTCATTGTTGCTGTTTTTTTTTTATTATTATTATTATTATTTTTATTTTTTTTTTGCATAGATGTCATTTGGAGCAAATTTCTGTTCACTATCCACCCGAGTCATGGGCTGCTCTCACTGCTTCCATCAGGCAGGCGGTATCGCAGCATCAGGACCCGCACCACCCGACTACATGACAGCTTCTTCCCACAAGCAATAAGACTTTTGAACACATGATCTCTCACGATCAACAATCAGCACTGCACTTTATTAATCATCACTCTGTCAATATATTCTCCCAATCCAATTAGTGTTTATATATATATTTATACCCTTATCTAGTGTATGTGTATTCTACATTGTGTGTATTGTGTACATTTGTTATGTAAATTGTTGTGTAAGTACGTGTACATTTGTTATGTAAATTGTTTTGTGTAAATATGTTGTTTATTGTAAAGTGGTTTATGTCTCGTCACTGTCATGACTGCTATGTTACTCGGAACTGCACACAAGAATTTCACCTACTGTTGCACTCGTGTACACAGTAGTGTGACAATAAAGTGATTTGATTTGATTGATTTGATTTGATTTGATTTTCAAAACTTCTCCATTTGCTCCGCCCTTCTGTGGCGCTCCGCACTTCTGCTTAGTTGTTGTTATTATCTACTAGAGCTAGACAAACATTACTGGTGATACAGATGATCAGAGGCACTTGAGGAATATCTGCTGTTATAGAATGTTATAACAACTTCAGATGGCTTAAAAAAGTACTGGAAACTAGAGTTGTGATGTCCCATAAAACAGTTGTGAAAATGAAAATTTAAATGTTAAGGCAGATTAAATATGTATCTACATATATATATATATATATATATATATATATATATATATATATATATATATATATATATATATGATATAAATACTTACAAATCACATTAAAAAGTGAGACTGAATGGGGGGCCTTGGTAGCTCAGCGAATATTGACGCTGGCCCGGTTGCTAGGGAGGGTAGAGTCACATGGGGAAACCTCCTTATGGTCGCTATAATGTGGTTCTCACTCTCTGTGGGGCGTGTGGAAAGTTGTGTGTGGATACCGCAGAAAATAGCATGAAGCGCTATGTTTCCGTGGTAACACGCTCAACAAGCCACATGATAAGATGCGTGGATTGGCGGTCTCAGACATGGAGACGTTTGTCACCTGCCACCCAGATAGTGGCAAATCACTACACCACCATGAGGACTTACAGCGCATTGGGAATTCCAAATTGGGGAGAAAAGGGGAGAAAAGAAAAAGTGAGACAATATATATACGAGAAAAGCTAGAGATTTGTTGTTGATGATCAAAGAAAACAATCATTGAAATCAATTTTAAATCCACACTTGACATCGCCTCGTCCACCATGATATGTCACAGGGATGCGTAAATGAAAGCCACAAGACCACATGTCCACATCAAGAGTACCATTTGGGACAGGGCCACAGTCATCCACGATGGTGTCTTGGGCCATATAGAAGTATGTCATTGTCAAAAAAAGCACGTTTTTACCTGTGATGAATGTGTGTGAGCGCATTTATGTATGTCAGCTGATGAGAAAACAGTTTGTCACAAACAGGATGCATTCTCTAAATAGCGGGCCTGTCAGCCATCCAAGGACAGAGAGAGAGAGAGAGAGAGAGAGAGAGAGAGAGAGAGAGAGAGAGAGAGAGAGGAGGGGGACTGCTGCAGCACAGCTCATTTCTAACCATCACATATAAAAATGACTCTTTTCTGAGCTTAACGAGGAGGTTTACAGGCCTCTTTACTGTGGAACTACACTGAAACCCATGTGCACTCAGATTGAATTGTGATGAACTCCCAGAACCAGTGTGTATAGAGCATCAAGTATTTTTTCTGTCCTCATTCAAAATGAAATACTGTGTGAAGTAGGGATGTCAAAAGTACAAGTACTTTGGTACCAAGTCGATACTAAAATAAAAAAAGATATTTGTCCAATACTATACCAGTGTTACCAGTGTGACTGGTAGTACCGAGCACAGACTTAATTCAATACCATGCTTACTTAGGGGAAAAAAATAAAAAATAAAATAAAAAATTAGAAGCAAGGTTTAACTACATTGAAAAACACTAAAGGAAGCATGCAGTTGTTTTAATGTATTATTTACATTTATGTTTAACTTTTAAATAGGCTAAAAAAGGTCTGTTCAATAGCAAATTATCCATATTTGCTGTGGTATCGAGAATCGTTATATTTCACAGGTGCTGGTACTGTCTACTGACATTTTGGTATCGTGACAACCCTAGTGTGATTTGATAGTCCACTAACAGCATTTACAGCCCATTTTACTTATGAAATTGTATGTATATCCAAATGCAAAAGGAATTTCAACAAGAAAGAAAAAGAAGGACAGCCCTTGGTTTTATTCATCCGGAAGTGATTGGATTGTAAAACGTGGGCATTACATACCAGAATGGAGGCAGGTGGTTAAGAGGAGGGTTTGGTGTATATCCTTCAATAATGTTCTTAAAAGCCTAGTTAATCAGGTACAGGGTGGCAAGCAATTTGCTGTGATCTTTTAGCAGTTAGTATTCAGAGTTTTGGCTGCAACAACCCGTTCGATTTAAAATTGCAGTGTGCTTGCTAAATTACCCATCAGAGATCAATAAAGAACATAATCAAAACAAAGTGAGCTGGGCTGGAGTTCTACTCCGTTTCAATAAATTAGAGGTAATATAAAATAGATTACACAGTAGGTACAGTAAAACTAGAAACATAGACATCCTATAAACATAGAAGTATGAAAAAGAGAGACCTTAACCGACCCCTAATAAAAGCATTTAGTACATGGTGAGTAAATCCATGGGTATTATCCCCTCTAAGAGCATTTATGTCCCATTAACACACACATAGAGAAAGACTAGAGATTAAAGAAGGACCAATTCACAGACCATTTACTTATCAGGGAACTCTAGGGAGAAAAACTACTAATAGGATCCAACTAGACCACAGAATGAGAATACAGGAACATTTCTAACTGTTTGTGTGAGCAAGAGAGGGAAAGAGATATGAGTGAGTTAAGATTATTTCACAGACAAAGGAAGGAAATGTTAAGTCGTTAAGGAGCTTTAATCTGTTCACCTCAAGAGCAGTTACGCCGATAAAACATAAAGCCACACACACACACACACACACACAAGTCTTTCACCACAAGTAGCAGTAACTACGCAGATTTACCATATCTTCAAGGAAATGATTACAGATATGTATCCTAAAGAAGTCCCTTAGAGAACTTCACTTATATGTACTGTATATGTAGACTAGTTTCACAGAATGCATTTCTCCCCTGCCTTGCAAACATTCATTCCCATGTATGAATGTAAAACAAACCCACTGTGGAGCTGCATGTTAAATCTCATAGCTATAAAAGCAAACAAATTTTAGAGTTAATCTTGTTAGCAATGGTATGGTGTTGTGGTCAATATCATTGTGCCTTTGAGCAAGAAACATCTGGTTACTACTTACGCATTGTGGACGCAACTGGTACTTTAGCCAAGCAAAATGCATTTCTAAAGCCTTTCTCACCTCCACCAGGCATTCAAACAGTTCTTATTTTACTGTGATCACTGTTATTAGCCTTCATTTCACTACCATTTCCGACTCTGTATTGCTAAAGGTGAACAGCACAAACTCCAGACAGGTTAATTATCAGAGTTGGCACAGAAAATGAAACACATAAGACACAGAAACAAACTAGCATTGTCTACTCCTCCATTTTGACATATCGCGGACAAATGTTAACAATTTGTCTTTCACTTTAGCATGTTATTTAGCTGAGATTGTTTAGTCTGTGATGGCTGATGTAGGAAAAAGCAGATGAAGAGTCCAAGTTTAAGACATTTCCATTTAACCCCGAAGCAAGTAACAACACACACATTTTTCTATCATGATGGGGACTTGTTCTTATGCAGAGCTAATTACATTTTCTATCCCCTATGCATCCGACTGCACTGTTTTTCAATAGTTTTTCTATGTCAACATGCACTAGATGGACATCTTTGACCATTGTGCTTGCTTTTTTAAGCACAATTACACATTTGGTGGGAATGCCCCCTAACCCTACCCCTAAACCTGACCTAAAAACTGAAAAAATATGTCCACCAGCATGCAGTAAGTTGTGTTATGGGATTCAGGTTTATTTGTGTCCCAAACAGGTCTCTTAACTAGTTAAACCAGCAAGAGTTCCTTCATCATCTTTACCAGGATGTCAATGCAGCTTAGACAAGCATATTTTCTGGTCCAAAAACAAACCAGTCCTAAACACCAACATGAACCATTCTGAATCAGGTTTTTATGGTTTAAATGTTTTTTGTTGTTGTTGTTTGTTTTTAGCATGGGTGATTTATCAGCAAGGACACTTTAACTCATTATTTGATGTGAGACATTTAACACACTGGCACTTCACCATCCAATCAATACAAGACAAATGCACATACACACACAACACTTTCCAGGTATGTGATGAACGAGTTTGCCAGTGGCATGCATTTTTCCTAATGATCCACTGCAAATGACTATGATTGTGGAGCTGGGTCTTGCATTAATGAGAGTATTTGAAGTGTGTGAGAGCTGGGAAGTATCCCTTGCTGGCATCAAATACACTTGTACACACATTTCCTGGGAGCTTTAAACACTTTAGCATTGTGGGGTCTATTTTAGTCTTCAATATAAATTTTTTTAGCTTCAAAAACAAATAACACTGACAGCCATAGAGGCTTACTGGGTTTGTTTAATTTTTTTAACCACAATGGCAGTTTATTGAATCATCTACAGAAGCTTCCAGTAATGAAATCAATTTCAATACATTTGTATTTAAAGCCCCATTGCTTCAGAAAGCTTAATTTTGCCATCACTGCTACTTTTGTTAGTGTCAGATGCAAGCACTTCCTTATATTTATTAATATGGTAAGAAAGCCTGTGTTCACCAGCATCACACATAGCAACGAGTATGAAGCACTCAAATGGAGGAAGCACCTTGATTGGGCACAGCTGAAGCACATAAGGCTAATTAAGCACAAGCTACAAAAGCCACACTAAGTCAGAGCCCAGTTGAGCTCCGAATCCACACCAAATTCTGTTCTCTCCCTCTTGTCCAGAGACTGATTGTGTACCCAAGGCGCTGCTCTGTCATACACAATGAGAAAATCTCTCACCGCTTCTCCAATCTCCTTGGCAACTTTTCATCTAAGCCTACCCACTACCACGCTGATTTCTCCACTTCTATATTACCCTCTAACATAACTTTGACAAACCCTACAATGCACACATCTCCTTAAACTGTATCTACCCTATATTGGTAAATATATGGACCCTTCCGGGGTAAAACACTACTTACCTTTCTGCGCCTCTTTTCTCCCTGATACAGTGGTGGAGAAAGTGGGCAGAAATGTTGAGGCCAGAAGACTGTTCTAACCCAATTTCTCTTTGTGCTTCAGCAGAGCCCTCTCACCCAAAATGGAAGACATCACCTGTCATCTGCTGAACTGGCTATTCGACAGCAGATGATTACATAGCAGTAGGCGAGTGGCCAGGAAATAACTTGCCTCCAGTCAGGAAAGGATGGAACGTGAGCTTGTGCAGCTTCGAGTGGAAGCCACGGCCTGACCACTGGGGGTGTAGACAAGACAATCTGCCCTGCCGGTTCTGACTAAGCTCACAGCACAGTATGATGTGGAGGTACTCCATCATATATTTGAGGTGGTTGCTCATTGCTAGGGGTTGGATAAGAGTGAGTGGGCCAGCATTATCACCCCCTATCTTACCAGGGAAGGGCTTATTACTCTTTCCCAGATGCCTCTGTACACAACTATGATGGTTTATAGAAGAAAGTCCTCGCACGGGTAGGACAGGCTCCGGTTGGTACGGCTAAGCAGTGGGTTTATGAGCCACAAATACACATCCGAGTTTAGGCCACCAACCTCTCCCATCTTGCTCATCTCTGGTTGTTACCAGGGGACCTCACTCCCCTTCAGGTGGCTGAGAGAGGGGCTATGGACAAATTACTTCATGCATTGCCCTGCCCTCAAATGAAAGCCATTGTGATGACCAATGCAGAGCGGATTTCATCCCTGCAGAGCTAATGGAAGCGGCTGAGCTGACAGTTGCAATGCATGCTGGGGAGAGGGTGCCTAAATTTGTTTGGAGGGGGCCTTCCGAAAGCCGACAGCTGGAAGGTATTTTGCAGGCAGACCACTTTGCCCCATCTCCAATCACAAACAATGAGCCCATGCCATCGGACCCAAATCCTCCTGAGGATCCAGCCTGGTTTACTGGGTGTATAATTCATCAGACCACTTTTCCCCAGGCACCTGTTAGAGAAGTAAGGATCAATGGTAAGAATACTCAGGCTATGCTGAAGTCTGGCAGATCCATCTTTCTGGCCCAGCCCGACCTACTCCCTGGGAGAAAACCCGGTAATTCTCACATACCTCTCAATTGTGTGCGTGGTGATACAAAAAATGTCCCTGCTACAATAGGCACAATCTCAGGGAAGCCCTGTTTGTCGACCGTGGAGATGGGGCTGCTGAAGGACCTTCCGGTGCCCTTGCTACTGGTGAGAGAGTGGCCTGGGTTCAATCGCCTGATGGGAAATGTGAAAGTGGAACAAGAGATATCCAAAGAAACTGGGGCAAGGCAGGTGATGTTGTCATCAGAGATTGGGATCTCTCTTCCCCTCACTTCATTGTGGAAAACAGGCTATTGTACTATGTCACAGAAAGAAGGGGTGAAACTAAACAGCTGTTGGTGGTTCCCAATGTGAAGCCAGAGACCATCATGACACTGGCACATGTGCAACCCGTCGGAGGACATCAGAGGGCCCAGAACACAGCGCCAAGTATTCAAGATCAGTTCCATTAGCCAGGACTGGATGCGGAGGTAAAGAGGTTTTTCCAACACAGCAAGGTTTGTCAGCAGACTTGGCCCAAAACAGCAACCCCCAGCTCTTTAATCCCTCTGCCCATAATCAAAGTGCCATTTGAATGCATCAGCTTGGACATTGTGGGACTTGTTTTCCCAGGGACATGAGTACATTCTGGTGATAGTGGACTATGCCACCAGATATCCAGAGGCTGTCCCTCTTCACCGGGGCAAAACCAAGAACATTGCAAAAGAGTTGTTCCTCCAGGTGAGTTGGGTCAACATCCCTAAGGAGATTCTTACAGACCAAGGTAATCCATTCCACTCATGGCTGATCGTGGATATCTGCAAATTGCCACAAATCCACCACATACACACCTCAGTGTACCACCCACTTAAACCCTGAAATGGATGCTAGGATTAGTGGTCATCAAAGATGGCCGCAACTGGACCTGATGCTCCCATATGTCCTGTTGGGAGTAAGAAAGGTCCCCAAGGCCTCTTCCGGATTTACCCCGTTCTAGTTGCTATTCGGCCGACAGACAAGAGGGTTGCTTGAAATGGCCAAGAAAGCATGGGAGCAGCAACCATCCCCCCACTGTTTGCTCATAGATCATGTACAGGTCATGTAGGAATGGATCGATAAGGTGATCCCAATTGTAAAGGAACATCTTTTGGAGGACCAGCACCCAGAAGCAACTGTACGACCGATCAGCTCAGGCACGTGAGTTCCACCTTGGAGACTGTTTTGGCCTAAAGGTTGTTCAGTGACGTCTTCTCCAAGACCCCCGGGTAGACTCAAATAATCACCCATGACATTCGGACTCCACCAGGAGTTGTCATAAGGCAGAGGTTCGATCAAAAAAAGAAGATAATGGCTGAGGAGGAATTCCCAAGACCCACCAATAAGTCTCAGGTATGTGCATTTCAGGGGTTGGCTGGTTATTAAAGGTGTAATACTAGCCTGTCCCCTCTCAGACCTGACCAGGAAAGGACAGCCTGAATAAATCCATTGGACAAAAACAGCAGAACAATCCTTCAGAACCATCTCATGTCTGAGCCAGCACTCCATGCACCAGACTTCAACCAGCCATTACTCTTACAGACAGATGCTTCTAAGACAGGAATCGGGGCTGTCCTTTCACAGGATTTCCAAGGTGACGAATATTCAGTGAATTCAGTGAAAAAACATTCACAGCCTTTGCTCAATACATTGTTGAAGCACCTTTGGCACCAATTACATCCTCAAATCTTTTTGTGTATGATGCTACAAGCTTGATACACCTATTTTTGGGCAGTTTCTCCCATTCTTCTTTGCAGGACCTCTCAAGCTCCATCAGGTTGGATGGGGAGAGTCTGTGCACAGCCATTTTCAGATCTCTCCAGAGATGTTCAATCGGGTTCAAGTCTGGGCTCTGGCTGCGCCACTCAAAGACATTCACAGAGTTGTCCCATAGCCATTCCATTGTTATCTTGGCTGTGTGCTTAGGGTCGTTGTCCTGTTCGAAGATGAATCTTCGCCCCAGTCTGAGGTCCAGAGCGCTCTGGAGCAGGTTTTCATCAAGGATGTCTCTGTAAATTGCTGCATTCATCTTTCCCTCGATCCTGACTAGTCTCCCAGTTCATGCTTCTGAAAAACATCCCCACAGCATGATGCTGCCACCACCATGCTTCACTGTAGGGAAGTATTGGCCAGGTGATGAGGGGTGCCTGGTTTCCTCAAGACATGACGCTTGCCATTCAGGCCAAAGAGTTCAATCTTTGTTTCATCAGACCAGAGAATTTTGTTTCTCATGGTCTGAGAGTCCATCAGGTGCCTTTTGGCAAACTCCAGGCGGGCTGTCATGTGCCTTTTACTGAGGAGTTGCTTCCGTCTGGCCACTCTACCATACAGGCCTGATTGGTGGAGTGCTGCAGAGATGGTTGTTCTTCTGGAAGGTTCTCCTCTCACAGAGAAACACTGGAGCTCTGTCAGAGTGACCATCAGGTTCTTGGTCACCTCTCTGACTAAGGCCCTTCTCCCCCAATTGCTCAGTTTGGCCAGGCTGGCAGCTCTAGGAAGAGTCCTGGTGGTTCAAAACTTCCATTTACAGATGATGGAGGCCACTGTGCTCATTGGGACCTTCAATGCTGCAGAATTTTTTCTGTACCCTTTCCCAGATCTGTGCCTCGATACAATGCTGGGACCTTATATCAACAGGTGTGTGCCTTTCCAAATCATGTACAATCAACTGAATTTACCACAGGTGTACTCCAATCAAGTTATAGAAACATCTCAAGGATGATCAGTGGAAACAGGATGCACCTGAGCTCAATTTTGTGTGTCATGGCAAAGGCTGTAAATACTTATGTACATGTGATTTTATTTTTATTTTTTTTTCATTTATTTATTTTTTTTAATAAATTTGCAAAGATTTCAAACAAACTTCTTTCACGTTGTCATTATGGGGTATTGTTTGTAGAATTTTGAGGAAAATAATGAATATAATCCATTTTTGGAATAAGGCTGTAACATAACAAAATGTGGAAAAGTGATAAAATACTTTCCGGATACACTTGTACCTTTCTGTGCCTCTTTTCAACCCACTGCAATAAGCATAGTAGGGTTATCACGATACCAACATTTTAGTACACTGTACTAAAGCCATTCAAATTTCATGTTACCCGATACCAATTTCGATACAAAATAAAAAAAAAGTTAAATGTGATCGAACAAACTCCTTTAGCCTTTTTAACAAGTTAATTGTATCAATGTAAAAAGTAGATTTATTTATTTTTTATTCTGTTTTCTGCTCCATATAATAGTTTAACTAAATTATCATCACAATGGTGTCTAATCAAATTAATTCACAAAACTTTAATCAAAAGAAAATATAAATATTTCTAGCAATTTCTAAACCAGTGTGATTTATTAAAGCACAAAATTCTGCATTTTAATTATATAAACATCTAGTCAGTTGCTGCACACTTTACAGTGAATATGTGCTTAATAAAGTGTTTGAGCATTTGAGAGCGGTCATGTGTTTACCAGATAGTACAGACAGTGCTGCCGATACTACAGAAACGTTGGTATTGTTACATTTGATTTATTTTAGAATGGACTTGGTAGCTACTGCTAAGTTTGACATTCCTAATAGTAAGCATCATGTTCTCTACTTCAGTTATTATAAAGTTTCATCAAGTAGCTCTTTAATACCTAGAGAGCTATCAGCTAGTATACCCATTCATGTCAATGGCAGTCGCTAGGCAGGAGCAATTTTGCACTCTTGTTACTTTTTTCACCCTTTTAACTATATTTAAGCTTTTTTAATTATTTTTTTTATTATATATTGTATGTGGCCTGTTCTATCCATATGATTTCATATTGCATATTGCACAAATTAAAATTTCATGTGAGTTACACAATTGAACACAATAATAACAATAATTTAATCTAAAATGTAAAATAATTCTCATCTTATATGTAAGTGTTTGTACTATTTATCAAGTTCATTGAGAACAGGGATACAAAAGGATACAAGAAACGGCTTTCTTTTCCAATATACAATAGCTTGAAAGTCATTAAGTGTATTTAATAAAACAATATCAGACCGTAAGCTTAACAACTGAAACCAGGACATGATTTGTTGGGACACACCTCGTGAAACCAGGGCTGGCCTGGATAAAATGGGACACCAGAATACATAAATATGGCCAGTAAGTGAATTATGACATCAAAGGCAGCAGAAAAGCAAAAATATAGCTATACAAACATAAAAATTCAATTTAAGGCTTTTAAGAACCATCCAAAAAAAAAAATAAATAAATAAATCACAGGCAAAACATTTCCTGTAATGAAATATTAGCAATTTATATGTTGCTCTTAAAGCTTATGTTACTTTAAATATAGCTGTCAAAGCAGAAAGATTTTATCTTTTTATGCTTTTGCCAACATAATGGTGGAGTTTTTGCATATATCAGATGGTAGGGCAAAATGAGCTAACTGGCCCGCGCGAACCAGTCGGACCCCTTGGATCACTCGCACACCCACAATGGTTTTCAGTTCAGCCGCATGAGACACTAATCTTGGACTTGAATAAATATCTCAGATTATTGAAATGTAACCTGAGCTTGGTAATACATGTAAATTTGAATTTTTGCTTGATTAATTTGTCTTGAGTCAGATGAGAGTAAATCAACAATCAAATGTGGCCTCCTCTAGAGTGAAAGTACTGTTAAATAAAACTCAGACAGAAATTCCACCCATACACTGTTCCTGTCACATATGGAGAGAGCAGAGAGAGAGTTATCAGGAACATGATGGATTACAGCACATTTTTTAAATCGGAACCAGAACAGAGTAATACACGCTTGGCGTTGAGTGTGACTGAACAGTAGCATTAAGGGCAAAGAGACCGGACAGATGATCCATTTAAAACTATCTACTGTATGCTGCTGGACCACAGCATTTCTAAATGATTAATTCCAACATATTCCGCTATTGCATGCGTTTCCTTGCATGCACTGTCAGCACTGATTTAGGACTATTCACTATAGGATTTATGCAAATGCTTAATTGTGCATCTGGTATGTGCTGGTTATCACTCATCTCTGTTAAATTAGTTTCAGGTTTAATTCTGAACCAAAAGAAGCAGAAAATTGCTACTGGAGCTACAGTTTAGTATATTTGTCATGTTTTGCTGTTGCAATCATGACACTAAAAACACCGCTTGTTCAACAGAACAAGAGCTAACATTCACATCATCAAGTTTTGCCAGGATGAGTACAGGCTCTGATTTACCCATTTGCATATGTCTCTTATTAAGAATTACAAGCAAAAATCATTTTAGCAGGCTAACTCGACAGTTTTTCACACGCAGCCTCATCAGCAGTCATTTATCGTGAGGAACTTGAGAAATGAACTGAATTAAAATGCGATAAGGTGAGAAAATAAGGAGCAAAAAAAAATATATATAAACCCAGTCAGATAAACCACAATTCACAGCTGCATTACTACATGAGAGCCACCCTGACTGAGATTTGTGCGAGGGGGAAAAAAATATATATTTTTGACGAATTTTTAGAGCAAAAATTGTACAGTTGCAGATGCTTGGAAATCTTCTCTTATGGTTTCCAAATGCAGAGGAATAAATGTATGTTGGACTAGTTTCAAAACTTTACCACCCAGACAGAAGATCTTAGGCTGAAATTGACCCTGTGAACTCCATATATTACATGTACATGTCCAAAAATACTGTATGTCCTATTCTATTTTCACAGTACACAAAGGTTCATAGAATACAATGGTACTACCATGGTACAGTTTCAAAAGAAACATGGCAATACTTTGACAAACTTTTTGTAAGTGTCTTTTCAAAGTCATGTTTTTATTTGGTACTTGTCCAAAATACCATAGTATTACAAAATATATTGATGGGAATCCTGAATGGCTCACCTCAAGCTCTCTTCACTGTGATAGCTTTTTAGTGGTGAAAGTGAGCTGAGAGGCAGCTGGGTTCTGAGGGCTGTGGTGCAAAGTGTTCTGCTCCTGTGGGGAAGTTCTTCAGTGACACTGACATGGATCTAAATCACAGTCTAATTCGCTTAGCTGTCAGGCGCACTGCCACAACACAGGTGAGAGCAGCAATGTCCTTTTGTATCTGTGCACGCTAACCTTGTTTTGAGTGTGTGTGCTGATTCTCTTCTCATTCCTCTTGTCCCAGTTTTTGAATAAAGCACTCAGCTACATTAAACACATTTGCTGAATTAGACTGCAACCTGTGCGGCTGAGACAGCTTAAACGTGCACACAGCATTTGGTTGATTTTTATCCTGTCCGCTTATTATGTTTGTCATGGTTTCTTCCATCACAGCAGTGTTGACTTTTATTTATTTGTCTGTTTGTTTTTATTGTTAATGCCAGGGTAATATAACAAAAATATGAATGTTATAAATTGACATTAAATACTATAATGAAACAAAATTACAATGTTACACTGCTAAATTAAACTTGCATCATCCAAATCTTTGAAAAGGGTCCATAGGCATTGCTGTGAAAACATGGACAGTCATTTGATAATGTGCTCATGGCTGTGACATCATAACCCTGACAATTTTTGGACAAACTTTTGAGGCTGAGGCTTGGTTTCAAAACGTATTCCGGGACATAATTCACATTAGAGTGTGTTCACATAGTATGTTTTATTTATTTATTAAAAAGCAAGAATCAAAAGGAAAACTCTTGTTTTTGTGACCCTGAAGTGTTTTGTCCTTGACCTGATCTACAAATGATCTTGATCTGTTCTCCTTGTTTGTGTTTTAACATTCATTATGGACACAATCTAGTGGAAAAAAACAATCACGTGTCTGTGTGATTTTCAAAATCGAATTTACTTGAACAAAACATAACTCAAATGATAATTTACTGAAAATAACCTTCTTAGATCATCTGGATTCAGTCAGAATGTTTTTGTGCATCCGTAACTGCATGTTAAACTTTAATCAAGACCGACTGACATCTTTAACATGATGGATGAATGACACAAGAAGAATTATGGATATATTTTTAATTACTTTACGTTGGACTTTCTTGAGCACTGAGGCATATTAGTACATCCACAGCTTGAAGGTAGGATCTTGTGTGTTTATGCATGAAATACTCCTCACTCTGCTTCCAGTTTTATAACATCCCCTGAACACTTTAAAATACTCAGGATAACTTTTGGCAACTCTATAACCTGTAAATCCACTTCGCTATCTAATAAAACATTGATATCAAAACCATAGAGATCTACATATAGCCACCGCTGGACTGGAAGTTCAAAGACAAAATTTTCAAGATGGCAGCACACTAGTTTTTTGGCACATACGGTCAATAAAATACTATATTGCAAAAATATTGTGAAGATAAATATGTTTAGAGTGCATTCCAATGTGTTTTTTGCTGAGTTCAGCTTCTCCAGTGCGGAGATGAAGGGTTCAGCTTCTCACGACAAGTTATTTTCGATTTGTCGATTCAGCAACTTTGTAATCGAGGATTTTTTTAATCAAGTAATCAAATGAAATCGAGTAATTGTGACAGCACTAGTTTTGACAGCATGAGATGAGCATGAGATATGTTTGCCTTGTTTAATTGTGAGTGCCTGCAAGAGTCAGAACACTCCGCTGTTTCATGCACCACATTCCAGACACACAAAACGGGGGTGGGTGGATTCTCCTGGAATGAATTGTACCCACTGGTAGCGTCATTATTGTCTGCATTGTTTTAGCACTCAGTGTAAACACAGACACAAAATGAATGCCAATCACAGGGAATTTCCCCATCTTGCAGATAGTGTTAATTTCGTCAGACGAGACGAGACTAAATATGTTCGTCAACGACCTTTTTTTCCATGACTAAGACGAGACGATAACGAGACTGCACCAATGTCCAAAAACGCTGACTAAGACTAAATTAACATGCATTATTGTTGACGAAAAAAGACGAGACTAAAATGTTTTGCATAAAATAAAAACTAAGATAAAATCTCTCTTCATTTTCATATACAATCGTCTCTACTTTTTCATCATGAGATAGAATATTCAGCTGTTACGCCTTCAAAATATTCCGAATGAGTTCGCGCTGTTGCTCTAGTCACGGTTACAACAGGTCTCATACTCCTGTGGCTGCAACACGAAACTACACGGAGCAAGAACACAACAATCATAGACAGTGGCGAACACGCGACGAGCGCCGACGACATGCTAGGTAGAAGGAAGAGGCTCGATATTTGGTCGCATTTTAGGTACAATGATATTGACAAAAAGTCAGAATGTGTCGTTATAACTGACGGGAAGCACTACGGACAAAAAATATCGGGGAAAAACACCACCAACCTTAAGCGACATCTAAAGGCTAACCACCCGCACATTCAGGGAAGTTAACTTAAATATACGTCTCATAAGCTAATGCTGATTTTAGGCATCTACGCTGTAAATTAACCAGTTAGCTATGGTGTTGTGGCACATACATTATGCAGGTTATATATATTTTATGTAACTTATTTGCTTAATAAAATACTCTTCAGAGCAAGTTCATCATTTGTGAATGTGTCTCTTAAATCAGAAAACCAGACACGTTTAACAAAGTGAATTCAACATATCATTCAACAAGTGTATTTTGTCAGGTAATTATGACATTTAACCAATATTTGAGATGTGTAAAACATTATTTGAATTATTTGGTTATCTCAGAATTAATCTCAGAAATAATTTATTTAAAAAAAGACTAAAATGTTTTGAAACAAGATATATTGAGTTTTCTTTTGACTAAAACTAGACTAAAATGACGAGACTTTTAGTTGACTAAAACTTGACTAAGATACCTTAAATTCTCTTTTGACTAAAACTAGACTAAAATGACGAGACTTTTAGTCGACTAAAACTTGACTAACAAAAAAAGATATGTGAATGACTAAATATGACTAAAACTAACAAGGACATTTGGCATAAGACTAAGACTAAGACTAAATTAAAAATAGGTGACAAAATTAACACTACTTGCAGACTGTTTCTGAGTGCTAGATTGTGGAGAAAACAGCCCACTACCAAAATTGGACATACTTAAATGGAACGGTACAGTAACACTCCATCACTGTGATCCAGACACCTGATTCAGCTTTTTACAATGAGTGAACGTGCTGTTTATATTAACACTCTTCTCCATGAATTTATTATCATTTGATTAATGGTGAGCTGCTGCATCATTTTGGGTCACTTTGACTAAGAAATGCATTTTACACTTTTAGCACTAAAAAGGAAATGTTAGATAGATAGATAGATAGATAGATAGATAGATAGATAGATAGATAGATAGATAGATAGAAATTACAATACAATAGATCTTGTCAGATGAAGCAAACTTCTTGGGACAAATAACAAAGTAAATGCACACACACACACACAAACACACAATGCAACATCCAGCAATTAGCTCAGACAGCAGCTGTCCATGAATCAGCACACGCTGTGGTCCATCATGAGGTAAGAAAACAATCCAGCCCTTTACTAACTCTCTTCCTTTCACCAGCTCTGCTCTTCACTCCTTCAACACAACACCCACATCAGTCATCACCAGCCACTGATGATGAATCACACACAGATCCGTGTTTGTGTGTAGAATCTCGGCACCTCGGGCTGGATCAGAGCAAGTGCAAACTTCTTGTTTAACGGCTTTTTTTTCTCTGTACCAGCCTGTCTGTCTGTTTTTTTTCTCTTTCTCCATCTATCTGCTGTTGCTGGAATCTGTCAGCTTTTTCTCCAGAGAGCAGATTCAGTCACCCCAAACTCAGCAGAGTCGGCTATATTTGTATTTGAACTAAGAACTAAAGTCAGCTTTAGTGGAATTGATGCAATGCAGCAAGGGTTGACGGAGTCAAACCGATCATCCACAGAGACAAAATAAGCAATAGGTCAAGTCACAAATCAGATCTCTTTATTATCTCAACACTTTCTCCAAGACAACAATGAGATTGAACCGAGCACAAACCAAGATCTGTGCTTAAAGTTACCACGAAACAGCGTTTGCAAACCATTTTACTTTTGTAATGAGATTTCTGAGTGAGACAGGATATTCGAGGAGAAAACCATTTATGGAGGAGGGGGTTCTCTAGGATTTTTTATAACAGACTAACAAAATCAGATTTGAACTCTGCCAGTGTGTTAAGAAAAATTTATTTTATTTAATATATATTCTTAGAAAACAAGTCTTATTATCTTAAACGATTTTGCTTCAAGTAAATGTATCTCATTTCAAGAGTGTAAAAACTATACTTTTCCTGGAAAACAAGACAAATATTTTGATTATATTTTTTAGATAATGGGCTCTTTGCACTTATGACTTAAAGTATAGCACTGTACTTAGCACTAGCGCACTTAAAATAGGGCCCAAAAACTTTTATGCGAGGGACGTTATGTCAAGAGGATTGATACTCACATAAAAACAATACTGAAGGTTTTAACTAGGACTGGGTGATAAAACGATATCGATATATATCACGATAAAGAAAATCCACGATAAGCTTTTGAGGAATTTTCGATATTTACTGTGTGTCGCTAAAACTTTGGCTTTCTCAGGCTGCATTTCCACTGGGGCGGACGAAATCTGCTCAAAGGCACTCACAGCTCTTGGAGAGAGCTTGCTCAACACCGCTGCCAATCCTACGATCCACCTTGCGAGCATGACGCTCGGCTTTCATAGGAATTAACTGAAAACGCTCTCAGCTTCGCTCACAACATGACAGTGGTAACGTAGGGTCAGACTGGATGAACTTGCTAATGCTAGCTGCTAACGATTAGGTTAAGTCGGACACCGGATTGATTCCATCCGCACCACAAGACTTCATGACAACAGTTGTGCTCTCTCATCGTCTCTAGTGAAGAGCAACAACAGCGATGTGGACAACAGCTCTGATCTTTCTATGCTGTAATCTTGAATATTGTTCTCTAGCAACAAACATGCATCATTTCTGCCCTGTCCCACTGCGCATGTGCTGCCGCTTTTCCCTGCATGTGTGCAGACATGAAGCGCTACATGAGTTAATGTGGTTTCAAAGCACCTTTTAGACCATAACATTTTTCCCTTCTAAATGTATCTTTATTAATCAGCATGTTACGAGCCTTTAATAATAAACAAATCGAATAAACAAATCGATTTCTGTTCTAATTTAGTGAAAATGAATTAGATGTCTGGAATGGATAAGGAAATACTAAAATTAGTTGGTAGATTAGTCTCTCACTTTAATGAAAATATACAAATGTTTTTTAAAAAAAATTTAAATTGTTTTCTAAATGTTCTCTCGGGACTCCCCTGAACCCACATTCAGCATCATTCCACAGTCACAAGGGCTTCTATGCCCCATACTTGGATATCTGAATCTAAGATATCCAAGTATGGGGCATAGAATATAAAAAATATTTAATTTTAATGTAAAAATATCGCAATAAATACAGGACCGCTGTCTCTATGCTTCAGAACAAACAGATGATCTTTCAACATTCATTTTCAATTGATAAACTATAAAATATTTTAATATTTTGGTAAAAGATCCCGCAGACCCCACTGCTTTGGCCATCTCTGGACCTCCTGTGCAGTTTTATAGAGACTATTTTGACTGTTTAGAATTTTTTTTTCTTCTTTTCTTCCATCAACTTTGAAATAAAAAAAAAAAAGTGCGATGTGTAAATGTATATCGTGATAAATATCGATATCGAACAATATGAAAAAGATTATCGTGATAACAATTTTGGCCATATCGCCCAGACCTTGTTTTAACAAAATGTTTGATTTTATTTTTATTTAACATGAAAACTATTCCATTTCATAAGATTCAAAGTGACAAAAAATGAACTACACAAAAATTATTTGGTAATGATTGGATCTAATTCTACTTCTAATCTTAAAACAGGCAGAAATACCGAAAGACTCAAGCAGTCGGAGACAGGGCTCAGCCACAGGCATGGGTGTAGATTCCAGTGGGGTTGGGGGGAGGTAACCCTTCCAATAAGTACAACCAACCTCAAAATTTATTCCACGATAAATGGAAACAAGTAAATGTTTCACGCTACAACCCAATGTGGCATTTTAGGTGTCTAAATAAAAACATATGACTTTTCATTTTTGTGTTAAATGTACAAAATGTCCCATTTTATCCTCAGAAATCACAAACAAAAATAAATAAATAGAACATCCATTTAATAGAGGTATCGGTACTGAATTTGAAACCAGCATTTTTGCTTTAGGATCGAAAAGAATATAACTGGTGTCACCTTGATCCCTTTGGAACATTTTCATAGACTGTGATGACAGGTTATTGCAATATTTAGCAATGTAAATCTAGCAAACATGTTTATTTTTGCAATTTTTTAATTATTTAATGTAAATTTATAACATTATACTATATATTTCCCTGGAATTCGTTTTAAAAAATTAGTTACCACAAATACGATGGCAATTCTAAGACAGCTGGTGATAAAGTGACAGTAAATTTGCCAACTTCTCTCTTCTGATGGCCTTAATCGCTTTCTATTTTTATCTTCCTTTGAAAAGTTAAGAAAATGCAATAGTGGAGATTTTCATTTGATGCAGGAGTAAATGGGTAAGCAAAAATTATATTTGGCATGGTCTCCCATATACTCCCATTCACCTATATCGATTGTTTACTTCTGCATTCCAAAGTGTGAAAAGGATCATTTTAAAAACTTAGAATTAACTTAGAATTAAATAAAGTCTCATGAGATATGAAAGAGCTACCTCAGACCGACGAAATCTCCCTCCGGGCAGCTATGAGCTCTTTCTCAAGAGTGCAGATGCACATTCGTACCAGACTAACAAGGAACTAGAGTTTAATTTAGAATAAGAGGTGTAGTGAAATGAATAGAGGTCAACTTGAGTCAATCCTGATATCCACACGGAGATGAAATCTCAAAATAAGACTTTCTGTACATACTCCTTTGAGCACATGTATGTGGGATACGCTCCAGCTAACTAATAGCCTAAGGTGGGGTCCTGTTAAATGTGTGTGTGTGGGTGGGTTTGGGTGGTTTACGAGACATTTTTTTAGGTTACAAACTGGTAATTACAAGGGTATTATGATAGAAATGTGGTTATTGAGGGCATTTCTAGAGTCCCATAATTCAAAACGCTTCAAAAAAACATACCAAACAGAAAGTTTGTTGTGAGGGTTGTGTTTAGAGGTAGGATTAGGGTTAGGGGATAGAATCTATAGTTCGTACAGTATAAAAATCATTATGTCTACGAAGAGTCCTCATAATGATAGCTGTACCAAAGTGTGTGTGTGGGGGGGGGGGGGGTGAATAACAACAGCAATCCATATGTCCTGAGGGCTACATGTCTATAAAGACACAGAAAGCTCAAGTAACGTAGACTAGCCTTTGTTTATCAACAAAAACTCCATTCCAAAATTTAACGCCCAGCAGGCAGGAATCTTGGTCATCCAGACAGACTTAAATTCTTAAATTCACTCTGGAGGATTAAAATATTCATCATATCACCGCAGGAGAAATGAACTAGAAGTGAAGGCAAATATCATTTAGTTGTTAAAATGGAGCCATAAAAGGATTCTGCCAGCACATATGTCAGTTTGAGGTTGAATTAGCATGGTGGCTAAACATGACGAAGCACTGGACAGGATAATCAAGTAATAACAAAAAAGTTTAGCAGTTTATTTTTTTCTCAATAACACAAATACAATAACTCCTAGAAATGCCTACCTAGATGCTACTGCATGGTGTTATGATTGGCTGCCAGGGCGTTGCTTTGCTGATGCAAAGATAGTCTAAGTGATTTTTAGCATGTTCTAGGGCATTGCTAGGTGGTTGCTAGGAGGTTCTGGGTATTTGCTAGATGTTTGTTTACTGGTCAAAAGTAAAAAAGCCCAGCCCCAAGTCTCTGTGACATACCGGTACCTAGATATGGCTCCTTGAAAGTAAGTCTATGGGATTTGTTTTACCTTTTTACTGTCCGAAAATCATATCTTCGATCACTTAGGAAAGTAACTGCACATCACTCCTCAACATGCTGCACAAACCGTGATGAAACATGACTAGTGGAAAGCTAATTAGGAAGAAACAAATCCTTAGGCGATAAGTACATTTGCAAAAGACATAAAAAAAGCATATTATATGCAAAATTAAAGCTGAAAACATAAAGCTGAAAACATAACAGCTCTTTTGTAACTCATTCAGACAAGTATGTCAAAAGCCACACTATACTGGAATCACACCTCTATTCTTTTCCAAGGTTGCCCATTGTGGAAAATGCCCATGCTGACTCATTACAGTGCCTCACCATCACATGGACATCTGACACAAAAGCGTCTGGGTAAGACCGTAATTTGACTGATGCTGCTGACTCATGTGAGGCCATAATGTGATATTTCAGCACAATATCCATCTTTGAGTGATATTGTTCAAGCACTGGCATGAACACTGGCAGGAGTGCATTTAAGGAGCAAATCCTCATGTTTTCTGATGACTTTGTGCCAGTTTCGTACGTGAGGGTTCAGGAATTCAGTCACTCAGTTCTATAAATTCCATTTGCCTAATCTGATTTGCTAGCAACAAGTATCAAATAAACAAAATTTGACACAATGATTCGATAAACAACACTATCCTTTATGTCGTGAAAAATCGAGTCAGCTGTTTTGATTAATTGGTCAACTGGCATTACATCACAAATTAAGATATGAATGAGAGCAAGAGTCAAGTGGTTATCTAGGTTGGGGACAGAGCTGGCTTCACCCTGTAACGCTGCTCAACCAGGCAACCCGTTGCCAGGCATAATGCCAGTCAGCCCTATCAGACTGACACAAACACACAGGGCAAGGAACCAGAAGAGTTCATCTGTCCCTGTCTCTGCTTGAGTACAATCCAATTTAAAGTTTTCAAATTCCTCTAACACACATCATTCACACTCTCTTCTAGCAACCACCCTTAGGCCCGTGCTCTCGTCCTCAACACTGGGGTCACAGTCAGCAAAAAAGAGACCTTTTTCAAGATCAGCTTTCTCATGATAAAATGAGCAGTTCTACGGGCAAGAAATGTTAAAGCATAACCTGATCATCATCTTGATTTACATTGGCCCTGCTTTGGATAAAAGCATCTGCCAAATGCATAAATGTAAATGTAAGTTAATTGGGGGAATCCCAGAGTTTGACGTAAGAGGGTAACCTCGCTATCACAATCCAAATCACTGCATGTCATGATGGAAAGATAAGGAAACTACAACTCTGGAATATCTGGAAATAAATGGAAGCATCAAAGAATAAAATAGCTAAGTTGTCCTCAGACGCCATGTTTTAATAAACTCCAGTATTATGTTGCTGTGGAGAATGCTGCTCACAGACAGAGCAGCATGTATACAAGTGTAGAAAGAAATCTGATAATAGAGTGCATGTAAAACCGTACTCTGCTTTCAAGTCTGAAGCAGCTTCCTCAAAATAAATGGTTTCTGGTGCCTATAAATGTGCTCACTGTGTCCTATCCAGGCACAACACAAAAAACTACAAGCATCATATCAATAAATCCAACCTCTTACATGTTAATCTGTGATCCTAGCCAGCTGTAAGTAGCACCACCCACAATAAAATCTCACTGGTCCAAAAGTTTGCTTCACAAAGCTGTATATAAACATAAAATACTGTATGTTATTTTATACTGTTATACTGTATAAGACGCTTTTAATGAAGACTTGATGCTTAAAGCTTGACACATCATGTCTGGTTAGGACAATGCATCCACTCAGAACAACCTAGGTATTACCAACATGCACCCAGAACACTCTAGCAACCAGATAGGAACACACTAAAAAACACCCAGAAGATCCTAGCAACCACATAGCAATACTCTGGCAACCACCCATTACACACTAGTATCGTATTGGCATTTTCTGCATGGTCAAGCGCCACTCCACTTAAAGTGAAACATGAGCACACAGGAAGTTTTATTGTTTCAGAGAGTTCCAGCACAATAGGATCAGGAAGTAATCATGTTCACATAATCGGTGACAAGCGTGATTTGGAGGTTGCGTCTTTCCCTATAATGTACAACTCTATGGATGAAAATTGCCCATATGCACAACAACACTTAAAACTTTGGCAATTTTGTCATATTTCGGTAAGCACAGACCGATAATATCTACAGAAATGCCAACCTACTGTTTCCGATTTTACAGTGAGATCAGTTAGGTATAGTTTCCCCTAAAATGAGCATTCTATAATCCTTTTTGACCCTAATGTTGTTCAAAACCCAAGTGTATTTCATTTCTTCTACTGAACTCAACAGCAGGTGTAAGGCAGAATGTTGGCTTGGTTACATTCAATTTCGTTGTATGGAAAAAGATGTAATGAAAGTGAATAGTTTATTAATAGAGTAAACTAGTAATAGAGGCTAACATTCAGCCTAACATCTCCTTTTCTGTTCCACGGAAGATAGAATGTCTTAAATTACCCCATTCAATTGTAAAAAATAAATAAATATATAAATCTATTTATAATCATAATGGACACGATTTTGAAGAGCATCTGCAGATCTGCTTTTCTGAAAATCTGACCAGATAAAAGGGCAACCTCTGTAAGGAAGGAAGAGAAAAAGAGGGGGCAAGAGGGTAGAGAATGGATACATGTTGAAAATCAGCTTTTCTGGTATTCTTTGGGAGACACAGAGTGAATGAAGGTGTTTTGACAGATGAATGTGAGCAGCGTTTGTAGGAATGCACTGTTCTTTCTCACCATCCACTTCTCCATAATCCCTCTTTCACAGTCACACTGAAAGGAATCTTTTCATCAATGCAAGGTTGAAAAGCATGAATGCCATCACTCTCAATCCCTCTTCCCACTTTGATTTTAAAAAACCACATTCCTCCTTTGGTGTTCAGGTGCTGATCTTTTGCTCGAAACAATTTTTCTCTCTCTCTCTCCCTCTCTCTCTCAAGGTGATATTTATTTGCTTGCATCTCCCCTTACTTTGGAACAAATTCCAGTACTTACAGGTTGAGTACACAAAAAATGTTTCGCTATCATTAAGTCATCATTAAAGTTGTTCCAAACCTATATGTGTTTCTACCTTCTGAAGGACATAATAGAAAATATTTAGCAGAATGCTAGCCTGATTCACCATTCATTTTCATTGTATGGAAAAAACGATGCAATGGTTTAAATGATTTGCACAATTCCTTCAGTTAATCTAGAGCAAAATCGCAGTGAAATCCCTCCTGTTTGGTCAGTTTGGGCCAGAAGGAATCATCATCCACTGTGGCAGTGGGGGCGTGGTCAAGCGCCCGTCCGGAGAGGGAAAGCGGTAAGGGCGCTTGCACCTGAGCTAAATTATGTCTAACACCTGTCTCTAATTTCAGTGAGCACGGGGAGACCGGCATAAAAGAGCTTCACGACCTCCAAGAGAGCTAGCCAGTCCAGTGTTGGCAATACCGAGAGAGAGACCGCAAATTGTTATATGTAAAAGTCTGTATGTTAGTGGAGTCTACGTTTATCTTCTACCCCTTTGTGTGTTCATAATTTGGAATTAAAACCCTTACCTCTGAGTCGATCCCCGTTCCCGTGTCCTCCTTCCCGTCCTGTGAACCCAAACTGTGTTACACTGGTGCCGAAACCCGGGAAAATTCCGAGCATGGAAAAAGGTCGTCCCGTAGAGTCCTCCCAGCTGGCCGAAGTCCTCCTGTCCCTCGCCACGTTACATCAGAGCCACCAACAGTCCCTACTTGAGCTCCGGCAAGACCAAGATCGGCGGTTCTGTGAGATCGTGCGGGCCCAAGCAGAGGATCGACAGGTCATCCGGAGCCTCCTCAGCCAGGAGGTCGCTCCAGCCACAGCTGCGACCCCGGACACCCGTGCCACGTTACCCCCGCCCACGTTACAGAAGATGGGGGCGGCGGATGATGCAGAAGCCTTTTTAGATTTGTTCCAGCGAACCGCTGAAATTTGGGGCTGGCCGCAGGATCAGTGGGCAGCTCGCCTTGTTCCTCTTCTGTCCGGGGAAGCCCAACTCGCGGCTCAACAACTGCCGGCAACGAACCTCCTGGCCTACGCTGATCTGAGAAAAGCCATTCTGCAGCGGGTTGGTCGGAGCCCCGAGGAAAACCGTCAGCTCTTCCGGGGCATGAAGCTGGAAAAATCCGACCGCCCGTTCGCCTTCGCCCAGCGGCTCCGTGATGCCTGCCGGAGGTGGCTGCTATTGGGGGACCGCGACGTCGAGGGACTCGTCGATCAGGTGGTACTGGAGCAGTTTGTTCAACGCTTGCCCAGAAGAACGGTGGAGTGGGTCCAGTGCCACCGCCCGGCGTCGCTGGAGGCAGCCGTCCAGCTTACAGAGGACCACATGGCGGCGATCTCAAGGGTGGACGAGCCCTCTCTCTCTTTCTCTCTCTCTCTCTCTCTCCCTCTCTTCCCCCTCCTGTGTTTACTTCCGCTCTTCCCCACTCCCCCCAACCCTCTCGCTCTGTCCTCTCTCCAGGTCCCGTTGCTGCCCCACGCAGGCGAGGAGCCTGGTTGAGACCATCACATCCATCATCAGCCCATCCCTCCACCACCTACAGCCGTTCTCCCCCTCAGGTGGGGGCGTCCGACGAAGCAGGTACGGGTGTGATGTCTGGGCCGGCCTGTCGGAGGTCCGGGGACCCGAGCCACTTCCGCGAGCGGTGTCCATTGATGAAGGTGGGGGCGTGGTCCGGGTCGCCGATCTCCCACACGCTGCCCCCGATCGGGCTGGAGCGTACCGGGTTCCGGTAAGAATCCAGGAGGGTACACACCAAGCTTTGCTGGATACTGGTTGTAATCAGACCACCATCCATCAACGCTTGGTTCAACCCGAGGCTTTGGGCACAGCTAATCGGGTAAGGGTGAGGTGTGTGCACGGGGATGTTCACAGCTATCCGATGGTGACTTTGCTGCTTAAATTTCGGGGAAAAAAACATAAAGTGGAGGCAGCGGTTAGTTCCCGCCTCACCCATCCTCTGATTTTGGGGACCAATTGGCCTGCATTTAAGCATGTATTGGGGGGAACTGGGGAGGATGGGTCCTGCATTAGACTGGGGAAATGTGCGATGTGCGATGCTTTGGCAGGGGAGGCGGAGCCGGGGCCATCCTCGGCTGCTCCAAATTGGGATGACGAGGGAAGGGGAGGGCCTTCCGCCCCTCCCCTTCGCAGGGAATTCCCTGATGTAGATTTCCCTTTGGAGCAGTCACGGGATGAGACCCTTAAGCACGCGTTTGACCAGGTGAAGACGATTGATGGTCAGCGTCTCCAGCCGGACATCGCTCTCGCATACCCCTATTTTGCAATTATAAATGAGCGGTTGTACAGAGTGACGCAGGACACTCAAACAAAAGAAAATATTACTCAATTGTTGATTCCACGGAGCCGCCGGGAAATGTTATTCCAGGCAGCTCATTATAATCCCATGGCGGGTCATTTAGGAGAAAGAAAAACACTTCTCCGTTTAATAGCTCGTTTTTATTGGCCGGGCATTTCTGGCGATGTCCGCAGGTGGTGTGCGGCGTGCCGTGAATGCCAGCTGGTAAACCCACCGGCCACCCCAAAAGCGCCATTACGCCCTCTTCCGTTAATCGAGGTCCCCTTTGAAAGAATTGGAATGGACCTCGTCGGGCCATTAGAATGGACAGCACAGGGACATCGTTCTGTGTTAGTCCTAGTGGATTACGCAACTCGATATCCGGAAGCAGTGCCTCTAAGCAATATCTCTGCACGTAGTGTTGCTGGGGCACTCTTCAAAATAATCTCCCGGGTGGGGATTCCAAAAGAAATCCTCACCGATCAAGGCACAACATTTATGTCATGCACACTTCGCGAACTTTATGATCTATTGGGCATTAAATCAATTCGCACTAGCGTGTATCATCCGCAGACGGATGGCCTAGTGGAACGATTTAATAAAACGCTCAAGAATATGATTCGTAAATTCGTACACGAAGATGCTAGGAATTGGGATAAATGGCTTGACCCCCTGTTATTTGCAGTACGAGAGGTCCCGCAAGCCTCCACGGGATTTTCCCCGTTTGAGCTGCTGTATGGGCGGCGCCCGCGCGGAGTGCTAGACGTCATCCGTGAAGCTTGGGAGGAAGGTTCTTCGAATAGTAAAAATGAAATTCAGTACGTTCTTGATCTTCGAGCAAAACTCCACACACTGGGGAAACTAACACAGGAGAATTTGCTCCAGGCTCAAGCACGCCAACGCCGGCTGTATGACAGGGGTACTCAGCTAAGGGAATTTGCACCGGGAGACAAAGTTCTTGTATTACTCCCCACATCGAGCTCCAAATTACTCGCCAAGTGGCAAGGGCCCTTTGAGGTCACACGACGAGTGGGGGAGCTCGATTATGAGGTTAAGCGAACCGATAGGGGGGACGGGCGCCAAATATACCACCTCAATCTCCTTAAATTATGGAGGGAGGCGGTCCCTGTGTCATTGGCTACGGTGGTTCCAGAGAGGGCGGGGCTCGGACCGGAGGTAAATCCAAAGTCCGATTACAATGCCCCGGTCATTTGTGGAGACCACCTCTCCCCGTGCCAACGTTCAGAGGTTGCCAAGTTGCAAAACGAGTTTGCAGATGTGTTTTCTCCTCTACCGGGTCGTACGAACATCATCGAACACCACATCGAGACCGAGCCGGGGGTGGTGGTTCGTAGCCGCCCTTATCGCCTTCCCGAGCATAAAAAGAAAATTGTCCGGGACGAACTGGATGCGATGCTCGATATGGAGGTAATAGAAGAGTCCCACAGCGACTGGTCTAGCCCGGTCGTTCTTGTTCCCAAGAGTGACGGATCTGTCCGGTTCTGTGTGGACTATCGAAAAGTCAACGCGGTGTCTAAGTTTGACGCGTACCCAATGCCTCGGGTTGATGAACTGCTCGATCGGTTAGGTACTGCTCGCTTTTATTCGACATTGGATTTAACAAAGGGTTATTGGCAGATCCCCTTGACACCAATTTCCCGTGAGAAAACCGCCTTCACCACGCCGTTCGGATTACACCAATTTGTGACACTTCCGTTCGGTTTGTTTGGGGCTCCAGCCACATTCCAGCGTCTGATGGACCGTATCCTCCGCCCGCACTCCGCTTATGCCGCTGCCTATTTAGATGATATCATTATCTATAGTAATGACTGGCAGCGGCATATACAACACCTGAGGGCGGTCTTGAAGTCGCTGTGGCGGGCGGGGCTCACAGCAAACCCCAAGAAGTGCGCGATTGGGCGTGTGGAGGTACGGTATTTGGGGTTCCACTTGGGTCATGGCCAGGTGCGGCCCCAAATTGACAAGACCGCGGCGATTGCGACTTGCCCTAGACCTAAGACCAAAAAGGGGGTGAGGCAGTTCCTGGGGCTGGCTGGCTATTATAGAAGATTCGTGCCTAATTATTCGGATGTCACCAGCCCGCTGACTGACCTCACTAAAAAGGGGGCTCCAGATCCGGTCCAATGGTTGGAGCAGTGCCAACAGGCATTTACACAAATCAAAGCCGCACTCTGTGGAGGGTCGCTCTTATATTCTCCTAACTTCTCTCTCCCTTTCTTATTGCAGACGGACGCTTCAGACAGAGGGCTGGGGGCCGTACTCTCGCAGGTGGTGGAGGGGGAGGAGCGCCCTGTGCTGTACATCAGCAGGAAGCTCTCCTTGAGGGAAACGAAGTACAGCACTGTGGAAAAGGAGTGTCTGGCCATCAAGTGGGCGGTCCTCACGCTCCCCTACTACCTGCTGGGGCGGGCCTTCACTCTCTGCTCGGATCATGCCCCACTGCAGTGGCTCCACCGCATGAAGGATACTACCGCCCGGATCACCCGTTGGTATCTGGCTCTCCAGCCTTTTAAGTTCGAGGTGGTCCACAGACCGGGGGTGCAGATGGCTGTCGCCGACTTCCTTTCCAGAAATGGGGGGGGAGTTGTAGACAGGCCGGATGGCGCCCCGGCCTGAGTCGGGCGGTGGGGGTATGTGGCAGTGGGGGCGTGGTCAAGCGCCCGTCCGGAGAGGGAAAGCGGTAAGGGCGCTTGCACCTGAGCTAAATTATGTCTAACACCTGTCTCTAATTTCAGTGAGCACGGGGAGACCGGCATAAAAGAGCTTCACGACCTCCAAGAGAGCTAGCCAGTCCAGTGTTGGCAATACCGAGAGAGAGACCGCAAATTGTTATATGTAAAAGTCTGTATGTTAGTGGAGTCTACGTTTATCTTCTACCCCTTTGTGTGTTCATAATTTGGAATTAAAACCCTTACCTCTGAGTCGATCCCCGTTCCCGTGTCCTCCTTCCCGTCCTGTGAACCCAAACTGTGTTACAGCCACGTTTCCATTTTCAGGCATGGGCTTCCTCGAGGTTAATGGCCAATGGCATTTGGCCCACAGATTGCCCTTGGGCCAAAAAAAAAACGGCAACTGTGGTTTGAGGCACTGTCAATGTCAAAGGCGGAGTTTCGCTAATTCAGGTCAGATTTCGGCACCAAGATCACCAAACTTGCAGGTTGTTGATCCAGTGCAAATAAATATAAAATAAATAAATACATTTCGGGCACAATACAAATGAGTTAAAATGCTCAATAGACAAAGCGATGCCCAAAAGAAGAACTTTCCATTGTTGGAGATCGTCTCGCTGTTAGTGGAGAGACCACTCAGGACACTGTGTCAGTTACAGTCGGTGAGTTGTCAATGCAAACTTACACTCAGTGACAACTTAGATAGACCTCTCTAATACTGGGTAGGACCCCACTTTGCCCTCAGAATGGCATGAATTCTTCATGGCATGGAATGTTGTTATCATTTAATTCTCATTAATGTTGTTCCAAACCTATATGACCTTCTTTCTTCTGAGGAACATAATAGAAAATATTTAGCAAAATGCTAACCTGATTCACCATTCAATTTCATTGAATGGAAAAAAAAGATGCAATGTTTTTTTTGTGCCATTAAGTGATTTGCACAATTCCTTCAGTTAATCTAGAGCTAAATCTGCAGTGAATTCCCTCTTGTTTGGTCAATTCGGGCCAGAAGGCTCACGGCTCACTCAGGCTCACTCAGGGCTAACGGCCAATGGTTTTGGCAGTTAGAGTTGGTGAGTTGTCAATGTTAACTTACACTCAGTGCCCACTTTATTAGGTAGACCTCTCTAATACTGGGTAGGACCCCACTTTGCCCTCAGAACAGCATGAATTCTTCATGGCATTTAAAAAGGTGCTGGAAACATTCCTTAGAGATTCTGCTCCATGTTGATGTGACACCATCATTTGTCGGCCGCACATTCATGATGTGAATGTTCTGTTCTACCACATCTTAAAGGTGCCCTATTGGATTGAGATATGGTGAATGAGGCCATTGAAATATACTGAACATTATCATGTTCCTGGAATCAGTTTGAAATGGCGTGTGTTTTGTGGCATGAAGCGTTTTCCTGCTGAAAGTAGCCATTAGAAGCTGGGTAGACCGTGATCATAAAGGGAAGCACATTGTATGCGTGGATGTACAATAATACTTGAGTATGGCTATGGCATTGAAACAATGCTCAATTGGTTTTAAGGTGCCTAATGTGTGCCAAGAAAACATTACTCTCACCATTACACCACCACCTCCAGACTGAACTGTTGACACAAGGCACAATGGAGCATTGGATTCATGTTGTTTACGTTAAATTCTGATGCTACCTTCTGCATGTCGGTGCAGAAATCGAGATTCGTTAGACTAGCTGATGTTTTTCCAATAGTCTACTGTCCAGTTTTGGTGAGCCTGTGCCCACTGCAACCTCAGTTTCCTGTTCTCAGCTGACAGTAGTGGTACCCGGAGAGGTCTTCTGCTGCTGTTGCCCATCCGCGTCAATGTTCGACATGTTGTATTTTCAGAATTCTTTTCTGCATAGCACTGATGTAACGTGTGGCTATTTGTGTTACTGTTATCTTCCTGTCAGCTTGGACCATTCTGGCCATTCTCCACTGACATCTGTCAGTAACAAGCCATTTTACCCAACAGAACTGACACTCATTGGATGTTATTTTTTAATTTTTTCGCACCATTCTACACTGAAATTCCCAGGAGATCAGCAGTTTCTCAGATACTCAAACCACCCCGTCTAGCACCAACAATCATCTCATGGTCAAAGTCAATTAAAATAGATATCCCACCCATTCTGATGTTTGGTCTGAACAGCTACTGAACCTCTTGACTATGTCTTTGTGATGTCATGCATTAAATTGCTGCCAGCTGATTGGCTTATTAGAAATTGGCATCAACGAGCAGGTGTAAATGTGTACCTAATAAATTTGTCACTGAGTGTATATTGCTAGCTTGCTAATGTTTACATTCAATATACATTAGATTGCTAAATAACATGATAACTCAGCTTGAGCTTACCTCTTGCTTGTTAAATGGGAGGAGTGTGTGACGTTGTCACCAGGGCGGCATATTGAGAGCATATTTTAGGGCAACACTGTAGGGCTATTAACTCGATGGTGGGAACGCAGATAGATTTTGGTCTCGCGGCTGGCCAGCTGATGGTTCTGGCTTGCACTGACACAATAGTGGAGAAGTGGCTATCTAGGCATGTTTATCTGAGAGCCTTGGAAAACACAGTAATATAACTCAGCATTTACAATCTTATAACTACTATTCTCTATTAAATATTAGCATCAGAGAGCAATGAAAGAAGTCTCAGCCAGATAGACATGCCAGAGATTTATCTATGAGATGGTCTGAACAAACCTGTCTCACTATTGACCTAACTGTAACATATCTTAAAAGTTGGTTCACCTGCTGAGTAAATATGATCACATCTTGACTGCAAGACCATCCACTTTTGAACTCAATAACCTTCTCCAGTTCTACACCCCATGGCTGTTCCTGATCGGCTGAGCTTGAGGATTAAAAAACTTAATTAAACAAATTTGTCTAGTGATTAAATATTTGTTTAATACAGTGTCAGTAGGCTGGTATATGATTCCCTGTATGCATTCATATGTGTTTGTTTGAATAAAGGTTTTTGGCAGGGATATTTCAGATGTGGCTACACTTGCATCATTTTACCCTCGACCAAAGTCCTGTACAAAGCACTTATTGTCAAACTATTTCTCTCTCTCTTCATATCATTAAATTCTGTCTGAACAAATGGATGGTTCACATTTACTTCAGTTTAGAATATGTCAGTCTGCTATGCACTGGGCCAAAAATAAAAAGTACTCATCAAATTACGTGCAATTGAATGTTTGAGAAGGCTTCTCTTGCTCTCTTAGTTTTCCATTTCACTATTTCCAAAGCAAACTGTAATGGTTGGAGAAATCATAGACATTGGAGAAAGTCATGAAGAACAAAGCAGCAAGTTATAAATAAAGTAAGTTTAAACTTGTGTTTGATTAATACAAAATATACACAACACCCAAATATGACGAATGTGTCATTTAATTATACATTTTGCTGCAGTGTAATATGGAAAGTTTTAATTGCATAACCTTCAATGTTCACAGAGAGTTGACAAAGAACATTTAATTCTTTATTTAATTCTTTATGCTTTGCACCTAATTAGGATTTGTTTTTCAAATCTGATCTTTAGGGCTGAATGTCTGCAATGTGTCAACTGGCCACTGAAGAAATTGGAACTGTATTTCAGTTTTTTTATTTGGACTGAATTTCACACTTGTGCTGTGTCCATAACCACTCACTTGAGAATGCATTTGATATGTATTGCATAACAAATGCAACACAGTTCAATATAGGGATAGAGTGAGCCAGCATCAGTGAATTGGGACATACATGTTGCTGTGCATTGTGTATGACGTTACATACCCATAATTTTTTAGTTGCTGTCCATGCTACAAAAAAATAAAAAATAAAAATAAAACACCATTAACGGTATATACTGGTGCTACAAAGAACCCAGAAACCAATAAGCTGATCATATCTATGGTTTATAGAGAATATATATAAATACTGTATATGCTGGTTCAAAACAAATTATGCGTCCAAGCCTCCATTAGTAATTCAAAAAGTAATTCAGAGTATCACAGATTGTGCTGTTTCTAACAAGTCATTGGATAAACAAGGATAGACGGATGGATGTGTGTGTGTGTGTGTGTGTGTGTGTGAGAGAGAGAGAGAGAGAGAGAGAGAGAGAGAGCATGTGCGATCACCTATTGCCAGACCCAATCAGAGGTGCTTACAGCTTTCTGAAGGTCAGCTTTCTCATTGGAATATAGACGTCCAATCGGGGTATTCCTCTCTATTTCGGGGTAGCCGGTGCGCAAATGTAATGAATGTAAAATGTAAAATTTGTATCCATTGTGGAATCTCACAGAGAGCTGTTCTATGTAAACAATGACTAACGGATTCACTTTACGTCACCAACTGACACACAAAATGTTCTTTTGCCACCACCTGCTGCATATGTAATTTAAAAAATAAAGACAGTAATTCTTAACATATGCACTATGCTTACACTTTAGTTTAGAACAGCATGAACACAAGTGATACACACAGTGAAACATCCGAGTGCTGATGCTGTCACACCATCAGTGCTCATGGAACATCTCTCGTCCAATCAGATTCGAGGACCGGAACTAACTGTGGTATATATATATATATATATATATATATATATATATATATATATATATATATTGAACTATTTAAAAAAATTGTTTCAATAGATTCAATAGGCCTGTATGATTTTGTCAGACATGTAACAGGTTGATAAATACATATTATCACGTTTTACAAACTTCTAAATCCTGGGAAATGTGACATAGAAATAAAAACTACCATTAGTCATGCAATATGCATCTTTACTGCTTAAAGTATTGGCCCATATATGGTAAATAATAATATTTGAGATATTCAGTATGAAAACTGCAGATTTAGATGAAAAAAAAAAACAAATCTGCAATAACCTTTTGGAAAAGGGGTGTTTCAACTCCACAAACAGCACTTTTGGGGCAACTTTTTGAAAGCCGACCATTTGTAAATAGTAACTTCATGTATAAATGCAACATCAGTCAACTTTTTTAATCTTCAAAGAACCACATACCAGCAAACTCAGAAACATACCATGCATCGAAAAATGGTTCTTGATAGGCTTGCTGTACCCAAATTCAAGAACCTTGAATGAGTTTAGATTTCATTAGATGTTCTAATAAAATAACTTTAAAATAAAATAATCATTAATGGGATAGTTCACCCAAAAAGTTTAATTATCTCATCATTTACCCATCATTATGTTGTTCCAGGCTGGTATGACTTTCTCTCTTCCATGGAAAAAAAAGATTGGCAGAATGATACCATTAGTCACCATTCACTTTCATTGCATCTTTTTTCCATAAAATTAAAGTGAAAAGTGACTGATGGCAACAATCTGCTTAAAATTTCCTTGTGTTATATGGATGAGTGAAATGCGAAAAGTCTGTATAAAATATTTTAGGGTGAGTAGTTGATGGTGGTATTTTCATTTTTGGGTGAATTGTCCCTTTAATACAAACTGAGGTCATTGGCCTCTAAATATGGACTCATGTAAAGAGCCGCCCAAAAAAGAACATACTTTGAACTCAATTAAAGGTTATGCTGTACAGCACGATTCAGTGTTAATATCAGGCTTTCAAGCCAGTGACACATTCAACTCAAAGACACATCCATGCTGTAAGCTCCATCCAGAAACTGCACAGTTCGTTATAACCAAATTACCTCACATGTGAGTCACACTCTTTAAAGTCATCTGTCAGAGGGAAGAGGAAAGGTTAATGGCACACCTCTCCTCAACAAACTGCATGATTTGAGGTATTATTCATATCAATGGCATTAATAGGGCTAGAATTATGTTTAATACATATAGTTAGGGGTTTGTTTAAATCTCTAAACCTAACAGTGAGCAATAATACACTATCTAATTTTTATTTATTTATTTATTTATTTTTTTGCATTAGTAAGCACCACTTATATCTAGAACAAGGTCCACATGCTGCGGTGCCTCACCCTCACACACACCTGCTTGTCTGGACTGGCTCAGTTCGAAATTACAGGCTGTGAGAGATTGAGCTGCACTTTTGGCAGCTAAATCTGAATGCACATAAAACACACACACTTTACTAGTGGGCTGCCAGATGGAGTATGCTCTTGGTAAATGACAAGCTGCTTTGTGTCTGTTTCTGTGCATGTGTGTGCATATTTCATCGAGTGAACCTGATGTGGATTACTGTCATTACAAAATATAACTACTCGCTTTACAGAGAGAAACATTTAATTATATTACATTTAATTTAATAGTCTAAATTGAATGTTTATTTCTCACAAAAAAAGTACTGTGGTGGTACCATGGTACAGGGATGGTATCCAGTGTTAATACCATGGAACTTTAATATACTGTATACTAGGGCTGGGTAGGGCTGGGTATCTTTCAAAAAATGTCGATATCAATAACGATACCTTGACTTCGATAACGGTTACTAAGCTATATTTTTTTTTATACCAATTTTATGAATTCCATTTTATCAAGATTATAAACATTACACATTACCTCAAAAAACTTTGGTTTTATTTTTTCAGTATGTTTACTTTTTTTTACAGACTCAAAGACTCATCTCCTGAGCCTTCTGGGCTCCTCATGCCAGGGTTGGCAGGAGCAGGGGCAGAGGCTATAACATTAATGTGAAGAGGGGGAAAAAAATCAAGAGAGCTAAACTGTTAATTCAGCCAAACCTAAGGATAAGTACGGTTTAACAAGATAACTAGTTTAATGTGAGTTAAACTAGATCAGTTACTGTCAACCTTAAAGCATTTTTAGCATTGATTCAGCTAGCTATCTATAGCCATACATCCAAACAATATCTATTGTTATGTAGGTCCCAGTTTATAGGACTATGTCACCACGCACAGAAACGTTTATTTAACATGTACACAAGCATGTACCACTACCGATAGCCGATTTTTATTTTTTTTTGTTGGGTTGTTTGCTAAACGTTAACATTGCCTGTCGGTGTCCCAGTCATAGCACCGCTGCATTTATCAGTAATTTTGAAGGAATCTCTGTGGCAGGACGCTGAGAGGATGACTGCACCGGCTCAGTCTTCTTGCAGTCGAAGATTGAGCAACTTTCGGCTCTGAAGTTTATTCCGTGCACTGTCAAGTGCTTCATCAGATTTGTCATGTTGCCGGTCTTGGCAGCAATTATCTTGTCGCAAATATTGCATCGCGCACTGCTGGCATCGAGCCTGGTGAAATGTAGCCGCACTTTTGATCTTTTCCACATCTTTTACATCTATGGGTGCTGAGACGCATACACACTACACCATCACGTGAGAGCCGCGTCTCTCGGTGTAACCGGTGTAGACTACTGTTTTTCCTTGATGCCTAAACACAAACAATCACCGGCACTTTTAGATTTGGGCACATCTAGCATTCTACATGCTTTTCACTGATGTTGACGAGACTAACCCCTTAGGTATCGAAATTTGGTACCGAACGACAAGACATTTTTCGATACTCGATTGTTTAGAGGCAATTCAGTCAGTGCCTAAAATGTATTCGATACCCAGCCCAATTGTATACAGTACCATTGTACTGAGTGATTCCCATATTCTTATTGACTCTCTTCAATCCTTGATTCAGACTGTTCAATCACAGCATTCAACAGTAAATAATTTTTATGTAATGATCACAAATCTGCATAACTGACCGTTATCCAATTAATTATCAACAGTCAATTATACCTGTTTTCTGCATAGCTGTACTAGTTTCATGTCTTTTGTATCACTCTACAATCTTTCTTCTCACATAATACAATCATTTCAACACAAATATTCAGTTTAGTTCAGTTCAGTTTAGTTTAGTTCAGTTTATTTTAATTAAATTATATATTGGTAGCCACATAATAAGTGGGATAATGTACAATAAAGCCCATCAAGATGCTACAAGAAGACATCCTGTTTACCCTGTCAGGTTTTATTTTGCTATAAATAAGTAATTCCAGCTGACTTCCATTCACCATGGTATTTATGTAACCGGTCCTGCTCAACCTGCTCCAAGCGGGATTCGAACTGGCGTCAGTTGGCATGGGAGGTAAGCGCGCTAAAGAGGAGGCTAAAGGTTATAGCATCTAGTCTCAGTTGCTAGTGCACCTCTTGAGGCCAGGGGAGTGAGGTTTACACATACCACACAGCTATCACGTACCAGCTGGCTCCTGTTACACTCACCCCCCTAAACCTCACTCCAATCCGGGTCACGGCACCACTAAAACCGGTCCTGCTTGACCCACTCCTAACGGGATTCAAACTGTCATCAGCCAGCATGGAAGGTGGATGCACTAACGGGGAGGCTAAAGGCTACAGCCTCTAGTGTCAATCGCTAGTGCACCTCTTGAGGCCAGGGGAGTGAGGTTTACAAACACAGCACAGCTATCACATACCAGCTGGTACCCGTTACATTTGCATGGTACTCCAATGACTTCAAAGAATATCTACACATCATAGGGCAAAATCCTGTGTATGTTGTGCCTATGCAAAACATTTAAACACTGAACGAGAGATAAAAAAGAGCAAGAAGTACATGGGAAAGAGAGAGCAAACCAGCTTAATATACACACAGAGAAACACACTCAACTTCTTTGTATCTGTCCTTCCCTCAAGAGTGTGTAGGGCAGATCACCTGTGCCCTCAGTGGGAGTGTAGAATCTCTAAGACCACGGTAAGTACTGTCTGATTAGCATGCAGAGAATTCTTTCCTTGCTTAAGTGCTGGACGTAAATAAAACAAAGTCCAGAGGATTAAAATTCATGCACGTCAGCTCTGTTTTAAACACACACATACAGTGTCTCCAGTGCTTCACAGGGAGAGGAGTTCATTCACATGAACATTATATCACAATTAAACATGCATCATATTAAGCTGGTAAATGAGATGTGAAAGAGAAAGATTATATAAACATTTCTTTATATTTTAATTACTTGCTTAATTAATGTTACTTCTTTATTTGTTTTGATAAAGCCAATGATTGTTACTTTATTTAATTTTGATTAAACATTTTTTAATTAGTTATTTCTTACGTTTATTTTGCACCCTTGATATTTTGTGTTGACTTTTTTTGAACATTTTAATTATTTTTGAATGCTTTCAGAATTTATTTAATTTAATTAAAATCTAATTTAATTGTGTTAAATAAAAATTTAGCACTACTGGTATATTACTCAATTGGTTGAAACTAAGTTTTCTCAATTTGCAATACTGTTACATGTAGATAAAGAAAAATGGATAAAGGAAAACAGGGAAGCGTCAAGAGAGAAGTGACCAGAAGACAGAAACAGAAGTATGCGAGGGAGAGATGGAGGAAAAGAGAAAAGTTAAACAAAAGCAAGGAGAGGAGGAGAGCGGATGATAGATAGAGGATGAACTCAAGAGAGAGAGAGAGAAAGAGAGAGAGAGAGAGAGAGAGAGAGAGAGAGAGAGAGAGAGAGGGGGGGGGGGGGAAGAAAGAAAGTAAAGAAAGAGTCTCTGTGTTCTGCAAAGAAAATGGATTTGATGTTCCTCAGATATTTAATATATCTGAGGCATTTTAATCCCATGGGAAACAAACCCTGAGATAGCTCTCTCTGTTTGCCTGTTGTGTCGCTTCTAATGCATCTCTGTCTTAAGTTAGACTTGAAGAACAAACAGTGAGTTCACCAAGCATTACAGAACACCACATCTATGCCAGAAAGCTGAAAGTGCCCGAAATGTCCCCTTCTTGCAATCCTAACATCAACTACCAAACAACACATCACCCGTAATGTTTTGGTTTTGGCTGATCTTAATTTGGATCCTGCATGAAAGTCAACTGTCCACACCTTTCCATTAAAGTTAAACCATGATAAAATCAGCAGGTGCAGAGAGAAACTGAAGAGAAAGTGTCATGAACACAGTTAAGAATGTTTTCAGCAGTTTCAAAAGAAATATCATCTCTTAAAGGGGTCATTTTCCACACTTTTGTCCACTTATAATACTAGTCAAGGTGTCCTGCACCAAAAAAGATCATGTTACGCTGGATGATAAGGACCTGGAATTACTGCATAGCCATGTGTTTACTGGAAAATAATTGCCTTAGTCACCATTCACTTTTATTTTCACTGCATCATCTTGTTATTAATACAATGAAACAGAAAGGTGACTGACACTGAACATACCGCCAAACATCTTATTTGATGTTTCACTGAAGAAAGAAAGTCATACGTGTGTGTTTGTGTGTGTGTGTGTGTGTGTGTGGGTGTGGGTGTGGGTGAGTCAAGAGCGAAATAGAGAGGGAGCGCTGAAATAATTTGGTGAAGTGATATGGAAACGTTATGGGGTCAAGACCAGGAATTACTTCATAGTCATGTGTTTACTGGAAAATAATTGCACACATTAGAATGTCTGTCAACCAATCAGAATCAAGATTTCAACAGACCCGTGGTATAAGTCTGTTATGATTGGCTAACCTCTGTGTACGAGTGTAGTTCACCTTGTCATTCATCAGAACTGCCGAATTTACATTTACATTTATGCATTTAGCAGACGTTTTATCCAAAGCGACTTACAGTGCATGTACACTTAATCAGTTTGTGCATTCTCTGGGAATCAAAGACTACAAAGGCATTGATGTGTAAATGTGGGCAGTCACATGTTAATTTGCCCATGGTTATGACATCAATATACTGTAATGATGACCCATTTTTCACTAATGATTTTTATTTTAATTAAATTATCTGATGAGTTTTGTGTTTTCCAAAATAATACTCTTTAATATGGGTGTACTCTTAAATATGTAAAGAAGTAATCTGTAAACAAATGATAACAACAATAATAATAATAATATAATATAATAGTAATATATAGTAATATATGTCTATAGTGCACCTTTTGTAACCGATCCACCGGTCTCTCTCTCTTTCTTCTTCACTGCTGTCAGCCTCACTCTCCACTAAATTCTGATTACACCCACCTGCATATCATTAGTGGCTAATCAAGGACTGCATACTGTATATATACCCCACTTTCACACACACTCTTTGTCTGTTCTCTTCAATAGTATCTCTTAGACTCCAGACCTTTTTACTATGTCAAATAGACCTGTGTCTTCATAAATGCCTGCAAGTATCATAAGACTGTTGTGAGTTATCTGTTCATCCTGTCTATACACTGTCTGGATATTACTCACCTGCTGTTTGCCACTCTGTTCAACTGGATTTACTCACAAAGTTTACATCACTGTTTTAATCATCTGTTCAATAAACCCTGCTACCGAGTTCATATCTCTGCTTCCATGAGACATTCTGTTAGACCTTAGACCTAATTTTTAAACCATCATGCTTTATTGCTGTTCTAAATTTATTTATGTGAACCAAACAATTGAGCATCTACATCTGAGATGTTGTTTGTGAGTATCACTCAAATATTGCGCACCACGTGAAGGCGGTGAAGCCGCGGGTGTGTAAACAGAGCAGCACCATTCAATAACACGCTGGAGCTTTAATTTATTTACACATTTTATTTATTTACTTATAAAACATACAGATAAGTGTAAGACATCATTAGAGACTATAAAGGGTCTACTTTTATTTGTGTACACTCATAATAACAATGAAACATTGTGCTTTTGTAAAATAAAGAAAATAAAAAGGGTGAGCTTTCAGCAGTCTCCCTGTTCACAAGCATATTTCAGAAACACGTCACTAAAATTAACTGAAACTCAGTGAATACTTATCACACAAACATGAAACATATATCTAAAGAAAGCTTTAAATGTCTACAAATTTAAAACAAATATTCTCCTGCAATGCAATCTGTCTGAAACAAAGCGATGTACAGTTTTTACTGGTTTATCTAATTATCTGTAATGTGATCCCACCCACCAGCAGAGCGCGCTATTCATATGCTAATGTAATGAGACGATCAAATGAAATGGTGAACGCCCCCAACTGTGCGTTGAAAACATATAGTTCATTCACTTATCTGCATGGTTGGAAGACATGATACACAAGTGAGAAAACTCCTGGATAGTGACGAAGAGTTCACATTTTCCTGAGAAGAAGTGCGGGACTCCAATGAACGTGTAAACATGTACATATTTTACTAGTGGGACTGTTTCCAGACTTGCCAGCCAGGATTCAGAGTATTGAAATTTGAAATATGTCCTAATAAGCAAATTTTAGTTACATTTAAATGTTGTTTCGACTAAAGCAGGTATTTAAATTGTTTTTATGATATAAATATGATATGTAATGTGATATAAAAATAATATGAATGTTTAGATTATATTTTAACTAGTGTTTATGCTGCCTCATTATCATCAACAAAGCTTGTGCTTGCATATATGTGTTCAGGTTAAATGAGTAAAATGCACTTTAAATATGCCCATATTAGAAAATCAGCATATTATAATGATTTCTGAAGGATCATGTGACACTGCACAGCTTTGATCACAAATTGCATTTTACGATATATTCAAATTTGTAAAATTTTTTAAAATAGTTCAAAATATCACTGTTTTTACTGTACTTTGGATCAAATAAATGCAGTCTTGGTGAGCAGAAGAGACATCTTTTAAACGGTAGTGTAGGTCTAAAATTAAGTAAAGTCTTTATGTAAAGAACATGTATAGTCAGATTACTTCTTTTAATTTAAAACTTGATTTGGATCATTAAGTCTCCACACATTCATTCTCTTTCTGTCACATTCCTCAGTGACATGACCAGGGGATTGGTCTTTTGTCTCCTGAGGTGTGAATTACAATCAATATTCATGATCATTCACGCCTCCTTGCATATGACCTTTCTAACACTAAAAGTGTCTTTTCAAAAGTTAAATTACTATATTGTTTTGTATGAATGAGTGATCAGGATGGTTTTCACATCATTTTGTAGCAAAAACTCTAGACTACAAAATCCAGTTCTCAAAAGTCTTGTGGACAAATATTTACTATGTGTTATATGGCCTTATTTTAATGACCTAAAAATTTTGTTTTTTCAAAAACCATGCATAAACGTTATTTTCTCAAAAATACAAACATGTACACACATGTTGCTCACATATTACTGTAGCCCAGTTTGTGCTGAATACAGTGTTATCAGACTATAGCCATTAATGTGTTTTTAAGCAACTGAAAAAAGCACAAATGTCAAGGCATATCAAAACTTCTCCAGTGCCCAAAACACCCTCAGACCCCAGAGGGTTAATAAACAGAATAGCTATTTTCTTTAACCACGACTGTAATGTCATTGGCCTCGGGAGTTTTTTAGTGGGTATTCTCTTTCTATTTCTCACCCTTTTAAATGCACAGCACACTTTTTATCTTCTTGAGTTCTGCCTTCATGCTCATCGTCATCTCGTTGTGAAAGGTTTTAATCTGAGAGCCGCTGTAACACCCTGTATCATGGCCTGGCTCTACTCAATCTCAACATGATGTCATTAGTCTCCCAGCATGCCTCAAAAAGGCAGCCTACAGTGATAATCTAACCCAAAATGCCCTGTGGGAGGATTACACACATTGATATGCAACAGCACAGCAGGTGGAAGTGAAAACCTTCTCCAAACCAGTACCACAAAGATGGATACCCAAATAAGCACATACAAGATGATCCACAACCCAGACTAAATTACTTCAAAGGCTTAACAATCATGGTATGTTACAGTGTCATTCCAAACTTTGTAAAGTCCAAAATGACTTTACAGGTTTCATTTGATTTTGTTATGTTAATATAACCTGTGACCTCCTGTGCACATTATTAACATGTCAAGTCAAGTCATTTTTATTTATGTAGCTCTTTTCATAACATACATTGTTTCAAAGCAGCTTTACAGAAAATCATGCTTCAACAGAAAACGAAACTAATATCTATAAAGTCTTAAGAGTCATCACTGTGTAGTTTGATTAAAATATGACTGTAAATTGTGTCAAAAAATAAAAACAGAAACAAGAAAACAAGTAAATAATAATTATATTTAGAAACCAAGTGAGCAAGCTGAAGGTGACAATTGCAGGTCTCTTCTGAATGAGGAACTACAAATGAAAAGAAACTACCACAACTGGATCCAACAAAAACTTGGTGAGTTCTGTGCAATTGTAACAGTTCTGAGCAGCTGGCTGGGAATTGAAAATGAAAGAGCATAGATTCACGAAGCACAAACATGGAACAAACTTCTTATTGGAAAAGTCAGAGCGCAATGTCAAACAAAGCCGATGTCGAAGGAGTGAATACATCAATAAACACAAAACGTTCATTATTTAGGAAAGTAATGAAAGTTGAGACTAAACACCCGCAAACACCTGAGGCACAGAAGAGTGGTAATCACACACACACACACACAATCACACTTTTCTCAAACTCTGGTGTTGCTCTATCCCTGACTATAATGCGCTCTGTAAGGGTGGGTATGAACAGGGACATGGAGATAAAAAAGTCAATATCTGGGTTGCAATTTAATAGGCACATTTCTAAATTCTGCTGACCAGTTCTCATTGCAGAACTGTGATGGACCACGGGGTGGAGTATTTTATTTCGTCTAGTAGGTGTCTTTGGGTAACACTATTTGTGCCCTCAGGTTGATTGCTGTGAAACAGGTGTGGAGAATTGACTAATGAACCATGCTGCTCATAAGAAGCTAGAGGATAGCTGAACGGGGTGAAGCTTGGTCTTGCTGTTCGTTTGGCATGCTGACTCTCTCACCCTCTCCAGTCCAAGGCTTGATGTTTTTATGGTTTATCTTATACTTTAATGTAGTAATGGATGTTCTTTTTGATTAAATACATTTTTTGCAAATTTGGATTACGTTGCATGGCCTCTCCATTCATGTTACTACTCCTTGAGCCAAGGGGTTATAACATATGGGGGCTCGTCCAGGATCAAACTAAATTGGCTTAGGGTTGAAGATATTTGGTTAATTCTTTAATTAGGATTATGATTTGGTTAATTCTTTAATTAGGATTATGGTTTGGGTAATTCTTTATTTAGAATTATGATTTGGGTAGTTTTTTTAAGTAGAATAATTGGTTTGAAGAAAAATTTGGATTATTATTTGGGTAAAACAAATTGGGGAGTGTCATAAACGATTTTTTTGTTTTGTTTATTTTGATTAGTGGTTTTGGACTGGAGAGAGAGATAAAACCGTCCGACAGTCGCACTAAATTGCTTAAGATGTTGCGGTTTAGACTGAAATAAACCATATAACCCTGTGTTAGGCTGAAGAGCGCTTAACGCTGTTTTTTTATTTTAGTTTGTTGTGTTTGGTGCGTCGGACGCGGGTAGACTGGTTAGCAGTTGAGCTGTATGTGGGCGTGCTGAAGACTAGGGTTGAGTATAATTAGTTGTTTATGTATTAGTTAGATACGGGGTGGTTTTTTTTTTTTTTTTTTTTGCAGTTGAAGTGCGATCTGTTGGATCTGGTGAGTAGTATCTATTTGTTTGTTCAAATGTTCTTTTAGTAACAACAAATTAAGGCAAAAATGGAATTGTTACAGGATTTTTTTATTGCTCCTACGATGGGAAAATTAGGGTGTCTTTCGAAGGAGCAATTATTTAAAGTAGCTGAACATTTTGACTTTGAATTAGCTTTAACAAAAAGTACTAAGGTAAAACCTCTACGAGAGGCTGTAGAGGAGAAATTGAGAGAGATGTTAATTTTAACTTCAGAGACACATTCTGAAGAAGAGTTGACACCTGTAGGTAATTTGACACCTCGTGCATTGTTAGCGCCTATTGGGTTAACTTTTGAGCAACAGTTGGAGATCCTAAGTATACAAAATAAAGAACGTGAATTGGACAGACAACTTGAATTACAGAAATTGAAAATCCAAGAGCGAGAACAAGAACGAAAATTTGAAACCTTTAGAATGCAACAAAAAATGGAAGAAGTTAAAGTGGAACAGGATGCAGAACGGTTAAGATTGATCGGACAAGGAAGGCTTTCTGGTGGTTATGTTGATTCTTTAAATGATCAGGAAATTGTGGGGGCTAGTGGAAATCGAATGACAGGTTTAGTGCAGATGATTAAACTCTTACCTAAATTTAATGACCGGGATCCAGATGTGTTTTTTTCTCTGTTCGAAAGCTTGGCTGAGGATAGGGGTTGGAACGATGCTGAACGTACACTCTTACTACAAAGTGTTTTGTATTCAAGAAAGTTTGGGTTTTAGCCCAAATGATCTAGTATTTGGACATAAAGTAAGGGGACCGCTCGCGCTTTTGCGTGATGATTTATTGGAAACTGAACCGCCTGTAAATCTTTTGAAGTATGTAAATGGGTTCCGATATAGGTTGTATTGGGCTGGTATAGTAGCCCGTGATAATCTAGGTAAGGCACAATCTAAAATGAAAGCTTGGTTTGATCAAAAGGCAGAAAACAGGGAATTCCATTCTGGAGATCAGGTTTTGGTGATGCTTCCAATAATTGGTTCCACTTTTGCTGCAAAGTTTTCTGGACCTTATACTGTAATTGAACAACTTTCACAACAAAATTATATGATTTCCACTCCGGATAGGAAGAAGAAGGCTCAGCTGTGTCATGTAAATCTATTGAAGCCTTATTTGTTTCGAGCAACTGGACCAAATGTCTCTGACGGGGGTGCTGAAATTAAATCTGTCGCGTTTGCTGTAATGGGTGAATCCGGTTCCTTGTTAGATGGAGTTGAGAAGGATATTTTTGATGAATATTTAATTCAACCGAGACTCTGTAATTCTAAGCAATTAAAGAGATTGGAGTCCATGCTTGGGCATTTATCTCAAGATAATGGTAAGGAATTAATACGTTTGATAACAGAGTTTCAAGTGCTTTTTTCTGATACTCCTTCGTGTACTGATATGATTCAGCACGATATTGATGTTGGTGATTCCCAACCTATTCGGCAGCGATTTTATCGTGTGTCTCCCGAAAAACAAAAACTTTTGGAATCAGAGGTTGAGTATCTTTTGGAGAATGGACTTGCGGAACGATCTAGTTCCAGTTGGGCTTCTCCTTGCCTTTTGGTTACTAAACCAGATGGAACATTTAGGTTTTGCACCGATTATAGGAGATTGAACGCTGTTACTAAATCTGACTCTTTTCCACTTCCACGAATTGAAGACTGCATTGATTCGGTGGGGTCAGCTGAATTTGTTACGAAGATTGATTTACTTCAGGGATATTATCAGGTACCTCTTACTTCTCGTGCTCAGGAAGTTTGTGCTTTCACAACGTCTTCCGGATTATATTCTTATAAACGTATGAGTTTCGGTCTTCGAAACGCTCCAGCTACATTCCAGCGCCTGATGAATATGGTAATCTCTGGGCTGGAGGGATGTGCTGTGTATCTGGATGATGTGGTGGTGTATAGCAAGACATGGGAGGAACATCTTTGCCAATTATGCGCTTTATTTACTCGTCTTGAGACAGCAAAGTTGACGGCAAATTTAGCTAAATGTGAATTTGCACGTGCCACTGTGGTTTATTTGGGAAATGTGGTAGGGCAAGGTAAAGTGTGTCCTGTTCGGGCAAAAGTCCATGCCATTGATAAATTCCCTGTTCCTTCTACGAAGAAAGAGCTAATGAGATTTTTAGGAATGATTGGGTACTATCGGAAATTCTGTGAAAATTTCTCAACAGTGGTTGCTCCTTTAACGAATTTGTTAAAAGGCAAACAGTAATATGAATGGTCCTCAGATTGTCAAAACGCTTTTGATAATGCCAAACTTTTGCTGAGTTCTGCTCCCGTGTTAATGGCACCTTGTTGGGACCGTCCTTTCCATTTGAAGGTGGATGCGAGTGGGCTGGGTGCTGGAGCTGCGTTATTGCAGAAGGATGACAACGGCATTGATCGACCAATTAGTTTTTTTTCTAAGAAGTTTAATTCGTGTCAGAGGAATTATTCAACCATTGAAAAGGAGTTGTTAGCATTAATTTGGGCTTTACAACATTTCGATGTGTATGTGGGGGGAGGTTCTGTGTCTCTGATAGTATTTACAGATCACAACCCGCTTACCTTCTTACAGTCCTTACATAGTCCAAATCAACGACTTATTCGTTGGGCTTTATTCTTGCAGTCTTATAGCTTGGATATCCGCCATATTAGAGGGGTAGATAATATTATGGCGGATGCATTATCACGAGCTCCCTTGAACTAGTGATTATTACATTTTTGTTGGTTCTTCTCTTTATTTCTTTTACCTCATTTTCATGTTCTCAAGGTGCCTGAGAGCATTAGGAGGTTGAGAGAATAAGGGGTAAGTGGAACCAATGATTTTGTTGGATTTCTAAATCTGGTTAAAACTTATCCTGTGATAAATTGTTGTGTGTTTTTGTATTGTGTACAGAGTACCTTTTGTATAAGGGCCTCTGTTTTTAGGAGGGAGGTGTGATGGACCACGGGGTGGAGTATTTTATTTCGTCTAGTAGGTGTCTTTGGGTAACACTATTTGTGCCCTCAGGTTGATTGCTGTGAAACAGGTGTGGAGAATTGACTAATGAACCATGCTGCTCATAAGAAGCTAGAGGATAGCTGAACGGGGTGAAGCTTGGTCTTGCTGTTCGTTTGGCATGCTGACTCTCTCACCCTCTCCAGTCCAAGGCTTGATGTTTTTATGGTTTATCTTATACTTTAATGTAGTAATGGATGTTCTTTTTGATTAAATACATTTTTTGCAAATTTGGATTACGTTGCATGGCCTCTCCATTCATGTTACTACTCCTTGAGCCAAGGGGTTATAACAAGAACCATGTAGGTCTGTACTGATCTGGGCTCGTTGGCATATACGGTATATACGGTAATATTTCAGTTTTCAGACCGTGCTGAGAATTCCAGGCTGGGAATGTTTTTTAATCATACAGAATCATTACTCACCTCGCTTAGAACTGTTTGGCCTGATGGTGGAAAAGAGCATAATAATATTGCGATACTGTATGTTTAGTGAAATTCACTGTACAACAGATATATTACAATCATATATTATTTGTTTCTCTTTAATTCATCATATAGCCATAGAAGTAGCATAGAGCGTAGGCACATCAGTGTCAGTAAACCAAAAACTCACACACAAATATTGATACTAGTGCTGCACGATTAATCATAACGCAATTGTGGTGTCAGCTTGTGCGATTATATGATGGCAAAATGCTGCGATTTTATTAAATAAATAAATGCATGTGTGGATGTGACAACCCATTATCTCTGACAGCTGTTTGTCCATTTTCTACACTGGTAATAAAAAGATGACCAGTCAGTCTCAGTTTAGGCAGTGGCACATTTGGTTATGTCATGTGACTTTCCGGTGTGCAGCGTGGAGATCAGGTGAAGATGGATGCCGAGCAGACTGACACTGAACTGGTGGCCAGAAAATTTGGCCAGACGATATTTTGGCTTTATGATAACAGACACTGAGCAGAGAGAGGTACAGCGCAAAATTTGCTAAATTAAAGTTGCTACATCACGTGGCAACACGACAAATTTATATCAGCACCTGAAACAGCACAGAGAAAAGTATGATGAATGCATGATGGTGAAAGCCCAGATTAGTAAAGTGACAGCTGAACAAAACAAAGGACAATTACAGATGTGTTTGCGAGTGTCTTCATAGAGATATAAAGAAATCACCGACTCCATAATGCACTACTTGGCAAGAGACATGATATACACCGTTAGCAAAGTGGGATTTCAGAAAATGATCCACACACTGGATAAGAGGTACCAGCTGCCCTCACAAAACTTTTTCTCTCAAGTTGCAGTCCTTGAGCTTTACAGCAAATGCTGTGGCGAGGTTCAACTGGAAATGGCTATGGTGACGTACTTTTCAACCACTATGGACCTGTGGTCAAGCAGGATGACTGAACCATGTACTGTATCATTCACATTAATTGCTCTGAAAGATAATGCACAATGCATTAATAGGCCTACTGGGATATGCAGGAAGATGGTGGGCCACTTCTTCCATAGCTGGAAGAAAAGAATGGCCTTGAGGGAAGCACAAAGAGAGCTCAACCTCCCAGAGCATGCCATGGTGACAGACTGCTCAACACGATGGGGTTCCACTCAGAAAATTATAGCAAGAGTCCTGGAGCAGCAAAATGCTTTGTCCAAGGTTCTCTCTACAGACCGTAAAGTTCGACGCGTACTACCCTTATGGCTGGACCTGGAGGTCCTGGAATCTATAAACAAGGCAATCAGCCCACTCCAGGACTTCACGGATGACCTGTCAGGTGAACGTTATGTGAGCGTATCTTGTGTGAAGCCTGCTCTGCATCTTCTGATCACCTCAGTGCTGGCTAAAAAGGAAGAGGACAGTAACCTGACCAAATCACTGAAATCAAAAATTCTGACCTACCTCAATGAGAAATATGAAGTCATGCAGGACCTGCTAAACATGTCCACTTTCGTAGACCCAATGTTCCGAACACAATACATCTCTGCAGACGAGACCCAGAACTTAAAGGCATGAGTCATCTCTGAGTTGATAGTGACTGAAACCACAGTGGTTACTTAACTGTTAAGAATTGCATGTAACAGATTTCTAAAACATGTGTATTTTTTATTTGTTTCAAGTAATTCACCAGTAGCAGTCTGTAGCCCAAAGCATTGCAGCGATGGAGAAGGATAGCCTGGATGTGGAAAATCCACCTACTTCTAAAGCCAAAAAGAAAACTCTGGCCAGTTTCTTCAAGGAAACCACACGCACAACAGCATCACTGTCAATCACATTTGATCCCATGGTACAGTTTCGAGAAACAGTGGCTGCTGAACTCAATGCTTACATTTACATGCCATGTGTAGACCACGGAGAAGATCCACCGAAATGGTGGAAGTTTCACAAAATAAACTTCCCTAGGCTATGCAAACTAGCACATAAATATCTGTGCATACAAGCAACAAGCTCTGCATTAGAGAGAGCTTTTAGCACTAGTGGTAATGTTTATCGAATCATCGCTCCTGTCTAAAATCGAATCATCCACCTTGTCTAAAACCAGACAAGGTGGATATGCTTGATTTTTTGGCAAAGAACCTCTCAAGTGATAAGTAGAACTTTTTAGAAAGAGGATTACCAGTTGATCATTTAAAAAAAACAAAAAAACAACAACAACAACAACAGTTTTGGTGGTTTGAGTGAACCACACTTGTATATCCAGTTTCTATTTCTAAAGAGTTTATACAAAGTATATGTTACATCCTGCTTAAATGTCCCTGTTTGTTTGGATATTAAATTTGTATGTTCTACTTATTTTATTTGGCTGTACTATTAAGAAAATAACACGTTTGCGGTAATGCAAAGATGTTATTGTTATTTAATTTTGTAAAAATATTATTTTAATTTGAAAACACTGTAAATTTCTAGTTGTTGTTGCTAGTTTGTATGTTTGAGTTGAGAAATACACATTTCAGCATTATCAGTAATCTGTGTGTGCATTTTCCTTGACAACCAAGCAAGTTGACTCATGATACCATTTGTTTATTATATCGCAATCGCATATTCCAATCGCAATATTGATCTCAATATTCGCAATACGACATTTTCCCGATATCATGCAGCCCTAATTGATACAGTATTGCAAGGTAAATGTTGCAATATTTTCAATTATCATTAAACCTGCTCCCAAAATATCCTACAAATCTTACATGATAAAACAAATGTAACATTAGTGTGAGCTTCAGTGTGTCATGTACAGGTTACTTGATCCCTGAAGAGAATCGATGACTGTCACCTTAGCTAAAGCCTAGAAAATCCAGACCCAGTCTTCCTTCAGCATTTATATCAATACAAGCTCATCCACAGCCAAGCCTGCACTCTGAGTGTGTGATTGATTCTCAGCTAAATCTATTTTATAAAAAGCAACTAATCTCATGTTTGCTTTTTCCTGGAATGTCAATAACTGTGAGAATCGGGTCTATATCAGGGTCAAAAGAAAATGTCTGTGTGTGTGTATGTGTGTGCGTTCGTGCGTGCGTGGAATACAAGGGTATTATGCTCTAAATGTGGTTTATGAGGATTTTTCTATTGTCACCATTATTCAAATCGCTTACAAAGTAAACTAAACAATGTTTTTTTGAAAATGTAAACATGCAGCAAGGTTTTTGTTAGGGTTATGTTTAGGGTTAGGGGACATAACCTATAGTACGTACAACATAAAAATCATTATGTCTATGGAGAGTCCTCATTAGCATAATGTTGTTTTATATTCAAAATATAGGGGAAAGAAAGTTGTTTTAAAGGTAGGGTTCGTGATGAGGAATGGTTTAGTCTGTATATACAGTATATACTGTCTATATACAGTATATAGCTTTATTTAATATGTCTACATGGCTTGGTTTCCCAACTAAAACAAAGGAGATTGTGGTAGAATTGCCCAATGTCAATACTGAATTAAAGAGATAAAAATGTTTAATAATATTAAAAAATAAAAAACAACGTAAGGCTCATTAAAGGTTCACATGATAGATAATAGATGTTCAGATGTGCAAATTTAGATAGCTGAATGTGTGTGGTAGTTAGGTCTAGGTCAGAGCTGGAAAGAGTGAGTGCATGATTTCAGTTATTTGTTCCTCATTCCTCCAAATCTTTTATTTTTCTTCTGCCTAACGTCAGACAACAGCAGTCAGAAATCAGTCAGCTCATGTAACAATGGTAATCACTTTTCTAAACAACTGGACTTATTTGTTTACGAGAGAGAGAGAGAGAGAGAGAGAGAGAGAGAGAGAGAGAGAGAGAGAGAGACTATGATTACTTAATATTTGCCTGCATTGTTTTAAAACCACTTATGAAATCACCAACTTGTTCGAGTAATCAGAGAAGAATGCATTGTGAACAATGTTTAAACACAACTTCAGTCTTGTATGCTATAAGGTTACAACAGCCATAATCCCATATTAAATCAAATAATGTAGGAAAGTAGAATTTTTAAAACATTAACTTGAAATCACACTGAATTATGGCTTCTACAGAGGCATATCCCATCACTTCACAACCTGAGAATTAGTCTCTGTATTGAAAGGTTTATACTAGGTCTATTAAACGATAACATTTTTTAATCAAATCATTTATATTATCAAATTCATCACAATTAATCATATATATATATATATATATATATATATTTTTTTTTTTTTTTTTTTTTTTTTTTTTTTTGTATTTTTTTTATTTATATTTTTTTTGCTGAGGAAGCCCCTCAACGAAAAATTATTAAATATATAATGATCAAATTATATATAGTTATATTTAAATAATTATAAATATAATATAATTGATATATATATTTATTTATTTTTTAAATCAGATAATTAAAATTATTTCAATTATTGTGGCAGACATGTAAAACATTGATAAGTAGAGTTCCCTGTCTGTTCCTCACTTTAAGTTGTGTCGATGAAGTGACACTAGGGGTTCGATCTTGAGAGCCCCAATCACCTTTGCTTTATTCAGAAAAGGCCAATGAAAATTGGCAAGTGGAATTTGCATGCCGCTCTCCTCCCAGGACATAAGGGTATAAAAGGATATGGCGTGCACCACTCATTCAGACTTGTTCTTTGGAGCCGAGCACATGTATGGGTTCATACCGTCACCTTGCTATTTGCCTGCTGGAATTATGGCACGTATCAGTGGTCACCCTTGCAAAAAAAAAGTTTCCCCTACACGCTTAGAGTCTACAGGTGTTAAAAATGAGTATATTCTAAAAGAGTATATTTCCTCTAAAAGAGATAGCACAAACGATTGGCGTCTTTTTAAAGATGTCCTTTTGCCTTTGTGCTACTGGGTGTGGCAGTTATCTCTCCCCAACGGATGACAAAGAAATTTCTCATGAGTGCTTGGGACACCAGCACGCCGAGGCAGCTTTTGTAGTGTGGTCATGTTCTCATTATGAGAACATGCTCTCTTCCTTCTTCGTAAAGCAGAGTGCCTACTGGTATATGCAGGAAGATGGTTGGCCACTTCTTCCATAGCTGGAAGAAAAGAATGGCCTTGAGGGAAGCACAAAGAGAGCTCAACCTCCCAGAGCATGCCATGGTGACAGACTGCTCAACACGATGGGGTTCCACTCAGAAAATGATAGCAAGTGTCCTGAAGAGCAGCAAAATGCTTTGTCCAAGGTTCTCTCTACAGACCTTAAAGTTCGACACCTACTACCCTTATGGCTGGACCTGGAGGTCCTGGAATCTATAAACAAGACAATCAGCCCACTCCAGGACTTCACGGATGACCTGTCAGGTGAACGTTATGTGAGCGTATCTTGTGTGAAGCCTGCTCTGCATCTTCTGATCACCTCAGTGCTGGCTGAAGAGGAAGAGGACAGTAACCTGACCAAATCACTGAAATCAAAATTTCTGAACTACCTCAACGAGCAATATGAAGTCATGCAGGACCTGCTAAACATGTCCACAGTCTGCCTCAGGGTGGATTTAATATCTTGTTCGTGGCTCATGAAGAGGACGTGTTTTTCATCTCAGCATCAGAGGGTGGGGAAGCGGACAAGTCTACTGAGCTCCCACTCTCGGGCAGCGGAGCTCAGGACGATGCGGATGCAGAGTTGGCATCTGTGCTTACCCAAGCGGCTGCGAACATTGGGCTTGAGTGGAACCCTCCACCCTGCCCTGAGCATTCGCTGCTGGATGATTGGATTCTGGGCTCAGAGCGCGGTGGTGAGTCACTCTGGTGACTTTCTTCCCAGAACTGCACGAGGAGCTTGTGAAGTCATGGAAGGTGCCTTTCTCCACCCATACACACTTTGCGAGCTCATACACCCTGACTACCCTTGACAGCGGAGCAGCCAGGGGATATGTTGTGCTTCCCCAGGTCGAGCGTGCCGTGGTGGTGCACTCATGCCCACAGGGTGTAGCCACCTGGAGGAACTGACCAAGACTCCCTTCCAAGGCACAAGTGTTCTTCATCGTTAGTGGCGAAGGCTTACAATGACATGGGTCATGCCGCCTCTGCCGCCTCTGCCCTGCACCCCATGGCCATCCTGCATGTTTTCCAGGCCAAGGCACTTAAAGATCTGCACGAGGGTAGGACTGACCCAGGGCTCATGCATTAACAGCGCACTGCGACAGACCTTGCTCTATGGGCAACGTAAGTCATGGCACGCACCCTCGATCAGACAATGTCCACCTTGGTGGTCCAAGAGCAACACCTGTGGCTCAACCTTGCGGAGATGCGTGACACTGTTAAGGTCCGCCTCTTTGGCGACAGTGTCAAGGACTTCCCTATCAGATGGAGTAGGGTTTCAAGCTCTCCCCTGCGCAGAGCATCTCTTTTCTCTGTATGGAGTTGGACTCGGTCACCATAATGGTGCGCCTTACGAGCGAGTGTGCCCATTTGGGGATGGCCTGCTTGAAAACCTTCAGGCAGAAGGTAGCTGTTAGGCCTCATGTATTCAGATATAAGACAAAGGTAGGCCTGCACACAGTCATAAAGCCTGACTGAGGCCTACACACACACACAGTCATAAATCTTACTGATAAAAACCACGCCTAAAAACAAAACAAAACAGACTACAAATCCCATGAAGCCTTGCTCACTTTACACCTATGTGTGAAATTTCAAAGGATTGAACTCTCAACTCCTAGGAAGTAAATGTATGACTTGAAACTGTGGCCATACAATCTCCATCTTGCTGGAGGTTTTTGAGATTACTCTGTTCCACCGAACACTCCAGAAGTGAAGAAAGAAGATTTCTCTTCCCTTCTCAACCAAGATGACGGCGCTGATTTCTCCATCAGCCCACCGACAGAGAGAGGAACCATGTCATCACCCGAGCCTCGAAGAACTGAGTCGGAGTTAAGGATGGATGAACACACCTTCTACCTGCATGCTCACGCGGTTCGAGTATGAAGTTTACATCTGGGCAGAGAAAGAATATCATAGTGTGTTATTCTTATGTATCAAGGTAACTGCTTGTACAGTTTATGGACCACTGTGTCCGCTCATTGCTGCTAATAATTCTTAAGGTATTACTGCAACATACTGTAACCATGAATGAGATTTACTGTGTTGTAATCCAACCACGTTGGATTGTTGTGTCAGTTTATGAGCCATTCACCACGTCTCTGATTGATAAACTAACAGCTGCTTTCTCTCCCACGATCGCAAATCCGGCTTCGGTGCCGCCACTTTATTCTCTCTCGTACTAACCACACACACACACACACACACACACGACCCCTCACAAACATTCCTGCACACACATTTGGATAGTAGATAACTTGGTGATCAAGTTCAGCTTTGTCCCTAAGTTATCGTACAAGTGGAGACACGCGGAAAATGGGCAGACGCCATTAACCGGCTTTTCTCTGCCCACATTCGCGACCATATTCTCTGGCCGGAAATCTCACATGACGTACTCTTCATGAGAGTCGTGTCTGCCATTTTGTGCGTGTCACTCCTTACACACACACACACAGACACACACACACCCATACCATCCTCTCATGTGTTTTAGGCTTATTTTGGTTACCATATCTAATCATATCACTTTCTATTTTGTAGTTAGAAGTTGGAAGTTTATTGACTGCATTGTATTGATTATTAATTGAAATTACTGCATCAATAAACTTTGTTATATTTCAAAGAGAAGTGTTTTGGTTTGTTTTGCATACACCTGTGTCAAAGGCTGGTAGGGGATGTCAGTGCTCGGATTCAAGCCTTCATTGTTTCCTTTTGAATGTTGATGTTCTCCGGATGTTGATTTTCCTAAGAGAACAATCTAATATTGAGACTCTTATAATGTCTGTTTATTAGTCCCTGATTCCAGGGTGGTGCCCTGGTGTTCATTCATCTTCAACCGCTTATCCTGTACAGGGTCACGGGGGGCTGGAGCCTATCCCAGCTAACATTGGGCGAAAGGCGGGGTACACCCTGGACAGGTCGCCAGTCCATCGCAGGGCCACACATATACAGACACACACTCATACTCACATCCACAGTGCCCTGGTGTTATTAATCCTTATTAATATTCTATTGATTTTGATAATTGATAGTTATCTTTGGTGATTATTGATTTTCAAGGATCAATAAGCTAGTGTTAATTCTAAACAATGTTCTATTGATTTTAATAATGAATGATTATCTTTGAAAATTATTAATTTCCTATTGAATTTGATAATTGATTGTTATCTTTGGTGATTGTTGATTTAAAGGATTAAAAAAGTAACATTGATTCTAATCAATGTTCTATTGCTCTTAATAATTGATAATTATCTTACAATAACTCTATGCTATTTTTGCAGACATAATAGTTACCATGATAAATATTTGTAAGGCCAAGTCGCCTCTGAAGTGATACCAACACCATGTTCAGCATTAGATTGGTTTAAGTACTGAGTAGGATATTTCAATTACAATTTTAAAATGCAGATCATTTCTGTGTATCAACTATTGGAGACAGGCTTCAAGACGGAGGAGTGAGATTTTTTATATACATGTATCTGTGAGTTGAATGAGAGTGATGTATTTTTAGATGTGCTAAAAGCTAAGGGTGATACGTTTCTCTCTCATTCTCATGAGAAACAGCTAAAATTAAGACAACGCAGCGCAAGAAGAAGTATAGACTGTAATCTCACTGTTTGTGTGTGAAATTACAGACAAACCTGGAAAGCCTATATTGTTTTCTCTTTTTCTATATATATTTCACTCTTTGTCTATTTCGTTTCCCTGAGCCAAAGTTGTTCATAAATATTAGAGATAATCCAGCTATGTTTTGATGTAGACAGATCATGCTCAGTCGTGTGTATGTTTGTGTGTATAATAAGGTCTCTTTAAATCCTACCTGGTTTGTACCCATGTACAGAGAAATTACCCTGCTGGACCCATGCTGTATTATACATAGTTTTCAGTATGATCTCAGAATGAAGTGGTTTCCATTAGATATTTTTAATTTTAAAAGAGTCTGTGCAGCATGATATCAGAGTGGATTTGGTTTTGTTCAGTGGGTTGAGGTACACCAAGGGCAGCTTGCCTACTGGGACACCATACTTAGAATCAGAGTGTGTGCTTAGTGTATATGTGTGTCTGCTGCCTCATGGGTGTATATCAGATAGAGTTCTTAGATTATTGTTCCCACTGTGTCTAGAATTACTTAGAAATGTTGTCTGTCTCTGTCTGCCTGCCTGTATACAGTGGGGTCCACTGTCTGACAGTAAGAACTTGAGCGGGGATGGACTCTACAAGTTATTGCAAAACTATCAAACTATCGAAATAAAAATTGAACTATCAAATGAACCAAATTTCAAAAACTTTCAGAAATTTTTTTTTTTGACTATCTCCGTATGAAAATAAAATAATGATGATGCAACCTTTCTAAGGAATTTTTATTTACCTACCTGTATTTTTGCTCCAAAATTAGGTGTAAATTTTCATTATGACCCAGTTGTACAAAACAATGGATTACTCAGTAAATATTGATCCATGGAATGTAATATTTTTGGCTTTCATCACATTTTTGTTTATCTTTCAGCAGCAACAGTATGAACAAAATCAAAAAAGTCTGCTGGGTTGATAAGGAATTACCCTGTAGAATGTTCCAAAGAGCATGTTGTGTACTCCAATGAAAGCCAAGAATGGTCAGTGTTACAAAATTCCTAACAATTCGTTAACTTTTCTTGGTTTGAAAGAGATAGCTCACCTTAAAATCTAAATTCTGTCATCATTTACTCACCCTCATGTGTTACAAACCATTCTGACTTTCGTTCTTCCTTAGAAGACAAAAAGAGATATTAGACAGAATGTTAGCCTCAGTCACCATTCGTTTTCAAATGTATCCATTCTGCACACAATGAAAGTGAATGGTGACTTAGACTGTCAGTCCTTACATCTCTGCTTAGATTTCTTTTTGTTTACACCTGGTAATCAGATGTGTTTCAGGTGATTTGATCACAAGTGGTCAGCCCTAAATACAGGTGTAAACAAGGTACAAAATGTTTTGTGATTGAATCACAAAAAAACACATCTGGAGGTAGTCAAAAACACATGTGCACATATTGCATTTGAAGTGTATATGCTAATCCGTCCTGATGCATCCCAGACAGCAGCGAAGCACCACCCACTCACCTGTAAATCAATCACTGCACTAAAATAAGAGATTTAAACTGTGCTGGTTATGTTGAACATTCATTAATTCACTTGTAATTGGATCACCTGAGACACATCTTACTACCAGATGTAAACTGAGTCTTTGTGTTCCACTGAAGTCCATCCAACTTAAGTTAGATATAATTAAATGTTGAGTGGCATCCACTGAAGCAATAGCAGGTCAGCCTTCTCTCATAGTTTTATAGCAGATGTAGCTAGTCAGTTTTAAAGAACCTTCTCTTAAATTAGTCCAGTATGGAAATCTGTCTCTATAGCTGCACTGTAAAAAAAAAAAAATGTGTGTAATTTTAACAGTAAAATACAGTAAAAATGCTACAGAAATAAAATGTTAACTGATTAACAAATATTAACTGTAAAATATACAGTAAAATGTTTTTATATATTTTAAAAGACAATACAGTAGTTTTTATAAAATTAAATTATTTACATGTAAAAAGTAAGATTTTCCTGTATAATAAATGGTAAATAGAACAAGAGAGTACATGTACTTTTTTACAGTAAATTATTGCTAAAATTTCAGTAAAAAGGCGTTCCCACAATTCCCTGCGTGACCCATTACATTTCATTATATTTTATGGGAATAGTTATGTTTCATCATATTTTTAATATCAGTTACGTACACTGGGGTTTTCTGTGTTTTATTTGATGTAGTTTAGTTAATGTTTACTGCATTATTTCAATCTCATATGTGTTACCATGATGGTGTTTAGTGTTTGTGTGAGTGATACTGAGCACTGTCTCTATACGTTTAATGGTCATTTCCCCTGAAGAGCCACTATAGATGACCTTCATGTGCCCTTCTATAGTTACTACGGTGATTAAAAAAATACCTTATAAAGTAAACAACAGATTTTTACAGTTTCAGAAGTCATGTTTATGATTTTTTTTTACTGTAAATTTTTTTGTTTTGTTTTTTTACAGTGTCAGCGTGTAAATTGCAACCATTTTAATCTGTAAAATGTACAGGTTGTTCTGTAAAGTGGTTTACATTTGAACTGTATTTATCATTATTCTGGCAACCACAGCTGCCAGATTTTTTTGGTAAAAAACAACAGGATTTTTTTTACAGTGTGTGAAAGGAGGTCCTCTCCTATGTGACCCAACCACATGGCATAACTCAACAAAATTGAATCACAAATCCACACGGGAGGAAGGGCACGGGTGAGATGGATGGGGTGAGAGAGACATAGAGAAGGTAGAGACAGACAGTAAGGGAGAGAGAATTGCTGACACATCACTATTATTGGTGGCTCTCCTCAAAGTCATTACATAGTTTGTTTTCTGCTGAAGAAAGAAAGTTATACACATCTGGGATGGCATAAGTGTGAGTAAATTATGAGATAATTTTCATTATTGGGTGAACTATCCCTTTAAAGATCTGAGCTGCTAAAACAAAGATTACAATTTTATTCCCAAATAAATATGACCCATGGACTACAGTTATGAAAATCCCTCTCAATCTCCATAGAAACTGTCAACAAGACACTTAACCCTTGTTTGCCTGAGGGAGGACAAGTCCTGCAATTAGAGTACTGTTGACTAAAAGTCCCTTCATCTTTCTGGAACACAATGAAAATTCTCATTAGAGTCATAATAAATTAATATTTGAGCCAAGGGAGAAGCAAACTACACATTATTGGATCACAAAATTATGAATTGTGTAGCATTGTGTTCTCTGGGCTAAATAACCAATGTTTCGTTCCACTCAAACTCACTCTATCCTCCTTTCTCACAGCTGAATGAAGATTCTCACTGGCTCTTTCCACAGACTGTTAATAAAAACTAAACCAGTATATCAAAGTAAATAAAAGATCTAATGAGACTGCAACTTCACCAATCCAGTCTAAATCTTTCTATTTGTTCTTTCATTATTAAAAATGTCTTCTATTCAAAAAAAATTGTTTTCACTTCTTTTCATCTTTTTTTTTTTTTTTTTTTCAATGAAAGTGAAGGGTGACAGAGACTAACATTCCCCTTTTGCTAGTTAGTTTTCCACAAGAAGAAACTGAAGAATGTTGACATTGTTTTTTTTTGTTGTTTTTTTTTTCCATACAATGAAAGGTAATGGGGACTGAGGCTGTCTTTCATTGAAGAAAGAAAGTAATACAGGTTTGGAACAACGTAAAATGAGTAAATGGTGACATCAAATTAACTTTTTTCATTATTTCTTTGTCTTCCCAGCATCAACCTGCAACACCCTTCATTGCACTTTTTCAATAGTTTTGGTGCTCTCGTATGTGCAAAACCTTTATAAGACTGTTAATGAATGAAATGTGAAATATAATAACAGTCACTTAAGCACCTTTAGAACCTTTTTTTTAGAACTTCTACTTTTGTGTTCCACGGAAGAAGAAAAAAAGCCATATGGGTTTGGAACAAAATGAGGTAAACAATGACAGCATTTGACATTTTTGGGTGAATTATTGCTTTAACACGATGCCCCACAGAGTTTCACATGTGAGATCAAACTGCTCGTTCACATTTCCCAGAATTCTCTTGCTTGAACTCTGATTTTAGTGCATTTAGTGTCTCCTTTCCCAACCATTCTTTAGCTCTTACAGAACTGCAGAAGCATTGAGCTCCAAGACTCCAGGGGTTAGAGATAGGCTGCTGTTAGAAGCGTCAGCTCAGAGACTGTAGCATGAGCTAAAATTAAAACAGTACTTGACAATTTCCTAAGAAGTTTTGTTCTAAGTTCCGCTAAGGAAGTAAGGCAGTCATTATGGGAACTCCATGGGTTAGTTGTGCTCGGTGATTCAAGAAATTAATCATAACTCAATCCTTTACAACACATGTCAGGAGTTATAATATAGTATGGGTTACAGTGGGGCACTTACAATGGAAGTGAATGGGGATATAATCACTGTTTCAAAAGTATAGCAACAAGAAGTAAACAATTTGTGTGGTAGCATGAATTTAAGTTACTTGCTAAACGTTTCTGTGTAAAGTTTAAATTTTACAACTTCATTGCCATGACGATGTTATGACTTAAACCCTAAAACGACTGTAAAATGATTGTAAAACAATGATTTAAACAACATTATAGCTCAAATAATAAACAAGTTTTAACAGAATAATTAATGTTAATGCTTTTATAAAATTATAAGCTTTTGATTTCTGCCTTTAAACCTTACAAAATGTGGCCCATTTCATTCCATTGTAAGTGCACTTACTGTAACCGCAATTTGTTATTTTTTTAAGAAAAGGATGGACGAGTCAAAATTATTATTATTTGTTGTGGTAATCAACACTATACAGCAAATGCTGTTGATTGAGCTTAATTTGTGTTCAACCCGGAATATTCTTTTAAAAGTTTATACATTTTAGTTAAGAATAAATATCCCTATGGAAAAAATAAAAATGATAAATTATGGAATTTTACTTCTGAACCAGACTAATGCGCTCTATTTGCTATTATTTCTTTATTTTTTAAAGGGACGAGGCCTTCAATATGTCCTACACCAGTGTCCTTGGGGTCTTCATGGGCTCTTTAAATTCTAAAATGTATGCCATTTGGCTGAGAACCCAATCTAATCCTCAGTTAAACAAATGTACGTATATATATATATATTATTTTTATTTTTTTTTAAATGGGGGGACAAGTTGAAATAAAATGTTGTGGTAATAAACATTATTCCACAAATGCTGTCGATTGAGCTTAACTTATTGAACCAATAATTCCTTTAAGGCATGCCTACTGTGCTCCGAGGTTGTTAATCAATGCTACAGCATATGCTTCTGTTCAAACCATCAGTCCACATTATTTAAACTTCGCTTTTTATTTTATTTTTTAATTAATAGCACAATTCCTGGTGAAAAAACTACACTGCCTGTGAATCCACCAGAGAAAGATCCAATCAGAGAACTGCAACAGACAAACAAAAGCAAACAAACAAAAACAAAAGAGCCCAGGAGTAAATGTCCAATTGTTGCGAAAGACGTAATTCAGTCTTACAACATTCTCAAACTTTTTTTAATATTTATATAGATCTGAATATTTTGCACAATCTTTTAAATATATTGATTCTATACTTATAACCAACATCTTTAAATCAACAGTTTTATATTTCACAACATTTCGACCATGTCATTCACAGTGATTCATGGGATTGTAATTGATTCCCTCATGAAAGACAGTAAGTACACCGTTTTAAACCTTTTATATTTTTGTCGAATTTTAAATGTTAAATTATTTGTTGATTTATTTATTTTTTGCTTCAAATCAAAGTTTGTAATGTAGTGATTGATCTCAGAGCTGGTTGATTTGATTCATGGCTTTGAGCTCTTTAATGAAGTACTTTATGTAATCCTTATGGGGAAAAATTAATTGGAAAAATATCTCTCAAACAGAGACGGCTGAAAAAAGGGCATTTGGAAAATGATGCCATAAAAGCAAATGGTGACTGAGACTAATGTACAGCCTAATATCATCTTTTCTAATCCATAGAGGAAAGTAAGTCATACAAGTTTGGAATGACATGTGAGGTGAGTAAATGATGACAGAATTTTCATTTCTGGATGAACGCTTTTAACAGGAAACAAGAAAGAAATGCCAATCAGCAGTTTTTTAAAAGTCAGGCTGAGCTTCAAACAGCAACACAGAGCGAGAGACAGAGGGAGACAGCTGACTTATTAGGGGAGTTTGTGGACCTTTGAGGAAGAGGGCACATGTACACACATGCTGAAATGTGTGTATGTGTTTGAGATCTGATGTTGTGAGTCAGTGCTGTGGGTTTTGAAATGTTTCTGTGGTCAGTGTGCACAGGATGTCTCTGAAAGTCTAAGACATAGGCTGAAGAATGTTAGAAGGCAGTAATCAGGATCAGAGAAAAAGAAACCAGTGAGATCATCCTGAAGTCAGAAAGCATCAATATCTGTGTATACTTGAAGCGTAAGGTTTTGCTATTTTATGATGAATCATCAAGGCTTGTTGCAGCACTGAATGTGGCTAAGATTATACTAATTAAAAACTATTTTCCCGGAGAACACAGAGTGCCCCCCTCTCTCTCTCTTTCTCTCAGAGTCAGACTCAACAAAACTTCACTGGCTTGACTTAAAAAAATTGCAATAGTACGCTGAAAAACTAACAAGCTGACTTTACTAAACTGATTGAGTAAACTCATTCCCTCAGTTGAATTGAGTAATGGCGTTTCCAAAACATGTCTAATTAATTAAGTTCACTTAACTTGGTGTGTTAGCTGTGAGGTCAATGTTACCGGCTCTCTTTCTCTCTAACTCTCTCTCTCTCTCTCTGCCTTCAAAGGATGTACACAATAGCAAATCCATCAAAAATGTCATCATATAAAGGTCCCCTTGGTCACATGTCTCTCCATCTCTGTCTCTCCTCTGGGAGGGCCATAAGCCCTTCACTCTCAGGAAGGCTGAGAACTACATTACACTGCATGTATTACAATCTGAGTCAGTTATTTGTCATATTTAGTGCCTAGATAATTCAATAGGCCTCGCTCCGGACTGCAGATTTACATCACGGCACTGTCCTGGTGTTATCTGATTTCAAAAGTATCATATTCAGTTGCGTTTCGCATCCTGGGACAGAGGCCAAGGTCTCACTGTCTGTATGGATACAGAGTTTTATGTTTTGCCAATTACAAAACTCAAGGGTCGGGTGTGTCCGGCTAAAATGGGACAATTGCTCTCAAAACAAAATTGCTGACAAGTGATCAACCCAGCTGAAAAGTTTGGCTTGGACAAGCATGAATTCATTGTTTAGATAGGTTTATGCTGATTGTACAAGGTAGTCTTGCTGGTTAAGCTAGTTAAAGGGATGGTTGACCACCAAAAGAAAATAATGTTATCATTTACTAACCCTCATGTTGTTCCAAATCGTTTTGCTTACACAAAAAGAGATGTTAGGCACAATGACAGCCTCAGCCATCATTCACTTTCATTGCATTATTTATCCATTTAGTGAAAGTGAATGGTGACTTCTGCCTAACATCTGTGTTCTGTAGTAAAAAGTCATATAGATCTGGGACAACATGAGGGTGAGAAAATGAAAACTGAATTTGTATTTTGGAATGTACAATCCCGTTTTTTTCCCCTTTGCTGACTAAACTTACCGCAGAAACCCCCTTAACCAGCTAAAATGTATACAAAACATGCAAATGAACAGCGATTTTATCAGGTGCAATACATTCTTAGTATATCCCCCCTAGGACTGTTAGTTTTATTTTATTTTTATTTTTGAAGAGTTATTTATTTTTTGTTTTAGTTTAGTATTTTGGGGCTACTAGAGTTAATACTTTAAGTGATACAATTTAAATACGTTTAACACTGTTACATTTCTCAGGGCCATCATGTGTTATTGCTACTGTTAGCAGAAACTTAATAGAAACTTAAACAGAAACTGTTAATAGTCTCAGACACATGTAAATGTAAATAATAATCTCTGTATCAAAAAGGAAAATGTATTTGTGTTCATTTTATTACTATCAGGAAGACTCGCAGTGGAATTTAAGGTGACATTTATTGGATGAATATAAAACAGAAAACTAATGTCTCTCTTTGGCGTAGGCCCTGTCTGGCGGCCCGAGGAAGTTGTACTCAAAACCGTCATATCCTGCCGGAGACAGGAGGCGGGGCGAGGAGCCTACCCCCGTGCAGGACAGAACTCAACTGGTGGTGGTGGGGTGGTGGAGGTTGCCGCGTTAGCACACTGAAACAGCAATGTGATAGATTTTGAGCAGACTTAGAAAGCAATGGCTTACATGTGATTGGCTGATAATTACCCAGCTAATGGTGCAATGATGTACAGCTGCTAGTCATTCTGCTAGAACTATGCTGCGCTTACATTTAATTTAATAAAAAAAAAATTCAACCAAGTGTTTTCCAACCATATAATTAATTTGTATTATTTTTTTAAGCTCTGTAAAAGGCAAAAAAAAAAAATGAAATGGACAGACAATCACAAAAGCACCACAATAACAGTTTAAAACTTGTATACTCACAGTGCATGCATGCTGAGCGTGATTATCTGGTGCATGCAGCCACGTCTGTTTACATAAGCGCTTGTCTCTCTGAGATGTCAAACAGTGCATAGGCAAACCGGACTGCTGATATTATTTGTTAATATGTTTTTTTATAGCTACTTATAAACAAAATAAGTAAAACAATCACAGTACAGTAGACATAACCCATTTGTTCACATGTTTAACATCTTAGATAGAACCTGTCCCCTCTCATACAGGCCAGCCCGTTATAAACCCTTCAGCCCCTGCCAATCTGATGTAACACATGAACATTGCTCTGAACTCAGAGTGGCGGAGATTGAGTATCTGTCCCTGCTCTCCTCCTTCTCCACTAAAAACTCCACTGCCAAAAAAGCCTACAATCAGAACAAGATTAACAATTCCCCTGACACTAGCACACTCTTTACCTCTCTCCTCTGCCCACCTCCTCCACCCTCTTTAACAGCTGATAACTTTGCCACATTATTAACATACAAAATAACAACCATCTGCAGTCAGAACAAAACCTCCAGCTTCCTTCTTTCTGAGTCTGAGGCTATAAACTTCTCTCTAGTCATCCCAATACCTGCCCACCTTGACCTTGTTACTTCCCATCTCCTTCAAGCTATTTCTTCTTCAATATTATCTGCACTCACACACATTATTAACACATCTCTTCTCACTGGTACCTTCCCCACTATATATAAGCAGGCTCGGGTAACCCCATTGCTTAATAAACCCACACTAAATCCTGCACTTTTAGAAAACTACAGTCCTGTCTCTCTACTCCCATTCATAGTGAAAACACTTGAATAAGTCTTGTTCAACCAAGTCTCATCTATTCCCTCCCAGAACAACTTAGAAAGCAACCAGTCTGCCTTCAAAAGAGCTTCATCTAAATCATCTGTTCTCATTCTGCTGGATCTGTCTGCTGCATTTAACCACCAGATTATGATTATGAATTATCCTTACAGGAACTGTGCTCTGCTGGTTTGAGTCTTATCTCACAGGTAGGTCCTTGAGGGTGTCTTGGAGGGGAGTTGTGTCTAAATCTCACAAACTAGCTACTGGGGTACCACAGGTTTCAGCACTTGGGCCCCTCCTCTTCTCCATATACATGTAATTTCTGGGCTCTCTCATTCAGGCACATGGCTTTACCATTGCTATGCTGATGACACTCAACTCTACCTCTCATTCCAGCATGACTATCCAATGATAGCTGCACGGATCTTCTTGCAGGCCTTCCTGCATGTAAAGTTAAACATCTGCAATTGATCCAGAATGCAGCAGCGCCCAAGAGATCACACATCATGCCTCTTTTCATCAAGCTGCAATGGCTGCAAATGGTGCCCTCCTGAAGTTTGCGTTCTGCGGGTGAACGATGCCTTAGTGCCATCTCAAAGAAGCAAAAAAATCACTGTCCAGGGCTTTCACTTCAATTGTTCTTTGCTGGTGGAATAACCTGCCAAACTCACCCAAGCAGCTGGTTCTCTAAAATCCTTCAAAAAGCATCTAAAGACACAGCTGTTCTGTGACCCAAATCTTTTTAGTGCACTGTTTTCTTATTAAAAATAAAATATATAAATAAATATAAAAGCCTATCGTCCTCCTTGCTAGGGGTACTTCTTTAAATATGTTATTTAAATGTTTACTATATTATATACAGTATTTGTATTTTTAATGACAAGAAATCAAAAATGTACATAAAAATAATAAACACTCATCTACACTCTGCCCCCATCCACCAGCTGTGCCGCATGCAAAAATAACTCACTCCTTCATTTGTTGGGGGGGGGTGTGAATTACAATGACTGCTGCCATGATTCATAGTATGTGTACACACACATCTCTTATTATTAAAATTGAGTTCAATGCCAGCTTTCCTAGGGCAGTAATAACGCTATGTTAATTGTACCAAGCAAATAGGACAGGTTTTGTAAATGCAGCGCAATCCTTAATGGGCATAAATTATATATGAAAACTAAACTAAATTGGACAGATTGAAAATAAAATACAATTTACAACTAATTTCAAAACTACAATAACCCTGCTGTGGACACCACCACATGGTACCATGCATTGGACCAGCATCCAAAATGCAACATGTGCTGATCTTTTCAGCCAGGAAATGATCACATTAATGATGCTACAGCATGAGGAAGGGGACAGCAGATTACGAGAAGCATTATTTTATTAAAAGACTAGTCCTTCCAGAGTCCAAAACCTTCTGCTTTTCTTGTTGAAGAGGACAGAAGATGAGGAGACAGTCTCAGTATCAACTCTCTTTCTCTTCCTCAACTATTTATTTTCCTTTGTTTTAGGAATTGTTTATTTTAAAAAATATATATATTTTTTTTTTTTTTATTATTGTACTCTGTACCGATGCAGTTCGCTGAGCAGTTCCTTGGTTCTGTAGGACATCAAACACTGTGTGGAAAGTTTCAGGCTCCAGAGAGCAGATTACAGCTTAATGCATTTAACATCTGCTGCATCAGCGCTAAAAACACTTCACTGTGTCTGTCTATGTGTGTGTGTTTGTCAGAGGGGGGGAAATTAAATGTGTCTATAGGAATGTCCTGTTCTCCATCATTCTTCAACTTGCTATTTATTGGAGGTTAACTAAAAAATGCAGTTTGAAAGCATGTACACCTACGCAATAAATATTGTAATGTACATGCAAAAATAACTTAATTTGCCTCCAGCAGACACAGTAGCGGCTATCTTGCCATGGACTGCCACAGCTCAGGGACATCATTAGTACATTTATGCTCTGCTGCATCCATGACTTTAACATGACTAACAGGACAGCAGCTATTTATGACCACTGCCAGCTCTACGGTTCCAGCTAGGGAGCACTATTCGACATCATCATGTTACATGAGGTTGAGATGCTACATGTTACATTAGGTGGTTCCAGCCTGATACTATTACCTGTAGATGTTACAAGCACTAATTAGGTCAAAATGTGTTGGATTCATTGGACTGAGATATCATCAGTACAACTTGTTTAAGTGCAGGTTTATTTCAATAAATATTACAGAACATTTTATGATTACTTAATGATTTCCAAAACACATTTTTTTAAAGTGAATCATGAAAGCAAAACTGACCCTATTTACTCCATAAATCAACCCGATCTCCTGAAAAGTCATACATAATTTACGAGTTGGCTATTTTGTATGTTCTCGCACAATGTTGTTCGCATAAACTCTACTTAATCCCTTTCCGGATGTATAAGCGCCAGTTCCGCACACGAGGCATTAAGGACATAATTATTAACAATGTGCCCTTACCCAAACCCCTTATCTAAAATGAATCAATCAGTAGAGTGTGTGAACATCTCTAGCGACGTCATCGGCTGTAGTGAAAGTCGTAGGAATTCAAACAAGTGAAGTCGCACAATATCATATGAATTAGCCAAATTAGCCAATGAATAAAATGATGCCATACCCTACATTTTTTTCCCCCATTCGAATGTCCTGTTTCACTTGGAAATGCATCATATTATGGAAGTGAAATGGGCAGCAAATGGCATTTTATGTTGACTTCAATATTAAATAGTAAAATATTAAAATGTATGCAGGTGCAATAGGGAAAATAGTTCTGGGACCAAAAATGTGACTTGTGATTGGAGCATGTTGACACAACTTATCAGATTCTCCCCAACAGTTTTCTGTCACACAGCAATGGTTTGCATGTTCTAAATCCTTACTAAACGATAGTCATTGAATTTGGTGTCACTCTCAATACTACATAAGGGGGAGAGAGAGAGAGAGAGAGAGAGAGAGAGAGAGAGAGAGAGAGAGAGAGAGAGAGAGAGAGAGAGAGCGAGAGCGAGGGAACGGATATGAAATAAGGACAGAGGGAAGATCAAATTGGCTTGCTTTCCCAAAATGATCCCTGAGCTGAGAACATTTGGATAGAACAGACAAGAGCTGTCCATGACTATCAATGAACTTCTCCAATGTCAAGTACAGATTATCACTGTGTATTCTCATAACCTCAGGGTATTGTATGGGTCATTTCAGGTTGTTCAGGCTGGTTACAGGGTGTGCCACAGCTCTCCACAGCAAGTTACCCATTCCAAATCACCAAGGGAATAGCATTACTCATGTTCTGTAAATGAATACAAAAAAACATTTGACTGATATAAGACAGCTGCTTTTGAATTAGTTTTGTGGTGTTCTAGTAGATAAAAGACACATTATACAAACACACAAAACTCACATATGATTGGGACCAAAACCTAGCTCTCAAGGGAATGGGGACCCTGTAGCTTACCTGATAGAACAAGGCACTAACAAACCCATGGTCGTGGGTTTGAATCCCAAGCAACAAACATATTAATGAAGTGAATAAAATGAATGGAAAGAAAGTTGCTTTGAATAACGTGTCTGCCAAATGTACAAATGTAAGGGATTTGAGTCTACCTCAAATGAGTCAAAGTAAAAGATGTTACACAATCCAGAAAGTTCTAATCCAGCCTTATAAATTCAAAAGCTTTTAAGACTTCTACCAAAAATGTAAGATACTCCAAACTCATCCATTTAAGAGTAAAGCTGATCACTGTATTGTAGCAGGAAGGGAAAACATGGGAAAAGAATGAGAAAAGTTGGAGAGAGGGTACATGCATAACGTCACAGAAGCCAGTAATAAAGATCCATGATTGTGTTCATATTTCCAGTGTGACAGCTGACAACAGTCATGCAACTTTAATAATCACAAAAAACAAAATCAGATTCCCGTGGCTTCACACATTGGAGGGAAATATGTCAGCTCTTGAGTGGAAACCCAGAGAAACATCTCTGCTGATAACTAAAAATGTAGCACAGTATAATTGCAGAACATTTCCAGAGGGAAACTCCACTCTCTAAAACAATTACTCTCAATTAAATCTCATTTTCTCTGACTGGTTAAAAGATATGTGTGGGGTACGAAATGGCATTAGTCCCAAAACATTTAGATCTCCTGTCAGTTTCATACTGATAGAGCTTGGCACTAGTATCAATACCACGGTCATGGGTTCGATTCCCAGGGAACACACAAACTGAATAAATGTAAATGTCTAATAGAGAGCTGTGACAAACCACTCATCATCACTGCTAATGTCTAATTGAAGTGATCGTAGCAATGAATCACTTTGATTAAAAGATTCTGGAGGTGATGTATGTGTTTATGTGGATAATAACTCCATCACATTAACCTCCAGCCGCTAACGCTTGATTTTCACCTCTATTAATCTTCTAAATGGAGGACGTTTCATGATCATTAGGGAATACCAGCCTGGATCAACTTGTGCGTCACACACAAGAGGATAAGATGGAAAAATGTAGTCTGACAGCAGTGGTAAGCACATTAGAGGAGCTATAGATTGTAGAATAATTTGTAGAAACAAAGACAAACCAAGGTTTTTAGTGTATGTGGTCAAAGCATGAAATGACTACAACTGTGTGGACAGTTCACCAGCACAGCTTAGGGTCAGAGGTTTAAATCATTAAAACTTACATTGTGTGTACATTGAAATGTTGCCAGGTCTTCTTTTTTTCTTTCTCTCTTTTTTTCAGGAACAATCTGGATCTATCTATCTATCTATCTATCTATCTATCTATCTATCTATCTATCTATCTATCTATCTATCTATCACTGACCATTTAACTAGTTTTCATCAACTTCAAGGATGAATTAATAGCAGACTAAATTGCCTATAACTCTACCATAAAGGTGTCATGACATTTGATCAACTAAAATAATATAGTCAAATAGAGTAAGATTTAGGCAGTTCTTACAATTTCACTTTTAAGTTTAAAGTTGTATCAAATGTACTAGCCTATAACCTTTGCATTCACTTGACAGTAAGCCACCTCTATGGCATTTTATATTATTATTGTATAGCCAACTGTGCTATAATATATATGTATTGTACTGTGTCCAAACTACTTATTGTATTTATTGTACCTGTTGTATTGCATCGTTGCCGCCTGTACTGCTTTTTATATATGTACCGAGAGAAAAAGTATATTTAAATGGCATTGTTCTTGTATACAATAAAGTAATGTAGCCTGTCTATGTCTATATTCAGAGTCTATAATACACCTGGACCGAAGGACCGTTTTACTCACCGGATATTTCTGATTGCGGGACTCCGTTAAGATTGAACCCCTTGCTGTTGTAGAACTGCCGGAGATCCGAACATGTCTTGGGTTTACTCTCCCCACGTACCGGTCCGGAAATAGCGCAAAGCACGAGCAGCACGAGAAATCCCATCCTGGACAGAATAAGTGTGTGATGTGCAATTCACATCCAAATGGTGAGGAGAAACGCGTCCGTTCCTACGCGGCTAAACGCATCCACGCAGCTGATTTATAAAGCAAACCTCTCGCTTCGCTTCCCTGTAGGCTATATGTGACTATGTCGCTCCGAAGATTTCAAGGTGCACCGGTTCCTTCCCAGTTCCCACGCGAAGTTTCTTATTCAATGACAACAACTTGAATTAAAATGTCAGAGGTCGCGCTATAACGGAGAGAGCGTTCCTAAGTGAGAGACGGCAGAAGAATTTATGAGGGATGTACAATGACTGCACACGGGAGCTCACGGTGCTTTTGGGGTTGTTGTTGCTGCAGCGGCTGCGCGCTTGTACAGAGATGCGTCTCGTGCGCTTGCTGTCACTCGAATGTGAGGCGGAGCGGGGCGGACGCGAGAAGGCACAATCTGTAGGGCAACGGGTTCGTCTGCCGCTACCGCCGCCTGCGGACGCGATCCTCCACAAGATGTTACATCAAATCAGCCCGCTGGCCAACTCGTTAAACTCGTCTCTTCTGCATGATAGGACAATGATCTCAGGGATTAATTGTGTTATTTGGTGAAATCCTGACTTTGAGATGGCATGGACCTTTTTCAGAGACATGTACATTTGTTTTGACAGTAATAAAAACGAGGATGTGAGGGATAGAAGTACAGTCTCTTGAACTGGTTGTAGGCAACTGTTGTTATGTTAGTTTGAGGGTGTCAAAATCCCTTAACCAAGATCAAAATTTCTAGGGCTGCCCCCTAGTAGTCGACCAAATGTTAGTTGATAAGAAGAGTCTTGGTCGACCAAGTTTTGATTGGTCGGTATGATCATTTACATGGCTGGTTCATGGGTAATTAATTATGTCAGGCAGGGAATCAAAAATGTGGGATCATTTCAAAAGGGTAAAGGATGACCCCAAGAAGTTGACATGCAAACTCTGCAGGCAAATGTTCACCTATCATTCATTGACCTCAAACATGGCTTACCATTTGAAACATGTAAGTAGACTAATGTTAGCCACTTAGCATGGCCGCTCGCTCTAACCTTTAGATAACCTAGATAAATATGCGCTATTAGGCTTATCCAAGTGGCTGTGGGGAGTGGGAAAGCTAAATTAGTACCAGCTTACTACATGTTTAACTTAATGTGCATTTCTCTCTATAAATTAACAAAATGTTCAGACAGTCTCCTTGCTGGTTTTTCCCAACACATTCAGAATCATTTCAGCTTTTGCCAGTGTTGCTGCGGCTCGCTTCGTGCGTGCGCTTGTGAAATGTATTTTTAAAGGCTCATTATTACAGTTTAGTATTTCTCTGTAATGTAGAACAGTGTTAGCAATGTTGCTTATAACATTCTTTCTCAGCCCTGGAACTCAAACCTTTTTCTTAACGACTACTAGTCGACTAGGAAAATCTTTGGTCGGGGACAGTCCTAAAAATTTTGCTAACTCCTCCTAGAGCTTTCAAGCAATATCCACCAAACTCGACACAGACCTTCAGACTGTTCTGGGCTGCTTTTCCCTAAAGCATCTTAAGCCTAAGTAGATCGTAGAAACCATTGTTGCCAATGGTCTCTATGATCCACTTAAGTTTGCGATGCTGTTGGGAAACGGAGCCCTGGAATAGTGTGTCTTTTCTAACTTATGAGACTTACAGTTTTTGCACTATGGACAATAAAAAATTGGTAAACCCCCATAGACTTACATTGATGGAATGTTCAAATGGACTAAATGAAACGTTTGTTAATTAAAACTCCGAACTCCAAGCCAACATCAAATTTTGTCAAATTGTTTTTGATTGTTCCACTGACTAAACATTTAAAAATCATCTTTCCCAAGAATAAATCCAGTGTAAAAAAAAACTCCAGAAAACACGCGAAAATTAGAAGTTATCTCAGACCTTTATACAGCTTTATACTACATGTCATTAAATAAACTGTAAGTTCATCCCTCATAGCTTTGTTTCCATTCCCGTCAAAAATAAGGTTAGGTTCTGGATTTATCCTAGATAACAAAATGCTTCTTTAGTCCTGTATTTGTCCAGGACATACGTGTCTGCTCAAAAAATCCAAAAGGAATTAGATAAGTAGGCCCTAATTTAGATAATATGATATTGTGGCACGGTGGAGGGCGGGACCGGGGCGTGATTACGCACGCCCGGTCCCGTATTAGGCTAATTACCGTCAAGAGGGATAAGGGCCACTTGCCGACGGTGATGGGAGAGAGAGAGATCGTTCACGGATATGTCCGTTATCTTATGTGTTTGTCTTTTGAGTTTTCCATTAAACCTTTAAGTTATACGTCAAGCCGGTTTCTCGCCTCTTCGTTGCCCGTGAATTTGATCTGTTTTACAGATATAAAATGGAATTTTGGTCAATTTGGGAAATTTCACTGGGATTCTGGATGGAACACTTGTATACTGCCTTCAGCACAGTTTATGCTGAATACAATTATTATTATTACAAGGCTATTCTGAATACTCGATTCTGATTGGTCAATGGCGCCATCTAGCTGTCTGATATTTCTCAGTAACAACCGAACCTCCACATCTCAGACCGAGTATTTGTTAGCCATCTTTCCTGCTTCTTGGATCACTGTGCAACACAAGATATCTTATAAAATAATTTCAACTCAACTCAGTGTTTCATATTGTTTTATGCACTTATGCACTGTTAGATTTAATGTTTATTTCATTCATGTAATGTTTAATGCAATGTAAAAATACCAAAGCACTTTTTTTGTTAGCAATAAAGAATGGCATACATTTTCTCTCTCTTTGTACTTTTATGTTAAAATTATTATCCTACTCAAATGGATGTGACATAAAATTAAATAGAGTTAGGTTAAATGTAATCCAAATGTACCGGTACATTTGGAGTAAATTCTTTACCCCAAAAATGTAATCTACGAGATTACATTACTGATTCTTTTTCACTGTACACCTTGACAACAGTCCCCTTGGCAATCAGGATATCAAGCTCATTTACACATCCTATAGCACCATCTAGCACTCTGGGCATGCATCAAGCACTAGGAATTGTAATCAAGCTTGAAATCATGATCAGTGTTGGGTAAGTTACTCTAAAAAAGTAATTAATTACTAACTACTAAATACATCTTCTACAGTGTAATTAGATTACTGTACTAATGACTGTCTGAAAAGTAATTGCATTACTTATTACTAATTACTTTCTAAAACCCTTATCAACCTCGACCAGATGATAGAAGGATAGACATGAAACTGTTCTTTTAATTCTTTCAAATAAATCATATACATTTTTTTTTTTATAAATTATTAAATCATTCATGAACTGGCCAAATAATTTAAGGGGGCAGAGTTAAATTAGAAAACATATATTTTAACATCAGACGTTAAACTTCAATTTTAAATTCACTATTATTTTATATACTTGGTCTATAGTCTATAAAGCATTTAACACAATTGTATCAGAAGTAATTGTAATTAAATTACTGAAGAAGTCAGAGTAATCCCTTAATTTACTTTTAAAGTCATTTAATCACAGCAATGAATTGCTTAGCAATGCATTACACCCAACACTGATCATGATTCTGCCTGTAGACTGCAATGGCAATGGTATTGCCATTGGTAAAAAAATTTAAAAAAAGGAGTTATATTTTGGCCTTTTCTCACTCAAAACCAACTGGATCGCTGCAGAAGACTTGGATTAAACCAATGGAGATTTATGGATTACCGTTATGATGGTTTTAGCGCCTTTTTGGAGTTTCACAGGCCTGGCCACAATTAACTTGCATTGTATGGACCAAAAGAGCTTAGATTTTGTTCTAAAAACCTTTGTTTGTGATCTGCAGAAGATTGAAAGTCATAAAAATCTGGCGTGACTTGAGGGTGAGTAAAAAGATGATTTTCATTTTGGGGTGAACTTATCCTTTAAGCTTAACTTGTGTTAAAACTGGAACATCCCTTTAACTTTTGTCAAAATAAAATGAACAAACAATGATTTTGTTTTTTTTAATAATAAAAAAACATATGTTAAAATTGCAGCTGATATTACATCCACTTCATTTGTGGTTCTAGAAATGGAATGTAATACACTAGTATTCCGTTCAATGTGCTTTTTTGTGTACTGAAAAATACTGCATGTAGTAGGTCCAAATATATTCAAAATGTTCTGAAAATGGGCATACTGCAAACAGTGCACAATGCATACTGCAATATAAAGTAAAAGTATGGTAGTATGCAATTCTGTACATGGCCTAGATATTAGAAAACTTGGTTCCCAATGGGACATTCCACAATATCCAATAGGATTCCAAGAGTCAAATAAGATTTTACAGCACAAACTGAAATTCCTTAAGGATTTCTTGACTTTCTTGATTTCTTTGTCATCGACAAAATGCCTCTCGATAAGCGAGTTGGGGGATTACACTGATTTATTTATGAGGAAAATAATTGGTTAAAATCCTGGCCTCTCTATTTCATATTTCATGTAATTGTCTGCCACACATATTATGATCCCAGACTGTCAACCCCTCTATGAACAGGCTAGATCTTGACACGCTTCAAAGATGCAGTAAATTTCAGAACAAGCTGCAGCTTGCCTGCAACTAATTCCACACACACCCCTAGTTGTTTGTTGACAGCCACAATATTTTCTGAGCCATGTTTGAGGCCTGCAGTTTGACAAATATGACAGGAAGCACTTGCTCACTTTTAGAGAAATAGACCGGCCTCTATACCACAAACAAGAGCCAGCAGAATATTAAAAATATAATCCAAAGGAAATGTATTGCTGAAAAGAAACTAAAGAAGAGGGAATATGAACAGAAGATTGGTGAAAACAATGGCACTTAAACGGGTGAGCAATAAATACAGTGAGTGACAGTATACTTAAATAACAACCGAACAGAGCTGCCAGGGACATTTGTGTGGTGAATAAATGAGGTGAGGATTGAGTGAAGGTTAAATCTGTTTCACAGAGAGACATTGACTGAGTTAAATGCTTTGAAGTGTGCCCTTCCTTTCCTCCTGTAGCTAAATAGTTAAATCAACTTGATTGAAGGGGGAGATAACAAAAACATTGTTTCCAAAATTAAACCGCAGTGAACTTAAAGTGATGATGTCACAAATGAGTCATTCTATTGATTTTTTTTTTCCTCTTTTGTAATCAAATCAATTTGCTATGGATTTGCAGATTACTGGTCTGTAAAGGAGATGTTTGTTTGGGAGTAAAACTATATGCTGAATGATATGTTATTCTAAGATAGTGTGTTACAGAATGTTCTTTAAAGAAATAGTTCAGTGAAAATTCTCTCATCATTTACTCATCTTCATGCTATCACAGATGAGTATGATTTTCTTCTGCTGAACACAAATTAAGAGTATTTCAGCTCTGTAGGTCAATACAATACAAGTGAATGGTGACCAGAACTCAGAAGGTCCAAAAAGGACAAAAAGACAGCACAAAAATACAACTTCAGGACATTCAACACACTGGACGTTATTTAGCATGATGCATGTGAAATTTGTACAAACATTTTGGCTTCACTTTAATATGTATTCCTGAAATTTAAGTAGTGTTTCATTTGTAAACAAAATTGTATATTTTATAACATATATATATAAAAGTAATGGGACAGATAAACAATCATAAATCAAACTTTCACTTTTTAATACTTGGTTGCAAATCCTTTGCAGTCAATTACAGCCTGAAGTCTGGAACGCATAGACATCACCAGACGCTGGGTTTCATCCCTGGTGATGCTCTGCCAGGCCTCTACTGCAACTGTCTTCAGTTCCTGCTTGTTCTTGGGGCATTTTCCCTTCAGTTTTGTCTTCAGCAAGTGAAATGCATGTTCAATCGGATTCAGGTCAGGTGATTGACTTGGCCATTGCATAACATTCCACTTCTTTCCCTTAAAAAACTATTTGGTTGCTTTCGCAGTATGCTTCGGGTCATTGTCCATCTGCACTGTGAAGCGCCGTCCAATGAGTTCTGAAGCATTTGGCTGAATATGAGCAGATAATATTGCCCAAAACACTTCAGAATTCATCCTGCTGCTTTTGTCAGCAGTCACATCATCAATAAATACAAGAGAACCAGTTCCATTGGCAGCCATACATGCCCACGCCATGACACTACCATCACCATGCTTCACTGATGAGGTGGTATGCTTTGGATCATGAGCAGTTCCTTTCTTTCTCCATACTCTTCTCTTCCCATCACTCTGGTACAAGTTGATCTTTGTCTCATCTGTCCATAGGATGTTGTTCCAGAACTGTGAAGGCTTTTTTAGATGTTGTTTGGCAAACTCTAATCTGACCTTCCTGTTTTTGAGGCTCACCAATGGTTTACATCTTGTGGTGAACCCTCTGTATTCACTCTGGTGAAGTCTTTTCTTGATTGTTGACTTTGACACACATACACCTACCTCCAGGAGAGTGTTCTTGATCTGGCCAACTGTTCTGAAGGGTGTTTTCTTCACCAGGGAAAGTATTCTTCGGTCATCCACCACAGTTGTTTTCCGTGGTCTTTTGGTGTTGCTGAGCTCACCGGTGCGTTCTTTCTTTTTAAGAATGTTCCACACAGTTGATTTGGCCACACCTAATATTTTTGCTATCTCTCTGATGGGTTTGTTTTGATTTTTCAGCCGAATGATGGCTTGCTTCACTGATAGTGACAGCTCTTTGGATCTCATATTGAGAGTTGACAGCAACAGATTCCAAATGCAAATAGCACACTTGAAATGAACTCTGGACCTTTTATCTGCTCCTTGTAAATGGGATAATGAGGGAATAACACACACCTGGCCATGGAACAGCTGAGCAGCCAATTGTCCCATTACTTTTGGTCCCTTAAAAAGTGGGAGGCACATATACAAACTATTGTAATTCCTACACCGTTCACCTGATTTGGATGTAAATACCCTCAAATTAAAGCTGAAAGTCTGCAGTTAAAGCACATCTTGTTTGTTTCATTTCATTGTGGTGGTGTATAGAGCCAAAAAGATTAGAATTGTGTCGATGTCCCAATATTTATGGACCTGACTGTATATATATATATATATATATATATATATATATATATATATATATAACATTTTATAACAAATCTTTTAAGTGAACAAATTGCTCTCGTTCACTTCCATTGTTTCAATCATGAACCCCTTGGTGTTTTAGCAAATCAGTTGATCAATGATTCACTCATAACACAAGCAATGCTTTCCAGATGGGATAAATCAGCCTCTGAACTGATTTTTATGGTGCCGTCATTACCAAATGTCTTTTGGGAATTTCAGGGCTGACTCATCGCTGCCCACTCTTCTGACCGGTCATCACAACACCGGTCATCGCATGTCCGTGATGTCACCAAAATATGTGTTCCTGCAGGGTCACCCAGACACATTATAAACAACACAGGCACCGGTTGCTAATAACCAGTGGTTTTAAATATAAATAATTTGAACAGCCACATTTTGTTAATAAGACTTACTTGATCCAATTAGCTATTCATAGAAGGTAGATGTAAAAATAACATCTAACAGGCTGGATTGTGCTCCATTTGACAGTTTAGGAGAGTTTATTTCCTAAAAAAAGAACAAAACCACGTACTAAACTCTTCCATACTTCAGAAGACTTAATGAACTTCTCAGCAATGTGTCATTGGAGAAAATCTAAAAATTGTATGTGTCAGAAACAGGAGATCAGATCTAAAAATACAGATCTAGGAGATATTAAAGAGATGTTGTAATTTGTGGTTTTCTTTCCAATGGCAAATTTGTGTTTTATCAAAAAAGATTGCCTGCAATGAGACTAATAATAATAATAAACCAACTGTAGATTAAACACATTTAGCTGATAGAACATTAAAGGAATAGTTCACCCAAAAATGAAAATTCTCTCATAATTTACTCATAATATGCCATCCCAGATGTGTACCAAGATTTTTAGAAGCATTTCTCAGCTCTTTTGGTCCATACAATGCAAGTGAATGGGTGTCAAAATTGTGAAGCTAAAAAAATCACATAAGTCAGCATAAAACTAATCCATATGACTCCAGTTGTTAAATCTATGTCTTCAGAAGTTACATTATAGGTGTGCATGAGAAACAGATCAATATTGAAGTCCTTTTTTAATATAAATATCATCCCTGCTCAGTTAATCTCCACTATAACTTTTACATTCTTCTTCTTGTGTTTTTGGTGATTCACACACCTCATGCATATCACCCTCTGCTGGGCAGGGAGAAGAATTTCTAGCAAAAATGACAAATATTGATCAGTTTCTCACCCACACCGATCAGATCACTTCTGAAGACATGGATTTAACCACCGGAGTTGGTTATGGATTACTTTTATGATGCCTTTATTTGTTTTTGGAGTGTAAGCATTTTGGCACCCATTCACTTGCATTGTATGGACCTACAGTACAGAGCTGAAATATTCTTCTGAAAATCTTTGTTTGTGTTCAGCAGAAGAAAGTCATAGACATCTGGGGATAGCATGAGTGTATTCATGAGAGTAAATGATGAGAGAATTTAAATTTTTGGGTGAACTATCCATTAAATCCTTAACAGAATATTCAGAGTTTAATACAAAGTTAAGCTCAATTGCCAGCATTTGTCAAGTCAAGTCAAGTCAAGTTTATTTATAGAGCACAAGTTTAACACAACCGAAGTTGATCCAAAGTGCTTTCCAGTACAATAAAATAAATCAATCAAATAAGGACAAAGAGAAAGATAGTGGGGAAAAAGAAGATAAAAATCAAATATCAAAATCATTTCAGTGTATGTAAAAACATACATACCGTAAAACACCGACTAATTTAAAATACATACACGACATTACTCGAATGCAAGAGAGTAAAAAATATGTTTTTAAGCTAGATTTAAAAGCAACCAGAGATGGAGAGGTCCTGATGGTTAAAGGTAAATTGTTCCAGAGCTTTGGCACGACTACAGAGAAAGCTCTATCACCTTTTGATTTACACCGATGTTTATTACCACAAAATAAATAAATAAGTAGTTTTATTTAGTTTGTCTGCAAACATCTGGGTTAGAGCGAGGCACTTACAATAGAAAAATGAATGGGTCCAGTCCATAAATGTAAAAATAATCAATTTTGAAGTCAAACTACAAGACATGACTCAACATGACTTTAGTGTGTCATCTACTAAGATTCATTTAATATGATTTTTTGTGTAAGTTATATTCAATTTTACAATTTTGTTGCCATGACGATGTGACGTGTAAACCCTAAACAACCATAAAAATGAAGATATAAACAACTATACAGCTAAAAAAAATCATAAGTTTAAATAGAATAATTCAGTAAGTTTCAGTAAAATTAGAAGCTTTAAATTTCTGCCTTTAAATCCTTAATTAAATGGGCCCCATTCACATCCATTCAGGGCGGACTGGCCATTGGGAGCATTGAGAGTTTTCCCGATCGCTCACTGTTTCTCTACAATAGTGACGTGGTTGTATGGCTTGCTGATGTGGGGCATTGTGATTGAGCCCATATAGGGCTGGACTGGTTTACATAGCAGGTGGCGGAAGATCTGCTGCAGGATTGTGCTGAAAAATTACGTAAATAAGCTTCCCTGCCCATGTTTGTTCCAGACAGACTTATTCAAGTTTTATTGGACCTGACCATGAAAGAGCCATCTGGTTAATGAGGAACAGGAGCTGTGTGTGTGAGTGTGTGAGTGTGTGTATGTGTGCGTTTGTCAAACTTTTATGTGCTCACACAGTTTCATGCATATAAAATCAAAGGATTGATGATGATTAGCTTTTTAAATGAGTACACATAAAATACTAATATTGGTTTTATATAAACTAATTATAATTACTGTCGACAGTACTTCAAGTGAGCTGTTATGTACAGGTATGCAGTACCAGCAACGACAACAAAATGGTACCAGCTTCAGTGTACCAGCAACAACTCTTGACTACTGCCAACTCTTCTGTGATACCAGTAATTTCACCTACATATACACAGAAACAGTAATGGCTGGGCCCTTAAATGACTCAAAAGCTATTAAAAGCTCTGTAACATTTAAAGCCATTTGAAAAAAAAAAAAGGCAAATTGTCCATGGAGCGCAGGGGCAAACAGTCAGTTCAAGGGGGCACCAGGGGCAGGGAACACGGTAAGGTCAGTGAGACCATAGCAGATCAGGTGGGCGACCAGGAGACCAAGGGGACCAGAGCTGATCAGGCGGACGACCAGGAGACCAAGGGGACCAGAGCTGATCAGGCGGACGGCCAGGAAACCAGGAGGACCAGAGCTGACCCGGCAGATGGCCAGGATCATGAGGTGTGGGAGGTGGACAGGGAGAGGATCAGGAGGCCTGACAGAAGGCCATAGGACAGGGACCGGGTCAGGGGGCCTGGGAGGCGGCCACAGGACGTGGACTGGGTCAGGAGGCCTGAGAAGCGGCCACAGGACGGGGACTGAGTCAGGAGGCCTGGGAAGCGGCCACAGGACATGGACTGGGTCAGGAGGCCTGGGAGGAGGCCACAGGACAGGAGGCCTGGGAGGAGGCCACAGGACAGGAGGCCTGGGAGGAGGCCACAGGACAGGGTCAGGAGGCCTGGGAGGAGGCCACAGGACAGGGACTGGGTCAGGAGGCCAGGGAGGAGGCCACAGGACAGGGACTGGGTCAGGAGGCCAGGAAGGAGGCATGGAACTCTGAGCCGTGGAAGGCAGAGCCATGGAGGACTCTGGTGGCGGAGCCGTGGAAGGCGGAGCTATGGAGAACTCTGGTGGCGGAGCCTTGGAAGGCGGAGCCATGGAGGACTCCTGAGACGGAGTCGTGGAAGGCCCCAGAGGAGGAGTCGCGGAAGGCTCAGTAGCCGTGGAAGGCTCGAGAGGCGGAGTCCTGGAAGGCGGAGACTGGGGAACAGAAGCCCTTCTTCTTCTCTTCCTACTCCCAGCGGACGAGGCTGGGAACGCTGGCTCTGGGACGGACGAGGCAGGCAATGCTGGTTCTGGGACAGACAAAGCGGGCAACGCTGGCTCTGGGATGGATGAGGCGGGCAACGAGAGAAGATCTAAGTGCAGTTTTTTATTAACAAAAAACAAGAAAACTTGGAATAAAGAAAACCATGGGAAACTTAGCACAGAACATGCAATAACTGACAAATAGACAGGGGGAAACAAGGGCGTAAATAGGGAAGACAAGGAACACCTGGGGAAACAATCAGGGAATGGGAAACAATCAGGGGAAAACCAATCAGAAAAATAATCTACAAAGGACTACAAAAACCAAACAGGAAACAGGAACTAAACAGGAAATTCAACATAAAAGAACAAAACAGAAGTCACAAGGGCTTCTATGCCCCATACTTGGGTATCTGAATCTAAAGAAATATAAAAAATATTTCATTTTAATGAAAAAATATTCCAATAAATACTGGACCGCTTTCCCTATGCTTCAGAACAAACAGATGATCTTTTAACATTCATTTTCAATTGATAAACTATAAAATATTTTAATATTTTGGTAAAAGATTCCGCAGACCCCACTGCTTTGGCCATCTCTTGACCCCCTGTGCAGTTTTGTAAAGACTATTTTGACTGTTTCGAATTTATTTTTAATTTTTTCTTCCGTCAACTTTGAAATAAAAAAAGAAAGTGCTGTGTGTAAAAGTATATTATGATAAATATCAATATCGAACAATATGAAAAAGATTATCTTGATAACAATTTTGTTATCTACTCCACTGATGTTTAGGTTTGTAGTTTAGGTTAGGGGACAGTTTCTAAAATATGCATTCCTCTTCACTGTATTACATCCTGTACTGCTGAAAACAATTAACTTCATTACTTGCTATTGGCGCCCCACCATGGACATTTCACTTTCACTTTCGCTTTGACCACTAGGGGCAGTGTTTCGAATTTCAGTAGGCACAGACTTATTTAAGCTAAAAAAAAAATGAACCTACTATTTCTGATTTCACTGTGAGATCAGTATGTCACTCCAACAACATTCCCTGGAATGTTTTGCTGCACAAGCAACACTGCATTTGATTTTATAGTAATAATTTTCTCAGAATTAATCTTTACAGCTCATTGTTTTGAGACTGACATTAGAGGATGTATTGGAACTCTTAATTTAATAACAGAGGAGTCATATGCTGTGTGTTTGTTTAATAATACATGAGGGAGGGCATGAGTCATGGTGAATTAATTTCCCACAGTCAGAACAAGTGTGTATTATATAAGCTTCATGGTTTAAAAGGGGACATATCATGGAAAATAAGATTGTCCTTGCTCTTTTAAAAGCACATACTCTACAATGTAAGCATACTCTACTGTAACATTCCTCACAAAGACCATTCATTGAAACTTAGCAGCAAAAATGGCCCATTCTCTTCATGGCTGTAACCTCAACAAAAGCTAAGATTGTATACCTTTCATGTCTCAAATAATCAAATCTAACATTACTAAATACTATATCTTACCGTCAGGATCATCCACACAGTGACACGAAAAACGAGTGAGAGAACCACAGCTCCAGTTACCCACAAGATTTCTGCTATCATCAGATATTGCTAATGGCTTACTGATATTTTGATGAATGAACATTTCATCACATCTCCCCCATGGGACTATAAAACACTTGATAAATCTGAGAGTTTACTCCAAACGGTCTGCCAAGCGCAGTCCATCTTCAACAAGATTTAAATACAAATCTAAACCCTTGAAAATGAACTCTGTCAAAGCAGTGTACAGATGCCTTTAAAATGTCCATGTCAGGTTATACTGTAACAAGGAGAAAGTATTGAGGCCCTTTATTCTGAATTAAAAGGAAATGCCTCCATGGGAAACATTTTCACTTAACACTATATCAAGGCAATGCATACTTACAATGAATCAACCACATGCTCTGAGAACTCAATATGCTTTGAGAATGATTGCGGAAGGGGCTGCCACAAGCTAATGACCTCTGTAAAACAAAAAAGCAGGCTGTATTAAAGTTCATTAAAGCTGTTTTTTTAAGACCTGTGTGACACAATAACACATGGAAAGAGTGAGAAAACCTATCATTTAATTCCTACCTGCATTTGTGACACATAAAGCAGTGAGGAATGAGGAATATAGTGCAAGTAGAACTTGGATATCATTTACAGATGGCTGGACAGACATACAGATAGATAGATAGATAGATAGATAGATAGATAGATAGATAGATAGATAGATAGACGTGTGCGTGTGGGCAGGTTTGGGTGGTTTACAAGGACATTTTTTTAAAGACACCCTTAGAGGATGTTCATCAAGGTTAGTCTAAATTGGAAACTTGAATTAGTTTAGACAGTTTAGATAGTTTAGACATTAGTTTAGATCATTGCTTTATTTTAAGAATGTGAAATGTCAGTACGATTTATTTCAGCTTTTATTTATTTCATCACATTGCCAGTGGGTCAGAAGTTTACATACACTTTGTTAGTATTTGGCAACATTGCCTTTAAATTGTTTAACTTGGGTCAAGTTTTTGGGTAGCCTTCCACAAGTTTCTCACAATAAGTTGCTGGAATTTTGGCCCATTCCTCCAGACAGAACTGCTGTAACTGAGTAATATTTGTAGGCCTCCTTGCTCGCTCAAGCTTTTTCAGTTCTGCCCACAAATTTTCTATCAGTTTGAGATCAGGGCTTTGTGATGTCACTCGAGTACCTTGACATTGTTGTACTTAAGCCATTTTCCCACAATTTTGGAGGAGTGCTTAGGGTCATTGTCCATTTGAAAGACCCATCTGCGACAGAGCTTTAACTTCCTGGCTGATGTGTTGAGATATTGCTTCTATATAGCCAAATAATTTTCCTTCCTCATTGTTACATCCCAGGGCGTAATTATTTATGTGATATATGAGCAGTGATAATTGTATTGCTTCCTGTGTGGGTGTTGTCTGTATTGTGGCAGTGTTTTGTGGTGTTTTGCGCTCTCTTTCCTTCTCACTCTCTCTCCTCACTGCAAATGTTAATGGACACCAGCCAACAATGGTTACCTTTTGATTGCTGCCTTGTTCTGATTGGTTGCTGGATGGAGAGCTTGAAGATGAAGCTGGGGAGTGAATTCACTTGAGGGAGGCCTGTTTGGTGTCTAGGCTGCTGAGACATTTTTTTTTTTTCCTGCCCCAGACAATTAGCGATTGTGCTATTGTTGTGTCATGCTAAGTGTTTCCTCAACTTGTTGTAGTTGTAACCATTTGTTATTGTACAACCTGTTGCTTATTGAAGTAACTGTGGTAAGTGTTAATTCTTTGTTATATATTGATTCTCAGAGAGAATCCTAAGTTCATTGTTTATTTTTGGTTCTTTTTGGAAGCCGTAGGGAGGAGGATGCAATTTTTGTTATTGATCATGTTTTCTCCTGTTTTTGGTTTAGAGATGAATTAAGGGAAGAGTTTTGTTGTTGATTTAAATTGTATTTGTAAAGTCTAGAAAGTACTCCTTAAAAGTCAGAAGAAATGTATGTTTGTTGTTTTGGCCTGGTCCCCTCTTGAAGACTTTTTGAAGCTTCCTTTTTTTTTTTTTTTTTTTTTTTTCCCCCATGTGTAATCTTGTGAATAAATATGATTCTTTGATTTAAGATTGGAGTGATCTTTGTGAGAGCTGGAACAGGAGAGGACACTCTTTAGGGGTGTGTGTGTGTGTGTGTGTGTGTGTGTGTGTGTGTGTGTGTGTGTGTGTGTGTGTGTGTGTGTGTGTGTGTGTGTGTGTGTTAATTTCTCCATTCTCATTACCTTGTTACCCCCTCCCAACCCTAGACGGGGAGGGACGTAACCCTATTTTGTGAAGTGCACCAGTCCCTCCTGCAGCAAAGCACCCCACAACATGATGCTGCCACCCCCATGCTTCACAGTTGGGATGGTTATCTTCAGCTTGCAAGCCTCACCCTTTTTCCTCAATGGCAGTTATGGCCAAACTATTCAATATTTGTTTCATTAGACCAGAGGACAGTTATCTAAAAAGTAAGCTCTTTGTTCCCATTTGCTCTTGCAAACTGTAGTCTGGCTTTTTTATGGTTGTTTTGGAGCATTGGCTTCCTTGTAGAGCAGCCTTTCAGTTTGTCACCATAGGACTCATTTTACTGTGGATATAGATACTTAGCTGTTGTTCTGGGATTGATTTGCGCTTTACGCAAATTACATCCATCTCTAGGTGACATAATGCGTCTCCTTCCTGAGCAGTATGATGACTGCATGGTCCCGTGGTGTTTATACTTGTGTATTATTGTTTGTACAGATGAACGTGGTACCTTCAGGAATTTAGAAATTGTTCTCAAGGATGTACCAGACTTTTGGAGGTTCACAGATTTTTTTTCTGAGGTCTTGGCTGATTTCTTTTGATTTTCCCATGATGTCAAGCAAAGAGGCACTGAGTTTAAAGGTAGGCCATGAAATATATCCACAGGTACACCTCCAATTCAGCACACCTCCTATCTGAAGCTAATTGTATAAAGGCTTGACATAATTTTCTGGAATTTTCCAAGCTGCTTAAAGGCACAGCAAACTTCTGACTGAATGAAAATTGTGATATTGTTTATTAGAAGTGAAGCAATCTGTTGGTAAGCAATTGTTGGAATAACTGTCATGCACAAAGTTGATGTCCTAAACGACTTGACAAAATTATAGTTTACTAATATTAAATCTGTGGAGTGGTTAAAAAAAAATAGTTTGAATGAATTCAACTTAAGTGTATGTAAACTGACTTCAACTTCTATATATATTACACATAAGAACATACACAGTGTATATATTTATACCACAAGTCTGTTGATTGCTTGATTCTGATTGGTTGACAGATGTTATAAGGTGTGCAATTATTTTCCAGTAAATGCACGGCTATGAAGTAGTTCCAGGTATTGACCACATATCTGTTCCATATCACTTCGCCAAATAATTTCAGTTATTTCAAAGAGCTGTACAGGCTACAACAACAAAACAAGCAATTAAAACAGTATATCTGATAAGAATTACAAACTATGTCTATAAAGTCCTACATTTATTGGAATGTGTCCTTAGGCTCCCTCAATTTGTCTCTCTCTCTTTTGCTGTCTTCTCACCCACACACACGCACCATACTGTACATGTTAACACAGCAAAATAATCATATAAAACAAAGACATTGATTAAAGTAAATTGGTTAAGAAAGATGTCTATAATATATTTATTTTTAATTTCGGTTAAACGCATTTGTGCTCCCTTGTCTCACCCACACTTACTCACACTCTCTCTCACACACACACACACACACACTTGTGTATATATTGTATTGCATATCCTTATAAAAATGTCCCATTCATATCGATTGATCTCTTTAATTTAATGTAATTTCAATGTAATTATATTTACAGTAGACTAACCCTAACTCTAAAATATGCTTTTTTTTTTAATGTGTTCATATTTTGATTCAAGACATTTTATCTGCTCGAAATCCTAGCGAGCTGAGCTGCCCATCTAGTAAGAATTCTTAGGCATCATAGAAACTGTTAATGTTCCTCATTTCCCTTGTTAATTCAACAAATTCTTGGCAGAATAGAGGCAGTGTCATCTCTACATTAGTTGCAGGTGGAGCCATGCTCCAACAGATGTGCAGTTGTGCAAATTGTATGACATAATCATACATTTATTTAAAGAAATAATATATTTTCCGCATCATAAACTTGTTTTATGGCAATTTTATAAGACACAAGAATTTTCAGTTAATGCAGCCCCATGTTGTGTTAAGTGGTTGTTTGTACCCCACCATTAATAACGAGCATGAGACACCACTGAATACAGGAAAAGGTAAATATAAAATATAAATATAAAAATAGATTTAGCTACATAAAATGCCTTATTTTTGTGACTTGTGCTGGTTAGATTATTGCATCTTTAACTTAGCAACGTGCTACCATCAGTCTTTTTAATTGCGTCCCCGGTTTATAAAAAAAAATGCAGAAAAAGTTTTTAAGATATGTCATTACACTAAAACACACGTTAATACATGCAATGTTTACATTTTGTGGCTATACTTCTGAAACAGTGTGTATCATTCATTATCATTGTAACTTACTGAAACAGCAATTTTTGTTTTGTTTAATTTTACGGCAAGGGACGAGTCAAATTGTTTTTCAATTTTTTTTCTGTGGTAATCAACGTTATGCCACAAATCCTGTTGATTAAACTTGTGTTGATCCCATAATATTCTTTTAACTTGTCGAGTCTCCAGTGATCTTCATGTGCTGTTTCTGCCTATAGACAGTGGACAGCAAAGTAGCTCACTAGAGTTTGCAACAGAACATCTAGGTTACATATGTAGCTACCATTCCCTGATGGAGGGAATGAGACGTTGTGTCAAAGAAGCGACACTAGGGGTCCCTCTTGAGTGCCGAATATGCCTCTGATCAATGAAAAAAGGGCAATGAGAAGTTGGCAGACAGTGTTTACATACCCCGCCCCCATACATACGGGTATGAAAGCGGGGAAATACGTCGAGTTCATTCAGGATTTTTCTGAGGAGCCGGAAATGGTCCGGCCACTACAGTGGCTTTGGCTCAGCGACGTGGCTGGGAGGACACAATGTCTCGTTCCCTCCATCAGGGAATGGAGGTTACATACGTAATCTAGACGTTCCCCGTCTGTCGCTCACTTTGACGTTGTGTCGAAGAAGTGACACTAGGGGTCCAATTTAAATTGTGCCATGCACTGAGCCGTGTACGTGTACTGCTGACACAGGAGCGGGCAGGTATTTCATGTGTGGAGGCAACCAGCTGTGTCAGACTGCCCATACCCTTCCCCAATGCCCCAAAAAAGTCGGCGGAATCCTTCTGGTTACCCTAGGCAGGGGAACAAGGTGACGCTTGCCAACCTGGGAATGGGCCAAGCCTGGCTGGGCCTCTTTTCTCTCTATGTTTCTCACATAGAGCAAGAACGGCCAGGGCCCTTACACGCATCGAGGGAAGGGTGTCCAGTTCCCTATTCTTTCAGGGGGAAAAGACCCTGCAGAGACCACCCCTGCCCTGAAGGGGAGGTAAGAGTGGTGAATACATCACATGGGTTTTTCAGGCGGCATGTGGAAATGGTGCAGTGGTAGATCCAACCTCGTTAGAGGGGGGAGTTGCTACAACACAGTGACCGGAGGGCAGCTGGAACTGCCTAAGGGAGACGCGGGTTCACTCGCAAGGGGACCATACCGCAGATAATACACACAGAGGGAGTCCATGTAGGAGTCCTGCCCTGTGGAGCACCTATTCCAGTACAGGGTAGATTAAGTACCCGAAGTGGAATGGGTCGGCAAATTCCTCCACTGAACTGCAGACCCACAGGTCTAGGGAGGAATCATCCATGGATCAGAATGAGTGGGATCTCCTGGGAGAGAAAGCGCACTGTTTTACCTCGTCCGAGGGAAAGGCCGACTGGTGCAAGCGATCCACCCGGCCAGACCGTCAGCGTGTCGCTGAGTTCTACCGGCTCGGACCTGAGAAAACACAGGATGATACTGACTCAACCTGGAGATTGTAGAATCTCGCAAAGGTATTAGGTGTTGCCCAACCCGCTGCTCTACATATGTCTGCCAGGGAGGTGCCCCTGGCTAGTGCCCATGAGGACGCAACACTCCTTGTTGAGTGTGCTTGGACCCGCAGCGGGGGGCACGGCCTGGGTGTGATAGGCCAATGAAATGGCGTCCACGACCCAATGGGAAAGCCTCTGTTTGAAGACAGCATTCCCTTTCTGCTGTCTGCCAAAGCGACAGAGCTGCTCAGAAAATCTAAAGCTCTGCGTGTGGTCCAAGTAGGTACGCAAAGCATGTACAGGACACAGCAACAAAGGGGCTGGGTCTGCCTCCTCCCGGGGCAGCACTTGCAGGTTCACTACCTTGTCTCTAAAGGGTGTGGTAGGAACCTTGGGCATGTAGCCTGGTCGCAGTCTTAGGATCACATGTGTCTGCCGGACCGAACTCCAGGCAAGTGTCACTAACAGAGAACGCTTGTAGGTCCCCGACCCTCTTGAAGGAAAGGAGCGCGATCAGCAGGGCCGTCTTTAGAGAGAGAGCCCTGAGATCAACTGATTCTAGCGGCTCGAAGGGAGGTCCCTGGAGACCCGCGATGACCACTGAGAGATCCCAGGAGGGGAACAGGCTTGGCCGGGAGGGATTCAACCTCTGGGGACCTCTTAGGAAACTGATAATTAAGCCGTGATTACCTAAAGACTTGCTGTCTACTGCGATGTGGTGGGCCACGATGGCATCGACTTACACCTTTAGGGTGGAAGGGGACAGCCTCCCCTCCAGCCTCTCTTGCAGAAATAAGAGCACTGACCTAACTGCGCACCTCTGTGGGTCTTCAGCTGGGGAAGAACATCAATTTGCAAACAGGCGCCACTTCAGGGCATAAAGATTCCTGGTAGAATGGGCTCTGGCTTGGCTGATTGTGTCTACGACGGCAGGTGGTAGACCAGCTAGATCTTCCGTGTCCTGTCAAGGGGCCAGGCGTGGAGGTTCCAAAGGTCTGTGTGCGGGTGCCAGAGTGTGCCCTGTCCCTGAGAAAGAAGGTCCTTCCTCAGGAGAATTCACCAGGGAGGGGCTGTTGCGAGGAGTACGAGGTCCGCGAACCAGGCCCGAGTAAGCCAATAAGGAGCCACCAGGGTGACATTTTCCTTGTGCTCCCTGAACTTGCACAGCACCTGTGCAAGAAGGCTTACTGGGGCAAATGCGTACTTGCGCAGCCCCGCAGGCCAGCTGTGTGCCAGTGCGTCTGCCCCAAGGGGAGCCTCTGTTTGGGCATACCAGAGCAGGCAGTGGGAGGTTTTTCGGGAGGCAAACAGGTCTACCTGGGCCTTGCGAACCGATCCCAGATCAGCTGGACTGACTGGGGGTGAAGCCACCACTCTCCGCTGGGCAAGCGTTGTTGTGACGCACTATCACATTGAGGTTGCCGGGGATGTGAGTGGCACGCAGCGACTTGATTTATTTACGCTACCACGGTGGTGCTGTCTGACCTGACTAGGACATGTTTGTCCCAAGATAATGGGAGGAACTTCCGCAGGGCAAAAAAAAACAGCCAACATCTCTAGGTAACTGATATGCCAGTGCAGCGGGGCCCCTCTCTAACGGCCCGCAGCTGCGTGCCCGTTGCACACTGCACCCCAACCCAATCTGGAGGCATTGGTGGTGACCAAGCTGCAAGGGTATTCCTGCCTGTAGAAAGCCGAGGTCTGTGCAGGGTTTGAATGTTTGGCGGCAGGCGGGGGTGATCGTCACACGGTGCGTGCCGTGGCGCCATGCTCATCTCGGGACTCGAGTCTGAAGCCAGTGCTGAAGCTGTCTTATATACATCAACCCCAGTGGCGCGACCACCGCGGAGGATGCCCCAGGAGCCTCTGGACGAGTTTTAAAGGGACCGTTGTGCCTGGCCTGAAGGAGGCGAGGCATCTCAACACCGACTGTGCATGCTCATTGGTGAGATGTGCTGACATTGAGACAGAGTCTAACTCCATGCTGAGAAAAGAGATGCTCTGAACCAGGGCGAGCTTGCTCTTTTCCCAGTTGACCTGAAGCCCCAGGTGGCTGAGGTGCCTGAGCACTTGGTCTCTGTGAGTGCATAGTAACTCTCGTGAGTGGGCCAGAAAAAGCCAGTCGTCGAGGTAATTGAGTATGCGAATGCCGGCTTCTCGGAGCAGGGCAAGAGCTGCCTCTGCGATTTTCGTGAAGACGCGAGGGGACAGAGACATGCCGAAGGGGAGGACTTTGTACTGATATGTTTGGCCGTCGAACGCGAACCGTAGAAAGGGTCAGTGTCGAGGCAGAATTGAGACGTGGAAGTACGCGTCATTCAGGTCTACCACTGTGAACCAATCTAGATGCCGGACGCAAGTTAAGAGTGAGCATTTTGAACGGGAGTTTTAGCAGAGCCTGGATGAAAACTCGCACGTCCAAGATCGGTCGTAAGCCGCTGTCTTTCTTGGGTACGATGAAGGGCTGTAGAAACCCTTCTTCATTTCGGTTGGAGGGACAGGCTCTATCACGTCTTTGAGTAAAAGAGTAGCGATTTCCGTGCGCAGGGATTTAGCATGTTCGCCGTATACTGCGGTAAAGCGGACGCCCGCGAAGGGGGGCGGGGGCTTGACAAACTGAATTGCGTAACCGAGTTGAATGGTCCGGGCTAGCCAGCGTGATGGGTTGGGAAGTGAGAGCCACGCATCCAAGCTCCGTGCTAGGGGCACCAAGGTGACTGTTATTTTTTACGTACCCGGTGGGTCTTCGCAGCGGGGCGGAGCAGGTAATGCAGCATCGGCGTCCCGAGGCTCTAGCGCTGAGTAAAGACTCAAAGCACTTACCTTGCTCCGCACACCCGGCAGGGTGCAGGTTAGCGACAGAGGAGTAGGCGTCCTGTAAACTCTTCGGAACCGGCCAACCGGGGAACAGTCATAGGGCTGATGGCAGAGGGTCCGCATCCAGCATGCCGCGACTGAGGAGGTCTGGTGGGAGGGTGTCCTGAGAACGGCATTTGCGGGCCAGGTGTCCCAGAGACAAAGGAAATAGCACTGTTATTGAGAATGTGGGCAAATGAAATATATCCAACAAAAGATTCTCCTCTCGGCCCTCCACCGGGGGACGGAGTGGTCTTACCAGCTCCAGAGCTAACATCTCAGGCTCTGGGTCGAGCGTCTCAGGAGCGCCTGGGAGCTTTCCGGGTCCTCGAGGGGGTCCTTGAGATGGGGGGGCGTCTGCTTCCTGCAGGGTGCTCAACGCTGGGGCTGAGAGCTGGGTCTGGGTTGAGGCGGAGCAGGGTGCTACAACCATCAGCTCCGAAGAACATTTCTGAATGAACTCGAAGTATTTCCCCACTTTTATACCCATATGTCCGGGGTCGGCGTATGCAAATACTGTCTGCCAACTTCTCATTGGCCTTTTTTCATAGATCAGAGGCATATTCGGCGCTCAAGAGACCCCTAGTGTCGCTTCTTTGACACAATGTCAAAGTGAGCGACAGACGTGGAACTATTATTTAATATTTTTTGAAAAAAAAAATTCCCTAAAAGTCAGGTTTGTTGTATTTCTGATGACATTCTGTACAATGTTATACCCACACAGACAGCAAAACCTCCCTACAGACACACTCAAATCTACTCTGGTTTATTCATCTGCCTGACTGTCTGCCTTCGCAATTTCTATTTTCGTATTTGAATTTTGTTCAATTAGATTAAAATAAATTCCATTTGAACTTCACTCCAGAATCTTTCTCTTTCTTTTTGTGTGTGTGTGTGTGTAGGAATAAAGTTATTTCTGTGTTTTCTCTTCAGTCAGTAGCACTGACAGGTCAGTAGCGCAGACATACACACATAATATAGCAACTACTGGAGCCAACACAACTGCCTAGCCAACATACAGCCTTTAAATAGCACTGAACGAGAGACAGTAGTGTAATGAAATGTGTTTGAAGGTCGTCTTCTTTCTCAAATGGGCCATCTTGTATATCAGAAACACTTTTACAGTACCTCAGGGTTTCCTTCCCTTCTAAAGTTGCTTAATTTCACACATTTAGAGTCTTGATGGAGTTCCAGATTAAAGTTTGAAAAGAGCAGATTCATCTAAGCATGCATATCTCTTACAAACTGCTGTTAAATGTCTACCTTTGACAAATCTTATGGCATTCCTTCATCCAGAGATTTAGGAACAATATGAAAAGTTAACCCTAGTAATACCAAGGAACTTTTTGGAACATCATCTTTTTCTTTTTACTTTTTTTGAGAAAGAAACCGATTCATGTGATAAGGGACAAAACAGGTTTTAAATCTTAGCTTTTATTTTCTAATACTGAATTAATTTGAAATGGATATATTTGTAGACAGTGGTCTCAGCTAATGAACTATGTAATAGAACAGGTTTTTATAAAAACTCTTTTTTTCAGAAAACTGACATTTGTACATTTCAGAACTTCCAATTTATTGTAATTTGTGTCAGCTCCATCAGACACACTAAAATCATGCTATTTACTGTAAATTTGATCCATCCAACAAGAGTGTAAAGTCCTTAATTATTTAATAATAGTGTTCGGTAAAAGAGTTAATTCATAAAATACATTCTATACGTTGATATTTTTTGTTCTCACACTATTCTGAAAATTGACAAAAGTTACTTTAAAAGTTCATGTTAAACGTGTTGTACTCTGAAGGCAATTTGTTTGTTTTTCCTCAGTTAAATCTGCCTCTATAACTTAAACTCAAATGGCAGAATTATCTTACAATTCTTAACAGAAATTATCATTATGGGATGACAGAATTGACATTTTGAAGTGTTTACTGTAAATATTTAATTGTTTGTTTAATATATACACTAGTGGCCAAAAGTTATAATGGAATAATGTACAGATTTTGCTGTTTCTGAATTAAATTTGTACTTTAGTTCACCAGAGTGACATTCAACTGATCACAATGTATAGTCAGGACATTAATAACTTTAAAAAATTACTATTACAATTTGAACAAACTTAAACTACTTCAAAGAGTTCTCATCAAAAAAATCCTCCATGTGCAGCAATGACACCCTTGCAGATTGTTGGCATTCTAGCAGTCAGTTTGTCCAGATACTCAGATGACATTTCACCCCACGCTTCCTGTAGCACTTGACATAGATGTGGCTGTCTAGTCGGGCATTTCTCACGCACCTTACAGTCTAGCTGATCCCACAAAAGCTCAATGGGGTTAAGATCCATAACATTCTTTTGCAGTTATCTGTTGTCCAATGTCTGTGTTTCTTTGCCCACTCTAACCTTTTCTTTTTGTTTTTCTGTTTCAAAAGTGGCTATTCTTTGCAATTCTTCCCATAAGGCTTGCACCCCTGAGTCTTCTCTTTACATTTTACATTTATGCATTTGGCAGACGCTTTTATCCAAAGCGACTTACAGAGGCCTTATTACAGGGACAATCCCCCTGGAGTAACCTGGAGTTAAGTGCCTTGCTCAAGGACACAATGGTGGTGGCTGTGGGGATCGAACCGATAACCTTCTGCTTAACAGTTTAGTGCTTTAGACCACTTCGCCACCACCACTCCGGTGGCCATGAAACTGGTGTTGAGCGGGTAGAATTCAAGGAAGCTGTCAGCTGAGGACATTTGAGGCATCTGTTTCTCAAACTAGAGACTCTGATGTACTTATTGTCTTGTTGTACATCTAGCCTTCCACATCTCTTTCTGTCCTTGATAGAGACAGTTGTCCTTTGAAGACTACAGTGTATATGGAAGTAATTCTGTCTCACCAGATTTTGAAATTAAAAAGTCATTGAATTTCTAGCACTGAATTTTTCAGCATTGAAACGATGTATGTGAATTTTTTGACTTCGTATTGAACTCTTCAAAATTTCAATAACTCATTTTCACTTTAATTTTTCAATGTTCACAAATTCAGAATCAAACATTCAAGTTTAAAAATGCAAATAATTTATATTCGAGTTGCTCAAATTCGACAGGCCAAATTCAGATGCCAAAATTCGGTGTTACAATTTTCAGATTAAACATCCGGGACACTGAGGATAAGCAATCGATTCTGTATGAAATCGAACCATGTGACAGGAGGACGCCGGTGCTTGAAATTACAGGAATGCCGTCAGCAATGGCAACAAACCCAAATGATGGTGCTTCGGTGAGTATATTAAACTGTTTTGTTTTTTGCCTTTTGTAAGATTCAGTAACAGGTAATACCTGACACGTTGCATATTAACAGATTTTATTGGACAATATCTACGCAACTTTGAGGTGGCGTTCGTTAAAATGTTGTTAGCATAACTAACGTTTTGCAAGAATGTTTTACTGTCGCCAAAGTTATTTGCATTTCCGAGGCAGTGTTTATGATCTTACTGACAGTACGTTTAACGGCTGGGTAGTTAAGTAACTAGCTTGATTTATCTAACTAACTTTCATATGCTCACCTGTGAGAAACAGAAGAGAAACAGTGTGACGTGAAGAGTCAGGCGACAGAACAAACTGAATGAATTAGTCTACGAAACATTAACGTTTTTTTTATTTTTATGTGTGTTTTCGGTTCTGGTTGATCTTTTAGTTTGTTTTATTGTGAAGTACTCCGTGACATTTGTTCAAAGATTCTATATTTTACATATATTTTTCTTACTGTGTAGTCAAACTAATTTACAGTTGGTGTGGATGATGACAATGACGATTGTTCAGTTGACACCAAATGTCGCATGTCAGGCTATCTTCAACAGTTAATTTCTAATGGTTGGTTTACGGAGTACACCTGGAATTGCTATTTAAATATTTTATTGCTGTTAGTTACTGTTCCTTAGGTTAACATGTTGGTGAATTTTTTTTTTTTTTAAGCAAATTTGTCATCGTGCCGTTTTCAGCTCATTAGTCACTCTAACTGAACGTTAGAACAAAGCGTTATTTATGCTAACAAAATTTTAACGAACGCCACCTTATTAAAAGTTGCGTAGATATTGTCCAATAAATTCTGTTAATATGCAACGTGTCAGGTATTACCTGTTACCGAATCGTACAAAAGGCAAACAATAAAACAGTTAATATACTCACCGAAGCACCATCATTTGGGTTTGTTGTCATTGCTGACGGCATTCCTGTAATTTCAAGCACCGGCGTCCTCCTGTCACATGGTTCGATTTCATACAGAATCGATTGCTTATCCTCAGTGTCCCGGATGTTTAATCTGAAAATTTTAACACCGAATTTTGGCATCTGAATTTGGCCTGTCGAATTTGAGCAACTCGAATATAAATGATTTGAATTTTTAAACTTGAATGTTTGATTCTGAATTTGTGAACATTGAAAAATTTAAGTGAAAATGAGTTATTGAAATTTTGAAGAGTTCAATACAAAGTCAAAAAATTCACATACATCGTTTCAATGCTGAAAAATTAAGTGCTAGAAATTCAATGGCTTTTTAATTTCAAAATCTGGTGAGACAGAATTACTTCCATAAGTGTACACCTTTGTATGAAATATTAATTTTTTGGCAATTTCAATCATTTCTCAAAACAAAGATTAACTGATGAGTTTCTATAGAAAGTAATTTATTTTTAGCCATTTTTGACCTAATATTGACCTTTAGACAAGCCAGTCTATTGCATAATGTGGCAACTCAAAAACAAACACAAAGACAATGTTAAGCTTCATTTAACAAAACAAATAGCTTTCAGCAGTGTTTGATATAATGGCAAGGGATGTTCTAGTACCAAATGATCAAGTTATCATGATTACTCAAGGACAAGGTGATGGAGTGATGGCTGCTGGAAATGGGGCCTGTCTAGATTTGATAAATGCCTTTTTTTTTTTTTTTCAAAATATGAGGGTGCTGTTTTTATATCAGTAATGTCCTGACTATACTTTGTGATCAGTTGAATGTCACTCTGGTGAACTAAAGTAAAAATTTCATTCCAAAACAGCAAAATCTGTACATTATTACAAAACTTTGGCCACCAGTGTGTAATATACACTCACCTAAAGGATTATTAGGAACACCATACTAATACTGTGTTTGACCCACTTTCGCCTTCAGAACTGCCTTAATTCTACGTGGCATTGATTCAACAAGGTGCTGAAAGCATTGTTTAGAAATGTTGGCCCATATTGATAGGATATTATCTTGCAGTTGATGGAGATTTGTGGGATGCACATCCAGGGCACGAAGCTCCCATTCCACCACATCCCAAAGATGCTCTATTGGGTTGAGATCTGGTGACTGTGGGGGCCATTTTAGTACAGTGAACTCATTGTCATGTTCAAGAAACCAATTTGAAATGATTCAAGCTTTGTGACAAGGTGCATTATCCTGCTGGAAGTAGCCATCAGAGGATGGGTACATGGTGGCCATAAAGAGATGGACATGGTCAGAAACAATGCTCAGGTAGGCCGTGGCATTTAAACGATGCCCAATTGGCACTAAGGGGCCTAAAGTGTGCCAAGAAAACATCCCCCACACCATTACACCACCACCAGCAGCCTGCACAGTGGTAACAAGGCATGATGGATCCATGTTCTCATTCTGTTTACGCCAAATTCTGACTCTACCATCTGAATGTCTCAACAGAAATCGAGACTCATCAGACCAGGCAACATTTTTCCAGTCTTCAACTGTCCAATTTTGGTGAGCTCTTGCAAATTGTAGCCTCTTTTTCCTATTTGTAGTGGAGATGAGTGGTACCCGGTGGGGTCTTCTGCTGTTGTAGCCCATCCGCCTCAAGGTTGTGCGTGTTGTGGCTTCACAAATGCTTTGCTGCATACCTCGGTTGTAACGAGTGGTTATTTCAGTCAAAGTTGCTCTTCTATCAGCTTGAATCAGTCGGCCCATTCTCCTCTAGCATCAACAAGGCATTTTCGCCCACAGGACTGCCGCATACTGGATGTTTTTCCCTTTTCACACCATTCTTTGTAAACCCTAGAAATGGTTGTGCGTGAAAATCCCAGTAACTGAGCAGATTGTGAAATACTCAGACCGGCCCGTCTGGCACCAACAACCATGCCACGCTCAAAATTGCTTAAATCACCTTTCTTTCCCATTCTGACATTCAGTTTGGAGTTCAGGAGATTGTCTTGACCAGGACCACACCCCTAAATGCATTGAAGCAACTGCCATGTGATTGGTTGATTAGATAATTGCATTAATGAGAAATTGAATAGGTGTTCCTAATAATCCTTTAGGGGTGTGTGTGTGTGTGTGTGTGTGTGTGTGTATATATATATATATATATATATATATATATATGAAACTTACCAGACCATGTGTCCTACTGTTGCATCCACCATGAACAGTAAGTGGGAAAGGGGTCCTCAGAGATAGAGCTGACCATGACATAGTCTGATGTATGATTGTCTATGATTGAGCTGATGCAAAGTGAGGACACAACTTTGATTTTTTTATGAAAAATAGAATTTAAAGCTCACTTTATATATCTTTTGATATCTTCCAGATCCCTTCCTTTCATTCAATATTTATATTTATGAATTTGTTGCACTTTTAAATACTTTGTTTAGCAGTTTAACATTGTGAATCTTTGCTGTGGACAGGTTACGTTACATGTGCTTCCAACTATAGAGAATACATTTGAAAAATTCCAATTAAATTACTGTAAAGGGATTTAAGGGAAAGGAGGAGGCGAGAACCGGTTGACGATATAAATAATATTTTAATGATAAACCAAATGACACAAACAAACACACATGACGGACATGTCCGTAAACGATCTCTCTCTCCCGCACCATCTTCCGTAGTTGGCCCTTATCCCTCTTGGAGGCTTGATTAGTCTGATAAGGGACCGGGTGTGTATAATCACGACCCTGCCCCGCCCTCCGCCCTTCCACAATTACTGAAAAAAATAAATAAATAGAATAAATGCAATTAATACACATTTCCTTTCAAGTTCATTTTTCAGTTTTTTTATTCTGATTAATTTCTTGACATTTAGCATAAAAGGGACTTTTATGTACTGTAGGGCATGTGTTGTCCCTTACCTCAAGAATCAGTGAAATTTGAAAGCTACCATATTCTGTCAGATTTAGCCATAAAACCTTTCCAATTATCTCAGATTTACCCAGATAAGCATTTAACAAGAATGTATTCACCACTAAAGTTATGTTTGTCCAGTTGGTCTAAACCAGACCAATAACAGTGGAACATAAACAGTCTCACCCACACATTCAGTTGGCACATTCAGGAGCCATAGATAGCGTTTTGTCAGAGCACAGTCAGCTGAGTTATCCAAACACAGACCTGTCTGTCTGTCTGTCTCAGATTCACTCTCACTCTTTTCCTATCTGCCCTTTTCTCAATTCCTTTCTATCTCTCAATCGTCATGAATGGCTCTGTTAAGCTCACCCCATTCCTGTCTGTCTCTCTCTAATCATTCTCTCCACCAGTGTTGGGGAATCTACTTTGAAACTGTAGTTTCCAAAGTGTAACGCCCCTGTTCTCCCCTCTATGTACGGGACTGGAACCGACATGGGAGGTGGATGTGCTAACAAGGAGGCTAAATGCTACAGCCGTTAGCGTCAATTGCTAGTGCACCTCTTGAGGTCAAGAGAGTGAGGTTTATACACATTGCACCGCTATCTGTCAGCTGGCTACCATTACACTCACCCCCCTAAACCTCACTCCCATTTCTTCTGCAGAACACAAACAAAGAATTGCGTAGGCCCATACAATGCAAGTGCATGGGTGCCAACATTTCGAAGCTCCAAAATGTGCATAAACACAGCAAAAAAGTAATAAGACTCCAGTGGTTAAATCCATATCAGAGGTGAAATGATAGGTGTGGGTGAGAAACAGATCAATATTTAAGTCAGTTTTTACAATAAAATGTCCTCCCTGCTTGAGGTGTTATGTTGGTGATATGCACGAAGAATGCATAAATTAATTTAAAAAAAATTATAAGTGAAAGTGGAGAGTGATTGTAAAAAAGGACTTAATTATTCAATTGTTTCTCACCCACAACTATAATTTTTCACTTCTGAAGACATGGATTTATCCACTGGAGTTTAATAGATTACTTTTTTGCAGTGCAGATTTTGACACCCATTCACTTTCTTTGTACAAAGCTGAAATAGTCTTCTAAATAACTTTGTTTGTGTTCAGCAGAAGAAGAAAAAACTTACACATCTGAGATGGAATGAAGGTGAGTAAATGATGAGAGAATTTTTACTTTTTGGTAAACTATCCCTTTAAGGCAGCACAAAGCTCAATTAAATCAGTGAATAATTTATGTAGACTGGTTAATTTCCATTAACTGTACAACATAACTGACTCACAAAGTAAATCAAAGTTTCCAGTGCTAAATATAAGGGAATTGTTTGTTTTAACTGGTCAATTTAAATGAAATGTCCGAAAGAACTGATTCACTTAAAGGTGCCCTATGTAAGATTCAGAAACCCTTGTTATTAATTACACTTGTGGCCGTTAAGTGAACTGCAACCAGCTACCTGTTGTTCATGCACACATCTCCATAAGGATGCGAGAGAAACCAGCAGTGACCAAAACAATGACGTGACATACAAAGAGAATGAATGTGATCCACCGGCATAATGCTGACAGATAATGTAGCCTAATTAAAATTACACTGTTATGATTTTTTTACTACAAATTTTGAGACTAAACTAAAACTACTTATCAGCTAAAATAGCATACTGATACACACATACAGCTACACACTACCAAACAATACCGGACAGTTTACTGTTGCACTGTTATGTTGCACTATATCGTATGTTTTGTATGTCATATGTTCAAGACACCAGCGTATTTGCTTAAATTGATCCTGTATACCTGACTTTGAATTTAAAGAGAAGATCGTTTAAATTGTTTGAAAGTTACGAAGCAAGGTTGCTTGTAATTCGTCAGCGTTATCAGGCAAGATCAAGTTAGCTAAAATTACACGGATCAATCCTTATGACACTATATTTCACATGCTTTGCAATTATGTAAGCTTAACTGTCCAATAAGAACGCCAATTCGGGGTCGGTTTTGATCCCCAAAACTGAACAAAGGTCCCCAAGGAATCCAATGCCATGCTGATGTTCACTCTTGTTTTCACTCAACCATGATCACGTTCCCGCTTAGCCAGATGGGATTCAGTAGAAGGCTCTCGGGAGCCCGCATAAACGTCACAACCTTTAAAACTGACCCACTCCCTTCACATGAAAATCAGTCTACAGGTTTTAATAGGCAAACTAGGAAGTCCAGGAAGGGCATATTTTTTAAGTTCATTTCACACATTGGCAAAACAAAGGTGAATATTACATGAAAATTGTTACATACTGCACCTTTAAATAATTAGTTTTTTCCAGCTGTACATGAAAGAGAGGATGGTTATGGTGAGCAGGTTTGATTACTCCCTCAGCTTCACTGCTGTGTTAGCAACACAATGTGACAAAAGGAGTGTTTTATGATGCAACAATGCTACTTGTTGTAAAATGTAGCTTGTTATTGGAAAATGCTACTCTTTTGTAAAAATAGTTAAGCTACTGTCCCACTACTGAAATATGTAGTGAAATTAGTAGTGTCGCTTTCAGTTAACTACCTCCCAACACTGCTCTCCACACAGCTTCAACTTTTACTTGCAAAAAGAGTAAACAAATTTCACTGTATATAAATGTTAATCTAAAATCGCACACCCTGGAGATACACCAAAATATTCCAATCGTTCTCGCTCACTGTCTCTCTGTCTCACATTTTTTCTATTAGCTATGTTTTGTTAACAACGCCTTAATTCCAGTCATAGCCAGTGAGCTCAGCTCTATGAGTCCAGAACCGCAGTGCAATGGCACCTCAGGGCTAGAGAGCTCAACTGTAACTTTAGTGAGGAACTAACCACATTCGGACTGCACTTACTAATGAGTATTTATGATTCAGAATCCAGCTGGGGTTTTGGATCCTCTTTGGAGAGGAATGGAGAGGCTTATTCAGACTGAGTTAGATGTAGCTCAGGGGAAAAGCACATGCTTTATTTCTGCATTCCAAATATTTGTTTGCAGTTCTACTGTGAATTTATAATTTACATGCCCAGTGTCCAGTTAACGGATATGGAATAACCATTCAGTTTTTTCCATTGGAAAGAAAAAACACAAAGGAGATCTCTTTAATAACTCAATTGTTTCTTCTGGACAGCAATGAGATTAAACTAACATCAAATGGAACCATTTGGTTACAATTCCTGTATCTTAGATTATTCTCCAAAGTAAAACACTCCAGTATTCTCACATCTGTCTCCTTTAAAAATTCAGAAGAGATCTCAAGAATGTCTCAAACTGTGCTCTGATTTGCCAAGATGCCAAAGTCTGCAAGAAAAAGTCTGATACTTCAACATGACTTCCAGGATTCCTAATCAAATCCTTCCAAATCCAAATTATCTGAGCTATTATGTCCACATTTATTCCATGGCTCCATTTTCTCACCATATGAAGTCTTAATAATTTTTTTTTAAATGTATTTATCCTAAGACTTTTTAGAATAAACAATGGAGACAATGTTCGTATTTAAAGGTGAATTGTTTGAATTTGTTGAAATTACAAACTTCATCTTTATATAACTGAGAACTCCAGTGTAGCTTTTACAGTTTTTCTCAATTGCTAAAACACATTTCTTGAAAGCTGCTCTCCTTTTCTCTAAACTGTGAACACAAAACCCAATTTTCAAGCTACATTCACAAAACCTCAGACTCTTCTTGCAAAACCAAACTTTCACCTCAAAACAGTTCAATCTGTGCTCAAAACTGAACTATGTTGTCAAATCGTGCCCCGAGTCAATCAAAATTAAAAACACTACTGAACAGTCATTAAACACTACGTAGAAAAATAGAAAACACAATGCTCAGGACATGAAGCTGGAGAAATAAATGTTTATTGTTCACTGTAGGCTAAATGCATGTTGCAAAACAAAAAAAACCTGTGCATTTAGCACTTGTACAAAAAGACAAAACAGAAATCTTGTGCATTTACACGTAGCACTTGTAAAAACAAACAGAAATCTTATGCGTTTGCTACTTGTGTACAGTAAGCCCATGTAAAAATAAAGTACAAAAATATACAAATAAGTGCATTACTCAGCCACAGCATCATGTCTCCGTACTGGGTCAGGCCACAGGATTTCATCCACATCACAAGCCACATTTTGTCTGGCCAGGCAATGGGGGAAAAAAAACCCTGGCATGCCGTATCCAGGCTTGGCATGCCTCCACACCTATGTCACCACAGGCAAGTCCCATGGCTTGCAGGAGATTTACCCTGGTGTAAGGTTGGCATACATATACCTTCCACCGCCATGAGGAGAAGAATTCCTCAATGGGGTTTAGGAAAGGGGAGTACGGTGGAATGCAAAGATTGATAAAACCTTGGTTCATATTGAACCACTCTCTAACCTGGAGGGCTCTGTGAAAACTCACATTGTCCCAAACAACAACATAGATGGGATGCTCATCCTGTTGCCCTAACAGAGCATCTCACATCTCAAAATTTACATGGTCCTCAATGATCTTCTGCTGAATTTCACTCAGTTTACTGTAATGGCATTGTTCTCACGGACCATATCAACAATTAGGGTCTCTTGGTGTGGGGAGAACATACCTGTCCTCCCACCCCCATGTGGCAGTCTTTCAATTCTACAGAAAGAGAACATGGAGTTACAAAAAAATATACATGGAATACTAGGCCTACAAACAGTTAGACCAACCCTCCATTACAATACTACAGTACATTGGTACAGTGATGTACTGAAACATATATTTACTTACAGTATCCTGTGGTACAGTATATAGTATGTCATACCTATGTCAAAAAAGGTAATTACCTGTTCTCTTCTCTAAATCTTCGGATAATGGTGGACACAGTGAATCTACTGATGTTTGGTTGTACCCTTTGTCCAGCCTCCCTCATGCTCATACCATGGACAAGAACATGGTCAATCACAGTAGCTCTGATTTCATCAGATATTACTGTTCTTTGTCTTCGCTGACCACCTCGACCTCCTCTCACACAAACTCTTCCTCTCAGATTTCTATCCATTGTAGGGCCTCACAAACCAGTGCTCACTGAACTGGCTTACTGTATATGTTCCCTCACATCATTAGCCACAAGTGTGATCAATTTTGAGTTGTTGTGTGTAAATGATAACAGCTGTGTTGTAGTTGTGTTTAACTTTTGCCACATGTATTTACCATTTTGCAACACAGTGCAAAATGCATTTTAGTGAGTGAGAATGTGTATAGAGTTTTGCAAAAAGAGTGATTGATTTGACAAATGTGTTTAGGCCACTGAGCATTTGGTTCAGAGAATGGGGTTTAGTGTTTTAGCAATTAAGAAAAACTGTAAATCACATTCACACTTTGGCATATTCAATTCTCATGCTTTATGACACATCAATCCAGGTTTGATTTCAAATATTATAATTTTGGAAGATGCAATTTGCAACCTGGTGCAAATAATGATATATGCTATTTACAACCCAGTGCAAATAATGTCAGAAACTATTTGCACCCTATGGAGATGGGGGCATGGTCGAGCGATGCTCTGTGGAGAGCAGGTGGACCGGCAGGTGTTCCGGAGCTTTCTACCCCAAGGTGAATCTTCAGCCACCACCCCAGACACAGCCCCAGCCATACCCCACGTCATGCTCATCAAGATGGGCATGCAGGACGACCCGGAGGCATTTAATGAGCTTTTTAAATGTACGCAGAAGCCTGGGAATGGCCCAACAATCAGTGGGTGGTCCACCTTCTGCCACTATTGTCTGGGGAAGCCCAACTCGCTGCCCAACAGCTTCCAGTGGCAAACCTCCAGGAGTACAAGGACTCAAAATTAGCCAATTTGCAACGGGTAGGCTGCAGCCCAGAACAACACCGCTTGTGTTTCCACTTGCTGTTGCTTGGTGAACTCGGTCGCCCGTTCGTATTTGCCCAACAGCTCCGTGACTACTGTTAGAGGTGGCTGCTGGCAGCAGAATGCGACACCTTGACAGTGGTCGATCTGGTGATACTGGAGCAGTTTTTCACCCGACTACCGAAAGGGACGGCAGAGTGGGTCCATTCGGGTTGCAACCAAACCTCCATCCACCAATACTTGGTTCAAGGCATGGTTTTGTGTATGAACTGCCATTTGAAAGTGAGGTGTGTACACGGGTATATTCACGATTACCCTCTAGTGGCTGTCATAATTCAGTTTCGGGGGACAAAAGCATATTGTTGAGGCTGTGGTTAGTTCCTACCTCTCCCATCAACTAATTTTGTGTACCAATTGGCTGGCATTTAAAACATTATTGAGGGGAATGTGTGTGGATGGGTACTGCAACAAAGAGGTTTAGTGTGGGGTTTGCAATGCATTGGCTGGGGAGGCATTGCCGGGGCCATCCGCACCAACTCTGTGTCAGTAAGATGCAAGAGAAAGGGAGGGTTTGGATTCCCTGCCCCTCAGAGGATTTTCTTTAGGGGATTTCCCTCTGGATCAAGCTCGAGACGAAACCCTTAAGCACGCCTTTGACCAAGTAAATGTTCAATGGCTCCATCCTGGCATTGCGTTCTCATACCCAAATTTTTTATCATAAAAGATAGGTTGTACAGCATGATGGAGGACACACAGACAAGAGAAGATGCAACCCAGTTGTTAGTTCAAAAGAGCCGTCAGTAAATGTTATTTCAGGTGGCTCATTATAATCTAATGGCAGGTCACTTAGGGCAAGAGAAACACTGAACCATCTCATGGCCCATTTCTATTGGCTTGGAATTCACTGGGCTGTTCGCAGGTGGTGTGTGACATGCTGCGAATGTCAGCTGGTGAATCAATGGCACTATTGGGCCACCCCAATAGTGCCATTGGGCCCTCTTCTGTTAATCGAGGTCCCCTTCGAGCAAATTGTCATGGACCTCATTGGACCACTGGAACGGACTGCAAACGGACATCACTTTGTATTGGTCATGGTGGATTATTAAATGTGATATACGGAAGCGGTGACTCTGCACAACCTCTTGGAACAGAGATTTGCAGAGCACTCTTCAAACTTATCTCTGATTGGGGATTCCGAAAGAAATCCTCACTTATCAAGGCACTACTTTTATGTCATGCACCCTTCATGAACTACACAAATTATTGGGGATTAAATTGATTCATATTAGCGTTTACCACCCCCAAACAGAGGCCTGTAAAACTATTATTCGAAAGTTTGTGCACGATGACGATCGGAATTGGGATATGTGGCTTGAATCCCTATTATTTGCAGTTGAAGAGGTCCCGCAAGCCTCCACAGGGTTTTCCCCATTTTAATTACTTTATGGGCTCCAGCCGCACGGCGTACCCGACATCCAAAAGGAAACTGGGAGGAAGGACCTTTTGAATAGTAAAAAATGAAATTCTGCATTTTCTTGACCTGAGAGCAGAACTCCACAAATTGGGGCAGCTAACACAGGAGAATTGTGCATCCTTGCTCAGGAACATCAATCCTGACTGTATAATAGGGGTGCTCGGCTGCGGGAGTATGCATCTGGAGAGGAAGTCCTTGTATTTCTACCCACATTGAGCTCAAAATTACTCGCCAAGTGGCAAGGGCACTTTGAGGGAACATGGTGAGTTGCGGAGATCGACTATGAGATGAAATAAATGGATAGTAATAATCAACCTCCTAAAACCATGGAGAGAGGCAGTCCCCATGACTTGGGCAACAGTCATTCTGGAGAGGGAAGAGCTCGGACCAGAGTTGAATTTAAAAGTCAGTCAATTCACCCCAGTTGCTTGTGTAAACCACCTCTCACCAGGTCCCACCTCGCACTAATCTCATAGAGCACCACATTGAAACAACCAACTCACTAGCAGCGTACCCACAAAATGAAAGCCAGGACACATTCTTGACAGCTGGACAGAGCACAACAAACTGCAGGGATATCAAGATGTGTCATTAATCTGCATGTCATTTATTTTGACATGTAATAATTTTGAATAAACTTAATCAATTGACAAGTTAACATTTAATATTTTCTGGAGCTCAACAGCCACTGTTCATGGTCGATTTTCATTGTATGGAAAAGCATCATGGATATTCTAAATGTCCCCTTTTGTGTTCCATGGAAGAATTGTATAGAACGACATGAGGACGAGTAGATAACGACTACATTTTCCGGGTAAACTATTAGCAATTTTTCACAAATTTAACATGAATAATATTACAATATTCTCAAAAAAATAAAAAATACGCAGATCAAGAACACTGCAGACCGGAAAACAAAAATTGTGGAACACTTCTGCATTCAGGGAAAAGGTGGATTCCTTTAAACCCTGAGTTATGAAATAACAACCTCAGAGCAATGAAATTTTCCTTTAGGCCTTCATCAGAGAGTGATGAGTTCATGAGTGAAGCAGTCTGTACAAGAAGTCCGTACAACTAAAGTTCTGCATTCCAGAGAATGATAGAATGGATAGAGATAATCATATAGACATGCACACAAACTTTAGCATTTATGTTTTTCTTCATTATTGTCTCTCACACTCTCTCCAGTGACTGGAGGGGTGAGGTTTTAAATCATATCTGAGCATATGGTGGCCAAACGGAAATAAACATGGATTGTGATGTGATGCATTCAGAGAGCCGGATAATAAAGGTCGATCCCACAGGAATGTGAGCATATTCTGAAGTTTATTAAATGAAAACAGACAGAGGAATTGAAGGAACTACTGCACGACTGAAAGAGGAAGGGATGAGTGAGTTTGATCCTCACAGTATCTGTCTGTATCTCTGGCATGCAGACGGTAAGTAACTAACAGGAGTAGCCCTGGTCTGTTTTGCTCAATATCATTTACCCTGATGCATATGCGGGCCAAATATGTCCCAGCGTCTAGCTTTTAGGACATAATTGTTTGCCTGAAGTCATCTTTTGTATCCAGGTAATCCTTAATTAGTTTTTAAATAATAAAATATTTTGCATCACTACCACTAGAATGCATATGTGGGTCCTACTTAACCCATATGGGATTCCATCAGTGCCGATTTCTCAGGGCCAGCAAAGCCTTCTCTGCTGGCATAACATGCCTAATAATAAATATTTTTTTCATCCTTTCTCACTTTTGCCTATGCATTTTCAATTGCTTTTCTCTAAAAAAGTTTATCCAATCAGAATTTATTCATCGATGCTTACAAGCAAAGGGAGACAACTTTTTGACAAATTGCATGCCCGAAGCCGAAGCAGCATGTGAATTTCAGCTCCACCCCGTCAGGCCTTCAGAATTTCCATAGAATCCCTCGACACTGCAGTGAATGGGCATCTGAAGTCAGATTGTCAGATTCATCAGCCATTCAGATTTATTTATTTATTCGTGGTGGGTGGTCTTTAGGTTATGTCCCAATCCAGGCCTTCTAGCTGGTCTTTAGTGATGCAATCACGCTATAAGTGATGTACATTATTTGAAAGCGAAGAGCGCAAGATCTTGCTGACAAGTTTGCTGTTACTGACACATCACCATTGAGAAAGATATCCTTATGAGATGTTCTGCATAAGCATGCCATTGATTCATTAAACAGGAAATTGGTGAGTGCTTTATGCATTGTTATAGCGACGTCAGGAGTTTTCTAAGTATAAATTAGGCTGCTTGAGCATTCAGTGTCAGATCAAGCAGGGCCGCTCTTGGCCAAATTGATGCCCTACGCAGAGTTCTGGTGAGTTTGAGTGATATGAGCGCAAAGCGATCATCTGTGTTCCGCAACTGCTTCTGGGTCCTTGAATAACATATAACGTGCGAGTAAGGGCAGTCGGTGCTCTTTCTGGTGCTCTCTTGGGGTAAGATGGTGCCCACCCAGGGAGTTGGTGCCCTACGCAGACTGTACAGTCTGCTTATAGGGAGCGGCGAGATCAAGTTTTGAAAAGTAACCGTGTACCCTAATGAAACAATTTATCGCAATCAAAATTGAAATGGCAAATAATATTAGAGAGCTTATTCTTGGTATTTGACCTTCTTGGTTCTGGCTTTTGTACGTGGATGTGTTTTTAAAATGTCAATTGGTGTTATTAGTTGACTGCCACGTAATGTATGATATAGGCATACGGTGCCTTATTCATTGTGAAACTGTGTTTTCTTAATGGCATGAATCACACTGAAGGCATAGACTTAAAATGCACAGGCCATGGCTGGCTTCCACATATTTAACACTGATATTATTGTTGCAATACATTGATTGTTTTCAGTTCCCCGTCTGTCGCTCACTTCGACGTTGTGTCGAAGAAGCGACACTAGGGGTCTCTCTTGAGCGCCGAATATGCCTCTGATCTATGAAAAAAGGCCAATGAGAGTTGGCGAACAGTATTTGCATACCCCGCCCCCGGACATACGGGTACAAAAGCGAGGGAAATACGCACGTTCATTCAGAAATTCCTGCTTCTGTATCTCTGATGCTCTGTTTGCTGTTGGATCTACGGCGCACTTCAGCGGCTTTCTCCTTCTCTGCACGGCAGTGCAGTTTGCCCCTGGGAGCTTCGACAGCGCAGAAAATTTAAAGAGTTATATTGAAAGAGTGATTTTCTCTGTAAAAGAGTTTATTTCTCTGAAAGAGCATTACATAGCGGCGTTGAACGTCTTTTTCCCCTTGTGTAGTTTCTGGATGCTGTGATTTCTCCCCACCTCTCACGGTCATAAAAGCTGCCTCGCGTGCCTGGGCTGTGATCACACGCAGGCAGCATTTTATGAATGGTTCATGTTCTCAGTGCGAGAACATAGCCATGGCAACATTGCGGTCGCGGTTCTTTTGTCATGAGAGAAAGCCACTTCAGCTGCCCCCCGCGCCTCGCCTCCTTCCTACGGGATTGACGCAGGCGCTGTGGGCGATGAAGGCGATTTGAGGACAATGACAGGCTCTGTTTCCCAGGTAAACCCCCTCGAACCACCCACCTCCCCGGAATGCTTGCTTGCTTCAGAATTGGATGACATCACTGCTGCATCGGAGAGCGTTACAGTGGCGTCTGATGCTGATGACTCGCCTGGGCCGCCACCTTCAGATCTGCTCACCCAGCCTGAGCCTGACGCACGGAGGTCCGCTATGCTTTCCCGGGCTACTTGATCGGTCCCGCGGGCATGTGAACCGCTCACAGCCGCCGGTTCCTTTCTTCTCGGATGATGAGTTGAGTAAAGCCGCGGCTTCTTCGCTCCTCCGCTCGCACTACTCTCGCGGTGGAACGGTCCTAGACCGCTTCCACCCTGCATGCCACGGCCCTTCCTGCAGACAAGGCACTTCAAAACTTGCACTTGGGTAGTCCTGTTCTTGATACGTACGCTTCCGCCACATGTCACGACTCGTCTGTCATCTCCTCCTTTGGAGCCAGCAGCGACTCAAGTCGCTGCGCACCACTCACATCCCCGGCAAACTCAATGTGATAGTGGATGCGCTGTCACGACAATGCTTGCCCTGCGGAGAGTGGAGGCTTCACCCCCAGCTGGTCCAGCTGATTTGGGAAAGGTTTGACAAGGCCCAGGTAGACCTGTTTGCCTCCCAAGAGACCTCCCACTGCCCACTCTGGTATTCCCAAACAGAGGCTCCCCTCAGGGCACATAGCTGACCTGCGGGGCTGTGACATTTTCCCCCAGTAAGCCTTCTTGCACAGGTGCTGTGCAAGGTCAGGGAGGACAAGGAACAAGTCACCCTTGTGGCTCCTTATTGGCCCACCCGGGCCTGGTTCTCTGACCTCGTATTCTTCGCCACAGCCCCTCCCTGGCAAATTCCCCTGAGGAAGGACCTTCTTTCTCAAGGACGGGGCACGCTTTGGCATCCGCACCCAGACCTCTGGAACCTCCACATCTGGCCCCTGGACGGGACGCGGAAGATCTAGCTGGTCTACCACCCACAGTCATAGCCACGATCAACCAGGCTAGAGCCCCCTCTGCCAGGCAACTTTACGCCCTGAAATGGCGTGTTCGCGAATTGGTGTTCTTCCCGGGCTGAAGACCCACAGAGGTGCACAGCTAGGTCAATGCTCCTGTTCCTACAGGAGAGGTTGGAGGGGAGACTGTCCCCTTCCACCTTGAAGGTGTATGTTGCCGCTATCGCAGCTCACTATGACCCAGTAGACTGCAAGTCCCTGGGTAGGCATGACTTAATTATCAGGTACCTAAGAGGCGCCCGCAGGTTAAATCCCTCCTGGCCAGGCCTGTTCCCCTCCTGGGATCTCTCGGTGGTTCTCACCGGTCTTCAGAGATCCCCCTTCGAGCCGCTAGAATCAGTTGGCTCAGGGCCCTCTCTCTAAAAAGACGGCCCTGCTGATCACACTTGCTTCCATCAAGAGAGTCGGGAACCTGCAAGCGTTCTCTATTAGCGACACTTGCCTGGAGTTCGGTCTGGCAGACACACATGTGATCCTAAGACCACGACCGGGCTACGTGCCCAAGGTCCCTACCACTCTCTTCAGAGACCAGGTAGCTAACCTGCAAGCGCTGCCCTGGGAGGAGGCAGACCCAGCCCCTTCATTGCTGTGTCCGGTATGTGCCTTGCGTGCCTATCTGGGCCGCACTCGGAAGCTTTAGGTGCTCTGAGCAGCTCTTTGTCTGCTCTGGGACAGCGGAAAGGGATCGCTGTCTCCAAACAGAGGCTTCCCCACTGGGTGGTGGATGCCACCTTACTGGCCTATTGCACCCAGGCCGCCCCCCCCCCTTACAGGTCCGAACGCACTCAACAAGGAGTATTGCGTTCTCGTGGGCACTTGCTACGGGCACCTCCCTAGCAGACATTTATAGAGCAGCATGTTGGGCAACACCTAACACCTTTGCGAGATTTTACAATCTCAGGGTTGAGTCAGTCTTGTCCCGTGTCTTCTCAGGTCCGAGTCGGTAGAAATCGGTACACGTCGACAGTCTGACCGGGTGAATCGCTTGCGTCCAGCTCCCTTTCCCTCTGCCGAGGTAAAACAGCCTTCTTCCCAGGAGACCCCTTTAGGTCCCTGGGTGATTCCTCCCTAGCCCTCTTGGGTCCGCAGTTCAGCGGAGGAACTCGCTGACCCAGTCCACTATGGGTACCCCAGGCTACCCCTACTGGAATAGGTGCTCCACAGGTCAGGCCTCCTATGTGGACTCCTCCTGTGTGTACATCCACGGTACGGTCACCTTACGAGCTGACCCGCGTCTCCCTTATGCAGTCCTTCGCTGCCCTCCGGTCGCTGTGTTGTAGCAACTCCCCCCTCCTCGAGGTTGGCTCTACCACTGCGCCATTCTTTCCCACATGTGACCGAATAGGCCATGTGATGTATTTTTGCCACCTTTACCTCCCCTTTTGGGCAGGTGTGGCCTCCGCAGGGTCTTTTCCCCCTGAAAGAATAGGAATTTGGGTAAGACCCCCTTCCCACGATGCGGTAAGGGCCTCGGCTGCTCTTGCTCTATGCTGAGAAACATAGAGAGAAAAGAGGCCAGCCAGGCATGGCCCGCTCCCTAGTTGGCAAGCGTCGCCTTGTTCCCCTCTAGGGTAACCAAAAGGATTCCGATGACTTTTTTGGGGCATTGGGGAAGGGTACATGCAGTCTGAAACACAGTTGGTCGCTTGTGCACGTGAAATACCTGCCCGCTCCTTTGTCAACAGTACACGTACATGGCTCGGCGCATGGCGTGATTTGAAGTGGACCCCTAGTGTCGCTTCTTCGACACGACATCAAAGTGAGCGACAGATGGGGAACGTCTCGGTTACGTATGTAACCTCCGTTCCCTGATGGAGGGAACGAGACGTCGTGTCCCGCTGAGGTGGCCGGATACTCCCGGCTCCTCAGAAAAATCCTGAATGAACGTGCGGATTTCCTTCGCCTTTGTACCCGTATGTTCAGGGGCGGGGTATGCAAATACTGTTCGCCAACTCTCATTGGCCTTTTTTCATAGATCAGAGGCATATTCGGCACTCAAAAGAGACCCCTAGTGTCGCTTCTTCGACACGACGTCTCGTTCCATCCATCAGGGAACGGAGGTTACATACGTAACCGAGACATTTCCATCTGTTATTTAATTAAATAGATGTTACATACCATTTTCATGTTCATATTTATGTGTAGCAAGTAATTGTAGAAGGTTGTCATTAAGCTGATGCTTATATATAAGTTGCTTGACATTATACCTACTGTATATCAGGGACAATCCACATGGAGTAACCTGAGGTTAGCTGCCTAGACCACTGCAAGGGCACAATTGTCATATATCCTGGAGAACTTAATGTGTTTAAACCTGCAACTTTTCTTTTTTTCAGTATACCTGACAACTCCAAACAACGAATATAGCTACATAGTGCAAAATAGAAATATAGTGTCATTTGGCAATATTCAGTACATTAATGTGTAATTTTACAGGTTCATAACACTATCTTTTTTTGTTTGTAATTTTTTTTTATACTAGTTCATTGTACTTATACACTCACCTAAAGGATTATTAGGAACACCATACTAATACTGTATTTGACCCACTTTCGCCTTCAGAACTGCCTTAATTCTACGTGGCATTGATTCAACAAGGTGCTGAAAGCATTCTTTAGAAATGTTGGCCCATATTGATAGGATAGCATCTTGCAGTTGATGGAGATTTGTGGGATGCACATCCAGGGCACGAAGCTCCCGTTCCACCACATCCCAAAGATGCTCTATTGGGTTGAGATCTGGTGACTGTGGGGACCATTTTAGTACAGTGAACTCATTGTCATGTTCAAGAAACCAATTTGAAATGATTCGAGCTTTGTGACATGGTGCATTATCCTGCTGGAAGTAGCCATCAGAGGATGGGTACATGGTGGCCATAAAGGGATGGACATGGTCAGAAACAATGCTCAGGTAGGCTGTGGCATTTAAACGATGCCCAATTGGCACTAAGGGGCCTAAAGTGTGCCAAGAAAACATCCCCCACACCATTACACCACCACTAGCAGCCTGATGGATCCATGTTCTCATTCTGTTTACGCCAAATTCTGACTCTACCATCTGAATGTCTCAACAGAAATCGAGACTCATCAGACCAGGCAACATTTTTCCAGTCTTCAACTGTCCAATTTTGGTGAGCTCTTGCAAATTGTAGCCTCTTTTTCCTATTTGTAGTGGAGATGAGTGGTACCCGGTGGGGTCTTCTGCTGTTGTAGCCCATCCGCCTCAAGGTTGTGCGTGTTGTGGTTTCACAAATGCTTTGCTGCATACCTCGGTTGTAACGAGTGGTTATTTCAGTCAAAGTTGCTCTTCTATCAGCTTGAATCAGTCGGCCCATTCTCCTCTGACCTCTAGCATCAACAAGGCATTTTCGCCCACAGGACTGCCGCATACTGGATGTTTTTCCCTTTTCACACCATTCTTTGTAAACCCTAGAAATGGTTGTGCGTGAAAATCCCAGTAACTGAGCAGATTGTGAAATACTCAGACCGGCCCGTCTGGCACCAACAACCATGCCACGCTCAAAATTGCTTAAATCACCTTTCTTTCCCATTCTGACATTCAGTTTGGAGTTCAGGAGATTGTCTTGACCAGGACCACACCCCTAAATGCATTGAAGCAACTGCCATGTGATTGGTTGATTAGATAATTGCATTAATGAGAAATTGAACAGGTGTTCCTAATAATCCTTTAGGTGAGTGTATGTATGTGTTTGTGTGGGTGGAGTTGTTGAGACATTTCACATTTTACCACAACGAATGGATATCTTTTTTATTTTATTTTATTTTTATATATTTCTGTTATACAGCATTTTTACACTTTGACCAAAAACTTCTCCATTTTCATTGTGTCTGAAACTTCAGAATTGAAGTTGTTTTATGAAGAATATGCATCTAGATTTACCCTGGGTCTTTTTTGACCCACATATGAATTTAAGGGGGGTGAAGTTACAAATGCGTTCTTGGGTTAAATGTGTTTGCTAAGGAAAGCATCACTGTTACCATAGATTGCACAGTCTGGTATATATTTAATTGCATCCTTGTGAAGAACAACACTACCTATGATTCTGAGGGTTGAAATCGACCAATCAGAAAATTGTATGAAAAGCACTCTGCAGTGACACAATCGAGTCAATCTCCCTCCACTTTTGGAATAATTATGTATTTGTATATACCTGAATATTCTGCAGTATACTTAATATGTATTGTTTCTATATATATATATATATATATATATATATATAATTACTAACTTTAAACAAATTAAACTATTGTCATTAGCAATGCTTTATTGGATTGCAGCTCATTCCTTCTTGAAAACATTAAGTACACAGTCTTATACCTTCAACTTTATTTTTCCAATTTTCAAATACTTTTTACAAATATTTGTATTTGATTATTTTTTCCCAATGGGAAAAATACTTCAGGACACACAGCAGCTGAAAAAGTGGGGCGGCCGGCACTGTTGCGAAGATAATAAGGATGGAAGGAAATCTACATCTCTTTCAGGATCAACAAAGCATTACACATGCAGAGACAACTGACTATTTTTCTCCTTGGATTGAAAATAGCATCTAATGTATGGAAATTTAAATTGATTGATGACTGTAAAGTGTCTCAGAGCTACTTTCTGAACTCTTCCTACAAGCCCTCTGGTGTTTCCTTCTCATAACTTTTCTTAAATAGTTATTGTGAGAAATGTCTCACATACTCATACAGATGGACTAATCCCCAGGGAACCTCAGAAATTGAGTTAAAGAGCTTTTTTTTCATACTGACTCAGCCAGCGAAGGGGTCTTGAACGACATAATGACCTCAGAACTTGTAAGGACCTATTTTTGGAGACTGCTCACTAAATAGGAATTGGGTGGCACGGTGGCTCAGAGGTTAGCATTGTCACCTCATAGCAAAAAAAGGTCCTGACTTTTAGTCCCGGCTCAACTGGGCCTTTCTGTGTGGAGTTTGCATGTTGTCCCTGTGTTTGCATGGGTTTTTTCCGGGTGGTCCAGTTTCCAGTGTCCAAAAACATGAAGGTTAAGTGAATTGGAGAATCTAAATTGCCCTGTAGGTGCGAGTGACAGTCCCCCAGCCATTGGGGGTTGAGTCAGGAATTGCATCTGGTCTAAAAACCTGTGCCAAATCAAATATGCGGATCACAAATGGTCCACTGAGGCTACCCCTAACGGTAGCAGCTGAAAGAAGAAGAAGCAGCTTACTAAATAGGAATCAATGTTTAAAATTCTTTCAAATGTTTCTTTTCTGTATTATGACTTTGAAGTTCTGAATTCCACTCATTGTTTTAGTTAAAAAAAGGGATCAGATATCAGTCATTCTCCTTTTGTGGTTTCAGCCACTGGAGTTTTGTAAATTATCCCATTTCTCCCAGTATAAAAGAGCCCATTAAACATGTCTGAATGGTGAGTGTGTACACAGAGTTGTGGATAGATGAGAGAAAGAGATCTTTCATCAGAGAAACACAGCTTCTGTCTCTCTTTCCTTCTGTTTCGCTCCTTTCTCTCTATGCCTCTTGATCTATCTTTCTCTCTTCAGCAGCAGCTGATGTTTTTTTTTACAGATACAGTGGCACAAAAAAGTATGTGAACCATTAGGAATTAATTGCATTTATGTATAAATTTGTCTTAAAATCTGGTTTGATCGTCACCTATGTAGCAATAATGAACAAGCACAATCTGTTTTAACTATAACACAAATTATTGTATTGTTCTTGTACATATTGAATACATCATTCAAATATTCACAGTATAGGTTGGAAAAAGTATGTGATTAGTAGGCTAATGACATCAATAAAAGCTAATTAGAGACAGGAGTTGGCAAACCTGGCATTCAATTAATGAAACGAGATTGAAAGTGTTGAATAGAGTTACTTTGACTTATAAAGAGCATTCAAATATTTTGAGTTTGCTATTCACAAGAAGCATCTGCTGACATGGCCTTACAAAAATGAGATCTCAGAAGACCTATGATCAAGAATTGTTGTTTTGCATAAAGCTTCAAAGGGTTACAAAGTTATATTGAAGAGCTTAGGTATTCATCTGTCCACAGTTCGACAAATTGTCTATAAATGGGGACGATTTAGTACTGTGGCTGTTCTCCCTAGAAGTGAAGCCAAGGTGACTCAAAAGGCACACCTCAGAATGCTCAATGAGGTAAAAAAAAAAAGAACCCTAGAGTGACAGCAAAAGACTTGAGGGAATCATTGTAACTCGTCATGATCTCTGTTCATGGGTCAACTATACAGAATCATTAAACAATAGGGCTGGAACTTTCCTGCCAAACCGAGCAGATTCAGGGCCTTCCACACGATACGCAGTAACAAGAATGATTACATATCTTAGCATGTGCGAAACCAAAATTAAAACAATATATAACAAACAACACAAAACACGAAGAACTAAAATGAAAATTTTCTCGGGATGGCGTTAGACTCAGTCTCTATGATAGCACGCCTCATGACAGAGTGCCCGCAGTTGGTGCTGATCTGTCTGTTGAATCATTCAGACAGAGAACGGCAGTCACACTGAAACACTTTCAGAGGCTCCTGGGGCATAAGTCATCCTCAGTAGCATATGAGATTGCTTCAGCACTGGCTTCAGACTCAAGTCCCGAGATGGGTATGGCATAGAGAGAAGAGGCCGTGGCTGGCCTGTTCTCACACTAGATATGTCGCTTCCCCCCCTTCAGGGATGTGGGGAACTATACAGCATTTTTTGGATGTGTTGGGGGAGGCTACGTGCAGTCTGATGCACCTGCTGTTACGCACGCAGCAGCTTGATTGCACCTGCATCGGCAGTCAACGTAACACAGTTCAGCTAGTTTTGGCGTTTCGTTTAGGGACCCCTAGAGTCACTACATCGACACAACATCTCGTTACCTCCATCCCGTTCCCTGATGATTACAACAGTAACCTAGATGTTTTTCCTGTTGTACCGAAACCATATCGAACCATGACCCCAAAACCGAAGTATGTACCGAACTGTGAAGTTTATGTACCATTGCATCCCTATTAAACAGGCATGGTATCCATGGCAGGACACCACAAAGGAAGCCTCTGCTCTCCAAAAAAATATTGCTGTGTGCTTGACGATTGCCAAAGACCACCTTGACACTCCACAAAGCTACTGGGAAAATGTGTTATGGACTGATGAAACTAAGATTGAAATGTTTAGGATGAACACACATCACTATGTATGGTGTAAAAAGGGCATTGCATACCAACATGAAAAAATCATTCCAACGGTGAAGAACGATGGAGGGAGCATCATGATTTGGCGCTGCTTTGCATCTTCAGGGCCTAGACTGCTTGCCATTTTCTAGGGAAAAATTAATTCCAAAGTTTATCAAGGTATCATACAAGATAATGTAGCTGTGCTCCAGCTGAAGCTCAGTAGAAGTTGGGTGATGTAGCTGGACAATGATCCTAAACATTCAAGTAACTCCAATACACAATGGATTCATAATAAGAAAATCCACTGTGGTGGTGGGGGCATGGTAAAGTGCCATCTTGTGAATGGAGAGTGAGATCAGCAGATGAGAATGGTAAGGTTCATCACCTGTCAATGATTGTCTCTAACAGTTGTTTGTCATTGCAATGAGAGGTGTAGATGGATTTAAGGGTGAGCATGATGCCAGTGAGGGAGAGAGAGCTACTTGAGTTAAAATAAAAATACCTTTGAGTTCGATTCAAGTCTACCACTTCCTCTTTTCAACTCTTTGTGAACCTTTCACATCCACCTATTGGAGTGGCCCAGTCAGAGTTCAGACCTTAACCGAATAGGAATGACCTCAAGAGGATTGTTCACAAGAGACATCCTGACTATGGCTGAGCTGAAGCGGTTCTGTAAGGAAGAATGGTCCAAAATTCCTTCTGAATGTTGTACAGGTCTAATCTGCAGCTACTGGAAATGCTTGGTTATGGTTATTTCGGCCGGGTTCGACCAGTTCTTAAATATAATGGTTCACTTACTTTTTCCACAACACTGTGAATGTTTAATGGGGAATTTTCAATAAAGACATTAAATGCTAGCTTAAGCACATTGTGTTTGTTTATACTTGTGACTTTATGAAGATGAGATCACATCTTAAAATGCATGAAACCAGTAGACATGTCAACATCCTCATCTAACAAAAGGACACAAAGGAGCAAAATATCCTCAGCATAAAAAAAGAAAAAAAAAAAAAAAAAAAACAGTCCAAAGACCTTGACACCCTGGTAATTGTAACAAAACATAATAAAATTTCGCTCTATAAACCAGAGCCTCTTTGCACATCTGCAAGAGGATGAAGTGAACCAAACAGGACCAGACTGGGGAACGACCTCCGTGGTCGTGAGCACTGGCAAAGACTGGGGAGAAGGTGTCCCCTTCCTTCTCATTCTCCTTCGGCCAGCAGGGAGCGTGGTTACGGGGACAGTCGAGGCTTCAGGCACTGGGACGGTCGAGGCTAAAGGCACAGACTCTGGGATGGTCGAGGCTACAGGCACAGGCTCTGGGACGGTCGAGGCTACAGGCACTGGCTCTGGGACAGTCAAGGCTACAGGCACTGGCTCTGGGATGGTCGAGGCTACAGGCACTGGCTCTTTAACCGTGGCAGGCATGGGCACTGGCTCTTTAACCATGGCAGGCATGGGCACTTGCTCTTTAACCATGGTAACTACTGCTAGCTGCGGCAGGGAACTGGATAGGATGAGACCCCCCAGTGAGATCTGTCAATCTTAAGCTACATGCTCATAAACAGTATTTCAATCAAATTGTGATATTATATTCAATAACCATGAACGTAGGATTACTGTAAGAATGAATCTTATGTTTTGCTGGCCAAAGTCTTTGATCAGGTGTAAACGTTGATTCTTTGAATATTCCTCAAATCAATTGCTAATTCCCTTATTGAGCTAAATTCCCATCATATAAATTATTAGCAGATACAACAAGCCTGTTGTATCACATATTGAATGGTGGACAATTTTAATCAGATTTCTAATCTGCTCAGATGTCATTTATCTAGCATATATTTATTTCACTACATTATTTTGGTGGTCGAGAGTGTCCAAGATTTTTAAATAATTATTTATAGATAGATAGATAGATCTGTAATTGCATGTGAACAATTAAACCAAAATTGGATATTTTTTTATTTTTTAAGTTTAACCATCAGTGGAGATTCATAATTTTAATTCAATCATGAAAGGTCACAATGTCACAAATTCTTATATGCACTGTGTATATCTGACAGGTCTTCAGTAGCTTCATGAACTGAGCTTTTAAGTGTTCAACTGTATCAACAAAACAACGATCGAACAAACAAACAAAACAAAACAAAACACAGCATACAAAAAATGATCCCAGTTCATTTTACAACCATTAAAAGAAACAAGAGTTGTACTGCATAAAAAAAGGTTTATTTACGTTTCCATAATTGTGGGGTGTTTTTTGAGTGTTTTTTATGACTTTTAGGGGTATACATTTTTGAGGCACAACTTGTTGAACAGTTAAACAAACTTTTTAAACAGAACAGAACATAACAGAAGTATTTTTGTGTGATATACAGTACTTCAGATATGTAAACCTATCATAAAGTAACAAATAATGACAGGATTTATGTTTTACCAATGTCCCCTCCAATATTGATATTGACAAAGCGAGCAGCATAGTGTTTCTATGGTTACATATTCTGGTGAAGGCAACTTTTGTTAGCGAGTGCATACATTACAGTGGTCTAAGTTTTGTGGTTACTAAACTGTTTAACAAATGTAATATATTAAACTGTTCAGTACTTTAAAATGACTCCCCCAACATTTCTTTTGAATTCCTTTCCCTACTGTATATTAGGGAATTCCTTTCAACTTCACTAAAATTGAATTCTTTTTTTATTTCTTAACAACCTTCTAAATTTGCATATTTATGAGGCTGAATGGTTGAATTGCAAATGTTTAAGAATGTATGAAGATGTGTTATCATTAATATAAAAACACTGTAGAACCTATTTCAGATAGATATGACAGAAATAAATCAAATATAGCAAGTTATGTGCAATCAGAAACAACAACAACAAACAGCTCTAAATAAAAATGCTTACAGACTCATTAGATGTTCTTTGCTTCTGTATTAGAACTGTAGCAATGTTTTAATACTGACTCTTAAATGTTAACATACAATAGGCAATAGAAATGTGTCTTGTGATGCTACAAACAGACTGCTAAAGAAGCCATTACAGAAAATATTTGGTATCTCGTAATCTCTTGCATTGCTTTGCTTTAAGTATATTTTTATATAAAAGAAAGGCATTCTGCATATCTGTCGGCCTTTTAAACCCTTTTTTGGTATTTTTTAAATATTTTTTTCATCAAATATTACAGAACATTCATGAAAAATCTGTACCACATTTCTTTGTTTCTTTTTTTTTTGGGGGGGGGGGGGGGCTCTTTAACCGTTTATTCAAGTAACATTTTACTTGAATAAAAGAAGTTTAGTGCAATTTCAAATGTCTTTCGCTCAAATTCAAAATGACAGAATGTACTCTACACATGGTACACTATGTTAAATAAATGCTTAAGTTAAATGTGTGTGTTTTCTTGCTCTGGGGTGGTAAACAGAGGATAAACAAATACTTTTAAAGTATTAAAGGGCTAGTTCACCCAAAAAGGAGATAATATGAGAATGTTAGCCTAAGTCACTACTGACTTTCATTGTATGGAAAAAAGATGCACTGAATGGAGACTGCCGCTAACATTCTGCCTAACATCTTCTTTTGTGTTCCACTGAGAAAATAATGTCATACATTCTTTTACTCACCTCCGACCACATGGAAGTGAGTAAAAGATGAAGAGAATTTTCATTTTTGGATGAACTATTCTATTAAATGGATGGTTTAAGCCATTTAGGCCAAGAAAGTCATGCAGGTAACAGCAATGCTATAGCATTGTCAATACTTTGTAAGATAAATTCATAACTGTGTGTCTGTGAGGGTACAGATGGGATAAATTTTGGTAAGACCTGTTAAATTGTAAAACAATTAATAAAAACAAAAGTTTGTGTGATACTTCATTTAAACATTCATTGTCTAAAAATTCAGCGGCAGTCCAAACTATATACATACTATACTGTGCATATTTTTAGATTTATAGTTCTGTTTCATTCAATAAACAATGCTGTGTGTGTGTGTGTGTGTGTGTGTGTGTGTGTGTGTGTGTGTGTGTGTGTGTGTGTGTGATGTAATATCCCTTGCTGATTGTGCAGACAGTATCTATTTATTTTATTTTCTGTTGACTGCTCATGAGCGATGTTTCCACAGATGCAGATATTTCGTCATGCATACCTCAGTCGGAGACCGTGATGATAACAATTTTGTTCTAATAATATGAATGTGCAGAGAGTGCAAACATTTAAACCCCAGGGAACACTGTGAGTTTCTTTGCTGGAGGCTTCCACAAAAAAATAGGGCTGTCACAGAAGCCTGGGAACATAAGAAACAACCTTAAAATGTGAATTCTGGGGTACTGTGTGAGTGATTCTCACGAAAGCTGTGAAGAATATATCTGAATCATATTTCAAGCCCAAAATAAAAATAAATAAATAAATGAAATAAAAAAAAATGAAAGAAAATAAGAGCTGTTGTAATACCATTAAGACATTTTTTTTTTTTTTTTTTTTAGCATTGTGACATTTATTCTATGACAATGCAGCACATTGTATCTCAGGGAGCAACCTTAATGCATAAAATCTGTTATATAATGATTTTTCTTTTCTCCACATTACTGTAGTTATGTCAAGGCAAGTTTTATTTGTGAAAATAATAATAAAAAAAAAGCCAACATGCAGAAAAAACAATAAATAAATTAAAAAAAATACAAAATTTGAACAGTCTAAAAATAGAGTTCATTTTCTTTATTCGAAACATTATAAAATTGCTTTTGATTTTGGGGTGAAATATGTTCCACACATTTCTTCATGAGATTTAGCCGTGTGTGTATGTAATCGGTGTGTGTGTATGGCTCAGATGAAGAACAATTGTAGCCCCAGAGTGAGGATGATGAAGATGATGCTGTCCATGGAACGAGAAGCACCAGATGTAGGTTTGCTCCGGATGATGGGCGACTCGTGGAAAGGAACCTCTGTCAGTTTTTTGGATATATCATGTTCTTTCAGAGCTGGAAACAGATAGGGAGAGAATGAGAGAGAGCAACATTGAAAGTAACAAACACCCTAAAGCACACACACACACACACACACACACACACACACACACACACACACACACTGTCCTGCATGGTGACTCACTGTTGAAGTTCAAACCATATTACAGCCAATCATAAATAAATCTGAGATGTGAGGGTGTAATGCAACAACTATACTTTTAACCCCCCAAGAACTCATCAGTGCTGCTTACGATTGAAGACATTTTCATTTTAAAAGCATTAGCTAGTACTACTAATAACAAATGAAGTTTTACTGCATATTAATTATTATATGTAAGAAATATATCACAAGCAAGATTGTATTAAAAATCTTGGTGATATTTCACCCAAAAATGAAAAATCTCTCATAATTTACTCACACTCCTGGCATCCAGATGTGTATGACTTTCTTTCTTCTGCAGAACATTTATTATGATTTTAGAAGAATATTTCTGCTCTGTAGGACCTCATAATGCAAGAGAATGGGTGCCAAATTGTGAAGCTCCAAAATCCACATAAATGCATCATAAAAGTAATCCATATGACTCCAGTGGTTAAATCCATGTGTTAATACACAATATGATAGGTGTGGCTGAGAAACACCTCAATATTTAAGTGATTTCTTATCAGAAATTCTCCTCCCTGGCCAATAGGGGGTGATATGTTTATCACCAAAAACAGAAGGAGAAAGTGAAGTAAAAAGGACTTAAATATTGATCTGTTTCTCACTCACACCTATCATATAATTTCAGAAGATATGGATTTAACCACCAGAGTCGCCCAGAGTACTTTTATGTTGCCCTTAAGTGGATTTTGGAGCTTCAAAATGTTGGCATCCATTCATTTACATTGCATGGACCTACAGTGCTGAGATATTCTTCTAAAATCTTCGTTTGTGTTCAGCAGATGAAAGAAAGTCATCCACATTTGGGATAGCATAAGGGTGAATGGGTGAATCAGAATCATTTTTGGGTGAATCAGAATCAGATTTATTGCCAAGTATGCTTACACATACAAGGAATTTGTCTTGGTGACAGGAGCTTCCAGTGCACAACAATACAAAAACAGCAGCAAGACATAGATAATAATAAAAAAAAAAGAATAATAAAAATAAATAATTATACATATACGTACGTACACTCAGACACACACCTACATACATACCCACATACACATACGTAGTGCAAATCTAATAAAAATCTGTTATATAAAGAACAAAATACAGTATTTTATGTACAGAGCAATGTATGTAATGGCAGAAGTGGATATGTTTGATAATATAAATAGACTTAAATGTGTATTGCACATAATTGTTGCTCAATGGGGCAATTTTAACTGTTCATGAGATGGATAGCCTGAAGGAAAAAAATGTTCCTGTGCCTGACGGTTCTGGTGCTCAGTGCTCTGAAGCGCCGGCCAGAAGGCAACAGTTCAAAAAGGTAATGGGAAGGGTGAGTGGGGTCCAGAGTGATTTTACCAGCCTTTTTGCTCACTCTGGAAGTGTATAGTTCTTGAAGGGGGTTGGGGGGGGGTCAGGGGGCAACCAATAATCCTCTCAGCAGTCCGGACTGACCTCTGTATTCTTCTGATGTCTGATTTCGTAGCTGCACCAAACCAGACATTTATTGAAGTGCAGTGGACAGACTCAATGACTGCGGAGTAGAACTGTTTCAGCAGCTGAAGGATGTACAACCTCTGCTGGGCCTTTTTCACAATGGAGTCGATGTGTATCTCCCACTTCAGGTCCTGTGAGATGGTAGTGCCCACGAACCTGAATGACTCCACTGCTGCCACAGTGCTGTTTAGAATGGTGAGTGGGGACAATGTTGGGGTGTTACTCCTAAAATCCACAATCATCTCCACCGTTTTGAGTGTGTTCAGCTCCAGGTTGTTATGATTGCACCAGTGAGCCAGCCATTCAACCTCCTTTCTGTATGCAGACTCATCATCATCTCAGATGAGGCCGATGACAGTAGTGTTGCCTGCAGACTTCAGGAGCTTGACAGAAGGATCCTTGGTGGTGCACTCATTGGTGTAAAGGGAGAAGAGTAGTCGGGAGAGCACACATCCCTGGGGGGCACCAGTGCTGATGGTACAGGTGCTGAAAGTCTCACAAGCTGCTGCCTATCCATCAGAATGCAGGTTATCCACTGACACACAGATATGGGAACAAGGAGTTGGTTTAACTTAGTCCGGAGAATAGTTGGGACGATGGTGTTGAAAGCTGAGCTGAAGTCCACAAAAAGGATCCTTGCGTATGTCCCCGGTCTGTCCAGGACATGATGCAATCCCATGTTGACTGCATCATCCACAGACCTGTTTGCTCGATAGGCAAATTGAAGGGGACCTAGAAAGGGTTCAGTGATGTCCTTCAGGTGGGCCAACACCAGTCTCTCAAATGACTTCATGACCACAGATGTCAGGGCGACAGGTCTGTAGACATTAAGTCCTGTGATTTTTGGTTTCTTAGGGACAGGGATAATAATTGAGTGTTTGAAGTAGCATGGGACTTCACACTGCTCCAGTCATCTATTGAAGATCTGAGTGAAGATGGGGGCCAGTTGGTTAGAACTATCCCTTTAATAGAACTGTTAGGGAACCAGAATTGTAATGAGGAATTATTAGATTTTTTACTATTCCGATCCCTACTTTCACTTATTTTCTAACCTGTTTTGTGTTCCTGTAGTCATGTATATTCCCTTTTCTCTATTTCTGTCTGGATCGAAGTGATTTGTCAATGTTTTATGTGTGTCCAGTGTGTCTTGACAGTGGATTAAAAGAGATTAAGCTGTGATCTACAGACAAATCAACAAACCACGTCAGGGTTTGCACTCTAGCGAATATGGACATTTTGATAGACACAACACAGTACACATAATATGACTGCAGGGTTTTACAAAGAAACTGCCATTAAGTGTCACTTTCAATGTTCATAACACTGCTATTAATATGTAATAAACAGTTAATAACATATTCATTCTTATATGAGCATGAAAAAATTGCAGAATTAATGCAGCAAGACATGAGAGATCTGTTTTCACTAATCTTATTCTCTATTAATTCAAATAAATCACTAATAACTCAGTCTACTGTCTTGTCTATGTTCAGTTCACATTTCAATGACCACAGAAAGGGAAAAGGATGTCTTGAACCAAGGAAAGGGTGTCCGAAATCACAACTTGCTATTGGACACCAGGCACCAAAGTGACAGAACAATCCTGTTAAAATGTTATGCCCATTACATTGTGAGATCATGATGCCCCGATCTGGTATTCCAGACTCTCAGAGAGGCTCACAACTCCTTCAGCAACAGCCTAATGCTTTTGTTGTTCTTCAGAACAATGAACAATTGGACGATCCTTGGTAAGAATAAATGTAATTGTTCTGCCAAAAAGAGCCATGCTTGTTTTGAGAGGTGTGGAGGAACTCTAATCAACAGAGAAGACAATAGAGAATGACACTTTGTGGTGTTTAAAGTGCAAGATGTTCCATACACTCATAAGTACATGTGGGAACACACATGTAGATTTCACAATAAGTCTCTTGTCCTCCTGTGTCTACAGTTTATTTAATCATCAAATCATCCAGTTAACCCTTAAAAACACTTCACCCACGCCAGCAAACACATTTGTGTATTTTCAATATGATTTACATAGACTTTTGCCAGCTCTGATGAAGGAGACAAACAGTAAGCTCTATTTGTGGGATGGAAAGCAATGTTCATGCCAAAAGCAGCCGTGATCTCATTAGCGGCCACAGCACCAAAAACAAATTCTGCCTCTGTCAAAACTCACTTTTATTGTATTAAAGGTATCAACTCACAATCATTACACTGACATGCTCAATCACAGCAATGCTCTCAGAGAATAGAATTGCCATCATCCAAAGCGATTACAGTCACATTATGTGTCACAATCTCTAAAATTTCTGGAATACTCTCCACTACATTTCAGACTTAATTTCAATGCTTAAGTTTAGCGTTCACGTTCACAGATTTCATGGTGTGAACCAAGAAGCTGTCAGGCTTATCTGGACGATTTTTGGTGTGTGAAAATTTGTTGTCTTGGTATACTTGTGTAAATGTTATGATTGTTTCTGTTGAGAAAGTGAGAGAGGGCGTTGGGTAAGACTTGCCAATTAGTCATCAATTACCAGGAAACCCACACAAAATTTCACATGCAAGGAAAATTCTTTTAAAGTTTTCTTTAGCTTGCATGTACCTTGTCAAGCTACAAGCTATGCAGAATTAAAAGTTGTTGAATGACAGAAAGCTACCTTTTCGTAGTAGTAAGATATACTAAAAGTTATTGAAAAAAAAAAAAAAAAAATATATATATATATATATATATATATATATATATATATATATATATAAAAAAAACAAAATCACAGTACATTGAAATTATTTAAGGAGGAAGTATTATTATATAACTTAGCTAGCCTAAATAAACAACATTTTATTTAAAAAAAAAAAAAAAAAATCTCCCTTTTTTTTTTTTAATTAATCGAGCAAAGGAACAATGTTATAACAATTTCGTTAGTGTTAGATTTCAAATTTGATGAATAAAAGTTGTACCTTTTCGTACGGGCCAAGTGCAGAATTATGAAATGTCATAAACCCTATACACCCTACAAAAACCCTCATTTATATGGTACGAAAACACTGAAATAATGAATATTTAACTAACTATTTTCTCAAATGAATCAAACGAAACAGCGAACCAGGTTTTTGTACTGGTTCATTAAAATTTCAGTACAAAGCAATTCACTAAAATGCTGTAAAGTCCAATGCGCTACTGATAAGTGTGTTTGATTGTTGCTCCAGATGCTTAGTTGTATGGCTGCATTTCTCCATGCTACGCCACTACTTTTTGTAAATAATAATAATAATGCTACTAAAAAAGTTACTATTAAAATGCTTCACTATTATGAAAAATAGCAGGCCAAACATGCAGTTAAATGAACAGCACAGTTACTTTTAGTTACTGTAGGTACAGCAAGCACGTGTCAACCACAAATGTCTACAAAACACACTTTGTATTGCCATTAAAGCAAACACACACACACACACACACACACACACACACACACACACTCTCTTGAAGTGTCTTCATATTTTAGAAACCATTTATTAGCTGTGCACCAGCTCTCTGGACTGCTGTTTATTGCTCTTAATCCTGCGGCACGTGTTTAACCCTAAAATAAACACTTGTTTATCTTACAGCGCTCATAAACATGGCACTAAAATAGCTGCACTATTTACAATTTTACTGAAATAGACCCAGACTGTCTGCACAAGTGGCTCATTTTCAGCTGTTTCTAGACAGAGAAGCAAAGCTACAAATCTCTCGAGAACTTTCAGTGCTGCATCGTCTGGTTTGCACTCAGTGGAAAAGCTAAAACATGACTCAATAAGCTTCATAATAAAACAACAAAAATCAAAACACCTGCTGGCACCTAAAACACTTGTAGTCCACACTGACAAAACCAGCATTCAAGGCAAAATTAACACAAGATCCCTTTTCAATACCCCCAAACCCCCACCCCCCATGGCTTTTCCATGACTGGAAATCATCCATCCATCCATCCAGCCATCTTCGACCGCTTATCCGAAGTCGGCTCCAGCAGGGGGCCCCAAACTTCCCTATCCTGAGCCACATTAACCAGCTCTGACTGGGGGACCCCGAGGCGTTCCCAGGCCAGTGTGGAGATGTAATTCTCCACCTAGTCCTGGGTCTTCCCCGAGGCCTCCTCCCAGCTGGACGTGCCTGAAACACCTCCCTAGGGAGGCAACCAGGGGGCATCCTTACCAGATGCCCAAACCACCTCAACTGACTCCTTTCCACGCAAAGGAGCAGCGGCTCTACTCCGAGCTCCTCGCGGATGACTGAGCTCCTCACCCTATCTCTAAGGGAGAAGCCCGACACCCATCTGAGGAAGCCCATTTCGACCGCTTGTACTCGCGACCTAGTTCTTTCGGTCATGACCCAACCTTCATGACCATAGGTGAGGGTAGGAACAAAAATTGACCGGTAGATTGAGAGCTTTGCCTTCCGGCTCAGCTCTCTTTTCATGACAACGGTGCGATAGAGCGAGTGCAATACCACCCCCGCTGCCTCGATTCTCCGGCCAACCTCCCGCTCCATTGTCCCCTCACTCATGAACAAGACCCCAAGGTACTTAAACTCCTTCACTTGGGGCAATACCTCCTTCCCTACCCGGAGTACGCACTCCATCAGTTTCCTGCTGAGAACCATGGCCTCAGATTTAGAGGTGCCAATCCTCATCCCAGCCGCTTCACACTTGACTGCCTATTTTCAAGATTTACCCTTTTAAATTTCATAACAAAATTCCAAAAACATAATTGGATAAGGTTTAATGAAATGTAACTGATAAATCTATTATTTTATTAAAGATTACTAAAAAAAAAAATGATTGAATTTTGTTATGATGGTTTATTTTTCAAATTTTTTATTATATTTATATTTACAAAGTCATTTATTATCTAATTTGTATTTGTAATTTTGGTATTTTTCTTCACTCGTAGATGATGTTTAAGTCACTGCACTAGTGGCCGATGGAAGAAGTTGGAGAGAGTAAAATGTTTGGATTTGGTATGATTTATTTTTTTATTTCGATTATATTTTAATTTGGTTTGAAGTGCAACTTGAATTTATAAATATTTTTGGTTTAATTATTTTGTGTTTCAATAAATTAATTTAGTTTTTCTAAATCAAAATCGACCAGTAGAAGTGAAATGCGAGCCGATACAATCAATGTTAATCCTAGCTATGTAAGTAATGAAAATTATTAATAAGACTTAATTTAATGACAAGTAATTCCAAATCCTGATTAGAGTCACATTTCCCATGCATATAAAAGGAGCGTGTGACCCTCATACAAATATGTATGACATTCAACAAGGATGCAGTTAATGAGCAAAACTTGGCTTTGTAGGGCAGTTTAAGTCCGACACAACCTGGCTTCACTTATGAGTCAGTAAGTCAGTAGGAAAGAATTTCTTAAGCTCCTATCATTTGCCATGTAACCAAAACGGCATGTGCTACAGACATTGCTAAACTAAGCCACATTGTGAGGGGTACTCATTTGCAATGACAAAAAAAATCAAAAAGGCAGAGAGTGAGAGAGAGCTTACACTTGCATTTGGTTATACGTCTTGAAAAATAAGAAAGTAGCAAGCACAAGAAAGTAAATAAGAAAAATAAGTGCAACTTTAGTTTAGCATTGTTCTGCATTGGAACACTTCAGATTGAGCTGAACAAATGGGATTTCGGAGGTCTCTGTTTTTATAAATCTGATTTAGACTCATTGACATGACCTACAGCCTCACTGATTGTAAGCTGATTTAGCAGTGTGGTGTTATGGTAGGAGAGACAGACAGAGAGAAAGAGAGCATTGGTGCTTTTCTGACTCAGATTGTGTGTGAAACCAGCCTTATTATGTTGGCCAATCAAATTGTACCTGTTTTGGCGGGGACTCCACCCATATATATATATATATATATATTGGGAACCCGGGGAAATGGGCAGTGGGGATTTATACAGTTCACTGAAATGTGCAGCTCATGCAGTATGTTCAATAAACGCATAGTTGTTAAATAACGTTGTTGTTCCCTCACGTGACATGCTGTCAGAAGTGTACGTTGCACCCACGACCAAGTTCACCTTGTTCTGAGTGGTATAATGTCCAAGTTCAATGCACCAGAGGCTTTCGACATCGCACAGCCTGCGACCTGGCCTGCATGGATCCAGCTGTTCTCCCTGTTTTGCATCGCAATGAAGCTGAACAAGGAAAGCGTTGGAGTACATGTCAATTCCCTGCTTTATGCAATGGGTAAAGATGCCGAAGCGATAGTCGAATCGTACAGATTTGCTTCGCATACAAATAATTATGATTGTTGTTGGCAAATTTAATGAACATTTCTTTCCCCGGAGGAATGTTATACATGAGAGAGCATGTTTTCACCAGTGCACACAGAGATCGGGAGAGACTGTTGAGGCTTTTGTGAGATGCCTCTATGAATTGGCTGAATACTGTGAGTTCAGTGCAAGCAAAGAGGAGCAAATAAGGGACAGAGTCGTCATAGGGATTGCAGATTGTGACATTTCCCAAAGGTTACAAATGGAACCTGAACTGACTTTGGACAAAGCGGTCCAGATCGCACAGCAATCTGAGCTCATTAAGACCCAAAATGTGAGTGGGGGAGTGGACACGTAAATTAGTGCAGTACATCACAGACACCAGAAAGGCACGAAAGACTTTACAGGATCACCAAATAAGGAAAAGGGTTGTGAGAAGAAACAAGCTATAGACAGCATGCGCTGTAATCGCACAAACAGAGAATAAATGCAACACATGAAATAAGCAATGTAGGAGATGCAATAAGTTAGGACATTTTGCCGTTGAATGTAAAACGAAAAATGTCAAAGATCTGGTAGTGTTTGACACTGAGACTTGTGATGCGTTTTTCCTCGGGTCTGTAATGAATGAGTCTTCTGAGGACAGGTGGTGTATTACTCCGCCTATACTGGGCAGGTCAGTCAAGTTCAAAATTGATACTGGGGCCGACATCACCATCATGTCACGCTCTACATAAGAGAGCTTACAAGGGCGCTCTCCACTGGTCAAAACCAGTATAAAAGTGAGAAGTCCTGGGGAAAAAGTGAGCTGACTGGGAAACTTTCTAGCAAATACTGAAAGTAAAGAGAAAACTTTAGAATTATGTTTTTTTGTTGTAGATGGACCATTTACTAACAATTTGCTCAGTTGAAGCACTGCTTGTAAGATGGGCCTAGTACAGAGAGTGGATGAAGTCACAGACCACGATGATGTCTATGGAGACATTGGCTTGCTCAAATGTGAACCAGTGAAAATTGAGCTTAAGTCAGATGCCACTCCTTATAGTCTGGCCAGCCCTCGTAGAATTCCCTTTTCCCTGTTGACTAAGGTTGAACAAGAGCTTAAACGAATGCAGTCCTTAGGGATAATCTCTGAAGTCACTAATGTGACAGAGCTTAGGCAAATTCTAGGAATGAAATGAGGCAAATTTGTGCCAGAGGTTTCCATGGAGCTCCATACAGTTACAGCTCTGTTGAAGAAGGATGCAATCTGGCTTTGGACAGAAGTCCACGAGCAGGCTGTGAACAAAGTAAGGTGCAAGTTAGCCTCAGCTCCTACTCTTGCATATTACGATCCCGAGAAACCCACTATGGTCAGTGCAGATGCAAGTAGTTTTAGGTTAGGAGCTGCCTTGCTTCAAGTTCATGCTGATGCAGCATGTGCAGTCGCATTCTGTTCCAGAACCTTGACTGAAGCGGTGCGCAGATACTCCCAAATCAAAAAGGAATGCCTGGCAGGTGTGTGGGCATGTGAGCAGTTCGCCCGCTACCTTCAAGGCTTGGATTAATTTTTCTTGCAAACAAACCACAAACCTTAGAACCATCTCATTAACTTCTATGATATGTATTGTGCCCCATTACGGTGTCAGCAGTTACTAATGTGCAAATTCAATATGAAAGCAGTGCATGTCTCTTATAAATGTTTTGTGGTGCCAGACACACATTCTTTGAATCCGCTGAGAGGGCACTTGCCACTCAGAGATGGAGGATGAGGTGAAGGCACATGTTGAAGCAGTCATTACATCTAAAGAAGTGTCACAATCAAAGCTAGATGTCATTAAAGAGGTCACAGAGGAAGATGCATTTACATTTACATTTATGCATTTGGCAGACACTTTTATCCAAAGCGACTTACAGTGCACTTATTACAGGGACAATCCCCCCGGAGCAACCTGGAGCGAAGTGCCTTGCTCAAGGACACAATGGTGGTGGCTGTGGGGATCAAACCAGCAACCTTCTGATTAACAGTTATGTGCTTTAGCCCACTACACCACCACCACTCAGATCTCCAAGCAGTGATAAGCTTTTTCAGCAAGAGTTGGCCAAAGCATATACCCTTCCAGGTGAGTAGCTATCACACTGCAAGGGCTTCCTTGTCTTTTGTCAATGGGCTGCTCATGTATGAGGACAGGATTGTCATTCCTGAGTCAATGATGGAGGAGGTGTTAAGCCGAATTCATGAAGGGCATCAAGGTCTCTCCAAGTGCTGTCAGAGGGCAAATACAGTGCATCCAGAAAGTAATCACAGTGCTTCATTTTTTCCACATTTTGTTATGTTATAGCCTTATTCCAAAATTGAATAAATTCATTATATTTCTACAAAATTCTACAAACAATATCCCATAATGACAATGTGAAAGACGTTTTTTTGAAATCTTTCAAAATGTATTAAAAATAAAAAAACGAAAAAAAATTACATGTACATAAATATTCACAGCCTTTGCTCAATACTTTGTTGAAGCACCTTTGGCACCAATTACAGCCTCAAGTCTTTTTGTGTATGATGATACAAGCTTGGCACACCTATTTTTGTCATTATCATTCTTCTTTGCAGGACCTCTCAAGCTCCATCAGGTTGGATGGGGAGCGTCGGTGCACAGCCATTTTCAGATCTCTGGGCTCTGGCTGGGCCACTCAAGGACATTCACAGAGTTTTCCCATAGCCACTCCTTTGTTATATTGGCTGTGTGCTTAGTGTTGTTGTCCTGTTGGATGATGAACCTTCACCCCAGTCTGAGGTCCAGAGCGCTCTGGAGCAGGTTTTCATCAAGGATGTCTCTGTACATTGCTGCATTCCTCTTTCCATTGATCCTGACTAGTCTCCCAGTTCCTGCCGCTGAAAAACATCTCCACAGCATGATGCTGCCACCACCATGCTTCACTGTAGGGATGGTATTGGCCAGGTGATGAGCGGTGCCTAGTTTTCTCCAGACATGACGCTTGCCATTCAAGCCAAAGTGTTCAACCTTTGTTTCATCAGACAAGGGAATTTTGTTTGTTGGTCTGAGAGTCCTTCAGGTGCCTTTTGTTAAACTCCAGGCAGGCTGTCATGTGCCTTTTACTGAGGAGTGGCTTCCGTCTGACCACTCTACCATACAGGCCTGTTTGGTGGAGTGCTGCAGAGATGGTTGTTGTTCTGGAAGGTTCTCCTCTCTCCACAGAGAAATGCTGGAGCTCTGTCAGAGTGACCATCGAGTTTTTGGTCAACTCCCTGACTAAGGCCCTTCTCCTCTGATCGCTCAGTTTGGCCGGGCAGCCAGCTCTAGGAAGAGTCCTGCTGGTTCCAAACTTCTTCCATTTAGGGCTGATGGAGGCCACTGTGCTCATTGGGACCTTCAATGATGCAGAAATTTTTCTGTACCTTTCCTCAGATCTGTTCCTTGATACAATCCTGTCTCGGAGGTCTACAGACAATTCCTTGGACTTCATGGCTTGGTTTGTGCTCTGACATGCACTATTAACTGTGGGACCTATGTAGACAGGTGTGTGCCTTTCCAAATCATGTCCAATTAACTGAATTTACCACAGGTGGACTCCAATCAGGTTGTAGAAACATCTCAAGGATGATCAGTGGAAACAGGATTCACCTGAGCACAATTGTGAGTGTCATGGCAAAGGCTGTGAATACTTATGTACATGTGATTTTTTTTTCCGTTTTTTATTTTTAATAAATTTGCAAAGATTTCAAACAAACTTATTTCACGTTGCCATTATGGGGTATTGTTTGTAGAATTTTGAGGAAAATAATGAATTTAATAAATTTTGGAATAAGGCTGTAACATAACAAAATGTGGAAAAATGTAATGCTGTGAATACTTTCCGGATGCACTGTATGTCCGTTTGGTGGCCTGCAATAGATAATTACAATAACAGAAGGGTCTCAATGTGCACCTTTTGTAGGGCACAGAAACCCACACAAAGGAAATCAACTTTAATCACTACCCCCTTGCCTGCTGGTCCCTGGTGCAAAATTGCAGAAGATATTTGTGAGTTGAATGATAAAACGTACTTGATAGTCGTAGATTAATACTTGTGTGACATCGAAATAGCCCATCTTCAGACACCATCCAGCTTTCATTTTATCAGCAGACTGAAGCGCATGTTTGTAAGAATCCCTGGGGAATTCCCAGGGAGCTTGTATCTGACAATTGCACACAGTTCACCTCAGCGGAATTTCAGCAGTTCAGTACAGACTACGACTTTCACCACACAATCTCAAGTCCTCTTTTCCCCCAAGCCAATGTAGCTGCAGAGAGAGAACTGCAAAACGGATTCTCAGTTCACTGAAATGTGGAGCTCATGCAGTATGTTCAATAAACTCATAGTTGTTAAATAACGTCGTTGTTCCCTCGTGTGACAGACTGGGAAGGATTATGCTCATCAGATGATGGGAAAGAGTAACATGATCTCTCTCTCTCACTCTTTCTCTCTCTCTAACACTCACACACACACACATACACGCAAAACATATAAGAATTTAATTTATACATGCATAGATCATTTGTTCTCAACTGGTTGGTCGCAACACAAAATGGGATACAGGTCTGCTCTGACAGAGATGTAGACAAGAAGGCAAAACAGTGATACATGCAAATAATAAAATGCAACTGACCATATAATTGTGCATAGTTGCAATGGCAAAATAAATAAGCTGATCAACTGTTATAAGAGAGAAAACATTTCCTATATTTTTTGTTGTTGTCATCAAAATCTGTTTTATTCTGAAGCACATTCATCTGTGACTTAAGCAGATGCCAACATGGACAGAAGGTGTGACATGCCCTCATCTTCATAAACCAAGAACAAAACTGTGCAAGGTAAAAGAAAACACACACTCAGAAAATCCTTAATTTCACATTTTTAAATGTTTTGTTAAGCCAGTGCAATTAATGGAAATGTGAATATTACATGTTAATCAATGAAATTATTTTTAAAGATAATTTTTGTATACGTATACAGTATGACAAAAAGGGTAATTTCTTATAGGTGCACTCAGTTCATTTTTGCTGTGTCATCTTGAACTTACAGTGAGACCTAGTGGTGTGGATAAATCATCATTCAAAATCAATATTTCCCCGTCTGTCGCTCACTTCGATAATGTGTCGAAGAAGCGACACTAGGGGACTCTCTTGTGCGCCTTTTGCATCTCTGATCTATGAGAAAAGGGCAATGAGAAATTGGCAGACAGAATTTGCATGTCCCGCCCTCGGACAACTGGTATAAAGGGAGGGAAATGCATATGTTTCATTCAGAAAATTTCTTCGGATCTGGCGATGGCAGCGTGCTTGGTGCCCGGGTACGCCCCCCGTGAACTCCCCGCCCCCCGGCACGCTCGTTGACTTCCGTCCGGGCTCGAGGCAACAGCGGCTCGCCTCACAGCCAGCCTGCCTATTCTCTTGAGCCCCCCAAGCCGGATGAGCTCGCCGCTGCATCGGAGAGCGGTCCGGCGTCTGACGCAGATGATTGCCCTTCGGCATGTCCCTGTCCCTTCGTCTTTAAGAAGCAGCCTTTGCCCCGCTTCGGGAAACCAGCATCCGCATACACAACTACCTCGACAACTGGCTCATCCTGGCCCACTCCCGAGAGTTACTATGTGCCCACAGGGCCCAGGTGCTCAGGCACCTCAGTCGTTTAGGGCTTCAGATCAACTGGGAAAAGAGCAAGCTCGCCCCGGTTCAGAGCATCTCTTTTCTTGGCATGAAGTTAGACTCAGTCTCAATGTCGGCCCACTATTTCTTTGATATAAACTTTTGAAATGTATTTCGGGAATTGTAATGCAAATTTTAAAATCAAAGGGAGTAAATTTTTACAGTCGCCAATGGCGACCTTGACAGAAATTACACTCGCAAATAAATTTATTTGGTCGCAAATGTGACCATTTTTAGTCGCAGTTTGGAGCCCTGCACAATGATGATGATTTATCGACTTTATAGACATTACATTTTTATCGTCTGTTAATGCTGAACTTCTGTAAAGCTGCTTTGAAACGATGTGTGTTGTGAAAGGCGCTATACAAATAAAATTGACTTGACTTGACTTGACTCATCAACGAGCGCATGCAGTCAGTGCTGAAATGCCTCGCCGCCTTCAGGCCGGGCACAACGGTCCCTTTAAACTTTTCCAGAGTCTCCTGGGGCATATGGCATCCTTCGCGGCAGTCCCGCCGCTGGGGTTGATGCATATGAGACTGCTTCAGCACTGGCTCCTGACTCGAGTCCCGAGATGAGCGTGTGATCATCACCCCCACCTGCCACCAAACATTCAAACCCTGGACAGACCTCTGCTTTCTGCGGACAGGAGTCCCCTTGCAGCAGGTGTCCCGTCGCGTCCTGGTCACTACCGACGCCTCCAAATTGGGTTGGGGCGCCGTGTGCAATGGGCATGCAGCTGCGGGCCATTGGAAAGGGGCCCCACTGCGCTGGCACATCAACTTGCCCTGCAGAGGTTTCTCCCACTAGTTCAGGGCAAACACATCTTGATTCAATCAGACAGCACCACCACGGTAGCGTACATAAATCGCCAAGGCGGCGTACACTCCCGCCACATGTCACATGCCAGCAGCGACTCAAGTCGCATTTCCCCCAGTGAGCCTTCTTGCGCAGGTGCTGTGCAAGATCAGGGAGGACGAGGAACAAGTCACTCTAGTGGCCCCCTACTGGCCCACTCGGACTTGGTTCACAGATCTCGTACTCCTCGCGACAGCCCCTCCCTGGCGAATTCCCCTGAGGAAGTACCTTCTTTCTCAGGGACGGGGCACGCTCTGGCATCCGCACCCAGACCTCTGGAACCTCCACGTTTGACCCCTGGATGGGATGCGGAAGATCTAGCTGATCTACCACCTACTGTCGTAGACACGATCAACCAAGCCAGAGCCCCCTTTACCAGGCAACTTTATGCCCTGATGTGATGCTTGTTTGCGAACTGGTGTTCTTCCCGGGCTGAAGACCCACAGAGGTGCGCAGTTAGATCAGTGCTCTCATTCCTGCAGGAGAGGTAGGAGGGGAGGCTGTCCCCCTCCACCTTGAAGGTGTATGTAGCCGCTATCATGGCCTACCACGACACAGTAGACGGCAAGTCTTTGGGTAAGCACGACTTAATTATCAGGTTCCTAAGAGGCGCAAAACTGACCGGGTGGATCGCTTGCACCTAGCGCCCTTTCCCTCTGCTGAGGTAAAATCGTGCACTCTTATTCCAGGAGATCCCACTAACTCGGCTCCCTGGATGACTCCTCCCTAGCCCTCTGGAATTCGCTGACCAAATCCAATAGGGGTACTCAATCTACCCTGTACTGGAATAACATACACGGCTCAGTGAGCGACAGACAGGGAACGTCTAGGTTACGGATGTAACCTCCATTCCCTGATGGAGGGAATGAGATGTTGTGTCCTCCCGGCCACGTCGCTGAACCGAGCCACTGTTACGGCCAAACCATTGTCAGCTCCTCAGAAAAATCCTGAATGAAACAGACTCATTTCCCTCCCTTCATACCCGTATGTCCGGGGGCGGAACTTGCAAATTCTGTCTGACAATTTCTCATTAGCCTTTTCTCATAGATCAGAGATGCAAAAGGCGCTCAAGAGAGACCCCTTGTGTCGCTTCTTCGACACAACTTCTCGTTCCCTCCATCAGGGAACGGAGGTTAACATTTTCTGATACAGAAGCTATTGTTAAAATTCACTATTCACAATCAGTCATGATTAATCCAAGAGTGAAAGTTTCCAATAACAAGTAAGTAGTAAGCAAGTAGTATTCAGCTGGTCACGTGATTCTACAGTAAAATGGCAGCCCCCATGATTCACTCCTGTACCCTGTAGAATAAAACAGCTTTTATAAGGTTTACTAATACAACTAGAATCCTCATCTCATGTGAGTGCTCATGATTTGATACTCATGTTTTAAAATATCTTTATTCATAATTTTTTTTAATGGGTAATAAATTACTGAGTGCACCTTTCACGTATCAATTGGCTATTCAATAATCTATGAAGTAATTAAGTTATGAAGTAAACAGGTAATATTCCCGATTATTTACAGAAACTGTATGCTGTCGATTACCATTGAAAATATTTTACTTAAACTTTTTTTTTAATATGATGCACTATCGCTTGTGCCACAGAGGAAGGTAAACATACAAAAATGCAAAAATGTCTGATAGAAGATGCCACTTGTCGTTGAGTTGGCATAATGAGGAAAGTCCTAGGGTACAGCAACTATCGGAAACAACATGCTGACATCCCATGTGATCATGTTGGTTTCAAAAGTATACCATAACACCTAAATAGGACATGGACTCAAACCTATGACCTTGGTATTGCTAGAGCCATGCTCTCTTAGTTAAACTGCAGGAACATTGAATATGTGATTAAGGATCTCTCATTTAGTTAGCAAAATTAAGTGAAATTTTCTACTTTTAAACCCTGAATTATTGTGATTCTGTTGTGTTATGAGTGATTCTGAATTGAAGACAATAACAGAAGCTCTGATGAGGAGGTGTGAAGGTGTTAGCCATTAGTGACTGTCCTTTCGAGCTATAATGAGCATATTTCACATGGATTTGGTTATTCAGTTCACAGACTGCAGCCACGGTGACCATTTAAATGGGAGGTTGACCTTCTGTTGCCTGGCAATCTGCATTAAAAGAGTGACCTCCCTCTCACTCTGGTAAAGAGCATTCACTACCATCAATATAAAGGCCAGAGAAATAGTAGAGGAGATAAAGAGATGAGGACAGAGAAGTAAAGGTGACACAAATAACATTTTCTACTAAATTATCAAAGTATAAAGTTGTTTAATTAACAGTTGTAAGAACCCTCTAGGATATATTTTTTACTTGAAATTAAATGTCTCAAACAAAACTCTTTTAAATATGTTTCAATGATGCCATACCATGAACCTTGCAATCTTTGCTTAATCCAATGACTTATTTTCTCCTTGAACATGCCTTTGTAGTAGCCTGGACCCAGTAAACAAGACTTCACATCTTTAAAGGTGCAATATGTAACAATTTTCATGTAATATTCAAATTTTTTGACAATTTGTGAACGGCTTGTAATTCAACTTCAAAATTTAGCCCTTCTCAGACTTCCTAGATTGCCTAATAAAGCCTGTAGACTGATTTTCACGCAGTTTTCATGCTTTTGCCGGGAAAATCTAAAGGATGTGACGTTTATGCGCGCTCCTGAGAGCAACAACTGTCTGTAACGCTAGGTAATGTTATCTTAGAGATGGAATCCAGTAAATGTCCAGCTCCCAGCACAACACCGACTCCTACACAAACTCAGAGTAAGCCAAAAAAATTACAAATTTATTTACTGAATCCCATCTGGCTAAGCGGGAACGTGATCATGGTCGAGTGAAAACTAGAGTGAACATCTGCAGGGCATTTGATTCCTTGGGACACATTAGTTCGGTTTTGGGGATCAAAATCAACCCTGAATTGGCGTTCTTCTTATTGGACAGGTAAGCTTACATAACTGCAATGCATGTGCAATATACAATAGTGCCATAAGGATTTTTCTGTGTAATTTTAGCTAACTTGATCTTGCCTGCTAACGCTGATGAATTGCAAGCTACCCTGCTTCGTAACTTTCAAATAATTTCAACAATCTATTTATACTTAAAGTCAGGTATACAGGATAAATTTAAGCAAATATGCTAGTGTCTTGATCGTAATACATCATATGACATCCAAAACATACAATATAGTGCAACATAACAGTGCAGTGCAACAGTAAACTGTTTGGTATTGTTCAGTAGTATGTAGCTGTATGTGTGTATTAGTATGCTATGGTAAGTAGTTTTAGTTTAGTCTTAAAGTTTGTAGTAAAACAATTATAACTGTGTAATTTTAATTATGCTACCTCATCTGTCAGCATGATGCCAGTGGATCACGTTCAGTCTCTTTGTACGTTATGTCATTGTTTTGGATGATGCTCACTCGCTCGCATCCCAATGGAGTGTGTGTACGAGTGCGAGAAACAGGTAGATGGCTGTAGTTAAACTTTAGTAGTTAAACGGCTCAGGCTCATTAATAAAAGAGGGTTTCTGAATCTTACATACTGCACCTTTTACCTGAAAAAACAACAAACAAACAAAAAACCTGCCAGTCAATCAGTTTGGAGCTTGCATTTAGAAACCTTCATTGTAGTAAACAAAAGCCAATATTGCCACTAGTTTACTTGTTGGTGAGTGCATTCAGAGTGTCCTAGGTGTGTTTTAATCATCATGATCACACGGAAAATCAACATGTTGTTCCAGAATGTTCATGTATCCTGAAATTACATTTATGCATTTGGCAGACGCTTTTATCCAAAGCGACTTACAGTGCACTTATTACAGGGACAATCCCCCCCGGAGCAACCTGGAGTTAAGTGCCTGGCTCAAGGACACAATGGTGGTGGCTGTGGGGATCGAACCAGCGACATTCTGATTAACAGTTGTGCTTTAGCCCACTACGCCACCACCACCATTCGTTGCTCTGTAAGAGAAGCTTTGTCACAGTCTCTTGCATGTGACTGTGAACAATCTTTTCTAACAGACTCATAGTTTTCATAAATACATTTTTTTGGGTTTGCATTTCTCTAAGATACATCAGATTTAGAGGCATAACTGATCTCCAAATATCAAGACATATGAAACTGCACAAGCTCTTATAGATTTCTGTGAACGATCGCCTGTTTGCCTGTGATTGTGTGTAAAAAAGTATTTTTTTATTCATGATGACTTCTGTAAATGCAAACAGTCGCCACAGACCTCTCCATAGGGATGTGGTCAGACTTGGCCAGAGCTGCATGTAGGAGGACTGAACTATGAACAGAGGTCACAAAAACAACACCCCCACATATACACTCAAAGACACAAAGAATAGTGGCTTGACTTCAGAAGGCTGTGTGATGTTTGGCAGTTTATGGTATATCCAAACAAGCAGGCAGGAAACAGAGAAAGACAATAGAGGGCATGACCAAAGCATGTACAGTAGGTGTGCATTCATCCAAACACACCCAGAATCGGCTGTGTATGTAGACAGCTGAAGACCACAAAAAATATGGGATTCATCATTTAAAACATAAAACTGCTGTACCTCTAGGTCTCAAATAAAATAAGCAAATCATCTTCACTTACCATGTTAATTCCTTCAGTGTTTCTTGCTTCCATTACAAGATGCTCTTTTGAATATTCTCACATCATGCTGAATAACACGGATCATTAGGTTTAGCACAAACTTGTGGAGTCCATGTCAGCTCGAGTGCATGGTTTTATTAAAGCAAAAGTGGAACATACCAAATGCTTACACCCGTTTTACATAGTACACCAAAACAGTGGGTGAGCAGAGCCAAAGCAGTGCATCACGACACCTTTTGCAGCAAACAACGCTTGTGCTTTTAAACCATCAGTACTCTATACAGAAAATAAAGATATAAAATGGTTATCATGAGTGAGCTATTGATAAGTCTTAATTACATGATGCAAATGTAATTGCATTGTAATGTAATGTAGTCATGAAGAATTATTCCATGTAGTGACAGCCTACACTATAGACAATGTGGCTGTGAGGGATAGACCATCTCTTCAATGGCACGAACGGTATAAAGCTGTATAAAGCTCCAAGATTACATCTGATTTTCAACAACTCATGTTGTCTGGAGTTCTTTGTACACTGAAAGTTCTTGGACAGATCTTTTATCAATATTTTGTCTGTGGAACGATCCAAAAACAATTTAATCTGCAGTACATGCACAACCACTGAATAGAGATATCTCTTTTGTTCAAACACTAGACAAAACTTTTAAGTGTTGAGTACTTTTCTCACAAAAAGGACACAAATATTCCAAGAATATGTGTTAATGTGGTATATTGAAACAATCTGTATTATTGTGCATTCAAAGGTATTTACAGAGGCAAATAATTAATTACAGAATTTCTGTAATGTATAAATGTATAGAGACACAGTAACAAGTGTCGCCACAGGTATGCACAGAGAAAACACTAGCGATGCGCTTCATTCGAGATAACGCGCCATTGGTGAAACATCGCATGTGAGTTATTCCTGCTCTAATCATTCTCATTTTTCAAGTATTAATGCACTAAACACCCATCACACTACCTCAAACGAGAGATGATATTACACTGAAAATGTAAGTATTGGTTTTTAATTTTATAAGGAGAGTTTCATAAGTTCAGTGTACCTAAGCACATGGTTAGCATGCATGCGCTGCGATTAGCACGTCATGCCGCGATACGCAATAAATGGTGGAGATAAATGTGTCATTCTGATAAATAAACGTTTCTGTTGAGAATGTCTGTTGAGAGTAAAATGAGATCCAAAACTTGCATTTTCGGTAGAGAAAATATGTTAACATGCTAATGTTACATGTAATGTTGAATTCATTCGAGATGTAGCGCCATTGGTGAAGCATCGCATCTGAGATGTTCCTTCTCTTATTATTCTCCTTTTTCAGGAGTAGTACATTAACTCGCCATTTGCAACAGCTGAGGTACATGCATTCCACGCTTTTTCATTTGTTAATTAATCCTTATAAAAAGTTGAGAGTAATAGGCACTTTGTTTCACTACAATCAGTCTTGTGTCAACCATCAGCAATACATGAAGTACATTTGTTTACCTTTTAACACTGTATGTGGGTATTGCAGATAACCCTTTAATAATAATAATAATAATAATAATAATAATAATAATAATAATAATGTATTACCTGCTCTTTATAATAATAGTATTTAATAGACAGTTTTATTTTTTGTTTTATTAAGCCTATAAAATGTAGTATACTGTAGTTTTAGATTATGGTAAATGGTCTGCAATTATATAGCACTTTTTTTAACCTTAGAGGTTACCAAAGTGTTTTACACTGTGTACCAATCATCCATTCACAATCACATTCATACACCAATGGTGGCAGAGCTGCCATGCAAGGCACTAGCCTGCCATTGGGAGCAACTTGGGGTTCAGTGTCTTGCCCAAGGACACTTCGGCATGTGGAATCATGTGGGCCGGGAATCAAACCACCAACCCTGCGATTGGCAGCCAACCCGCTCTACCACCTGAGCCAGAGGCGCCCCTAGAGATAGAGATAGAGATAGAGATAAAACTCTATGTCTGTTTAAGCTACATCGTTAAAATCATTTTCTTTTAATTTATGTTATTTATTTGTATTACTTTATTTTGTTTTCCTTCCAGCTGTAATTATTATAAAAACACACTAGACTACAAATATTTACTTATTCTGTGCACTATATACTTTTTATGTCAACTCATCTTCATGATGTTCATCAACAGTGCATTGTCACTTTATAACAGTGTAAAAAAAATTGTCTAAATGTCGACTAAATTCCTGCTGCACTGCAGTTTCTATGCTGCTTCTGCTTTGCTGCCTCGGGGTGTAATATATTCTGAAATTCGTGTTGATTTTCCATTTAAATTATCACTCAAATTGTTATGCTGATCACAAAACTTGAAATGAATATAACTTAATTATTTATAATATACAGTATATATGTATACATATATATATACACACCGATCAGCCACAACATTAAAACTTCCTGCCTAATATTGTGTAGGCCCCCCTCGTGCCGCCAAAACAGCGGCAACTCACATCTCAGAATAGCCTGAGATGTTATTCTTCTCCCCACAATTGTACAGAGCGGTTATCTGAGTTACCGTAGACTTTGTTCGAATCAGTCTGGCCATTCTCTGTTGACCTCTCTCATCAACAAGGCAATTCCTTCCACAGAACTGCCACTCATTCTATGGTTTTTGTTTTAGACACAATTCGGAGTAAATTCTAGAGACTGCTGTGCATGAAAATACCAAGAGATCTGCTGTTACAGAAATACTTCAACTAGCCCATCTGGCACCAACAATCATGCCATTGTTCAAATCACTAAGATGACATTTTTTCCACATTCTAATGGTTGAAGCTCCTGACCTGTATCCGCATGATTTTGTGCACTGCTGTCACGTGATTGGCTGATTAGATAATCGCATGGATGATTATTGGTGCTAGGCAGGCTGGTTTGAGTATTTCTAACTGCTGATCTCTTGGGATTTTCACACAGGCTCTAGAATTTACTCCAAATGGTGCCAAAAACAAAAAACATCCAGGGAGCAGCAGTTCTGGGGACGGAAACGCCTTGCTGATGAGAAAGGTCAACAGAAAATATCCAGACTAGTTCGAACTGACAAAGTCTACGGTAACTCAGATAACCACTCTGTACAATTGTAGTAAGAAGAAAAGCATCTCAGAATGCTATTTTGGTGGCACGAGGGGGACCTACACAATAATAGGCAGGTGGCTTTAATGTTGTAATGCTGTGTGTGTGTGTATATATATATATATATATATACACAAACAAATTATATTAGGAACGTGCCCAAAGCCGAATACCTTATTCGGAAAGGCACAAATAATGACTTTAAAACAAATTACGGATTCATCTGAATAATATAAAAAATCTTTGTTTGAATGATTGTCCAAGAGGCACAAGGATAAAGTGACATTTTAATAAACATATGCAAAATCAATAACAAACTAAATTTCACAGACCACATCTCAAAGAATGCAAGATCATGTAGATTTACACTCTACAATATCAGGAAGATAAGACCCTTCCTCTCTGAACATGCCACACAACTTCTTGTTCAGTCACTTGCAGGGGTGGAAAGAAAACTGAAAAATCATACTCAAGTAGAAGTACTGTTACTTCCAAAAAAATGTAGTGTGAATAGAGTAAAAGTAGTAAAAACTACTCAAGTAAGAGTAAAAGAGTAGATCATTTAAAAGTACTCATGAGTAGTGAGTATTGAGTTGCAAAACCTATGCCCCATTATAATGAACACTTTATGCCAATTTTAAAAATACATCACTTATCTATGATAAACACTACATGAATCTGATTCCAAAAAATAAAAGGGTGACATGATATCAGAAATGAAAAGATAAAAAATCATAATGAATGAAACAATTACATTAAAATCAGTTTATGTGTAGGGTTTAAATTTCCCTTAATGCTGACAGAGCATTATTGTTGTGCATAAAACATGTTCAAACAATGCAAGGAATGCAAAAAAATAAATAAAATAAAATAAAAATAAGCAGGCTACATCACACTTAAAAAGTTATAATTCACCCAAAAATGAAAATTCTCTCATCAATTTACTCACCCTCATGCCATCCTGGATGTGTATGACTTTCATTCTTCTGCAGAACACAAATTAAGATTTTTACAAGAATACCTCAGCTCTTTTGGTCCATACAATGAAAGTGAATCGGTGCTAAAATAGTGAAGCTCAACAAATCACATAAATCATCATAAAAGTAATATAATCCATGTGCCTCCAGTGGTTTAATCCATGTCTTCAGAAGCGATATAATAGATGTGGTGAGAAACAGATCAATATTTAATAAATGTTTTACTAATTATCCTCCCTGCCCAGTCAATCTCCACTTTAACTTTCAATTTCTTCTTCTTGTGTTTTTGATGATTCACATTCTTCATGCATATCACCACCTACTGGGCAGAGAGAAGAATTTAGGCAAAAATTGACTTAAATATTGATCTGTTTCTCTCCAACACCTGTCATATAATTTCTGAAGTCATGGATTAAACCACTAGAGTTGTATGTACTACTTTTATGCTGCTTTTTGGAACGTCAACATTTTGGCACCCCTTCACTTGCACTGAATGGACCTACAGAGCTGAAATATTCTTCTAATAATCTTAGTTTGTGTTCTGAAGAAAGAAAGTCAGGGACATATGGCATGAGGGTGAGTAAATTATAAGAGAATTTTCATTTTTGTGTGAATTATTTTTTAAGTAGCACATGGGGGGCCACGTTGTCCTCCTTTTGAGATACAATGTTCAACATTTATTTTGTTCTTGTATCTTTTCAGCCAAGAAATAGTTGTGTTCTCATTCTAATGCATGATGCACAATTTTCTAGAAGTTTGTGACTGGTGGAATGTTCTGCATGAAGTATTGCTCTGCAAATGTTGATACTTTTCTATCTTTATAAAGGCTAAGCATAATTATAAATTATTTTATCATCTCTACTTTCCTGGTAATTTATTATAATTTTGTAATATAGTTTTGTAATTAAATAAAGGATCTGAATGAATGATAATTTTTTTTTTCTAAAACACATTTGCCACAATTAAAGGCACCTCTAGAAATTCTTATGAGTTCAATATATCTGAAGTGTATTTCCATTCATATTTAATTTTTTTTAGTACACCTGGGTGACTAGGAATGTGAAAATGTTCAGCCATGACTTTCACATGGGTATAAATATGAGGTAACACAGGCCAAATTCCCTTAGTCATCCACCACAATGGGTAAGACCAACGAATATAGTTATGATGTGCGGCAAAATGTTGTTGAGTTCAACAAAATGGGAAGTGGTTATAAGAAAATAGCTAAAGCACTGAAAATGCCCATTTCCACCATCAGGGCAATAATTCAGAAGTTCCAATCAACTGGATATGTTACAAATTGGCCAAGAAGAGGACATGTGTCTCTACTCTCTCCATGCTCAGGAGGATGTTGAAGTGGCCAAAAATTCTCCAAGGATCTCAGCTGGAGATTTGCAGAAATTGGTTGCGTCTTGGGGTCAGAAATTCTCTAAAACTACAATCAGACGTCACCTACATCACCACAAGTTGTTAGGGAGGTTTCAAGAAAAAAAGCCTCTGCTCTCATTCAACAACAAACTAAAGCATTTTTGCAGACACCACAGGAACTTCAAATGGGACAGGGTTCTATGGTCAAATAAAACAAAAATAGAGCTTTTTTGCAGCAAACGCCAGAGATGGGTTTGGCGCACTCAGAGAGGTAGCCATATGGAAAAGTACCCCATGCCCACGGTTAACTATGGTGGTGGATTTTTTTTAAGTTGTGGGGCTGTTTTTATGCCAGAGGTTCTGAACATCTTATTCGGATACATGACATCATGGACTTTATCAATTACCAACAGATAAAAAATCTAAATCTGACTGCCTCTACCAGAAAGCATAAAATGGGCCATGGATGGATCTTCCAGCAGGACAATGATCAAAAAAAAAAAACATTAAAAATAAAATGTCTCAAAAAAATGTTTTTAAAAATAACATAAAAAATGTCTCACTGACAACTAAATAAAGGTTCTGCCATGGCCATCCCAGCCTCCTGACCTGAACCCCATAGAAAACATGTGGGGTGAACTGAAGAGGAGAGTCCACCAGTATGGACCTCAGAATTTGAAGGATCTGGAGAGATAAAGGAATGGTCTCAGATGCCTTGCTATGAGTTCTCCAACCTCATTAGGCATTATGGGGAAGACTAAGAGCTGTTATCTTGGCAAAGGGAGGTTGCACAATGTATTGAAGAAATGGGTGCCAGTAACTGTGACACATATATTTGACCAACATTTTTTTTTTGATAAAGCTTGTGTTGTGTTTGCAATTGTTTGATATCCATTTGAAGATATATTTTTGAGAATATTTTGAATGGAAGATCAAATGGATAAGTCTTATTTTCCACAGCCTTCTTTGCTCATATTTACCAAGGGTACCAATATTTTTGGCCACAACTATATATATATATATATATATATATATATATATATATATATACACACACACAGTTGAAGTCAGAAATTTACATGCTTTTTCAGTTCTGCCCACAAATGTTATATCAGATTGAGGTAAGGGCTTTGAGATTGCCACTCAAATACCTTGACTTTGTTGTCCTTGAGCCATTTTGTCACAACTTTGGAGGTATGCTTGAGGTTATTGTCCATTTGGAAGACCCATTTGCGACCAAGCTTTAACTTCATGGCTTATGTCTTGAGATTTTGGTTCAATATATCTACATAATTTTCTTTCTTCGTGATGCCATCTATTTTATGAAGTGCACCAGTCCTTCCGACAGCAAAGCACCCCCACAACATGATGCTGCCAGCCCCATGGTTCACGGTTGGGATGGTGTTCTTCGGCTTTAAGCCTCACCCTTTTTCCTCCAAAAATAACGATGGTCATTAAGGCCAAAATGTAGACCAGAGGAAATTTCTCCAAGATCTTTGACCCATGTGCACTTGGAAACTGGAGTCTGGCTGGGGTTTTTAGAACATTGGCTTCTTCCTTCCTGAGCAGCCTTTCAGTTTATGTTGATATAGGTCTCATTTTACTGTGGATATAGATACTTGTCTACCTATTTCCCCCAGCATCTTCACAAGGTCCTTTTCTGGGACTGATTTGCACTATTTGAACCCAACTATATAGTTGATGCCAGGGCATTGCTGTGGTTGTGGTTTCTAAGGTGATATGAATAGTATTCAGCATGTTGTCATGTTTGTTGCTAGGGGTTCTGGGTTGTTGCCAAGTCTGGTCTCTAGATATAGCTTTTAATAAGGAAATGTACCACCTATTTTATCGTCTGCTAGGCAAAAATCTTAAGTCTGAACACACAGAAAAGTAATAGCACACCTCTCCTGTATAAACAGTACAATTTCAGGTATCATTCATGCCCATAGTACAAATGTTTGGAAAAAATGACATGCTAATGTTTAATACTTGTGATAAGGAGTTTGTTCAATCTAATATTAGCAATGGTGACAGCTAAGCTTTCCTAATAAAGCACAACTATTAATCTTCTAAATGTCTCACAAGTCGCATCATTCTAAAAAAACAAACAATAAACATGGTAAAGGTGAATATGTTAGTGTGTTTCAAAAACCAGGAGCACATCTATCTCTCACACTCCATAAACATTTTTCTTTGTGGGCAAACATTTGAATCCAAATGTTTGCAATTGAAAGCATGTTTCTGGGTAAACTCTGAAGACACTGCACCGAAGAACCATCAATGATCGACCTAGGCAACTAATGGGATGTTCATAATTCAAACAAACAATAGTCTCTATCCATAATGAGACACCCCACTTCTCTGCTTTCTTTATTTAGAGAAAAATAAGTTTATTTTACCCACAAAAGTGCAAACACAGAAACAAGTGGAATTTTACTCAGCCCATCTGTATGTGTTGAAAGAGAATGAGTTTCCCAAACACTGCCATTGTTTTTGTGCTGTAATCCACAAGTACTCTAAAGGTGTTGCCCAGCTGTGGTGACTGCCCGAAGGGGAACATTCTGGAACATTTCAGGCTGTGTACAGGATATGGACAGCTCTCAAATGCCTTACCAAGCTTAGGTCTTTATCCCCTGGATTACGTCCGGAACTATTGCCCCTGCACGCACTTTCAACTCCATGCAAAGAAGAGAGAAAACGAGTGAGAGAGATCGAGAGATGGGTGGATGGTTTCATTATCTGGTGTATTTTTTAGGTTAGAAGGTTAGATGTGGTTGAAAGGAAGAGTCGCCTAGTTCGGCCTATTAGACAGATGTGGATCCAGTAAGGATGGATATTGCAAACCATCCAAGCATCCATGCATTTTCTATAGCCATTTATCATTTGCAGGGTTGAGGCTAGTGCTGGAGCCTATCTAGCTGTCTCTGTCCGAAGATAGGGAACCACCCTGGTCTGCATTTCCCAAAAGCATCATAACCCTAAGTAGATTGAAGAAGCCATTGGCACCAATGGTCTCTACGATCAACTTAAGCTTGGGAAACACAGCCTTGGAAGTTGGTCAGTCCATCACAGGGCAAACACATTCACACTATCACTCACACTTACGGGCAATTGAAAGTCTCCAATTCACTTGACCTGCATGTCTTTGGACTGAGGGCTAAACTGGAGCACATGGAGAGAGGAATAGTTTAAAGATACATATATTTATTTTATCATTTACACATCCTCACACAATTTCATTAAAAAACTTCTAAAAAGTAAAACCAATATAAATGTAGACAATTTCAATTGTGTCATTATACAGGTACTTCTGAAGCCACAGTTGCTTTGTGTGAGGAACAGACTGAAAATTAAACAAGTCATTATTCACTTAAAATCTACTGTAGCTCTCAAATCTAATCTGCACTTGTGTACATTCAACCATGGTGGGTCAAGATTTCTCATGAGACAAGCAAGAAACAATGGTGTTTGGTGCCATTGATAGAAAACCTGGCACAATTTGGAAGGATGCAGTGCATCAAAGGCCATGATGCAGTTGTACACAGATATTTTGTGAAATATTTCAGCTGATGTATCATTTTCTAAGCACAAATTATTGAGGTCAGCAATTCTGTCAAAATGGGATAATCAGGCTGGATTTTCTGACTCAACGCGAGGAAAGCTGCCTCTCAGAGAGTGCTTAAGTCTCGCAGTCCTGACTACACAACATCAAATAACATTAATGATTCTGACGATGCTGCAAAACACTCCAGTCCAACAGCATGCCCACGTCAGCATGTTAGCGTGCTCCTCGTGGGATGTGCCAGACTGTGGCATCAGATTCTTTAGCGTTTGTTTGTTAGCCTGAGTTTGCACGTTCTGGTTGGCAGATAGGAGGAATCCCCCCCCCCCCCCAAAAAAAATATTTATTCATTTACCCAACCTCATGTTGTTCATGAGATTTCTGAAGAACATCAAAGATGACAAAATGACAACCTCAGTCACCATTCACTTTTATTTTATGGTAAAAAGATTCAATGAAAGTGAACATTGACAACAACATGGTGACCGCATGTTGTCGGCAACATTCACTTTCATTGCATCTTTTCTCTGATGTTGGAATTTTCTTTTAATTTTTTGTGAACTATCCTTAAAAACCAGCCTAAGCTGGTTTGCTGGTCTTAGCTGCTTTTTGATGGCCTGACCAGCTAAAAAAAGCCCAAAACCCTCATAAACCAGCCAAAAGATTAGCCTGACCAGGCTGGGAGACCTGCAATCCAGTAGGTAAAATATTACCATGGTAACGTTCGAAAGAACCTGTTGGCGTAAGAAGCTGAAACATATTGCTGCCATGCATTTTTGGTCATATTTGTTGTGCAGTACAGTGTTAGTTCAGACAAGGTACTGTAGAGAAAGACAGGTATGTGTGTGTGTGACTGTGCAGGTATGTAATTGAGAGGGCTCACTGGTCATTAAGGTGCTCATTGGTCATTAAGCTCGCTCTGGGAACTCATTCACAGCCAGGGCTAATTAAAGACCTGTTCAATTGTGCACATGGGAAAATGACTAATCACTTTTCCCGACATAAAAAATGATGATTAAACAGAAGCCACAATGGGCTGCATTGATATATACACCGAGTTACTACAATGGCCTTCCAGACTGATCTGAGACCAGTCAGTTTTTAAAAATGATTATTAGGTGATAAGCATGTAGTAAAAAGTCACTCGCAAGGTCGACTGCTACCTGGAGCATTAGTAAATGGGTCACCAGAAGCCTTTGAGCAGGGGTGGAGTATGGTTATCCTCCTAAAACAATACATTAACAACAGAAATCTCTTCCCAGAAGTTTGAAATACAGCCCTCTTTTGAAAGATATATTGTAAAATGCCAGAGCACTGACCTTGTAACCCTTCTCTAGCACAAGATCACACAATAAAATACACCAGTCAGTACTTGGAGAAACATATTCACCTTTTGGCACAAGACAATTAATAACTGTTGGTTATTCGTGTTTTTGAGACGTTATAGACATTACAGCTGATTTTCTATAAAGCTGAATGAATTATTCTGATTAAAAATAATGGCCAGCATCATCAAATCACTGCCAACCATGTTAAAATAAAATTTTGTATGATAAAATTCTGAATCTATGTACTGATTATCATTGTCCCATGTATGCCGAACATGTTGAGTGATCCAAACATCATCTGCAGCTTGAAACAGAACTTTAGGTTGGATTTTAGAAATGAATGCACTTATCTGCACAGAAAGCTATAGGATGCACCCTTGCTCCCTTGCTCTCTATTTAGTGAATGACACTAACCTCCAGTGTGCTGTCTATCTGCACTAGTCTCAGAAAAGTTGCACCTTAATTTCATCCTAACTCCATATAAAGCCTCTGAAAGCAACATGTTTCAGCTTTTGGATGAATAAATGTATTCTTAATGTGAAAATGCATAGTAAATATATAAGAATGCATTTGCTAATGTTAATGAATAGAACCGTATTGTTTAACAAAATAAACAATTACAAAATTTATATTAAAATGAAGCAAAATGAACCACAGATTTGCTACTTTTGAAAATTCAATCCATATGTGGACTTCATGTTTATTAACGCACTGTGTAAAAAATATTTTAAAGCGGCACATCAAACTAATCTAGAGATGCTACTATTTACAACCAAACAGGTTTCAATAAAAAAGATTTCTTTCCAGAGGCACTTTTGTTGGCACTGCTCATGTAGCAGCGCTTCCTGGAAATCAACATCTTGTTGTTTTCTTGTGTATTTTTTTTATTCATTTTTTACATGTCTTTTATTTTGAAATTCTAGTTCCCTGTCAAAAAGCTACATTTATGATGCTGCGCTGAGTTAGCGCTTTGGAAACAACTTTAGGTGTGACCAGCTGTGAATATGTGTGCAACATGTCAATGAACATTGACCGAAATGTATAGCCTCTGCCGGTGTAATCATTGGATGCACCTGTAGCAGGGCTATAAATAGATGCGTCACAGGTGCATCGTCACATCTTTTGTCTTCAGATCACTCTGTGTGTGTGTTGTGCTTCTTGACTGTCAGAACTTTCTACTTTTCTCTGTTAGGAGTTAGAATTGTTAGGCAGTGCGCAGGAACCTTCCTCTTTAAAAAAAAAGATGAAAAAGAATGACTGATAAACAAAGCAAGGGGTGTGTGTTCCCATGTTTACGCTCTATGGCTGAAACGGACACACACCAGTTTTGCTTTGTGTGTTTGGGGGAAGAGCATGCTGCTCTTGTGTTGCGGCAGGGCGGGTGCAGGCATTGCGATCTGTTTACAGTCAAAATGCTTCACACTCGTCTTTCTTACTTCCAAGAGCCAGCGCTTACTCTTTCATTGTGGGGCTTTCGCATAGATCTGGCTGAGGATCGAGAGACGGGTCCGTCCCTATAGCTCGCTCCCTCCCCAGATCCAGCTGATCCTTCTCGTAAGCCTGAAGTGCGCTTCGGCAGATCTTCGGTTCATGAGAGGGATGCTGAACCTCTGAACATTCCACGAACAATAATACAATAATAAAGCAGCTGAGGAATTACTCGAGGTGGTTACTCGGGCTGCGGCCAGGCTACAGTTAGACTGGCAGCATGTTTGTGATGCGCCAGACTGATCCTCTCCGCACACATTCATAAGATTTTATAGTTTGGATGTTCATGCCACTCCGGGCTCTTATGTCCTTGAGTCAACATCACAAGCTCATGTCTGAGACCTCTAGCGCTAGCACAACTACACAACTGAAAGGGGTCTGGGACATCCACAGTGTGGCGGTGTGGGTATTCTCATTCCCAAAGCACTAAATCAGCGCAGCATCAAAGTGTAGCTTTTTGACAGGGAACGTCTCGGGTTACTTAACCCCTGTTCCTTGATAAAAGCGGAACGAGATGCTGTGCTTCATTGCCACACTGGGATGCCCCAGGACTACTCTTCAGACAAAATACCTGGCAATGCTCCTGTGACTCTATTCTATTTGCATCCAATGATGTCACCAGCAGAGGTTATAAATTCTGGTCAATTTCATTGACGTGTTGCACACATATTCACAGCTGGTCACACCTTAATTTGTTCCCAAAGCGCTAAATCAGCACAGCATCTCGTTCCGCTTTTATCAGGGAACAGGGGTTACAGTTAAGTAACCCGAGATGTTCCTGTTTCATGTCATGTGGTTCCCTAGTCATGTGTCCTTTGTCCTTTGTCAGGTATTGTGTTTGGTTTAATGTTGTCAAGTCAAGTCAAGTCAGTTCCACTTCATGTTGGATTTCACTATGTAAATAAACTACACTTGGGTTAATTTTTACTTCATCGTTATCGTCTTCATTATCGTCATTGCCAGAACTAACGTTACAGTTGTTATGTCAGGTGATGAAAAGCACCAGAACATTAACCCTTAAATGACAGTTTATAGTCTTGCAAACAGTATTCAGTTGGTTTTAATTAATTGAAATTATGCATTGCATATAGAGAGTCAAAATAAAACATGGTCGTACGAGAAGGTTATCAAGAGTTTTTGAAACATGGCAGCTGGTTTGTTACTTGTGCATGGTGTTATACCAGCTCTAACAAGCTTGACCAAAGTGCTCTGCCAGGTCAAACCAGGTTGAAAATCTGGTAGTCCAGCTGATCAACTATCAAGTCCAGCTTGGACTAAGGGACTAAATTGTTTGAGTTCATGTTTACTAAAAGTATGAAAAAGTGTGTAAATCTGGACTAAGTAGACTTAAATTGAGATTTTCATCAAAACATGCCATAAGTAATCCAAAAATAAAAATAAATGCTATAAAAATTTTAGTTGTATAATTTGTGTTCAGTACCAGATTACATTTCAGGTGTAATCTACACTGCTGCACACAACAACACTGATGGCTGTTGTCTCAGTTGACAGATTTCCAATGATATAAGTCAAGCCTGGTCTAATGAACATTGCGTGACCGTGGCGACATTTTTGCAAAAACGAAATTACGTATGTGCTTCATTACACGTTTCTTTCCCAGTGAAATGTTCAGCGTGGGGCGCCAAAAAGTGAATGAAATGGTGTCATAATCAGATGAGCTTTTAAGTTAAATTTTAGATGGAGGTTAAAATTAGTAAAACGTACCTCGCTATCCTAAACCTAACCAATAGAGATCTTATATTAAATATAAAGAGATACACAAAACAGACATCCTTACCCTAAACCAACGCCTTCACTTAACCAATGAAGTCCAAAAACAAAAGTTAATTTTCTGAAGCAAGCACATAATTTTGTGTCTCTTCAATGACACTCTTTTCTCAAGTGTCAGCTTGTGGTATGTAACCGTGGTCTTCCGAGTTTGAAATCCAGTGAGATAACGCAGAAGCTAATCACACTGGAATAAATGTTTAAATGTAGGAAATTTTTCAAATGATGTGATGAGTAAAAGTGTTTCGATATCATAACATAGTGTGAGTAATAGTGTGAAAAATAGTGTTGGTAAAGTCATAATCAGCCATTGTACTTGTGATTTGTGTGAAAGTGAATAAAACACACAGCTGTTGTACTGCCACAGAGCAGAAGGCAGCACGTAAAAGTCAGTTTGCACAAATAAAGCTATAGTAACCATAATTCTAGGAAGCTAGGTTGTATAAGTCTCTTGCATCACTATTTAGTCTCTTTCTTCTCATTATAACGTAATTTCAACTCAAAACATTATGTCCATTATTTTTTTGGTTAGTATCCATATAAAAAGCGGGATAATGTACAGTGTCAGTCATTAAAGGGATAGTTCACCCAAAAATAAAAATTCTCTCATCATTTACTCATACTTATGCCATCCCAGCTGTGACTTTCTTTTATTTGCTGAACTCAAATGAAGATTTTTAGAAGAATTTCTCAGTTCTTTTGGAACTTTCTCAGTTCCATACAATGCAAGTGAATGGGTGCCAAAATTTTGAAGCTCCAAATATCACACAAGTTTGCATAAACGTAATACATATGACTCCAGTATTTTAATCCATATCTTCAGAAATGTTATTATAGGTGTGGGTTAGAAACAGATCAATATTTATATAATTTTTTACTATAAATTCTCCTCCCTGCACAGTCAATCTCCACTTTCACATTCTTCTTCATGTGTTTTTGATCATTCACATTCTTCAAGCATATCGCCTCCTACTGGGAGGGGAGAATCATTTCTAGCAAAAAAGGACTTAAATATTGATCTGTTTCTCACCCATAACCTATAATATCACTTCTGAAGAAATAGGTTAAAACACTGGAGTCATATGGATTACTTTTATGATGCCTGTGTGCACTTTTTGGAGCGTCAACATTTCAGCACCCATTCACTTGCTTTGTGAGGATCTACAGAGCTGAAATATTTTTTCACAAAAGAATAGGAAGGGTGAGATGCATGTTGAGTGAGTTACGCTATCAGTTAGCAAGTGACAATCAAAGGTGTGGTATATATATATATATATATATATATATATATATATATATATATATATATATATATATATATATATAGATATATATATATATAATATGATATAAATATAATTTTTTTCAAATATTTCAAGATAACTATGTATCATTATTTCATCATTATATAGTGAATTATATTTATATGAGGGGCTTTCTCAGCAAATATGTGTATATGCGATTAAAAGCGATTAATCGCGATTAATTAATCGGGACACCATGTAATTAATTTTTTTAATTGATTGACAGCCCTAATCTAAATATTTGTTACTTAATGCATCTAGATGAAACATCTCTTCCAATATCTGACCAAGACAGGCATTTTGACCATTCACCCTCCCACAATATAGAGTGCTCTTCTTGCTTATACCTGTATACTGTATCGGTACTGTAAAGAGTCAAATCATTTTTATTTGTATAGCGCTTTTTACAAAAGATGCCATTTCAAAGCAGCTGTAAAGGAAATTATACTATATTATAAATTATGCTATAACAGAAAATAAAGGCAATAAAGTCATTATTGTGCTATTTGATAAAAATGTGATTGTTGATTGTGTCTTAATATGTAAATAATATTTATATATAGACCCCCAGTGAGCCAGCCAAAAAAAACTTGATAAGATGTTGGTAAATGGAGAAAAATAACCTTTGGAGAATCAATGCTCATTATGTGGACCAGTACCCTTCTGGCTAAACAGCATGAATATACACTCACCTAAAGGATTATTAGGAACACCTGTTCAATTTCTAATTAATGCAATTATCTAATCAACCAATCACATGGCAGTTGCTTCAATGCATTTAGGGGTGTGGTCCTGGTCAAGATAATCTCCTGAACTCCAAACTGAATGTCAGAATGGGAAAGAAAGGTGATTTAAGCAATTTTGAGCGTGGCATGGTTGTTGGTGCCAGACGGGCCGGTCTGAGTATTTCACAATCTGCTCAGTTACTGGGATTTTCACGCACAATCATTTCTAGGGTTTACAAAGAATGGTGTGAAAAGGGAAAAACATCCAGTATGCGGCAGTCCTGTGGGCGAAAATGCCTTGTTGATGCTAGAGGTCAGAGGAGAATGGGCCGACTGATTCAAGCTGATAGAAGAGCAACTTTGACTGAAATAACCACTCGTTACAACCGAGGTATGCAGCAAAGCATTTGTGAAGCCACAACACGCACAACCTTAAGGCGGATGGGCTACAACAGCAGAAGACCCCACCGGGTACCACTCATCTCCACTACAAATAGGAAAAAGAGGCTACAATTTGCAAGAGCTCACCAAAATTGGACAGTTGAAGACTGGAAAAATGTTGCCTGGTCTGATGAGTCTCGATTTCTGTTGAGACATTCAGATGGTAGAGTCAGAATTTGGCGTAAACAGAATGAGAACATGGATCCATCATGCCTTGTTACCACTGTGCAGGCTGCTGGTGGTGGTGTAATGGTGTGGGGGATGTTTTCTTGGCACACTTTAGGCCCCTTAGTGCCAATTGGGCATCGTTTAAATGCCACGGCCTACCTGAGCATTGTTTCTGACCATGTCCATCCCTTTATGGCCACCATGTACCCATCCTCTGATGGCTACTTCCAGCAGGATAATGCACCATGTCACAAAGCTCGAATCATTTCAAATTGGTTTCTTGAACATGACAATGAGTTCACTGTACTAAAATGGCCCCCACAGTCACCAGATCTCAACCCAATAGAGCATCTTTGGGATGTGGTGGAACGGGAGCTTCGTGCCCTGGATGTGCATCCCACAAATCTCCATCAACTGCAAGATGCTATCCTATCAATATGGGCCAACATTTCTAAAGAATGCTTTCAGCACCTTGTTGAATCAATGCCACGTAGAATTAAGGCAGTTCTGAAGGTGAAAGGGGGTCAAACACAGTATTAGTATGGTGTTCCTAATAATCCATTAGGTGAGTGTAATGCCAATAAAAGTTATTTATGTGAAGAACATGTCATGGTTAACATAGTAAACTAAGTAAACAAATGAGTTTGCCCCACAGGGATTAATAAAGCTGTCAATCAATCAATCAATTAAATGTTAGAGTTCAATTAAATGCCAATGTTTAAAGAAAATTACTTTGTATGAACTGTAAGATTGGTGCCAAAGTCTTTGAAGTCATCCTGTATTAACTGTGGAAGTGCATGTAGATACAGTTTCCTTTTTATTTGGCCGATGAAGGCTTTTGTTGCCAGTTAATTCGTTGCATATGTCTTTCATTTTAAAAGAGTGTAGTCCATCCTCTGACGAAGATGATAAAGGTAACAATTGGTGAGGGGCATATCAGTCTGGCTGGAAGCTTATAGCAGGTAATTTTGGTGAAGTATATCCTGAGTCCAAGGTTCAGACAGTGGCACATGAAGAACCCCATGTCTTGGAGTTTGCAACAATTCATCCTCTGTCATGTCCATCATAGTAGACTGAAGTGAAGTCTGGCTGGCACAGGCTGCAGTTGGTCATCATCACTCATCGACAAGTAGCAGTGACCGGTACCATTAATTTAAATTTTATATAACTTACAATTAATATAGATTTATATTTTAGCATCTTAATACTGAAGCTTTTATACTGAATACTTTTGAAATCACTACAAGATGATACAAATATTTGTGACTTTACTGAAAACATTTGGGGCTTAAGCCCTTGCAGCTCACCTCTAGTGCCGCCCATGCTCCCTAATGAGGAAGGCTGGAACGGTTGTATATCTTCAAGAAATCAGTATTTATGTACAAAAATCTCAGTCTTCCTTGTTCAGTCCACTTCTCATGCTTTCTCCCTCATTCTCAACTCTTACTTCCCTACTTCCACATCCAGTCAATGAGGCCCTCTCAGAACCACTGTTGCTAAATTAGTACTAGTTGCTAAGAGACCCTGAAAATTCCAGAATCCCCATGTGCCCCATTTGAGCCCACAGACATTTAGATGGAGTTCTGGGTTCCCAGCTTTGGTTACCGGGTGAGGGAATTTGGTATTTTGGAGGAGAGGAGAGTACCAGAGTGAGAAAGAAAGGAGGAAAGCTGAAAATATCCCACAATCCATCTTCTGCCATGGTAGCCAAATAGTCAGGCCCATAAACAAAAGACAACATGGAGAGTGATCAGCAATAATGAGCTGTCTGAAATGGCCGTCGGCTTTCTCTTGGCCCCATAAAGTAGTGAAACACAGTTGAATAGCAAAAAGACAGAAGGAAGACTTGTGGACTGGGAATAGTCAAGAGAACAAGGCACTTTGACAGTGATAGTTTGTTGAGTATGTTTGCAGTACTGCTTCCTAGATATTCAACTGGAAGAATCCTGGAAAACAGTTGGCTGAGAAACAGTCCTCAGTAGCTGGATACGAATGTTGCTCATTACATTGCATGTTTTGAGGTGAAGAACGACAACAGAACTATACTATAGCATAACATGCCTTTTACCATCAGAACAGAAAAACAAACACACTGATCTATATTACATGCTAGCCTACACAAAGCTATTAGCTGCAGAATAAAATCCATCATCTGTGATCTCACGTCATGATCCCTAAGCTTGTCTCATGATCATGTTATAGTATGTTTCTCATCATGTCATGTTTAGCGGTCATCCAATAATTGCTAAACTGTTGGTGTGTCAGTGGCAGCCGACATTTAGTTTTGGCTGGAGCTCGTCCACAAATTCCTCTGAAGTGATAAATCAGTGATGGGCCTGAAATGAATCTGGCATTCATTCCTGCACAATGCAAACAGAACTCATAAAACAAAAGAAGCCTCAACACCCACAGAATAAAAAACACAAGGATTAGAAGAGTAAATATAGATCAATGTGTTCATCTGCTGAGGAGAATGGACCACATCAACACTTGCTACAGGCTGACATTTTGCATCATTGCGTCCATAAACTTTTAACCAAGAAGGACAACAAAATTCCTTGCAATCAATAAGCAATCTTAAACATCCATTTGCCTCTGATTTAAGGGGTTGGTTATGGTTATTAGGGTTATTCTTAGGGATGTAGTGCCATCAAAGAATTTTAAAGGTATAGTTTCAATTATAGTTTGAAATACAATGGCAGTGGAAACTGACATATCTTAAAGCTTAAAAAAGGACACATAGGTGTCATAAAAGTAGTTGTGTGACTGCTGCGTCATATTCAAAGTATTCTAATGGCATATTATGGGTTTTGGTGAGAAACAACCCAGAATTTAAGTAATTTGTCAATGGAAATCTTAATGTCCATTGCACATTTATAGTGCTATGAGAGAAGATCGATCACAGTGGGGTGCTTGAGTAATTTTGACACTTTAATTTTTGGGTGAACTATTTCTTTAGTTCAGGAACATGTCATATTTGTCTAAATAGGTCATGTGTATCCACATGGTTAAAGATAGTTTGTCAACATGAAAAGACATCCACAACCCATTTGACAGCATTTCTTTGTGAAACAGGCAATTTGTCAAGAAAGTCTTTAGTCTTAAAGAGATGCTTACAAGGGATACTTTGGTGCTTGTAGCTGTTTGTTGGGGCAATATGAACCAGCCTTAACCATGAAGATGGAATCACAGTAAAACATGTCAGTGCTAAATAATGTAACAGCTGTTTGGTGTCATAATGATATGGGTATTTGATATAGCCATAAATATCTACAGTTACTTAAAAATTAACAAGGTGTCTGTTTATGGTGTCAGCCAAATCCAATGATGAAATACAGCTTAGTGCATGACCTATCGAACCCACTCATTTCAACCAGTGGTAGGATGTGGCTTAATGATCTAAATGTTCAGCTTCTGTTCTGACACAAGCAGTGTGGAACACATCTGCAAATGAAATAACAACCTGGGGTCAAAGGTCTAAGCATTTTATCACACTGAGCCTGTAGGCCTAGTGCCATGGCCTTGTCAAACGAAGGCAATTTCAATTTAAATGCCTTGTCGTCATGACAACAACACCATGGGGCACAAGCTCAGGGGTTAAGCGAGAGGCTTTCGATGGCAAGCTTGTGAAATGTTGACCTCGAAAATGGAATTCATGGAACTTTAACTGGCATGAGCATGAAGAAACAAGATGTGATGTCATTAAAGGGGGATTATTTCTTTGGGATACTTGATTCTGTTTGGTCAATCGCAGGAATCTGTGGCCAATTTACTTGTATAATGACAGCTAAAGAATACACTGATTTACCTTAAAGGGACCTTGATCAGGCTTATATTGATAATAAACACAAAAACAAAGCATTTTGTGAAAAACGAAAAATGTAACCAATGTTAATGGTCACCAACTGCCACTTGTTTTTAAACGTCACTTTCAAACACAATGTCCACCTATGTCAGTCTTTGTTACCTCAAAGAATCTAACACTGTCATCGAGTCCAAATTCACCTAAGTCAAACCTCTCAAACATCTCCAGTACATCTGCATAACGAGATATCTCAACGTAATCTAGGAAAACACTGTCCCTTGGCACACAACACATCCAGAGCACCTATCATAACATCTAACCCATATAAATGTGTGTCTCTTTTTCCAAAAGACAGTTGGAGGGAAAACAGACACATTGGTTTTTTGCAGATTTCTTTTGGTCAGATAGTTTACTGCGGTATTGTGACCAGGTGCTCAAACAGAAGATCCATTTAGCTTAAACCCCTCATGTTGATTTAGTTCTGAAGTAAATAAATAAAGAAATATGTGTATAAAAATATTCTATTCTTACTATTGTAGCACAGAGGGTGGCAGATTTGAGAACATTTAGTTTTTGTTTGCTCCATAGGTTTACATATTTACCGTTAAGCACCGTGGCAAAACTAGGCATGTGTTTGGCCTGGCATGTGCAACCAGAAACAGTGAAGAGAAGAGAGAGAGAGAGAGAGAGAGAGAGAGAGAGAGCAGTTGTGCAAAAAAAAACAGATGCAGTAGCTCCAAAAACATTTCAAGACAGGAGGCTTAATGCAGTTGACCCCTCTCAGTTGCCCTGAGCAGTTGGAACGGTTGTTCTGTTGTGTTAGTTCTACAGCAGTTCCTCTGACTGACAGATTAGCTCTCTATTTAATGGGATAGTTCACCCATCATTTACTCAAGAAATTTCCAAGCTGCTTTTCTCTATAAAACAAAAGTTTCCAGTGATTTTTAAGATGACCAAAAAGGACAACAGCAAAAGAAATAATATGATAGCTATAGAGAGGAACCAAACAAAATTTAAGTCATTATTCAAATTTGAATGGGATGCGTGAAGATGCAATATTTTGATGCGTTCATCCTTCAAAGCAATTACATGGCTTCAGAAGACTTGTAGTACATGTAATGTATGAGTAGAGCACAACAGTCTGGCTCAGGAAGTACAATTCCTATACATGTTTCCATAGGGGAATTGATTTTTAACATTAATTTTAACAATAAAATGTAAAGTTAAAAACAGACATACAGTGAGCATTGAGATTGTGATAGAAGTTTCTGTGAAGGTCATCATGTTTTTCAACTTTACTTTTATAAACTTGTGTTTAATATCAGAAGTTCTATTGGAGAACTACACTATCCACGATCATGGGCAGGGTAAATCCACAAATCAAAGAATCACAGAGAACAAAGTGCTTCAAACAAGCTCTGCAGCGACAGCCCTTTTCTATAATGTGCTGCAAATGATGCAATCGACTTAAATATTTGCATATATCTGAATATTTTTGCAAAATAAATGATATGTAATAATCATGTGTCTGTCTGCAGGAGAGGGAATATGGTAAGGCTCGTCACCTGGGCTGTAATTCCACTAACACTTATCTCTCATTATACTGATGGTGGAGGGAAACCTGATACGGCCCGCCAGAGCATCAGAGGAGGAGAGAGAGGCGCTCAGAACAGAAGTGAATGAAAGACATGCAGCTTAAGCCAGAGACGGTGTTCATTTAAAGCCCTATTTGAGTTAGCCACTAAGATCCGTTTTCTTTGTGTATGTGAAGCTAAAGTGTTTGTGAATAAACACTCAAATGTTCGCTGTCTCCTGACCCCTCCACTTGCCACAAACTTAACTTTATCATAGTGGTGCCAAAAACCTGGCTTTTGAGGAGAATGCCTTGTGGCACGGTGGAGGATGGGGCCACCCGGTCCCGTATTAGGCTAATTATGCCTCCGAGAGGGTTAAAGACCGATTGCGGATGACGTGCGGGAGAGAGATATCGTTCACGGACATGTCCGTTGTCTTATGTGTTTGTCTTTTGAGTTTTACATTAAACCTATAATTTATATGTTAAGCCGGTTTCTCGCCTCTTCCTTGCCCGTGAACTGGATCTGTTCTACATGCCTTTATGGAGTCCTCACCCTGGGTGAAGTCTTCAGGACCCTCACCAGCATCCAGCAGAACCAGCATCAAGCCCTCATGGAGGTACACCTGGAGCAGGAACAGCACTTCTAAGTCTTGCTCCAGGCACAAGCAGAGGACTGGTAGGTGCTCCGGAGACTGATCACCAGAGAGGGGGCTGGTGCTGCAAGCTCTACAGATCTCTGAGCTTTGGAAAGCATGGCCACCCATTCGCTTTTGCCCAACAGAACTAGGATGCCTGCAGGAAATGGTTGTTGGCGGAGGGAACCTGCAGTGCCATGGAAGTCGTCAATCTGGTGGTGCTGGAGCAGTTCATCTCCCAACTTCCTTGATGCATTTCGAGTGGGTCCAGTGCACCCACCCCGCATCGCTGGAGGAGGCCGTCCAGCTGGCAGAGGACTACAAGGCAGAGTTTCAAGGAGGCAGTAAAGCAGTGTTTTCTTATTCCTCTACTTTCTCTTATCACTCTCCACACCTTGTGCCTCATGCCTCCCTGACGTAGGGTTGTAGGGAAGCCGGGCATGGCCAGGATCATTGTCCAGTGATGGAGGTGGGTACACTGATCCAGATCCCCAACACTCCACAGGCTGCACACGATCGGTCAGGTCTATATGTAAAAGGGGATACACATCAAGCTTTTGGTTTATTCAGGTTGTTCCCAAACCTCTATCCACCAATGCTTGGTGCAAGGCGAGGCATTGGGTAAGAATAAAAAAGTGAGGGTGAGATGTGTCCATGGTGAAATTCACAAGTATCCGGTGGTTACCGTTAAGATACGATTCAGGGGAAAAATGCATAGGGTCCAGTCCGCGGTTAATTCCTGTCTCACACATCCACTAATTCTGGGAACCAGTTGGCCTGGTTTTAAAAATATATTGAGTGTAATGTGTGTGGATGGGTCCTGCAAAGTGCTGTCGTTGTGTGTGACGTGCAACGCTATGACAAAAAGCCGTCAGGAAACACTCTTCCAGATGGCTTACTATAACTCAATGGCTGGTCATTCAGGTCACGAAAAGACTTTAAACTGTATAATGGTCCGGTTTGTTAGGCCTGGAATTCACGGCAACGTACGCAAATGGTGTGCGACGTGCCACGAATGCCAGTTGGTGAATCCACCGGCCACCCCAAAAGTGCCATTCCGCCCTCTGCCATTGATTGATGTCCCCTTCAAGAGAATTGGCATGGACCTCATCTGGCCATTAGAGCGGACTGCATGCAGGAATGTTGGACTGGTGGACTATGCAACACGATATCTGGAAGCAGTGCCTCTATGCAACATCTCAGCATATAGTGTTGCAGAGGCACTCTTCAAAATTATTTCCCGAGTGGGGATTCCAAAAGAAATCATCACTGACCATGGCACAACATTCATGTCACATACATTACGCAAACCGTATGAATAATTAGGTATTAAATCCATTCGCACCAGCGTTTATCACTTGACGGGTTGGTCGAACGATTTAATAAGACCTTGAAAAACATCATTCGTAAGTTTGTACATGAAGATGCCAGAAATTGGGATAAGTGGCTCAAAGCCCTGCTGTTTGCAGTACGAGAGGTTGTGCAAATCTCCACAGGTTTTTCACTATTTGAGCTACTGTATGGGCGTTGGCCACACGCTGTGCTCAATGTCATATGGGAAGCTTGGGAGGAAGGACCTTTGAATAGCAAAAAACAAATTCAATACATTCTTGATCTTGTGGACAAACTCCACACTTTGGGGCAGGTAACACAGGAGAATTTGTGCCAAGTGCAAGAACGTCAACGCCGACTCTACGACAGGGGCACTCGACTATGGGAATTCGTACAGGGATATAAAGTGCTTGTATTGCTTCCCACTTCTAGCACCAATTTACTCACCAAGTGGCAAGGACCCTTTGAGGTCACACCTCGAATATGAGGTTAGGCGAATGGATAAGGAAGGGGCACATCAAATCTACCACCTAAACCTCCTCAAACCATGGAGTGAGGCAGTACCTATAGCCTTGCAATGGTAGTAACCGAGATTCACGGACGAGTTTTCATTCCATCCTGGTCGCACAAACTTTATAGAGCACCATATTGAGACCACCCCGGGGGTGGTGGTTCATAGCCGCTAACGTCTTCCTGAATACAAGAAAAAGATTGGAAAAATTCTTCCAAAAGTTTGTTCAGGAAGATTTAGAGGCAATGCTGAAAATGGGCATAATACAAGAGTTGCACAGCGATTGGGCCAGCCCGGAAGTTCTGGTACCAAAAAGCAACGGCTCTTGTCCGGTTCTGTGTTAACTACCGAAAAATTAATGCGGTGTCCAAATTTGATGCTCACCCAATGCTGTGAACTGACGTGTTACTCGATCGGTTGAGCGTGGCTCAATTTTACCTGCTGCTGGATTTATCAAAGGGTTATTGGCAGATCCCTTTAACTCCAATATCCCGAGAAAATATTTCTTTTTCCACACCGTTCGGATTACACCAATTGTTTTTTTTGTTTGGAGCCCCAGCCACGTTTAAGCGCCTTATGGAAAAGATCTTCAGACCACATAGACATATTTAGATGATATCATAATTTATAGTAATGACTGTCAGTGGCATATGCAACATCTGAGGACTGTCCTGAGAGCACTGCAGCAGGCAGGACTCACAGCCAAGCTGAAGAAGTGTGCGTTTGGCCGGGTGGAAATTAGGTATCTGGGGTTCCACTTGGGTCACAGGCAGGTGCGTCCACAGGTTAATAAAACTGCAGCGATCACAGCTTGCCCGACACCCAAGACCAAAAAGGAGATAAGGCCGTTTTTGGGTCTGGCTGGCTACTACCGGAGGTTTGTGCCTAGTTATTCTGATGTCACCATCACGCTGAATGACCTTACTAAAAAGGGGGCTCCCGATCCGGTCCATTGGACAGAGTCGTGCTGACAAGCTTTCTTTAAGGTAAAGTCCACACTTTGTGGGGGGCCGCTGTTATATGCACCGGACTTCTCTCTCCCCTTTATTTTGTAGACGATTCATCTGACAGGGTGCTGGGGGCAGTGCTATCGCAGGAGGTGGGAGGGGAGGAACGGCCGGTGTTGTTTATTAGTCGCAAGCTCTCCTTCAGGGAGGAAGGGGGAAGTATAGTACCATTGAAAAGGAGTGTCTTGCAATTAAGTGGTCTGTTCTTACCCTCCGCTACTACTACCTGCTGCGGCAGGCCTTCACCGTCTGTTCTGATCACGCTCCTCTGCAGTGGCTCCACGCATGAAGGATACTAACGCTAGGATCACCCATTGGTAACTAGCTCTTCAGCCCTTTAAAATAGAGGTGATCCACAGAATGGGGGAGCAGATGGTTGTGGCTGACTTTCTCTCCAGAAATGGGGGGGGGTTGTTATCTGCTGTGGGAGAGGGAAACTTTATCATAGTTGTATAGATTTACATAATTTTTAATTCTATTATGTCATTTGCAATGCTTCACGGGATTGTAGTAAATAGTAAGTACACAGTCTTGCATCTTTTGTGAGTTTTTTTTTTTAGTTCAATTCAAAGTTTTTAATGTTATGATTCACCTTGGAGCTGAACGGTTTGGTTCATGGCTTAGAACCCTTTTATGAACAATTTTATGAAGTCTCTATGAAAACCATGACAAACAATAATAACTGAAAAACTGGATGGGCACTGTTGCGCTTTATAACTTTTATGGTGCTTTCCCCATTCCTTGTATGGAAAAGAGTGGTGTAAACAAGGTCTGGAATAGGAATGAGGATGAGTAAATTATAATACAATTTATTATTTTATTGGTTCATGTTCTGTTTTTTGTGTTTTGTTTGTTCATGTTCAGGGCAGTCAGTGTGTCATAGAAAAGTATCTGCAGATGCAAAAAAAATGTATCTGTGCTTCCATAAAGGCCATGCCCAACAGTTGAATGGCCACATTCATACACAGAGACAGAGAGATATGCAATCACTGCTGTAAGTGTAAAGGTTTTAAAGTGTACCCTGTGGCCTTTGAAGGAACACAGAGTGATGGTTGGACATCATTCTTCATATCTAATCTCCTTTCCCAATCACTTTTGCTCTCATTGACCTTGTCATCTTTAAAACTTGAATTTTTATTAGCTGATGACAAAGAGACGCATCCTCTTCCTGTGGTTTTGATGTGTGGCAACTCATTGTGTGGCAGAGTTGGGTAAATGGTGCAAGAGTGCAGGATGGCTACTGGAGGGCCCAGCGGTATGATTTTGGTGGCAAGTGAAGATTGGGTTTCAAAGTCATTAAAGAATATTACACAGGTAAGATCAATAGTGAGCACTGTTATGTGTGACACTGTCATGTGTTACGGCTTGGAGCAGAAAACAGGGGTCATTTAGTGGACATTTTAGTGATGATGGAATGACAGGTAGAACCTAAGCACCAGCAATTTGAGACACTCAGTGAAGGTCATACAATCACTTTGTACCCTTGTGAGGTCTCTGTAGTCATTTAAACATCTGACTACATGAGCAACGTAATGTGTCGCTATTTGTGAAGTCTTCAATGTTGCTTTTGGCAATTGATTTGCTCCTAAAATTATTTCCATGTAATAAAGGTTCTGAAAATTCAAACACAAGCACTCATGCACTACTAAGACTCAACATGAATGTCAGGAATAACTGGGACTGGGTGATATACTGTTATATATGCATAAAAATATGATAGATAGATAGATAGATAGATAGATAGATAGATAGATAGATAGATAGATAGATAGATAGATAGATAGATAGATAGATAGATAGATAGATAGATAGTAAAATAAAAGTATTTTTAAATAGAAGCTTTTATTTAGATACAGTACTAAAATTAAAAAAAATTATATAAAAGAATATGTTTGAACCAGCAGGAAGTAATGAACAATTACATTTTCTTAAATGAAAATGAACCAAATGCTGTAAAATATATTGTTTGTTGTGTTACCAAAATGTTTAATGCAAGAAGAAAATTACAAGAAAAAATCTGGTAAAAAAAAAAAAAAATATATACACTACCGTTCAAAAGTTTGGGGTCACTTACTCATTCTTTATTTATTTATTTATTTCACATTTTAGAATAATAGTAGTCAGCAAAACTATGGAATAATAGAAATGGAAATATGGGAATTATTTTGTGACCAAAAAATCCAAAATAAATCCAAAACTATGTAATATTTTAGCATCTTCAAAGTAGTCACCCTTTGCCTAGATTTTGCAGACATGTACTCTTGACATTTTCTCAACCAACTTCTTGAGGAATCACCCCGGGATGCTTTTTAAACAGTATTGAAGGAGTTCCCATCTATGTTGGGCACTTATTGGCTTCTTTTCTTCATATTTTGATCCAAGTCATCCATTTCAAAAACTTTTTTTTTTTTTAGGAAATTTTAGATTTGTAATTAAATAAATGTATATGTTTTGGCAGAATAATATTTTGTCTACAAAGTTAATTTCAAACTTTTAAGCATACACCTTCAGATCAAAAGATTTTTAAGATCATGAGAAACATTTCAGACAAGTGACCCCAAACTTTTGAACGGTAGTGTATATATATATATATATATATATATATATATATATATATATATATATATATATATATATATATATATATATATATATATATATATATACTGTATATATAAATAAAATGTGCAAAAATATACATCCCTTTTTCAGGACAATGTATTTTAAAGATAATTTTGTAAAAATCCAAATAACTTTACAAATCTTTATTTTAAAGGGTTTAAACAATGTTTTCCATGCTTGTTCTATGAACCATAAACAATTAATGAACATGCACCTGTGGAACGGTCATTAAGACACTGACAGCTTACAGACGGTAGGCAATTAATGTCACAGTTATAAAAACTTAGGACATTAAAGAGACCTTTCTACTGACTCTAAAAAACACCAACAGAGAGATGCCCAGGGATGCCCATGCTGCATAGAGTCATGAGGACTGCAGATGTGGACAGGGCAATAAATTGCAATGTCCGTACTGTGACATGCCTAAGAGAGTGCTACAGGAAGACAGGAAGGACAGCTGATCATCCACGCAGTGGCAGACTATGTGTAACAACATCTGCACAGGATTGGTACATCCAAATATCACACCTGCAGGACAGGTACAGGATGGCAACAACAACTGCCCGAGTTACACCAGGAATGCACAATCCCTCCATCAGTGCTCAGACTGTCCACAATAGGCTGAGAGAGGCTGGACTGAGGGCTTGTAGGCTTGTTGTACGGCAGGTCCTTACCAGACATCACCAGCAACAATGTCGCCTATGGGCACAAACACACCTTCACTTGACCAGACAGGACTGTCAAACAGTGCTCTTCACTGACGAGTTGCAGTTTTGTCTTACCAGGGGTGATGGTCAGACTTGTGTTTATCGTCGAAGGAATGAGCATTACACAGAGGCCTGTACTATGGAGCGAGATGGAGGTGCCAGGGATGAAGTGGAGGGTGGAGGGTCCGTAATGGTCTGTGGCGGTGTGTCACAGCATCATCCGACTGAGCTTGTTGTCACTGCAGGCAATCTCAATGCTGTGCGTTACAGGGAAGACATCCTCCTCCCTCATGTGGCACCCTTCCTGCAGGCTCAACCTGAAATGACCCTTCAGCATGGCAATGCCACCAGCCATACTGCTCGTTCTGTGCATGATTTCCTGAGACACAGGAATGTCAGTGTTCTGCCCTGGCCAGTGAAGATCTCAATCCCATTGAGCACGTCTGGGACATGATGGATCGGAGGGTGAGGGCTAGGGTCATTCCCCCCAGAAATGTCCGGGAACTTGCAAGTGCCTTGGCGGAAGTGTGGGGTAACATCTCACAGCAAGAACAGGCAAATCTGGTGCAGTCCATGAGGAGGAGATGCACTGCAGTCCTTAATGCAGCTGGTGGCCACACCAGATACTGACTGTTACTTTTGATTTTGACCAGCCCTCCCCCCCTCTTTGTTCAGGGACACATTATTCCATTTCTGTTAGTCACATGTCTGTGAAACTTGTTCAGTTTATGTCTTAGTTGTTGAATCTTTTTTGGTTCATACAGACATGTACATATGTTAATTTTGCTTAAAATAAAAGCAGTTGAAAGTGAGAGGACATTTCTTTTTTGCTGCGTTTATATATTTTTGAGCACTGAGGCAAAAAAAAAAATATATAGAAAAATTATGAGTTGTGGTGTTGATTCATTAAAATGGACTGTTTGAACTGATTAACTTTAACACAGTTTTTTACTGAAGTAAAATCATACACTATTAAAGAGAGACATGTCTGTCTTAATGCTGTTGCAAATTGTGCAATAGTGAGAGATCTGTAAACTTGTCTAATGACACTATTCTTTAAAATCATTAAGATTTTAAAATCAACCAGCCCTTTGAGGAACTATATCATATGTTGAATCCTCACATACCGACTCAATGAAGATGTGTATGTTTCAATCTCATTAGAAGTACAGGTATAAGCGTAGGTATAAAGGTACAGGTTTATCTGAGTTTAAATCAGTCATGAAGATCCATAATGGTCTTTTTAGCAGAGAACCATGTTGCTGTTTTCATTTGTACTCACCGGGTGTGGACACAGATTCTCCAGAGCCTTCACAACCATCCTCATCATCACAGTCACCACTGGTTTCCGGCCCACTACCTGTATCGTCATCCGAGAATTCAATGTACCCCACACCTGGCATGACCACTTGGATCTCCTAAAAAACATGTTAGATCTGTTTTTAGCCAAAGTGTAGGAGTATAACATTGCGTACCGTCAAATCCAATAAATCTAGTTAAACAGTAAAAACAACTCAGCAGCCACTAGCAGTGAATCCCCTCAGCATCTGTTTGTTGCACCAAACAAATTATGTCAATTAGTCGCAGGAAAAAAACAAATCATGGCCATGTCTTTTTTCTTTTTTTTTTCTTGTGCCTCGCCAGAAACATCTGACTTCCCATCACGGTCTGATGAAGAGACAACCACTTGCCTGGCCTAAAGATCAAATTGACCCCAAAAGATTGAATCTTGGTACCAGCCCTGAAACAAATAATAGTAAAAACAAGTTTTGGTTCTTCAAATTGGTTACCGATGTCATTGTAAAAAATTATATTTATTTGCAATGTTCCTACCAAACCAATAATAATTATACATTTTGCACTAATAACATTTATTCATAAATGTTTAATTAAATAAATGTAATGTATTTAATTAAATATATTAAAAGCATTTAATACATTTTATGAATAGTAACATTAATACAGTTAAAAATGGCCATAAAATAAAATAACATAAAATGAAAACAAAAAAGATCAGACGCCAATACAAAATAATTTTTATACTGCACACTTTTACATCCTCCTGATGTGGCCAAGTGTAGTCTACTTCCCTAAAGATCAGATTTTTATAACAACCTTTCCTTGGGCTGACGTTTTGTACCACTTAATATTGAGTAAGGATAATATGTGAATAAAGACTCAGGGCTTGTTTCTCCCCTCACCTGTGTTCATGTTCATTGTATTTTCTGACTTTTTTGACATTGACACGCAGGTGCCAGCTTTAAGTCACATATAGAGGTTGCGATTATAAATATTTGATCACTTTGTTCAGGTTAAAAAAAGAGGATGTATAGTCACCCTAGATTGTTGCATAATAATACATGCCATAATAAATTATTTCTTATACCAATAATTTATTTATTTTAAAATAAATAATATATATATATCCCAATAACACACAGATGAAGTGAAATAAATAAAAATTGTACAGGGTCTTCGTTGCCATCTAATGCGCTTCATAATGCACCACACATTCTCTGCTTACACAGCCATGCACTTAAAATCCAGGCAATATGTGATTTGAAATTGTCCTGCTGGAAAATGCAAGGACATCCCTGGAAAATACGGTGCTGGATGGCAGTATATGTTGCTCCAAAATTTTTACATATCTGTCTGCATTCATGGTGTTCCCTTTACAAAAAGCTTCACTATGATGCTGCGCTGAAGAGCGCTTTGGGAACACATCTTAGTTGTGACCAGCTGTGAATATGTGCGCAACACGTCAATGAACATTGACCAGAATTTATAGCCTCTGCCGGTGTAATCACTGGACGCACCTGGCGCAGGGCTATAAATAGATGCGTCACCGGAGCATCGTCAGATCTTTTGCCTTCAGATCGTTCTGTGTTGTGTTACTATCACGACCTGTCAAACTTTCTTTCCTCTGTTAGGAGTTAGAATCTGTTAGGTAGTGCGCAGTGAACCTTTTCTCTTTTCACTTTCTTGCTTTCAAAAAAAAAAGAAAATATATGACAGAAAGTCAAGACAAACGATGCGTGTTTCCCTGCCTCCGCTCTATGTCCAAGAGGGACACACATCAGTTTTGTTTGTCCGCTTTGGTCAGCACGGAAAGACACCTTTGAAAGAAAACAGTAGAAAAAGGCTACAGAATTAAATTTGCTCGACGCCCTCCGTGTTTTAAAGGCGTGGTCCCCACTACCGTGAAACCGGAGCAGGCATGTCTACTGTGGAAAGAACTGCAAAATCTCTTGGTCAAAGGGGCCATAGAACGTGTTCCCCTTCCAGTGAAAGAGTCAGGCTATTACAGCAAATACTTCCTGGTCCCCAAGTAGGGTTGGGGGTTACATCCGATCTTAGATCCTTGAGGCTTGAACTGCTCAGTCTGGGTGTTCAAGTTCAAGATGCTAACTATCAAGACGGTCGTGTCACAAGCCCAGGATCCAAGAACTGGCAGCTCAGCACAGTGATATCGTCTTAGCTCATCTGGTTTCTCTGGGTCTGAGACTCAACGTCAAAAGAATGTTCTCTCTCCCACCCAGGGAATTACCTATCTGGGAGTTATATGGAATTCGATCACGATGCAGGCACAATTGTCTCCCGCTCAAATCATTTCCATTCAGAACACCCTGAGCAAAGTCAGTCTAGGTCAAGGTTGCACTGCTCGTCAGTATCAACAAATACTAGGTATCATGGCATCTGCGTCCACGGTGATCCCTTTGGGCCTTCTGCACATGAGACTGTTCCAGCTGTGGCTAAAAGCCAGGGGGTTTCATCCAAGGGTCAGTCCCGAAAGACAAATAACGGTTATGCGGCTTTGTTCCCTTTCCATGTGGTTCAGACCCCAGTTTCTTACCTTGGGTCCTACTCTTGGTGCATCTTGTTGTCGCAGGCTGATAACGACAGATGCCTCCCTGACGGGCTGGGTAGTGGTCTTAAGTGGTCGTCCAGCTCAAGAGGAATGGGAGGGTCGTCAGCTCGATTGTCACATTAACTGTCTCGAGTTGATGACTGTATTTCTGGCCCTGAAATACTTCCTCCTGAGGCTGCCATGTCCTGGTGCGGGTGGACAACACAACAGCAGTCTCCTACATAAATCATAAAGGAGATCTACGTCAGCTGAATTCCCTGACACGTCAAATTCTCATATGGGCCCATAATTCCTGTCACTCAGGGCAGTTTCAGGGCAGCTGGATGCCTGAATGTGGGAGTAGATTTACTGTCCAGACAGAAAATACCGATGGGGGAGTGGAAAGTCCACCCCGAGGTAGTAGAGCAAATCTGGGTGAGATTTTACAGGGCAGAAGTGGACCTCTTCCCCTCTTCTCAGACAGCGCAATGTCCCCTCTACTTCTCTCTGAGTCACCCAGCCCCCCTAGGTCTGGACGCCATGGCGCATACATGGCCCAGAATGCGTCTGTATGCATTTTCCCCCGGTTTCTCTGCTCCCGGGAGTCCTTTGCCAGAGTTCACCAGCAAGGGTCTTGCCTCTTACTGATAGCGCCGCACTGGCCGAACGGGTTATGGTTCTCGGAGATAATGTCTCTCCTCGACGGCTCGCCTTGGCGATTCTGGACAGGAGGGACCTTCTTTCTCAGGCACAGGGGACAATATTCATCCCTGGCCCGAGCTGTGGAACCTTCACGTTTGGCCCCTGAAGGGTACCAACTGAGGGACACAGGGCTTTCACCTGAGGTCAGAGACCATTTTAAGTGCTAGGGCTCCCCTCTACTAGAAGGATCTATGCCATTAAATGGGGTGTCTTTGAAAAATGGTGCAGTACACATAATGCAGATCTGCCAGATTGCTTCATTTCTGGACTTTCTGCAGGAAAAACTGTCAGCAGGCATATGCCCCGCCACTCTCAGGGTTTATGTGGCCACCATTCCGGCTTGCCACGCCCTGATGGACGGGGTGCCTTTGGGGAGACATCCTCTACTCGCCCATTTCATTAATGGAGCCAGGTGACTGAGGCCTCCTGCTAGAACCAGGACTGAGGGCCTGGTTGAGACCCCCTTTGAACCTCTAGAGTCAGCGTCTGACAGACTTCTGGCTCTCAAGATGGTTTTTCTTATGGCTATTACCTCTCTAAATAGAACTGGGGTCCTACAGGCTCTATCTGTTTTGCCAGCCTGTTTAGAGTTTGCCCCAGGAATGACCAAAGCAATTTTGCACCCTCATCCCGATTACCTGCCTAAGGTGCCTTTCTCAACCTTTAACCCGGTCACTCTTGAAGCCTTCTACTCCCCGCCGCTCTCTACGCCGTAGCAGGAAAGATTTCACGGACTTTGTCCAGTCCGTGCCCTTCAGACCTATGTCCACCACACTAGCCAGTGGCATAAGTCAGGGCAACTATTCGTTTTCCATGGGGGCCGCAACATAGTCTGCTTGGCCACCACCAAGCAGACTATGTTGCATTGGGTGAGGGACGCTATTGCCCTGGCCTACGAGGCACGCAGTCAAGCTTTGCCTGTAGGCATCAGGCCTCACTCTACCAGAGGGGTCGCCTCCTCTGAAGCCTTGGCCAGATGGGTCCCTCTGCAGCATGTTTGTGATGCGGCAGGCTGGTCCTCGCCGCACACATTCATTAGATTCTACAGCTTGGATGTTCATGCTATAAATTTCGGTCAATATTCATTGACGTGTTGCACACATATTCACAGCTGGTCACAACTAAGACGTGTACCCAAAGCACTCTTCAGCGCAACATCTCGTTCCGCTTTTTTCAGGGAACAAGGGTTACACTACATAACCCAAAACGTTCTCACAGATGTGCGACTTACCCATGCCGTGGGCACTGACACACCCCTGGTCCATACAGACACTGGCCTTTGGACCTGATGCTAATAACATCTTGGATGGTCCTTTTCCTTTTTGGTCCAGAGAACCAATGGCTGTGTTTTTAAAAAAACTTTTTGAAATGTGGACTCTTCGGACCAAAAAACACAGTTCCACTTTTCTACTTTCCAACTAAGATGAGACCAAGCCTAGAGAAGTCAGCAGCGCCTCAGAACGGTGTTGATGTATGGCTTCTGTTTTGCATAGTAAAGTCTTAACTTGCATCTGTGGATGCAGCACCGAATGGTGTTGTCTAACAAAGGTTTACTAAAGTAATCCAAAGCCCATGTTCATGATATCCATTAGAGATTAGTCATATTTATTAAGACAGTGATGTCTGACGGATCAGAGATCCCGCACATTCAGAAGTGGTTTTTGTCTTGCCCTTTATGCACCAAATTTTACCAGATTCCTTGAATCTTTTAAATATATTGTGCTCTCTAGAGGGTGACATGCCCAAAATCCTTCCCATTAGTCTTTGGGGAACATTGTTCTCAAAGTGCCAGATAATTTGATGAGGCATCTGTTAGCAAATTGACAAGTCTTGAATGATCCATGCTCTTGAAGGACTTGGCTGTTTTTGGAGGCTCCTTAAAGAGTGTACAGTATTATGACACAATTGCCCCACTTGTTTAACATCTCTTGTTTCACATTGCCTTGTTATTTAAACTCATCAAATTGTTATTAGTCTAAAATTGGCCCTGTCTCAACTTTTTTGCAATCATTTGATTTAATTTTACTTTACATTTTCCAAAAACCAATAACATTCTCTTGGTAAAACTTCATATTATGTGTAGTTGTGGTGCTTTCAATATAACAAAGGGTGAATATAATTTACAAATCACTCCTTTTTTTATTAGCATTTTTTATACTGTCCCAACTTATTCCGAATTGGGGTTGAAGATCTTTTTTTTAATTCTTTACATTCTCTATACATACATCAGGGTCCAAAAATCTGAGATGTTTTTCCCAGTCACCATTCGTTTTACAGGGAAGAAAAGATGCAATGAAAGTGAGTGTTGACTGAGACTAGCAAACTGCATAACATCTCCTTTTGTAGTCCACAAAGGAAAAAAAGCCATTTGGATTTAGAGCAGCATTATGGTTAATAAGTGTTGACAGAATTAGTATTAGAAGCATTTTTACAACTGGTCTAAAATTTTATGGAGACATCCATCCATTCTACTTGAACACTACATATTAATCTTTCCACTGATATTTCACTCACGATTTCTCCTCTAGTCCAGTAAAAGACTTTTGAGTGTAGTGAGGTAAAGTATTTGATTTTAATCTTTCGCTACCTGCTGAGGACTAAATGTCATCACACTTCTTTAGTATACACTTCCTTAGAAGTCACGGAAGTGCCCACCAGGGAAATAAATGTCAATGTAAAGGTCTAACTCAGATGACCCTTTAACCTTTGATTCAGCACAATCAGGAATCGGCAGGCTGCGTGCACTCATTGTGACATTTCACCCCCTGCCCAGGGCTTATAAGTCAGCCAGCAAGAGACGTGGCTCTATAGATAAGCATGGGAGGTCAGACAGAAGCAAGAGAGACTGGCAAACAGACAGACAGTTAAATATACAGAAGATATTAATGGACAGTAATGACAACCGCCACACACGCATGACTGAACCTTCACATCTGGGGTTTCTAACTTTGTCCTGATAACGCACATGGGAGTAGATGAATGCCCTTTCCAAAACAGCCACGTGCAGATTCACGCAAACACAGAAGATGACTTGTAACCTTGATTGGCGCTCACCAGACTCTGGAGACAGTATTTCACCATTGTAGAGGGGAATTTTACAGTACACTATGGTCAGAATAAGTTTTTTTAAGCATTTAAAGGGACAGTTCACCCTTTCTTTCTTCAATGGAACCCAAAAGAATATGTTAGGTTGAACGTTAGAGGTTCTCTTTTTGTATTTTACTCAAGACAAAAACAAAGTTATGTGTATGGAACATCATGAGGTCGAGTAAATGATGACAGAATATAATTTGGCGCACTATCCTTTTAAAGAGACACCCATATAGAGACCCTATATATATATATGAGAAGTCCTACATAATTTAGATAACTATTATTTAACATAAAATTAACAGCATGAAAATTAGGAGGTTTTAAAAACATCAAATATCTGTCCCTGTCCCACCTCAGAGGAATTGGACTGTATCCAATCATTAAAATCGGATTAAATCATATTTTCTGTTGAATTGATATTAAAGGGTTAGTTCAACCATAAATGAAAATTCTGTCATTATTTACTCACCTTCATGCCCTCCCAGATGTGTTTGACTTTGGTTTTTACAATGCAAGTAGGTGGCAAGAAATATGAAGTTCCAGAAAGCACATAAAGGTAGCATAAAAGTAATCCAATCGACTTCAGTGTTTAAATACATATTTTAAGAAGCGATATGATAGGTGTGGGTGAGAAACAGATAAATATAAAAGTCATATTTTTACTAAAAATTTTACTTCACATTCTTCTTTTGTTTTTGGTGATTTGCATTCTTCATGCATATCACCATCTACTGGTCTTTTATAGTTAAAAAAAAAATGACTTAAATATTGACCTGTTTATCACCAACACATATTATATTGCTTCAGAAAACATGGATTAAACCACTGGAGCCGTGTGGATTAATTTTATACTGTCTTTATGTATTATTTCGAGCTTCAAAGTTCTGGCAACCATTCACTTGCATTGTATAGGCCTACAGAGCTGAGATATTAATTTGTGTCCAGCAGAAGAAAGAAACCCATTCATATCTGGGATAGCATATAAATAATAGAGTAAATAATGAGAGAATTTTCATTTTTTGGGTGAACTATCCCTTTAAATTAATTGTAGAAAAAATCTTTTTCAGCCTCATTTTGAACGTTTTTGCCATAGCTAATTCTACAGAGGGCTTCAATCTGAGAGGACTGATCATTTTACAAATTCACAGCAACATTATAAAACACATCCGAGTGTAAAGTGACTACATTTCTCATGTGCATCTGAGCATTTTTATTTTCAAGTGTTTAAAATCCAAAGCAACTCTTAGGAGAATGTGATATCGCTAAATCAAGGTTTCACAAATGAAGGATCGCAATCCCCTAAGGGTTCACGAAGGAATGGAGTTTGGAAAATTGTGACAGAAATGCAACTGCTGAATGAAATGACATTTCATTTAATTTAATTAAAAACATATACAATTAAAACTAAACTATTTTATATCTAAATTATTTTATAATTTGCAAATAACAACATATAAAGATCTCTCTTACTTCTAAGTAAATATTTCAGGAGTAGCTTTATATTTTTGTAAAGTAAATATTTTAGGTCATATGAGCTTAGACAACAAAGAACGCTGGGAATCCATTCTCTAAATGAATGCATTGAAAATCTTTTACGAACATGTACAGTCTAGGCAGAGAGTATTACTTGCTGGTAAAATTTCATCTTGTCATAATGCTTCATCTTAAACTACAGGTCATGAGGACAGGTGCTGTCCAACCTATTCCTGTACACTAATCTATTTTATTGGTAGGCAGGTACACAGTACACTGCATTGAAAACATGCTCTGCTTCACTATTAATAAACATAATACACACTTGCTTATCCTAGTACAGATATATCTTGGCACCCCTGCATAATTAAAGGGCACATATAAAGCAAAACATGATTTTCTTTACTCTCTTGAAATACGTTTGAGATTGATTTATGTAGACATTTTCTTACATTAAAAACACAAAACTCCCTTCCCATTCACCCAAACCATTTCTAAAAACTAAGCTCAAAAACAGGTTGAAAAAGTCATGCTTATGATGTCACAACAATGTGCAAATTAACATATTGCCACCCATGTTTACTGTACAAATCAACACCTGTTCAGTATTCAGTAACTTGGCCCACCATGATGAATGTCTCTAGACTAATTTCTTGCAAAAGCACTCTAATTATGCACACTATAAAGATTTAAGTAAACAATGAAAGGCTGTGGTGACCATGGTTACAGTTTATTACTGGCTGTGGCACGGTGGAGGGCGGGACCGGGGCGTGATTACGCACGCCCGGTCCCGTATCAGGCTAATTGAGCCGTCAAGAGGGATAAAGGCCACTCGCAGACGGCGATCGAGAGAGAGAGCTTAATCAGCAGACATGTCTGTTGTCCTATGTGTTTGTTTTAAGTTCTTCATTAAAATATTATTTATATTGACAAGCCGGTTTCTCGCCTCTTCCTTGCCCGTAAGCATGAACTTCTTTACACTGGCTAAAGACCCAATCATTCAAATATGTCTTTACCTGTAATTCTCTGAATTGTGGTATGAGAGTGGTTTACAAACAAATAAACACATAAGTGGAACTAGTGCTGCCAATGTTTACACGTTTAAGAAACATTCAGTGTTCAACACAAGTTATACTCAATCGATTTTCTTTAAAGGTGCAATATGTAACAATTTTCATGTAATATTCCCCTTTTTTTGCCACTGTGTGAACGGCTTGTAATGCAATTTAAAAAATGAGCCCTTCCCGGACTTCCTAGGTTGCCTATTAAAGCCTGTAGACTGATTTTCATGTGAAAGGAGCGGCTCGGTTTTCCCGGGAACATCCAATTGATGTGACGTTTATGCGCGATCCTGAGAGCCTTGACTCAGTTCTTCTCTTCCATTATTCAACAATGACAACTGTCTGTAACACTAGGTAATGTTATCTTAGAGATGGAAGCCAGTAAATGTCCGGCACCCAGCACAAAACTGACTCCTACACAAACTTAGAGTAAGCCAATAAAAAAAAAAATTGTCTCTACTGAATCCTGCCTGGCTTAGAGGGAACTTGATCGTGGTCAAGCGAAAACTAGAGTGAACATCTGCAGGGCATGTGATTCCTGGAGGGACCTTCGTTCGGTATTGGGGATCAAAATCGACCCTGAATTGGCGTTCTTATTGGACAGGTAAGCTTATATAGGCAATACATAACTGCAATGCATGTGAAATATACAGTAGTGCCATAAGGATTGATCTGTGTCATTTTAGCTAACTTGATCTTGCCTGCTAATGATAACGCATTGCAAGCAACCTTTCTTCGTAACTTTCAAATAATTTAAATGATTTTCTCTTTATGCTAAAAGTCAGGTATGATTCACAGTAACTGGCATAAACAATGTTAATCTGTAATTATTCAGCAAGGTAAACTACAATAACATGAAATGAATGATAGAGAGTGTTCAAGATAATGCAAAATGCTTTGTTTTAGCCCTGTTCCAGCACTGGAGAGTTAAAAAGAATATACAGTCTCAAAGTCTGTAGTAAAACAATCATAACTGTGTCATTTTAATTATGCTACCTTATCTGTCAGCATGATGCCAGTGAATCATGTTCAGTCTCTTTGTACGTTATGTCATTGTTTGGAAGCTCGCTCAATCACGTCCCTATGGAATGTGTGCACGAGCACTAGCAACAGGTAGCTGCTGCAGTTCACTTAACGGCATACCTGTCAATACTCCCGTTTTTCTCGGGAGTCTCCCGTATTTTACACCCATCTCCCACCCCCCTCCACTTTTGTTATTTCTCCCGAGAAACTCTCGTAATTTGTATGGCCCAAACCTCGTTATATGAATAATTACATCAATATATTATTCCAATGTTGTCCAGTTGCCAGATCTTGTATGAAATGCATCCTACTAACACAATCGACACATCATACATTTTGTGACCTCAACCTGGCAACCTACACCCAGTTGCGCTGTTGATATCTGTGCGATTAGCAGATGCAGGAAGTTGAATGAAGCATCACTGGTAGATGTGAGGAGAATACACAGGTGGTGCTCTGGTGAAGAAAAAAAAAATATATATATATATATATATATATATATATATATATATATATATATATATACATGTAAATTTACAACAGCTGGACGGAAGAATTTAATTTAATTTCTCGAAGTCATATTGACAATGCCAACACCTTTGCAAAGTGTGTCGCACTGATATTAATATCAGACAAAGTGGGAAAATGTATGTTACCTAGCACATATAATCATATAGGCAATACAATAATTTGTATGTATTTAGCCTGCCTCAGCCATCCCCCCCCCCCCCCCCCCCCCCCCCCTGAATCTTACATACAGTACTGCACCTTTAAGAAATGCAAAAATCGATGTAACAGTGAGACACTTACAATGGAAGTGAATTGGGCCAAGTTTTGGAGGGTTTAACGGCAGAAATTTTTTAGAAAAACACCTACTTTAATCATTCTGTAAATTTGCTGTTTTTGTGCGGCAGAATTTAATTATCATCAAAACTATCTAAACCATGAAATCATCTACAAACTTAATACCCTATTATGGTACTAAAGTTAATGAAAACACCACTTAAGGACTTATGCAACATAATTTGACAATATCTTTCATACATATTTTGCTTTCTTCGCTTAAACGAGGCACTAAATGCGTTAAAATTGAAAGTACCTCATTTTGAAAGGGATAAAAGAAAAATTATTAAAATTTAAAAGCAAATTTCAGCAAAATTTAAAATATGAGATTGATCCTGCTAACTACAAAAAGATTACAATTAATTATTGAAACCCAATTAGAACATAATAACTGTTCATTTAAGTTCTCTGGATGATTGAGTATTTGTTTTGATATAGAGGTGGATGTATTGAACTATATTTTCCTGAAAATGAGAGTGGTGCTAGATATGGCTCCCTCAATGTAAGTTTATGGGATCTTTTCGCCGCTTTACTGTCCGCCAGGCGAAAAAACGAAAGTCTGATCGCTTAACGTAAAAATAATACACCTCTCTACAAAGAGACAGACAATTGTAAGTATCATTCACTCTGTAGCACAAATAGAACAAGTTTAATAGAGTTGAGGGCTTATTTAGATATCTAGCCCTAAGTTTGAGCAATACTAATAGCGATGTGTGACTTAGAAACCGGCACTAAATTATTTACACTGTTTATTTCAACAATTTGAAAGATCAACCAGTCCTTATAGTTTGGCTGCTTGGAGCAAAAAGAGCAAAAGGTCAGAATCTTAGCCAGTACAAAGCTATGCAAACTGGGAAGTCACATGAAATATGAGACGCTATCTTTCCATCTCTGACACACACACACACACACACACACACACACACACACACTATACACATACACCACTGCTAAAGAATACTGTATAAAGGGAGTTCAATTCGCAAAAAAAGATCAGCGCTTGTGTGTCCCTCTCTTCCTGTTCACAGAAGATCAGGGCCAGAGCTGTCGCCCTGAGAGAGCACAAATCACAGCCAGCACAGACATATGCTCAAGATTTCTCCCAAAGCAAGATCGGGCAACCTACAGTAAAAACATCACTATGGGTGAAGTCACTGCTAGAGTGACTATTGTTACAAGCCATTTGATGATCTGCATGCCACTGGAATGGTCAGAAATTAACGTTGTGTTGTACCCAGACTGGCACGACAAGGTAAAGTGACAAGCGATAAATCACATTTACTTCCATTGTAATCAAATCTTTCAACCTAGCCAGCAGTGACTGCGGCAAGCGACATGTGACGATAGCCACTTGGTTTTATTTCATTCACATTGTGCTGGGTTGCTCCTCCCACTGTGAAATCTCAAATGTTATGTGGTGGTACTCGTTTGGGTAACATGAGTTTGAATAATTTCCCATTTTCCTCTTCATTGCCTTTGTCTTTCTGCACTGTTAATAAAAATAAGTTAAAAAAGAAAATGCAGTTTTGAAGAAAACAAAAAGGCTAAAAATTTAAATCGAATTAATTACAAGGTATGTTGATTATTTAATCAAATTAATCGCAATTAATCACATAGGTTAATATTTGCTGAGAAAGCGCCCAAATAACAATCATAAATAATATAGTGATTAAATAATTACAAAGAGTTATATTTAAATAAACATAAATAAATAATACGGTATATGTTATAAAAAATTATAATTCACCAAAAATGGCTTTAGAATCCAGTATATTGTTTATTTATATATTATTGAACATGAGCCTATCATTGGCCTACTCAAGATATTTAAATGTTTTCAGTGTTGTTTTGTTTTTTAATTCAGCTCACACACAGGTCCAATGGAATGTACAAGATTAAATTCCTCTCTGTGTGCTACAGTTTCTATTGACTGTAAATCCCATGTTTCCAGAATGACTGATCCTCTCGCAAGAGCAGGTTGAGGTGTGTGTGTGTGTGTGTGTGTGTGTGTGTGTGTGTGTGTGTGTGTGTGTGTGTGTGTGTGTGTGTGGCTAATAGTTCATGCTGGTTCGTTGAAAAAAACAGTGAGGCTTAAGAACACATTCCAGCAGTTAATGACCAAAATTAGGGTAACATATTACATATTTATCACACCCTGGCATCAAGAAGAAAGAGAGAGAGTGTGAGAAAGAGAGTGTGTGTGTGTGTGTGTGTGTGTGTGTGTGTGTGTGTGTGTGTGTGTGTGTGTGTGTGTGTGTGAGAGAGAGAGGGAGAAATAAAGAAGGAGAGAGATAGAGTGATCAGGTTTATTAATCTGAAAAAAGGACAATACCTCACCAGAGAGCTGTCAAACACGCAAGAAGATATTATTAAGACATTTAAGGGTAATAGAGCAGCTGTGTGTGTGTGTGTACTGTGTATGAGGCAGAACTATAAGCTTTCTTTCTCACGACTCCCTGATGATTTTTTTTATTTTATTTTTTTGCTGCTTAGGTCATACTCTACACTCTCATGAACAGTCTCACACACACACACACACACACGCACACACACACACACACGCACACTGTTGGGGTGTGTGTGGTTCACAGCTCCACCATTAAAAAGCCAGTCTCCATCACCTCATGAGAGCCTGTCTGGACCAGTCTAGTAGCACTACTGACAGAGAGTAACCTTTAAAATGCTTTGGCAATACATTGTAACTTGTGTCATGTCAAAAATAAAGCGCAGGAAAGAGAACGAGACAGAGGCAGACAGAAAGATAAGACAGACAGACAGACGTAATTTAATAAGATAGAGTCTGAGAGACGGAGAAAATTGCTTCTCACATTTGGCAATATTACATTGTTGACAATCATGCCAATAAAGCCCTTTAAATGGAACTGAATTGACAGTAAGTAGAAGGAATAAAAAGAAAAAAATGGGACAGATAGAAAAAGAAAGAGACATAAAAGCTAAAAGAAAAGACAAAAAGAGTTAGTCAGGCTCAAAGAAAGAAAGGGACAGACTGACAAAAAGTGAGAAAAAGGCTGAGAGAGAGTGACTGACAAACAGAATTAAGGAGAGAGAAACAGACAAAAGGAGAGGTGCAGACAGATAGATATACAGAGAGACAGTGGTTGAGACAAAAATAGACAGACAGGAAAAAATACAGACAGACAGAAAGAGACTGTTAGAGACAGACCGATGAAGATTGAGAGATACAAAAAGTGAAACAAACAGAAAAAAAAGACAAAAAGTGAGAGAGAGACTGATGAAAAAAGACATAAAGAGAAACAGACTGACAAATATTTAAAGAGAGACAAAAGTGAGATGGAACGATAGACAGAAAGAGAGACAGGCAGAAAGATAGACAGACAGAGAGAAAAAAGAGAGAGAGAAATAGAGAGACTGACAAAGATTGAGAAAAACAGACAAAAAGTGAGACAGGCAGAATTCAGATAGACAGATAAAAACTGAAACAGGAGAGGAAAAAAAGAGACAGACTGACAAAGACTGAGAATGACAGACAAAAAGTGAAACAGACTGACAAAGTGACATAGACAGAGGCTAAAAGACAGACAAATGACAAATGGTTAAGACAAAAGAGGCTGAGAGACAGAACTTCAATAATAAAGCCATTTTGAATGGAATTGAATTGACATAAAGAAGAAGAGAGAAGAGACAGACAGGGAGCAAAGGAGAAAGAGTGGCTAAAAGGCCCAAAGAAGGTCTGTGAATGCCCTCTCCTCCTTCCTCACTTCACTTTCCTCCTCTCCTTTTTTCTGTCACATTCTTTCGCTCTGAGCCCTTCGTCTCCAGAACAAACAGAGCCCGTCGTCTGGCGTGGTACAGTGCTGAAGTCACTGACCTCCTCTCTTTAAGGAAAAGGGATTTTAAACACTTCAGGCTGCCTGGCAAACGCACTCATATTTTCCATGGACACAGAAGACGTGGTGCTCGGACAGAGCCGTAAGGGAGTCATGATTTCACATTTAGCTCTGAGGATTAATGCTGTGAAATATCGTCCATCAGCCAGTGAATTAACATGATAAAACTCTGTAAGGACATGTTTGTCGGTCACCAGAGCCCTTTTATAACTAGCGGGCCAGCAAACGCTATACTGTTGGACAAGAACAGGGCTGGACTGGTAATCTTGAATACCGGGCATTTTCCCGGTGGGCCGACGCACTTTTGGGGCCGATCAGGGGCGGACTGACAGACCGAGCGGGCTTGTGGGTCAGCCGTAAAATGTGCCGAATGAGCCCCGATAAGCTAAAATGAGCCGCAGCATTATGCATAACGGACAACAAAAGGCGATATGCAGAAAGGGACAGCGAACCCAAACCCCCAACCCCCACCCCCCCACGCAACAAGTTTTGGGCCAGTTGCCATGTAAAATCCCGGGCCGATTTATTTTAGCATGTGATTTTTACCATTTATAATTTGTTTCAAGTAGAATACAAATGTTTACTTTCTATTGCCATTTGTATATTCCTATTTATTTGTATATACAGTATCATGTCTGCAGCATTTTGCGAGGAGAAGACAAATGCCTGTTCTTTCTAAGTCAGTCTGTCTCACTTTTTGTCTTTCTATCTGTCTCATTCATTTTGAAATGAGAGGAGAGAGAGGGAACTAAAGTTTAGTCATCCATCCTGTTTTGGAAGCACAGGATTTTGTTCTGCTTGCGTGATGCAAGGTTTGTGACAGTATTGTCCAGAATATAAGTGCATGACTTTACTAAACAGAGAGTGAGGCAAAGGTAAAGAGACAGGGCCTGATTTTTTTACTGATTTTTGCAGTATTTAAAATCACACAGGCATTAAATATAGCAAAAGGCACTGGAGGTCATGCATCGATTTGTCCATGGTTAAGACATGTTAATACACACAACATGACGTTTTAATAAAAAACAGGCATTATAAACATCATACACCCGAACAAACCTCTTCTCATTTAGCCAGTCCATTTATTGTAAAAAAGAACTTACATTTTGATATGTTTCTCACCCACACCTATCATAACACTTCTTAAACGGATAGTTCGCCCAAAAATGAAAATGCTCTCATCATTTACTCCCCCTCATGCCATCCCAGATGTTTCTGACTTTATTTTTTCTGCTGAGCACAAATAAAGATTTATAGAAGAATATCTCAGCTATGTTTTTCCATAGAATGCAAGTGAATGGTGACCAGAAATGAGAAGCTCCAAAAATGACATAAATGAGGCATGACAGTAATCCATTAGACTCCAGTGGTTAAATCCATATCTTCAGAAGTTAAATGATAGGAGTGGGTGAGAAACAGATCAATATTTAAATCCTTTTTACTATAAATCGCCACATTTGACCAGCCCCAACCTGTAGGTGGCTGAATGTGAAAGTCACTTCCACAACAGAAGAAAAAGTGAAAGTGTATATTTACAGTTAAAAAAGGACTTAAATATTGATCTGTTTCTCACCCACACCTATCATAGCATTTCAGACGACATGTATTTAACCAATGGAGTCTTGTGGATTACTTTTATACTGCCTTTCGTGCCTTGAAAGTTTTGGTCACCATTCACTTGCATTGTTAGGACCAACAGAGCTGAAATATAATTTTAAAAATCTTTGTTTATGTTTTGCAGAAGAAAGAAAGTCATAAGCATATAGGATGACATGAGAGTGCATTAAAGTGGTTTTATCATGGATTGCTGTTAAACGCTATCTGCTGGAACTATCTGTTTTAGCTTCACTGGACTGTTAGGGGGCATTGTTTATAACATGGCCACAATGAAATCGTGGCTGTGCTCGGTTCAGGGTCGGGCAGCAGATGTGCAGTGGGGAGTTTTCAGTAAACTCGTTATGAAGCTGAATTCACAAGCCACTTCAAACAGTGTGTTCTATTCTCCCTGAGGCCACAGACAAGAGAGACTAGCCTTTGATACAGAATACTACTGTTCGGTCACACACACATACACCTGATACCTGCCAGTAGTAAAGAGACCTTTAACACAGAAACTACAGGTCAAGGGATTATCCAGTGCAAATGATCAACAAACTCTGCAGTTGACCCCATTCAGGCAGCCTACTGGGGCAATTCACAATGCCCACAACGATTTTTAGGGCTACCAAATTGAACATGATAATTTATGAGATTAAGTGGATTTAACCTCATTTGATTTAACACAATAAATGCATTAACCTCTTTTGGCAATGCAGTTGCTTTCCGTTTTGTGTGATTCACCATAACTGGACGCTTGTTTGTAATTAAATGATAGAGAAAGAACATCTTAACAAATATTTTATATACAGATCAAGCCTAGATGTGAACTTAATGCATTAAACTAGAATGCACTACATATAATGGAGAAAATACACATGTTCAGGCAATTAAAAAAAAAAAGCATCATATGTTTGTATCGTCCCTGCTTTTCTTTAAAAAATTCAAAAATCAAGGTTACAGTGAGGCACTTGTAATGAAAGTGAAAGGGGGCCAATATTTCAAGTATTTGAAAGGCAGAAATTTGAAGCTTAGAATTTTATAACATAATAACTTTTTAATTACTTTACTGAGTTTTTAACCCTCTTATGCTCTGTCTCCCCCAATGTGATTTTGTTGGGTGATTTTAACATTCACATTGATAATACTTGTAGTATATGCACAAGGACATTTTTATCTTGTCTAGACAGCTTTGGTGTACAGCAATATGCCATCACTCCTACTCACTCCAAAGGGCAAATTCTTGAACTTATCTGTTGTTCTGGTATAACTCCTCATAAATGTACTGTCTCAGATTTGTCAATATCTGATCATGTTGCTGTCTTTTAATGCCCACCTTACAGTATTAATGATAAACTTATGTCGATCCGTCACATTTCGCTATATCAAGACTATTGTCTTCGCTGATGAACTTGCCACCTTCTCTTGCAAAGTTGATTTATCGACTGTGAATGACCTGGCATCCTATTATAATGATGGACTTCATGAGATCTTTTTGCCCCTTTAAAAACACGGACTGTTTCTTTTACTCACTCTGCTCCTAGGTATACATATATAGGCCAGCTTAAAACTAAAGGCCAGTGGCTGGAGCGTTTGTTTGCCAAAACTGTCTTACAGTTCATAAAGAATTGTATGCTCATCATATGCAACATTATAAGGATGCTATCTCTAAAGTAAAATCTGAATTTTATATTAATCTAATTAGGATAGGTGAAGGGAATATTAGATCTCTTTTTTCCATTGTACACAATATACTAAAGTCACCTGAGTCTCTAGCATCACATATGTGTTCTACTACTGTACACTTTTATGGATTATTTTAATATCAAAATTAAAAATATTCACAAGCAAATACTTTTAAATAATGATGGTTGTGGCCCATCAGACTCGGTTTCCTTCAAACTATCTCTTTCTGCATTTTCTATCTTTTACAATTCCAACTGTTGATGAGATATCCTCTATTATACGGAAATTCAAACCCACCATCTGTCAGCTTTATTGTCTTCCAACATATTTAGTAAAAGCCTGTTTACCTTCTCTGTCTTCTTTAATCACTGAGATCGTTCATTCTACACTGTCCTCTGGCTTGGTTCCTATATCATTCAAAACTGCTTCAATTACCCCAATACTCAAAAAACCAGGGGCAGATCCTACTCATTTTTATAATTTTTGTCCTATTTCAAATTTACCGTTTATTTAAAACATTTTCACAGAAAGGCTATTCCATATTCTAGAGCACATCTAAATGCATTCAGCGGGAGACGCGGTGGACACGGAGACAGTGCACAATAGCTAAAGTCGTCGGGGTAGCGCACGTGAAGGGATAGCTGTACGCACCATTCTAAATTTCATCCCCATCATTACTGAATCCTCATTTTGCATCCTCATTACATTTGTATAAGTAGAACATTAATTTCCTGAATTTGGGCAGATATATAAGTGTGTGTGTGTGTGTGTGTGTGTGTGTGTGTGCGCGTATATTTAACACTTTGCGGGGAACAAATGTTCCCATAAGGGTAGTAAAACCTGACATTTTTGACCTTGTGGGGACATTTTGTTGGTCCCCCATGAGGAAAACAGCTTATAAATCATACTAAATAATGTTTGTTGAAAATGTTAAAATGCAGAAAGTTTTCTGTGAGGGTTAGGTTTAGGGTTAGGGTTAGGGGATAGAATATATAGTTTTACAGTATAAAAACCATTATGTCTATTTAAAGTCCCCATAAAACATGGAAACACAACATGTTTGTGTGTGTGTGTGTGTGTGTGTGTGTGTTCATGCGCGCGCGTGTGTGTGTGTGTGCTTGCGTGTGTGTGTGCGTGTGTGTGTGTGTGTGTGTGTCGAAAAACACACAAACACACACCCTGAGCACAGAGATGCTATTGTGTCTCCACACCCAAAAGCAGCTGTGCCGTTGGCCTGTCCTCCAGATTCCAGTCAGGGATATTTACAGGGAATTAGATGTATTTATTGAGCTTTAATGGGATGGGCGGCCCGCCGGTGATCTGAAGTCTACGACTGGACTGTTTCACATCCACCGAGGAGATTTCACATTTCATCACATTTTTTTATGCTCTTCCGCTCTTTTTCACATGCAGTCGTGTGATTATGTGTAAATGTGTGAGTGTTGTGTTTATTAAATATATGGTCAAGGAAGATGACAATGCATTGTGACCCTTACATTGTTCCAAACCTGGACAACTTTCTTACATATTTTAGGCAGAATAACAGCCTTAGTGACCATTCTTTTCATTGTATGGAAGAAAGATTCAATGAAAGTAATTGGTCATACAGATATGGACCAAATCATAAAGCTGAGGAAATGAAAACTGAATATTCATTTTTGGAAATATCAATTGTGCCTATGGTTGTAATTGCGATTTATACATTTCAATAAATATAATTTACATTAAAATATTTTTTGGTGGAGCAAATGTGTGTCAAATTCTTAATAAATATATAGGCTACACATCCAAAATAAGATAGAATTGCGTTCTGTAATTACCTTACAGCATGAAAAACAAGAGTTGAATAAGTTACACACATAGGGCCCTATTTTAAGAGTGCTAGCGTTAAGCGCAGAACTATGCCATAAATCATAAGTGCAAAGTCAGTGGCCATGGCCATGAAATTTTGGTATTTTCGTGCAAGCATGCGCTAAGTCTAGGCGCAAGTAGGTTTGGTGCAATGCGCAAATAAGCTGGATTAAGTGCAATTGAATTTTGAGGTTTTCTCTGGGATTTCCACCATCTGCCTCCTATTATAGTCCATACCCTGTCAAGCACCAGTGATATAAACATACATCTCATTCATAAGACGTTGGTAGAGTAAATGGACTGTATGCAATAAATTACAATATTAGAAAATGTGCATTTACTGTGTCCCATGATTTTTTCTGTGACAGAGACACGCTGCTTTTAGAAATTCATGTATTCAAACACAATAGAAATAAAAAAATGTAATCATTTAATCATTTAAATTACACTTTAAATGAAACTAAGATATAGTTAAAATAACATGTGGAAAATTACTAGTAGGCTACAATTGAAATCATAAATACAATTGTACAAAATACAATAATAATAATACATATAAACAACAAAAATATGAATAAAAATAATTGATAAAATAAACCATGTCTTCTAGAAAGTTTAACACAAATCTCAAGCGATTATGTCTGAAAAATTGCAATTGACATGGACATTATATGATGTTCTGCACTTTCAGAATTTGGACATGAACTTTATTACCACCTACTGGTGGAATCTCCAAACTGCAAATACAGGAACTGAATTTGAACTTTGCGCTGAGTTAAGATATTGTATTGAAACCTCTTAGCGCAACAACCTATTTCTCAGGAAAATAGCTAATTGTGCTTTGCGCCACTTCAGTACCATTCAATACACCCACAGTTTGCGTGCATACTCCCACAATAGCGCAAACACTCCCACCCATGGCCATTTGCGCTTTGCGCTGGCTCAAAAAATTGCATTTAGAATTAGCATTCACACAAAAATTGGATTAGACAATGTGCACGGTCGTAGCGCATAGCTCACTTAAGGTATTAGAGCCCATATAGCAGCGGTCACCAATTAGCGGACTGTATCTAGAGTTTAAGTGAGCAACTTGTCAAAACTATGGAGCTGCTCAAACCACGCTAATTAATATTATTCTCTACCACCGAACGCACTTTATTCCCGCTCCACATGCATTTCTTTTCTCTCCCTGTTATAGACATAAGGTGCCACATAAACCCTGATAAGTCAGATGTTTCATCTAAGGCAGGTTTGTGGTAGGACACATTGTTTTTGATAATAGTAAATTATTTGTTTGTGACAGATGTTTTTGACCACTTTTACATTAAACGATCCACATGAAGTCTTCTTACGACCCTGATGAGTGTGTGAGGGTGTATATGTGTATGATGCAGATTGAACAATCTGACACCCTGTTACTGCTCTCAACTCAGCAAAAACAAACATTGTTAAACACTTCAGCATTGAGAGCAGAAAGGTCAAACAAAAATAATTTGCACAACTGAGTTGCCATAGTGAGAGGTGTTACTAAACAGCACTTTACTGGTGTCATTCACTAACAGACAGGGAAAGAAAGAAAGAAAGAAAGAAAGAAAGAAAGAAAGAAAGAAAGAAAGAAAGCAAGCTGGACAGACTGTTGCCTCAAAGATCGTCAAGGGATTCAGGGAAATTCCGCTTTTATTCCAGGAGTCTTTCAGTGTGCTGCCTGCTATTAGCATCACAAAAACACTACTTTACAAAGAACCAATGCCATCCAAATTTCACTGTTTTCTATACCTCTGCTCCTTTCAATTCACTCTCTTCTGTATCACTCTGTTTTCTCTCTTTTTCTCTTTATTTCCCCATTCAAGAATATTCTACAATCTACAGGATCAATATTTCCACTGTGTTTCTCATGCACTGTGATTGTGACATAGAACACAAATTCCTCAGGCCTTTTTTAGTGTTCATAATCTGAATAGGAAATCACATATTTCTATTTCAATTAAAATATAATTAAAAATTAAAATATCACATCTAAAATTTCTTAGTTTAAAGTGCCATTTGAATTTAGAAATGTCTTTGGTTTGTGTTTGCATGTTTCAATAGAATCATACAATTTTTAAAGCAAAATGAATAAAGCAAAAATATTCACTAAACCTCGGCGGGGGGGTTGACGATACAATCGTATATTGGTATATTTTTAAGGAGATTATCGCTAAAATCTTTTTTAACATATCAGCCAGCCCTACTATAGAACATAGATAGATACACGGACAGATAGTCAGGTAGATAGACAGGTAGATAGAAGGACGGACGGATGGAGAGACAGACGGACAGACAGACAGAAACAATTCTGCAAGGATCTTCAAATTCTGTAAGGTACTTCAAAGATAAAGAAATTTACCATCAAAGCAGTGTCTACATTTTCAGTATTACCATAGACTATCAAGTCAGGTAGATAGACAGGTAGATAGAAGGACGGATGGACAGACAGACAGATAGATAGAATTGGTCCAAAATCCTGTTCCTGATAAAGTAGCTGTAAATTTGCGCTTCAGTGAGGACAGAAAATTATGCTGGAAACTTGATGTGTCACAACTGCTTAGGACATGTGTTGTGCATTTTGCACATGTGTGTGTTAGACTATAATTGTCTCACACTTGTTTACTGACATCACTGGTTCACATGGGAGTCAGATGATAGCTCAGCTGGGTCAGTCTGCACTGATTTAATCAGCAGCCCTGACTGTCCTCTTCTTTTCCATTTCTTTCCATTAAAGTCAGCCTTATTTCCACATGTGACCTCTGTAAAACTTACTTCACTCTCAGCTAAAGCTGTAAAACATCTCACAAACTCTGTAATAGGTGTTGTTACATTGACTGAAGTTTCAGCTGTCAGTTTATTGTACAGATCATCAGGATCGCATTGATGAGCTGTTGAATTTAATTCTGAAAAGAGCTATTTGCCTCTGTTATCTTTGCAACAATGTTTAAGTAAGACTGGACTGTCAGGAATATCAGAATGAGAACAGAACATAACACCAATTCAGTCAACGGAAAGTTTCTAAAGAGTGCACATTTCTTAAAGACTGCCTACAGCTGGTATTAATTCTGTAAGGTACTTCAAAGATATAAAAAAATGTTTACCATCAAAGCAGTGTCAACATTTTCAGTATTACCATAGCATCATGTCTCCATCACCAGAGGATCTATCAAGGCCATTGACAGCAACTTGCTCCCCAGACACAGACACAGCCGATGAATATTTTTGAGTTTTAAATTTAAAACTCAACTCATTGAAATCCAAAATCACATACTTTAAATACCTTAGATTTTTCAATGTTTACTTTAAAATGCAAGAGAGCATTTGTAAAATGTGAAATGACTCTCTGGAAGCTGTGAGCAGATTAAAGAGCCAGTTTAGCTGAGCATGACCAGAAAATGAATATAAACCCTCATTCCAAAGCTCTATGAACATCCGACACAGCTGACTGATTTCTAATTTGGTGTGGAAAAGGCTTATGTGACTGTACAGTAATCTCCCAAACTGGAGTTTGTTTAATAGTGCTGGTATCTTAGGAATGGCACATATGTATATAAATTAATCAAATAGTGAAACAAGTGTAGCAATTCCTAGAGAACATTGTCTTCTTAAAATGTGTCCAATATGTGTGGTAATGTAACCAGATTATGGTATTCCCTACCTGGTTGAACTGCTCGAGTCTATCTTTGATCTCCATAAGCACAGGTTCAGCACCTCTGACCCTTACTTCTGGATTCTGCCTTTGAGCATGGACTCCATTGCCCACCACTCTTCCTTCATAACTGAGAGAGAAAAATACAGAAACAAAGTCAGTAAGTAACCTTTTTAATAAGGGACCATGTTTTACCCTTGATACTGACACATTAAACAGTTTTCCTTTATCGGTGTAAGGTTATAAATGTCTTAAAGTTATAGTTCACCCAAAAATGAAAATTCTCTTATCAAATTCTCTTATAATTTACCCCTATGCCATTCCAGATGTGTATGACTTTCTTTCTACTGCAGAAAACAAACATTTGTTTTTCTTTGTAGCTCCAAAAATCACATAAAGGAAACTAATCCATATGACACCAGTGGTTAAATCCATATCTTCAGAAGTGACATTATAGGTGAGGGTGTGAAACAGAATTTAATAAAAAAGTACATTTTTACTCTAAATCGCCACTTTAACATTCACTTTCAGATATGAAAGTGAAATGAAACAGGCTCCACATGTGACTTTTAGATGTAAAAGTGAAAGTGGAGCTTTAGAGTAAAAAAGGACTTACATTTAGAACTTTTTCTCACCCAAACCTATTATATAGCTTCTGAAGATATGGATTTAAACACTGGCATTTTATGGATTACTTCTATGTTTCCTCTATGTGAATTTCTGGAGCTACAAAGGTCTGATCAGGAGGTCTGAGATCCTCCCTGCTCGTCGTGGTGACGAGGTTTATAGTAGATTAATGTCACTGAATGGCTGGATGTCTGAGTGGTGTCTGAAGAATAAAATAGAATTTATAAAGAATTGGAAGAGTTTCTGGGGTAGACCTGACCTGCTAAAGAGAGACGGACTCCATCCCTCCAGGGAAGGTGCTGCTCTCCTCTCTAGGAATTTGGCTCATAGTCTTAATAATGATAGTATTTGACTAACTGGGGCCCAGGTTAGGAAGCAGACAAACTGGTTAATCCGAACGTCTGCTAGCTGCCTTGAGACGTCACACTGGTCACATAAACTACAACACATAGAGACAGTTTCTCCTATATATCTCATAGAGACTGTGTCTGTTCCCCGAACTACCAAGCACAATACTCTCACTAAATAATTTAGAAAAAAATGTATTAAGGTCAAACTTGAACAAAACAAACAAATTAAAAATACACATAATATAAAAATAGGGCTACTATACATTAGATCTCTTTCTAGTCATTTGAACTAATAATGCTTAATGTGACACCATCAGATATAAATAAAAAAGCTCTGTCATCTTTTGTCCTTGCTACAATGTATAGATCACCCGGGCCTTATTCTGATTTCCTTGTTGAATTTGCACATTTTTTATCAGATTGTTACTGTAGATAGAGCTTTAATTGTTGGTGACAACAACATTCACATAGATAATGAAAATGATACATTGGGATTAGCATTTATTGATATTCTCAACTCTCTTGGAGTCAGACAAAATGTAACAGGACCAACTCATCGCCTTAATCATACACTAGATTTAAATCTGTCATATGGAGTTAATGTTGATAATATAGAAATTCTGCAGCAGAGTGATGACATCTAGGATCATTACCTTGTCTCTTGTATGCTGCAATCAGCTAATGTTACTCAATCTACACCACGCTGTCATTCAGGTAATTCTTTTGACCACTAAAAATAGCTTCACTAATAATCTTCCAGATCTATCTCATACACTCAATAAACCCAAAAGCCCAGAAGAACTTGATGAAATAATAAAAAATATAAAGGCAGTCTTCTCTAGCACTCTTGATATTGTCGCCCCACTTAAATATGCCAAAATATGCTGCCAGGTCAGCATATTTTAGTAAACTCGTAGAAAATAACCACAACAATCCTAGATGTTTATTCAGTACTGTGGCTAAATTGGTTAGGAATAAAGCCTCAACAGAACCAGATATTACGTCACAGCACAAGAGTAATGACTTCATGAATTTCTTTACAGATCAAATTTTAATAATCAGAAATAAAATTGGAATTATGCAATCATCTGTCATAGCACATCAGAAAACGGTGTCTAATAATTTTCCTCATGTGCAACTTCAATCCTTCTCTGTCATAGGTCATGAAGAGAAACATAAACTTATCGAAACATAAAAGCCACAACATGTTTGTTAGATCCTATACTAACTAAGCTCTTAAAAGAGGTATCTCCTGTAATTTCAGAACCTCTTCTTAATATTATTAACTCTTCTCTATGCTTAGAACATGTCCCAAGATATTTTAAAATCAAACCACTTATTAAGAAGCCACAACTTGATCCTGGAGAACTGGCTAATTATAGACTGATTTCAAAACTCCCATTTATGTCAAAAATATTAGAAAGGGTAGTATCCTCCCATATATGTATTTCTACAGAGAAATAGTATATATGAAGTAATTCAGTCAGGATTTAGGCCTCATCACAGTACAGAGACTGCACTTATCAGAGTTACAAATGACTTGCTCTTATCATCTGATCGAGGCTACATTTCTCTTCTAGTGCTTTTAGATTTTAGTGCTGGATTTGACACGATAGATCACGACATTCTCTTGAATAGGCTAGATAATTATGTTGGCATTTGTGGAGTTGCATTAGCATGGTTTAGGTCATATTTAGCAGACTGCTGTCACTTTGTCTATGTAAATGAGGAATTGTCAAACCAAACAAAAGTAGTAGTAGTGTCACAGGGATCAGTTTTAGGGCCTCTGCTTTTCTCCTTGTATATGCTTCCCTTGGGAGATATTATCAGGAATCGTGGAATAAGTTTCCACTGCTATGCCGAAGATACACAACTTTATATTTCTTCAAAACATGGTGAGATTTCACAATTCTCCAAATTAGCAGAGTGTATCAATGAAATAAAAGATTGGATGGCCAGAAATTTCCTTCTACTCAATTCTGACAAAACAGAGGTACTAATTATTGGACCAGAAAACTCTAAAAATAAGATACAACAATATAATTTGATTCTCGATGGATGTACTGTTACATCATCTTCAACAGCGATGATATTGAATAAATATTGATAAATTATGGCACATGCTCTCTGTTGCTGATGCCGAAAAACAAATTCATGCATTCATGACCTCAAGACTAGATTATTGTAATGCAATACTGGGAGGATGTCCAGCAAGATCAATAAATAAACATCAATTGGTTCAAAATGAAGCAGCCAGAGTGCTATCGAGAACCAAGAAATATGAGCATATTAGCCCCATTTTATCATCGTTACATTGTCTACCTTTTAAATTTCATATTAATGTAAAAAATTCTGTTAACTACGTACAAAGCTTTGAATGGTCTAGCTCAACAGTTCTTAAGTGACCTTCTGCCATGCTATATTCCATCACTTTCATTACGATCGCAAAATTCTGGCCTGTTAATAGTTCCTAGAATATCAAAATTCACAAAAGGAGGTAGATCCTTTTCATATTTGGCTCCTAATCTATGGAATAGTCTCCCTAACACTGTTCGAGATGCAGACACACTCCCTCAGTTTAAGTCTAGACTAAAGACTAATCTATTTAGCCAGGCATACACCTAATTTATCCTCCAACCCACAATTAGGCTGCTTTAGATTAGTCTGCCGGAACCAGAAACCAGAAACATTGATCATGATTTATAACTGCAATAAATTGAATGGCATCTATGCTTATATTATTTTATTTGTTTCCCTGTCTCAACCTCGGGACTCCTATCCTGAGGTCACCAGAACTGGCTGAATCAGCACCATTCCTGCTTCATGTTGGACTCCATTGCTATGTGCTGCCGAATGTGCCAGCCAAACATCACTTCAGTCTATTATGATGGACTTCAGATGATGAACTGATGCCAACTCCAACCATAAGACATGGGATACTTCATATGCCATCATCAAACAAAACAAAACAAAAAATATTTAAATGCTGATTTCTTGCTTTGACAGATTTTTTAAATAAGCTGCTTTTTGGGAGTAACCAGCATGTTTAAATTGGTTTGTATGTAAATGGGCTCACTGTTTCAACTTTTAGTGTTTAGTGTTCTCAATACTGGTTTAAGCTTTTTTTTAAACACTTAAAAATCAAATACCACTTCACATTAACTACACATTCAACAAAACTCTACATGTCACTTCAGTGTCTACAAAAAAACAAAACAAAAAAAACACACAACTAAACAGGCCTAATGTAATATTAATAAATATATCAAATGTTAACACAAAAAAAATCACAATGAGGATTTTTTTTTTTTAAATATATTGGGCATTTCAGTAAATCCTTGAGGGCATCTAATTAAGAAAAGAACAAATTGGCATTGCAAGACAATTACAATGCTGTCATATGTAGAAGTAAAATTAACATTGAGTGTGTGTGCATTTGTGTGAGAAATTAAAAAACAAATTGAACCCTTCAAAAATCGACCTTGGTTTTGAGGTCACTTGGAAGCTTACATCTTCAATCCTCTGCTTGGCTTAACCATGACATGGACAGCATTCCATTGTGACTGTCTAAGAGATCAATATGGCTCTGACTTGGGATCCCCTGACAGAAAGATACATTATAAAGTCTAATTGCTGCCTTGTGTTCTGTGGAAGGGGAGGGGAGGTGTTAGTTGGTTGTATCAGAGAGTATTGATGAGCCAGTGGGTGAGAAACGACTCCTTTGGAATAATAAAGGGTGTAACTGAGGGTTAAAAGTGAGGCTAATTAGAGTCCTGTAAGAGGCCACAGAAAAATGTGTCAGAACTTCTCATATACTACAAGAGCAGGGTGAGAGAGAAAACAAGAGCTATGTAATTGCAAAAAGACAAAGTCAAAGCCAGAAAGAAAGTTTGACAGTACTGAATGACAGCGAGACAGCACTAAAGAAAAAGATGCAGTTGGGGAAAAAAAAAATACAAATGACACCAGATACAAAGTGTGAGAAAGAGAAAATAAAAACAGTTAATTTAGATGTAACCACTTGAAGCACATTTTAGAGATTTAGCACTTTCCTCTCTGGCCTTGTCCTTATACCTCCTTTCTACTCATCCCTTCTCCCCTTTGGCTTGTCTACACTGCAGTTCCTGAATGGACACCTCGTTAGTGCTCTAGCTGTTGATCACCAGAGGTGCACAAGCCAGGAATAGGTGTGTCTGCCTACTCAGCACTTCTTCAGTTTATCCCTCAGCCTGATCTCCAAACACAACCCCTGGAAAAATTCACAATCTCAGTGTTAAAGGGATAGTTCACCTAAAAATGAAAATGAACAATTTCTCATAATTTACTCACCCTCATGCCATCCTAAATGTGTATGGCTTTCTTTATTCTGCAGAACACAAATCGTGATTTTTAGAAGAATATTTCTGCTCTGTAGGTCCATACAATGCAAGTGAAAGGGTGTCAAAAAGTTGACACAGCAAAAATCACATAAACTCCAGTGATTCAATCCAAATCTTCAGAAGTAATATGATAGGTGTAGGTGACAAACAGATCAATAAGTTTAAAGTTAGTTATTTGCTAGAAATTATTCGCCCTGCCCAGTAGGGGGTCATATGCATGAAGAATGTGAATCACCAAAAACAAGAAGAAGAATGTAAAAGTTAAAGTGGAAATTAACTGAGCAGGGAGGATAATTTAGAGAGAAAAAAGGACTTAAATACTGATCTGTTTCTCACCCACACCTATCATATAGCTTCTGAAGACATTGATTTAACCACTGGAGTCTTATTTTGGAGCTTTGAAATGTTGGCACCCATTCACTTGCATTGTATGGACCAAAAGAGCTGAGAAATTCTTCTAAAAATCTCCATTTGAGTTCAGCAGATGAAAAAAAGTCATGCACATCTGGGTGAATGAATGATTAGAGAATTTTCATTGTTGGGTGAACTATTCCTTTAACCCATTACATTCAAATCAACTACATCCTCAATTTATATGAGTCTCAGATGAGTTTGATGATTAGGCGTACATATTCTGCGGAACAGAAGCATGTTAGGAAGAATATTAGGGACAAAATTTTAGTTGTGGAAACCGTCTAGGTTACGGATGTAACCTCTGTTCCCAGATGGAGGGAACGAGACGTTGTGTCGAAGAAGCGACACTAGGGGTCTCTCTTGAGCACCTTTTGCATCTCTGATCTGTGAGAAAAGGCCAATGAGAAATTGGCAGACAGAATTTGAATGTCCCGCCCCCGGACATCGAGGTATATAGGGAGGGAAATGCATCTGTTTAATTTTTCTGAGGAGCCAACAATGTGGCCGGGAGGACACAACGTCTCATTCCCTCCATCAGGGAACTGAGGTTACATCCGTAACCTAGATGTTCCCCGTCTGTCGCTCACTTTTAGTTTTTGTCGAAGAAGCGACACTAGGGGTCCAATTTAAATCACACCATGCGCTGAGCCGTGTACTGCTGACACAGGAGCGGGCAGGTATTTTTCATGCCAAAGTGACCAGCTGTGTCATACTGCACGTACCCTTCCCCAATGCCCCATAAAATCGTCAAAGCTTTCTTGTTCTTTACCCCCGACAGGGGGGAACAGGGCAATGTGCCAAGCATGGAAGCAGGCCGCGCCAGCCACGCCTTTTCTCTCTCTATGTTTCTCGCATAGAGTTAAAGCGGCTGGGGCCATTGTAACGCTATCATATTGCATCGGGGAAGGCGATCTTTCCCAGTTCCTAATCTTTCAGGGGGAAAAGACCCTGCGGAGACCACACCTGCCCAGACTGGGATGAGGTAAAGAGTGGTGAAATACCCAGTGGGTAAACCTCTGTTTGGAGACAGCATTCCCTTTCCTCTGTCCACCAAAGCAGACAAAGAGCTGCTCAGAATGTCTAAAGCTCTGCATGTGGTCCAAGTAGATACGCAAAGCACATACCGGACACAGCAACGAAGGGGCTGGGCCTGCCTCCTCCTGGGGCAGTGCTTGCAGGTTCATGACCTGGTCCCTGAAGGGAGTGGTAGGAACCTTGGGCACATAGCCCGGTCGCGGTCTTAGGATCACATGAGTGTCTACCGGACCGAACTCCAAGCAAGTGTCGCTGACTGAGGTCGCTTGAAGGTCCCCCAAACCTCTTGATGGAGGTGAGAGCGATCAGGAGGGCCGTCTTTAGTGAGAGGGCCCTGAGTCTGACTGATTCTAGCGGCTCGAAGGGTGGTCCCTGAAGGCCCGAGAGGACCACTGAGAGATCCCAGGAGGGGAACAGGCTTGGCCGGGGGGGGATTTAACCTCCGGGCGCCCCTTAGGAACCTGATAATTAAGTTGTGCTTACCCAAAGACTTGCCGTATACTGTGTCGTGGTGGGCTGCGATAGCGGCTACATAACCCTTCAAGGTGGAGGGAGACAGCCTCCAACCTCTCCTGCAGGAATGAGAGCACTGACCTAACTGCGCACCTCTGTGGGTCGTCAGCCCGGGAAGAACAACAATTCGCGAACAAGTGCCACTTCAGGGCATAAAGTTGCCTGGTAGAGGGGGGCTCTAGCTTGGTTGATCATGTCTACGATGGCAGGTGGTAGATCAGCTAGATCTTCCACATCCCGTCCAGGAGCCAGACATGGAGGTTCCAGAGGTCTGGGTGCGGATGCCAGAGCGTGCCCCATCCCTGAGAAAGAAGGTCCTTCCCCAGGGGAATTTGCCAGGGAGGGGCTGTCACGAGGAGTACAAGATCCGAGAACCAAGTCCGAGTGGGCCAATAGGGGGCCACTAGAGTGACTTGTTCCTAGTCCTCCCTGATCTTGCACAGCACCTGTGCAAGAAGGCTCACTGGGAAAATGCATACTTGCGCAGCCCCGTGGGCTAGCCGTGTGCCAGCGCGTCTGCCCCGAGGGGAGCTTCCGTTCGGGCATACCAAAGGAGGAGACGACGGGCGAGTTGTGACATGTGGCGGGAGCGTACACCGCCTTGGCGATTTATGTACGCTACCGTGGTGGTGCTGTCGATCGACACAACGTCGAAGTAAGCGACAGATGGGGAACATACATTTTTATTGCATCATTTTTCCATTCAATGAAAATGAAGGGTGACTGAGGCTAGACATTCTGCCTGACATCTCTTTTTGTTTCCCATAACGGAAAGAAAGTCATACAGGGTTGGAACAACATGAGGGTGAGTAAATAAAGGGTGAATCAACTAAATTAACATGCAAAAATGTGGTTATGTCAGTGTCATTTTTAAGTGTCCGATCTGATACAAATAGCTTTTTGCAAAAATATAATTTCAATCACATAATTTTTATAAGATCAGGTTTGTTCTTTTAGCAGATGCTTACGTCCAAAATTACTAGCATGACATTTTTACTACAGGGAAAATACCACTGTAAAATCTATCACTGAACATTATTTCTCAAAACTGATTAAATAATGTAAATTATGCCCTTTTTCTACAGTATAACTGCAGCAGTTCAGTGAGAACAGAGTCAATTTTAGACATCTAAAAATTCTCTGTTATAATTCTTCTGTGATCAGACTTCATTTTTTATTTTTGAAAATGAAAGAGAAACTGCGTCAAAAGCTCTAGAGTCTAAACATTGATAAAGTTTGGTCTGAAAAAAGATCAAAAGATCTGTCTGCTGGATCTGGAATGCAAAGATTGATGAACAAGCTCACACTAAATATGTATGGAATCATCTATTAAACATGCTCAGAAACAAAAATCTTAACAGTATACTGAAGTTCACCCAAAAATAAAAATTCTGTCATAATTTCCTCACCCTGATGTTGTTTCATTTGTCTTTCTCTCTTCTGTGGATCACAAAAGCAGATGTTACTTTCATTGTATACAAAAAAGTGTCAAAGAAAGTGAGTGGTGACTGAGGCTAACATTCTGACTAAAATCTCCTTTTGTATTCCACATCAGAAATAAAGTCATATGTGTTTGGAACAACATAAGGCTGAGTAAATGATGAACAAATGTTGTCAATATTGTGCTGCTTTCATTTAATGTCTCACATTAAAACAAGGCCAACATACTCTCTCTCTCTCTCTCTCTCTCTCTCTCTCTCTCTCTCTCTCTCTCTCTCTCTCTCTCTCTTCTCACACAAAGATTTTTAATGATGGTGTACCAAGAAAGCCTATAATCCCTGGGCGTGACACAGAGAGAGTTAGAAGAGTCAAGATCTTCTTTACTAAGCACACACACTGGCACTGTTCCAAAATGTAATAAGCTGCCCCGTTGTCCTCTGTATATTTAGGTAGCTCCCTTCTATGGCAGCATCCTAACAGAAATGGAACCTCATAAGTGATTTGGAACACTCCACATAGGCAGCAACTATGTTTGTATTAGCGCTCAACAGTAGAGACTCAACTGAGAATAAATTCCAATAGGAATTCATTTCAATAAATTCCAATAGAAGAACGACACAACACTCTAATAAGCATAAATATACACTCACCTAAAGGATTATTAGGAACACCATACTAATACTGTGTTTGACCCCCTTTCACCTTCAGAACTGCCTTAATTCTATGTGGCATTGACTCAACAAGGTGCTGAAAGCATTCTTTAGAAATGTTGGCCCATATTGATAGGATAGCATCTTGCAGTTGATGAAGATTTGTGGGATGCACATCCAGGGCACGAAGCTCCCGTTCCACCACATCTCAAAGATGCTCTATTGGGTTGAGATCTGGTGACTGTGGGGGCCATTTTAGTACAGTGAACTCATTGTCATGTTCAAGAAACCAATTTGAAATGATTCGAGCTTTGTGACATGGTGCATTATCCTGCTGGAAGTAGCCATCAGAGGTGGCCATAAAGGCCAAGAAAACATCCCCCACACCATTACACCACCACCACCAGCCTGCACAGTGGTAACAAGGCATGATGGATCCATGTTCTCATTCTGTTTACGCCAAATTCTGACTCTACCATCTGAATGTCTCAACAGAAATCAAGACTCATCAGACCAGGCAACATTTTTCCAGTCTTCAACTGTCCAATCTTGCAAATTGTAGCCTCTTTTTCCTATTTGTAGTGGAGATGAGTGGTACCCGGTGGGGTCTTCTGCTGTTGTAGCCCATCCGCCTCAAGGTTGTGCGTGTTGTGGCTTCACAAATGCTTTGCTGCATACCTCGGTTGTAACGAGTGGTTATTTCAGTCAAAGTTGCTCTTCTATCAGCTTGAATCAGTCGGCCCATTCTCCTCTGACCTCTAGCATCAACAAGGCATTTTCGCCCACAGGACTGCTGCATCCTGGATGTTTTTCCCTTTTCACACCATTCTTTGTAAACCCTAGAAATGGTTGTGCGTGAAAATCCCAGTAACTGAGCAGATTGTGAAATACTCAGACCGGCCCGTCTGGCACCAACAACCATGCCACGCTCAAAATTGCTTAAATCACCTTTCTTTCCCATTCTGACATTCAGTTTGGAGTTCAGGAGATTGTCTTGACCAGGACCACACCCCTAAATGCATTGAAGCAACTGCCATGTGATTGGTTGATTAGATAATTGCATTAATGAGAAATTGAACAGGTGTTCCTAATAATCCTTTAGGTGAGTGTACATAGCACATATATTTGAAATTAAACAGTCTGAAAAGAAATCTTGTTTCTGAAATGGCATTCTACCATCCTATTCATCATTTTATTTAGTATGCATACTGTGCAAAAATACTTCACCTCCTATATTTTTCAAAATGATTAGTGAGTGGAATACTGTATCCAACAATGCAATGGGTTGAACTTGATTTTCAATTTCCAATGTGGCAAATGACCTGGAAGTGATGTAAACCTTCATATTTATTCTGATCTCTCTTTCTTGACTTACTATATGATCAGACTGCCAAGAGTTAAGATATTTTTACAAAAACTTAGGTTCAAAATTACAAAACAACTGTATTTATGGATGTTTAATTGGATGCAAAAATTTTAAATTATACAAGATAGCTGCAAACAGTACACCATCTCACATTAAACGCCAATAGATAAATAAACAAGCATCTCTGACAAGACACTGTCTGATTCCCAGCATGAAGCAATTCAGCACAGCAAACACCCCGTAAGCATACAAAGACAGTTTCCTCCAACAGCCTTGAAACCAATCATTTTCTAGTTGAGCATTAAAAGCATGAAAGCTACTGTAAGATTTTTTGGTTTTGAAACATTTGTAAGGAAAAAGAATGCTATTCTTTGCAAGGGGAAAATTGTCATTGGAAAAAAGACTAACATTCTGCTTAGGTTCTTTTTTTGCAACATGGAATGTCATAAAACATGAGGTTGAATAAATGACAGCATTTAAAAATTTTGGCTGATCTACACCTTTAAAAAGAAAGTAATTAAAAAAAAAAATTTCAATGTGAGAGAGAGAGAAACAGTGAAAACTATAAATGAGATCTCAGATTGCAAACAGAAGAGCTGCTCTGTAATTAATGGGGCGGCAGAGAGTGAACGACAACCACTAGAATTTGCAAATCTGATTTAGATGAATTACAGGTTCGGCATGCAATAAACTGGCAGAGAGAGTAGTGACACAGACATGTAAAATTACTAGCTCTGTGTTCTCTAATTTTCTTAGAATATGCTCTTCTGATGACTATGGTATGGAGAGCTCTATTGTCGTACACACGTCTTTCACAAAACAAAACACAAGGACACACCAGAGAGAAACCAGCAATCAGATGCTGTGGAGGGTTAGCCACTCTGAAAAGATAGCAAATGTTTGGCAGAAGATTCAAGCTCAAGAAAGGTAGTCACTTTTGTGAAGTGAGATTTGAATCCCAAATCTTATGACCAGAATAAAGAGTCATAACCTGTCTATCAGGTAGTATAGCCTACCAACACACATAGATCTCTCAGATGTCAGATAGATAGATAGATAGATAGATAGATAGATAGATAGATAGATAGATAGATAGATAGATAGATAGATAGATAGATAGATAGATAGATAGATAGATAGATAGATAGATTTCACGTGTGAAAACAAATTCCACCAGTATAGTGACTGTTATGGAGCTGTTGATTTATCCCAGCCTTGCCTGTTTTTTTAACTTCTTAGTGGATTTGAGTCTTAACAGGTTCTATAATGACATCACCAGCCCGGGAGTCGCATGCCAATCAAGACCTCTCAACAAAGATGACAGGCCAAACTGATGTCACTCTGATTTTCTAAACACAATGCCATGTGTCAATAAGCAATTCAACAGCACTTAACTGAGAAAATGTATATTTTTTTCCCATGTCATATTTTTCCAAGAAATTCACAAACACAGGTGTTCTGCCTCAGGTGAAAAAAGGGCAGGTATTTGTCCAACATGGTGAGAAAAACAGTTTTAACTAAGAATGTGCACTGTAACTTTTTTTCATATTCGGTTAACCGCAAGGGTTTACCAACGGTTATTCAGTCATTCGCACGCGAAAATCGAGGTTACAGTGAGGCATTTACAAAAGAAGTGAATGGGGCAAATTTTTAGAGGGTGTAAATCAGAAACTTGAAGATTATTATTTTTGTGAAAGCCATTTTTACATGAATCCTTCTGTTAAAACATACTCTATGTATTATTTGAGCTGTAAAGTTATTTATATCCATTGTAAGTGCCTCACTACAACCCATAGTTTTGCTTTTTTTCAAAGAAATGGAGGGGCAAGTCAAAATAATTTTTTGTGGTAGTCAACATTATCCCACAAATGCTGTTTAAAGTCTACAGAAGCTGTTGTAGTGTAGACCCTGTTTTTCAGAGAAACAAATGATTGTAAAAATGTTTACTGTTCTTAAAAGTATAGTTACATTTACACAATTTTTTTTCTTATGAGTGAGTTGTTAAGTGCTCATGGAAAAGATGTGTTTTTGGCATTTTTTGAAGACTGCTTCATGGATGGAGCTTGGAAGATCATTCCACCAACATGGTACAGTGAAACCAAAAGTCTGGGAAAGTGTTTTGGTGCCGCTTTGTGTTAGTACAACAAGGCACCGCTCATTAGCCAACCGCAAGCTTCTGGTAAGAACATAGCCCTGCAGAAATTATTTTAGGTATGCTGGAGCAGACCCAGAGAATGTTCTGTGTGCCAGTAACAGAGCCTTGAATTTGATACATGCATCAACCAGCAGCCAGTGAAGAGAGACAAAGAGTGGTGTAACATGTGCTCTCTTTGGTTCATTAAAGACCAGACATGCAGCTGCATTCTGGATCATTTGCAACGGCCTATTTGCGCATGCAGGGAGGCCTGCAGTGAGAGCATTACAGTAGTCCAGTCTAGTTATGACAAGTGAACAAGAAGTTGTGTGGCATGTTCAGAGAGGAAGGGTCTTATTTTCATGATATTGTAGAGTGTAAATCTACATGATCGTGCTGTCTTTGAGATGTGGTCTGTGAAATTGAGTCTTCGCTGGGTTAAGTTGCAGGTAGGCCAAGATGTCTGCCAAACAGGCCGAGATTCGAGCAGTCACTGTGGTATTGTTGGGATGGAAAGACAAGTAGAGCTTTGTGTCATCAGAGTAGCAGTGTGTAACGGATTTCAATGGAAAGGAGGCGGCGAGAACCGGCTTGACAATATAAATAATATTTTAATAGTAAACTGAAACAAAATACACAAACACACATATGAGGGACATGTCCGTAAATGATCTCTCTCTCCCGCACCATCCTCTGGATTCGGCCTTTATCCCACTCGGAGGCTTGATTAGCCTAATACTGGACCATGTGTGTAGGATCACGACACGTCCCCGCCCTCTTCCCTGCCACACAGTGGTAAGATAACCCATGTGCTTGAATGATTCAGTGATGTTGTGTATATAGAGAAGAGAAGTGTCCCAAGCACTGAGCCCTGAGGTACCCCAGTAAGTAGCTGTTGTGACTTGGATACCTCACCTATCCAGGCTACCTTGAAGGACCTACTTGAGAGATAGTACATACACCAATCAAGTACAGTTCTTGTGATCCCCAGAGTAGAAAGGGTGGACAATAGGATCTAATGGTTGACTGTGCCAAAGGCTGCAGAAAGGTTTAGTAGAATCAGGATGGATGATCTGGATCCAGCTCTTGCCTGTCACAGCAATTCAGAGACAGACAAGCAGGGTAGTCTTGGTGGAATGTCCACTTTTGAAACCTGATTAATTGTCATCCAGCAGCTTGTTCTGCGAGAGATAGGCAGAGCTCTGACTGAAAACTGCCCTTCACCCAATAATGAAAATTCTCTTATCATTTACTCTCATTTAGTTCCGAACCTGTATGGCTTTTTTTCCATAGAAAAGAAGTCAAATGTTAGTCTCAGTCACCATTCAATTCACAACAATTATTGTATGGGAAAATAAATGTAATAAAGTAGTTATCAATAATAACAGTCATGCAATGGAATACATGTAATGGGTTTACGTATTTAAAATACAAAATATAAGTAACTGTATTCTACTACAGTTACAATTTAAATAATTGGTATTTAGAATACAGTAAATATTTTGATTAATGAAGAGATTAATTAGCATTTTATTGTCATTTGTTTCATTTAATATTTAGTCCTTTCAGATGGAAAACATTTATACATATAAATTATGTTGTAAAGCAGGTTAAGATGGGAAAGGAGGAGGCGAGAACATTCCTCCGCCCCTGGCAGCGGCCCTACCGCTCCGGGCAGTCGGGGAGTTACTTCCCACCTCTCCTCGCGGACGGCGGTCTTCCCTCGACCCCTCCACGTCTCTGGGGACAGCAGGGCACTCCTCCACCCCCGGCAGCAGCTCCCTCGCTCCAGGTGGTCGGGGAATCCAGTCCCCACTCGCCCCGTGGACAGCGGCCGTTCTACACGTCCGGGCGGTCAGGCTACTCCGTCACCAGGCAGAAGGCAGCGGCACTCCCCTGGGTGGACGGCAGTGTCGAGGACTCAACGTCGACGGGCGTCAATTTGATTTATCTTGTTTTAGAAACAACACTGTATAAGATATTTAGGTTTTTCAGAGAATGTATTCTTAACGTGTGTATTTTGTCTTACTGTACTGGCAGAGCTTTAATAGTCAAAACAAATGAAAAAATCTACCAGTGCTGAAGAATAATCCAAAGTATTTATAATACGTTACTGACCTTGAGTAATCTAACAGAATATGATACAAACTACATTTTAGAGCATGTATTCTGTAATCTGTAGTAGAATACATTTAAAAAGTAACCCTCCCAACCCTGTCTATAGAGATGGAAAGTTCAAGGAGAGGGAGGAGTGTGAGAAGATGAGCAAATGGTGAAGATAAACCACAGCAGAGTTGAGCCAAGCCTGCTGCACCAAGGCATGATGGGAAAACAGACTGTGGCAACCAGTGGCAGGGACAGATGCCCATGTGGCCAACAGCTGTGTGTGAGTGCATGTGTGTGGGGCTTGTTCCTCAAGAGAAAGGGATAGGCCACTGAGGTCAGCCCATTACACATACACACACTTTCCCCTGCATTAGGCTCAAAGCAAGCGTCAATGTTTCCACACAGAACAATGGTAGTAGATATGCGTGTGCATCTGATTGTGCTGTTACTGACAGAAATATCAATAACTCTCTCCATTAATGTTACGCAAAGGGAGGGATTTACACACTGAGCGTGACAGAATTAAAGAGAAATAGAGGGTGACTAGAGTGTGTGAAGTGAAGGGTGAAGGAATGTATTTGAGGTAAGATAAGGCAGATTCAGACTGTTATTATCTGTGTTGGGGCTTGTTAGAAGTAACCCTCCGCGGACCAGGCAGGGTGTGGGACAAACACACCTCTCATTCGGGCAGGCGATGCACTGAGCCACGTACAGTATACACACGTACACACACAACATGTTTTATATCAGAGTAAGGACCTCTAATTCACTTCTTCTGTTCTAAAATTGAGCTCCTGATAATCACTACACCATAACCAGATTTTTTTCACAGACATTTTTGGGGCATTTTCTGCACATATTTGAGGGGAAATCATTAGAATTCTGTGGGCACAGATTCCAGGTTTGCCTAACCATACCACCTTGTAGTAGTTTTACATGTAAATTAGACATTATTTCAACATCTGTTTCTGAAACTGATTTCCATTTGATGTTTTTCGGGTTTTACAATCAGTGTGGGCATATTTTGGCCCTATACTGACAAGACTACAGACACATACACACCAGGGATTACAGTTTTGTATTTGTTTTTTTTTTACCATTAAAGGTGCACTCAGTAACTTCAGTCTTTATGTCATTTTGGACTTACACTGACACCTAGATTCGGATAGAACCGGGAGTGGGTGGGGCTTAAACCGGAAATGTGTCAAAACTAAATGAAATGCCAATTTTTAAGTAAGTATTAATCTTAAAATCATAGTTTCTATTAATAAAATATTCCTTGTATATGCATTTTTATAATAATAACCTGATAATAATCATAATTATTATTATTACAATATACAATTATTATTTTTAAAAAATATATATATTTTTTTTTCTTACCAGATGAAGCTGAATTTGTAGGCTACATTAACTGTGGACTATGTTGTTAACTGTGGTTTCTCCTGGTATTTCAGATATTAATATCTGCATGAAACAGAATGTCCATTCATCTGTCCATGTATAACAACATTATTCTGGAGGCAGGAAGTGTCAAGCAAAATGTGAAATGTCAATTAAAATAAACTGACATTTAAATAAAAATTATTTAAAGTGAAATCAATATAGCCAACAAAGATGAAGAAGAAAAAAAGACGGAGCATGTTTCACTTTCTTTGTTTTAAATAAGGAGGAATATTCCAAATAGATAAAAACTCTAAGGAGCATTTTAGACTTTTTTTTAGAATAAAGACTTAAACCAGTTAATTACCTTAATCACTGATGTGGATATAAATGTAGCCCAGTTTAAGAGACAGAAAGACGAGCTCAGACATTAAATCACTTCAGGCAGGGCCTTAACCACAACATACATGGAGGGGGACAAGTCCCCTCCAGACATCAGATATGGCCAGACTGTTCCCTCCCCCAATAATTTACATCTTTGTTGCTGTTCTGCTGCAGTCTTTTATGTGCTGCTCTATAATTGCCATTAAGTTGATGTAGGAATAACATAAAGGTTTAAAATGTTTAATTTTCAGCTTGCTCTATAGTCTAACAATGCTAGTCAATGTCATTTGAGATAGCCAAACAAATCAATGAAGACGGGACTCAAGTATAATCCGCTAAGCGGCAACCTTGTGGAATAGTTATATTCCTGCTCTGCATCAGCAAGCAGTTCAGGTTAAGAGTGTTTTTGTCATGTGAGATGTCAGTATATTGCTAAATATGACAAATTTGACCACTGTTTTATGATTAAAATGTTGTACCAACCGTAAGTAATTTCCAAGGGTGCAAACTACTCTTGCGAAAAATGCATAATTAGCCATTTTGAATTGAAAATATGTCATGTACAATACATGATTTGGATGTCATTCATGTGAATGTGAAAACATTAACAGATCCGTTTTCAGAATATCAGTCTTTTCTTTGATACAGCACAAAAAAGAAAGAAAAGATGACTGAAATAGGCAATTTGCTAGCAATGCAGACACAGTGTTTATCTTGTACCATGTGAACTTAAAAAAACATATAATTTCAAACCAAAAACACATATTACACATTTGAAGCCTTTATTCAGAAATTATTGCATTTACTAATTTAACACTCATGACCCCCCACCGGCCAAAGTCAAGACGGCCTTGACTTTAGGCCAGGAATTTAACATTGCACTCAGGTTTAGGCTATAAATGAATATATGGGAATCATGTGTGAATTGTGTGTATCATGAATCCCGTCTTTGTAGTTCCTCCCGCTCACCACCAGAGGGCTCCATCACCCAAGTATTGACTTTAACTCGCTGGACTTCATTTCCCATAATCCCCATACCTAGCGCTGTTTACCTGTTCACCTGTTTCTCATTTATTCCACTATTTAAGACTCACTCTCCATCATTGCAAAGTCTCGTTTTGCCCAGGCTGATATTTCTAAGTGTTAGAAGAGTTTCTCAGATTACCTGTGTTTTATCCTGGACTGTTTACCCTGTTTTGATCCATTGCTACCTTCCATTGCTACCTTCCTACTATTACTATCTTGTTTAACTGGATATAACCTGTGATTCTCTGCCTCGCCTCTGGGGAGCCTCTTCTCTCAATCCCGGTCGTAGATTCTAAGTCTTCTATGTCTGAAGCCTTCCCTCACCATGTCACAGCCACATCCGTGTCTGCTCCATGCCATGAGTGGTGGTGGTGTAGTGGGCTAAGCACATAACTGTTAATCAGAAGGGCGCTGGTTCGATCCCCACGGTCACCACTAATGTCCTTGAGCAAGTCACTTAACTCCAGGTTTCTCCGGGGGGATTATCCCTGTAATAAGTGCACTGTAAGTCGCTTTGGATAAAAGTGTCTGCCAAATGTGTAAATGTAAATGTCACAGCAACACCTCATCCTTCTCCATACCAGCCTGTTCCATGCCATGTCACAGCAAAGTCTGAGTCTGCTCCGTGCCACAGTCCAGCCTTCTGTAACTCATTGCTCTAATCCTTCACGGCCCTTGTCTCCAAGTTGAATTATCTGGCGCTGATAGCGGTGCGTATGGCCACGAAGACTCTTTCCCACAAATTGTCAGTGCTCTTGCCTGCCACGGCCAACAAGCCTATGCCAATGCCCATGCCTGCCACGTTCAATGTCTGTCCCTGAGCCAGAGTTGCCAGCCTCGTCTGTCCCAGAGCCTGCGTTGCCAGCCTCGTCCGTCCCAGAGCCAGTGTTGTCAGCCTCGTCGGTCTCAGAGCCAGAGTTGTCCGCCCCAGAGCCTGCATTGCCTAGTTTAGCCGTCCAGGAGAGGAAAGACTTCCGTTTCCAAGTGTAAATGATCACAGAGATTATCTCAGAGTCTCTGCCCATGTACACTACCACAGAGGTCATTTTCACGTCTCTGCCAGTGTTCACTACCACAAAGGCAATTTCCAAGTCTCTGCCAGTGTTCAAGACAACAGAGGTCACTCCTGAGACTCTGCCTGTGTACACAACCACAAAGGCAATTTCCAAGTCTCTGCCAGTGTTCAAGACAACAGAGGTCACTCCTGAGACTCTGCCTGTGTACACAACCACAGAGGCAATTTCCAAGTCTCTACCAGTGTTCAAGACAACAGAGGTCACTCCTGAGACTCTGCCTGTGTACACAACCACAGAGGCAATTTCCAAGTCTCTGCCAGTGTTCAAGACAACAGAGGTCGTTTCCAAGTCTTTGCCAGTGTTCACGACCACAGAGGTCGTTTCCATGTCTCTGCCAGTGTCCTCAACCACAGAGGTTGTTTCCAAGTCTCTACCAGTGTTCACGACCACAGAGCTTGTTTTCAAGTCTCTACCAGTGTTCACGACCACAGAGCTTGTTTCCACGTCTCTGCCAGTGTTCACGACCACACAGGTCGCTTTTGTAGTTCCTCCTGCTCATCACCAGAGGGCTCCATCACCCCAATTATTGACTTTAACTCTCTGGACTCCATTTCCCATAATCCCTGTACATGGCACTGATTACCTTTTCACCTGTTTCTCATTTACTCAGCTATTTAAGACTCACCCTCACTCTCAATCATTGTGAAGTCTTGTTTTGCCCAGGCTGATATTTCTGAGTGTTTTCTGAGTTTTTCGAATTACCTGTGTATTATCCTGGACTGTTTACCCTGTTTTTTTTTACTGTTGCTGCCTGCCTACTATTACTGCCTTGTTTACCTGGATATAACCTGTGATTGTCTGCTGCCTGCCCTGACCTCTTGCCTGTTTATTGAATACGCCTCTGGACTGCCTTTAACATTACTGCTGCTGGTGATTTACCCCTGCCTGTCTGTATTACTACATTTATTGTTATTAAAAGCTGCACATGGATCTCAACTCAACTCAACAAGAAGTGGTATGTGGGTAAAGTGACAAGCTCCAGACGCACACAATTAACAGAGACCACAAACGAGTCGAGACCGTGTCCATCTGATCTGAAATCACAATGTGCACATTTTCATTCATAAGGTTTACACTTCAGAAATATTGTCTGCACAGATTCATAAATTTGTTGTCATTTTGGATATGTTTATTTAAAATGTTGCTTTATCCTTGTGCTTTTTGGATAATAAGTCATACAAATATTTGTTTTAACATTATTTGGATTAATCCATTATTTATTTTGAAGTCATTATTCATGCCTTTCCGAATAAGGTATTCCGATTCAGGCATATCCCTAATTCACAGTCAGCCATGATTACTTTAATTATCCAGTGAAAGTGTCACATAACAGGACAGTTACTGAGATTGAGTGAGTAGTATTCGGCTGGTAATGCTATTCAAACATGGCAGCCCCCATGTGAGGAACCTCTCCATGTAGAATAAAACCACTTTTATAAGGTTACTGATATGACTGGTGTCATCATTTTATTGTGAGTGGTCATGATTTTTTACATATATTGCAAAATTACAATTCGTGTCTTTAGGAGTTAAATTTTTTTTTACTCATGCACAATTAAAATATTAACATGAAGCATTAGCAACCACTAGTTAATAATAAAAGTGTACAGCATGACGCTGTCCCAATGATGACAGCGCTTCACTGCCATGGAAGCTTAAACTTTCCCCGCATAAATCCTAATCCGTAACTACAGAGCATTGTATCCTGCACACAGGCAAAATCAACCTGCGTTATTCCCATCACGCATACCCACAGTGAGAAGCTTCATATTTCAGAATCACATTAAAACAGCCATGCGTTGCCATCTCCTGGAGGAGAAGGACTTCTGCACACATTTGACTTCACGTCGACAGTAAAACGCTTCTGTGCTATGTAAAATCGAAGAAAAAAGTCATAAAAAGAAAAAGAAATTAGCCAAGGTGAGACATTATATGACATTTTTTTAACGATTTTTGTTATTTTAATATTTCTTTGTGAACGAAAAGATATGTGGCAAATTGCAGATTGTTTTTTTGTTTTTTTTTTCTAATTAGATATTTAATGACTGCTGTTTTTTTTAATGAATACCCAGCTATAATAAACAATAGTTTATTGTTCATTTGACTTGATTGTGTCATTACTTATTATGAGTAGTCTATCGAATTACAAAGCAAAATAAACACCAAAATGAGATGACCAGATAATTTTTCAATTTGCCCGGTAATCTTACCACGTTAGCTGGCACCAAAATATCTTAGCAAAAACTCTGACACACACACACATACACACTCACACACAAAACAAGCTACACAGTATAAACCATGCCCTCAACTGTTTCCAAAGTCTTTCTAGCATCTTTGACAGTTACTTCATGACAGTGCAGCTCCTATCAACTTAAATGGGGCAACACCGAAATCTAAAAAAACGGTTGGTCAAGATTACGATCAAAGAACATATTTCAAATCAGCGGGAAAATCTGATAATACTGGAATCATAAATTGTGCTTCTTTACCTCAGATTACGCTTAAAATCACAATGTGTCTGTCTTGTATAGCTAATGCGCATGCACGTTCTTGATGTTGATTGACAGGCGAAGTATGTATCTAAAAGGTGATTATCTCTTTTACCTGTAAGGTGGGACTTCTTTTATGAATCCGTTGACCATTGGCAACAAGCTCCTTGGTTGGGCATTAAAATATCTCCCATTCATTTTAACTGAAGTGGCCCGTCTGCTAAATAGTCTGTTGTTTCTCAATATTACTTTGATGTCGGAAGAAACTTTGAGACCAGCTACAATACATATTTTAGAAAACAGAACAATCATTCTCTTACTATAGAGCTGTTCAGCTGTGATGTCTGTTTGTAGGTGAACCCGAAAAGCTAATTCGCCATGAGTTCCCTCAGGATTTTCCTATAGATTTTTATATTGCCACTTTTTGATTTTTGGGTAAAATAAGGTCTGTGATAAACATTACTTGCATATACTTAGACATTTTGTTCAAGTGCATAAATTGCACATAGTCATACCTTAAATGTTAATTTTGAAGCCGACATTTTTATTTAAAAAAATGTATGTCACTAACAAGTTGCTAAATCAGGACATATCTTTTTAATTAAAAAATAATATTTGGGGTATGATTGTGTAATTTTTGTTGTTGAACAAAACTTTCGAGTATCTTCAAGTCATGATTCCAAAACTGCCATTATAAAACCCCTAGGAAAATCCAGAGGTAACCAATGGCTCAAAAATGCTATTTAGCTTATATTTAAGCTCTATGGAAATACACTTTAAATCTCGCAGAGACATTAAATGCAGTGAGCACAGAGCTCAAAACACAAATTGAACAAGTGCTGTGGTTCAGAATGTAGCTGTGAGATTATAGCACTGAGTGCATTGTCAGACAGTTGAGTAGTTTTCTGATTATGAACTGTCGGCCGAGGAACATGAACATTTCAGAAAACAATGAAGAAATAAACATCAAGAATTACTCAATTTTGGTAGCACACATCTTGTGACACATTGTGCCATGGTACTCATGTGGACAACACAAGTTTGAATCTAGCATGCAACATTTTCAAATTTTGTTCCCTCCTCTTCTCTCTATCATTTCCCATCCTCTCTCATTTTTCTAATAAAAGTTGAAAGCAAGCCAAAAAAATCCTTTTGTAAATTTTGAAAACAACTAGAAAAACAAGTGAATGAGGGAATGAGAGTACAGGAAGAGGAAAAAAGCATGAGATTCCTGGACAAGCCCATTTTAGCTTCAAATTAACTCAAGGAAGTGGCTGTTTATGGGAACATTTACTGGCAAAACTGCCCCCAGTCTCTCAAATACACACAAAATGGTCACCATGTTTTGCATGGTCACTGTTAAAGGGCATTCTCTGAAGCATAAAGTGGCGGATTGGAGATTAACCAACATAAAAGTCATAAAGGTCTGTCAGAGTAAGGCTATGTACATGTGTGTGTGACCCTGTGAATGTGGCATTAATTGGTCAGTGACTGGGTCACCTACAGAGAACTTCCTGTTATTTGAACTCGATGCAGTGCCAGATTTATTTTTTATGTTTTTACACTTTCACTGTTTCCCTCATAATATTCCACAGGCCAGCACCATACACCACTCAATGAGATCCAGATAACACTTTAATGAGAGTGTGTGTGTGTGTGTGTGTGTGTGTGTGTGTGTGTGTGTGTGTGTGTGTGTGTGTTTGTTGGGTTGAAAATTCACAGAGATGTGTTCTCAATTATTTCGGAATTTCGGAAGCAAATCTGGGCCTCTGACTTGTAGGCCAGACACACACACACACAAACACACATGTATATACACACTAATCATTTTGATGCTATGGATGATGTCACTGCCTGAGAGTGCATCTCTGTCTTTCTCTTTCTATATATATTCATCCTGCGGTTCTTTTCCAGCACTGGTTTTAAATTCATTCCTGAGTATGCAAGGACACAGCGAAGGAACTTTTAAACTCTACTCCCTAGAGTAAGAGATAGACAGATAAAGAAAGATTGAGAAATAGACAAAAGAAATAAGAAATTTAAGAGAAAATGACTGTGCAGTTGATTGGCACATCTCAGAATGTGGCTTGGTGATTCCTGTCTTTCTCTATCTGTCTCTGCACGGTACAGCACACCAACATACTACTCTTTTTATTTCTGAGATGTATAATAAAATGTGTTTGAATTGACTCTTCAATTCCACTATGACAAATGGATTGGAAGTAATGCAAAGATTTTGAACATCTTTGTTTTTACTCAGTATTTGATTTGACTTCAAAAGATGACATTTTAACTAAGGCTGTTAATCGACAAAAACATTTAATTACATTAATTACATGACATGCTGATAAACTTTTTGAATTAATTGCAATTTATCGCACACACAGTATAAATATTTGCTGAGAAGAAAAAATATAAAATATTCAGTATGTAATGATTAAATACTAATTTAAATAATTACTAATTGATATTATATTTATAATCCAACAATGAAAAAGCATTGATTTCGCAATACAAAAAGTAGCTTTAGAAGGCAATATATTATTTATTTCCATATTATTTAACACAAGTCAATCACTGGCCTAAGGTCCACAGCAATCCATTTTGCAGCTGAATTTGTCAATCTGTCCGAGATAGGTTTATTATAAAGGCTTTTCTAAGGATGATTCAATGCACACATGCATCAGAATTGCGCTGTTGGAGCGTAGACATCACAATGGTTGCATTGCTTAAAAAACACAGTGTTTTTAGATCACTGTTTCAGGTTAAACATAGTTTGAAACATAGAAAAACACATTTCTGCATTTGGAATTGCTCTCCATCCAGCTATGTGTGTACGCAAGAATGCGTTCTCATCTTGTGCTTTAGCTGGTGTGTTGTCTTTACAGCCACATGTTGCTGTGCAACAAAAGTTATGCTTACTGCCCCCTGCTGAAAACAGGCTGTGACGAGGTGGAGGGTGTGGCCGGGCCGAGAGGATGTATGCCTGGCACTGATTTGCCTAAGCAGCTGGAGGGAGATAAGCAAAAAACATGGACACCAGAGAGAGAAAGAGAGTATGCGTGTGTCCAGAGCGGCAGTGTGTTTCTCTCTCACTCTCTGGCATTCCTGGCTCCTTCTTTATCCCTCTACTGCTGATTGGGCAACTCAGTGCCAGGCATCCATCCTCTCAGCCCGGCCACGCCCTCCTTCTCATCACACAGGTGGTACTTCAAGTTTGAATTGCTCCAATGGTGGCAATATTCATCATTACGGTCCAGAGACATGATAAATTGCGTACATTTATAATGCGTTATTTTTGAATAATTAATAATGAATCTCACTGAATGAAACTGTTAAATCAACAGCCCTAATGTTTTACACAAAATTGTATAAAAAAATGCAAATAATTGTTTTGATTTCCAAGATGATAATTGCATGTGACGATGTAGCATACTACTGTTTGAAATGTTTATTGAGGAAACTTGTTTATTTTTAATGAATAGCAACTGGAATACAGTATACAGTATATATAGAATACTGTATGCAGAACAGTATTAGTAAATAGAAAGCAAGCAATCCATTTTGAATATAGTCATTGAAACTATCTGTCTCTCTATGGTATGGAAGTGTGCAGGCTGCAAACAGAGCTACTCTATTCACTGCTCTCTAGTGTACTACAGGAGTTTTACACCCTGACACCCTGACACAATTTCACTTTAGATTTTTCAAGACAAACAACATTTTTACGTTTTTCCCCCCAGTATTATATCTTCTATGAGTGTTGTACAAAAACACAAAAATGTTAATATTGTTTGTCTCATTTTGTCTCCAAAAGTACAGATGGAGCACAATTTAAGCAGACAGAAATCCTGGAAAAGCACTCACTCACACACACACACACACACACACACACACACACACACACACACACACACTTAACTCGTTAAATCAAGTGGGACACTGTCCAGTAAATATCTTGTATACAGTATGTAAACAAATTCACTGTGGTCCAGCCATGCACTCTAAGTACAGCCAATATATTGGCACATCAGTGAATCAATCTTTCTAAAAAAAACAATACAATAGAAGCATCTGAAATGCTTACATACTTCAGTAAGGTTGTTCACTCCCTACCCCTGCAGCCTTTCCAACAACGTCATTCAGATCAATGCATCCAGTCCAAATGCATCTATATGCTGAAAAAACCTAAACACCATGTCAACAAATCACTCTAAATTCATAAATATAAAATGTTCACATGCACTAAACTATTGTGACATGTTGCTTTGACAGAGAGAGGAACGAAAAGATGGTATATGGAGAGCACCTCTTTGTCCGATTGTGTCCTTTCAGTAACAACAGCCCAGATGTGCACAGCCTGTGCCAACATCCTGGCACAGCGTTATGCCAGTGGCTTCAAGCTGGCACTGGGCGATGCCAGACATTCAGTGGCCAAAATGTTATGACTGAGAGCCGTTTTGGCAGAGTGCCGTTGAATTAAACACATAGACATATGCATGCCTGCAAACACCTCTCATGCTCTGATCTGACTGCCATTGGGCAAAAATATACAGTCAAACATGAAGGCCACACACGAACACATAAACAGTCAAACAGTTGCATATAAGCAGAACATAAAGGTTGGCTAAAAGCCTGGCAGAAAAGAATATATATATATATATATATATATATATTTATGACAGCCGACTCATCAGCAAGATCTCAGCACTTCATTTTCACATTACATACATCACTTAAAGCGTGATTGCGTCACTCATAGCTAGCTAGAAGGCCTTTACTGGGACATATACTAAAGACCACACCCACCAAAAACAAATAAACCAATCTGATTGGCTGAGCTCAGACTCTGGCACTGCTTCAGCAAAGGAGCATGGCTTCGGGCATGCAATTTGTGAAAGTCACACTTTGCTTGTAAGCATCGAGGAATAAATTCTGGTTGGATAAACTTTTTGTTTTTTGCTATTCGCTTGTAGATGAATTAGGAGAGGAAAATACAAAAAGGTCAATGAGAATGAAAGGATGAAAAAATATTATTTATTAGGCATGTTACGCCAGCAGAGAAGGCTTTGCTGACCCTGAGAAATCGCCTCTGCTTAAAATACATACACAGGTATACCTCCTTTCATAAGCTAATTGGCTAAATGTCTAAAGGCTTGACATAATTTTCTGGACTTTGTCAAGTTGCTTAAAGGCACAGTAAACTCGGTGAATGTAAACTTCTGACCCACTGGAATTGTGATATAGTCAGTTAAAAGTGAAACAATCTGTCTGTAAACAAAGTTGGAAAAAATACTGGTGTCATGCACAAAGCAGATGTCCTAAACGACTTGCCAAAACTATAGTTTGGTACTACTAAATCTGTGGAGTGGTTAAACCTTTTTTAATGACTTAAGCCTAAGTGTATGTAAACTTTTGACTTCAACTGTGTGTATATATATATATATATATATATATATATATATATATATATATATATTATGATTTTGACTTTTTCCAGTTTTGTTGGATACAGCATAAAGAGAACAAGAAATTAGGAAATCATTGTGGAGGGAGGGGGGATTGTATGGGAATCAAACCTGTGCCTCCTACATGGCACCAAAGCTCAATATTTCTGAAATATTTGTTAACTGCTATAGGCCACGTCTCCACAATGAGAGAAAAGTTTAATCATAACCCCTAAAATAAAACATAATAAAAACATAAAAACTAAGAGTGTAAAAGTGCTCTTCCGCCACCTAGTGGTGAAAGAAATATTGCAAACTTCAGTAGAAAAGGATTACCAATAATAAAAAAAAGAAATTCAGATGCATGTGTGTACATTTTTAAGACTTTATTATCTGTGTGTAAATGTGTGTGCCAGAGAGAGACAGATCATATAAACAGCACAATTTATAGAGACAATGAAAATTCTCTCATCATTTACTCTCCTCATGCCATTCCTGATGTGTATGACTGTCTTTCTTCTGCTGAACACAGAGGAATATCTCATCTCTGTACGTCCATACAATACAAGTGAATGGACACCAAAATTATGAAGCTCCAAACGCACATATAGTAATGGCAGCATAAAAGTAAATAATTACGCTTAATTGGTTAAATCTATATCTTCATCAGCAAAATGATAGATATATGTCAGAAACAGATTCATATTTAAATACTATAAATTCTCCTCCCTGCCCAGTAGATGCACTAAGAATGTGAATCACCAAAACCAAAAGGAGAAGAATGGGAAAGAGACTGATAGTAAAAAAGGACTTAAATATTGATTTGTTTCTCTCCCACACTTATCATATCTCTTAAGAAGACATGAATTCAACCACTTGAGTTTGTTCCAGTTTTCACTGGAGCTTCCAGATTTTGGTCCCTATTTATTTGCATTGTACGTATCTACAGATTCTCCTAAAAATCCTTTCCTAAAAAGAAGGAAAGTCATACACATCTGGGATGTCATGAGAGTGATTAAATTATTAGAGAATTTTCATTTTTGGGTGAACTATTCCTTAAAGGCAGAATTATGTGACACTATGTAATGTAAGTTTTACATTACACTAAAGGTGTTAAGACACTTTTTGGCTGTCAAACGTTAGTGGAACATGTCAATGTGCTATGTGCTATAATATTAGGAATATAAGATAGGAAACAGGTATGAACATCAAGGAAACAAACTTCATTCATCCACTATAATTACATCGGGATCAGTTGGTTAAAACGTAACTGCACTGCAGTAAAGAACAGCATGGTGGAGCACGGCCGGCACTGAATCAGCAGGAGAGCAAGATAAGGGGCAGCCGGTGATGGCGGTTTGAGAGAGAGAGAGAGAGAGATGCACATGGCTGCATTGTGTGTGTTATGATTTATTTTGTTTTATGTTGAGTTTTGCATTAAATCTTTGTTGATTGTTCAGCCGGTTTCCGCCTCCTCCTTGAAGAAAATATCTAAAATCATTTGTATGCAGATGCAGCTTGGATTGATATTTTGTTAATGCCATTCAGACATCTGAGGTGTACTGTAGAGCCAAAATACTTTTGGGGCCACTGAATGTAGCCTGTGGATGGCAGTGTTGGCTTTTGGTTCAGACTCAGGGACACTCAATTCCTGACAGCTGACACTTGACAAGTTATGTATTCAAATAAATGCCTTCTAACAAATTAAGATTTATCTTGACTAATAATTAGAATAAACTATTTTCGGCACGTAATATAGGTTAAAAGTAATTTTACAATGACTTTGAACAAGGCTCGTCCAATTAGAATTTAGAGTCTGAACTATCAGTTTCATAAAAGGCATTTAATTTGAATTGCAATGTAACATGCAATTTTGCCACATAAAGCTGACACTGTGTGATTTCTCTATAGCAGATCTTAAATAAGAGGTGTGTTACAGTCATAGCAGATGCAAAGATGTAAAGAGAGAAAGACAGCTCTCATACATATATCTGCTATTTCATGGGGACAAATTGGCCTCTGTATGTGGTAAAACCAGCACAAAACACAGACAGACAGGTGACAGCACACCTGCCTGTCTCAGAGAGTTTTGAGAAAACCAGACAAACACACACACACACACAGACCCCTAGAGACAAAAAGTCTTTGACACACCAACTGATGGCAAGCTTGCACATACCACAAAGCATTTAAAAATATAAAAGCTTTTACGCATCTTAAATCCAAATGTCATGAAACACATTCAAAACTTTATTAGATTGCGGTAAAAGAAATGTAAGCGCAGCGTAGTTCTAGCGGGAAGAATAGCAGCTGTACATCATCGCACCATTAGCTGGGTAATTCCCAGCCAATCACATGTAAGCCATTGCTTTATAAGTCTGCTCACTATCTGTCACATTGCTGTTTCAGTGTGCTAATGTGGCAACCTCCACCACCCCACCACCATCAGTTGAGTCCCGTCCTGCATGGGGGTAGGCTCCTCGCCCCTGCCTCCTGTCTCCGGCAGGATATGACGGTTTCGAGTACTACAACTTCGGACCGCCAGACGGGGCCTATGCCAAAGAGAGACATTACATTTCGGTTTTATATTCATCAAGTAAATGTCATCTTCAATTTCACTCAAGTCTGCGAGTCTTCCTAATAGAAAGAACAATTATGCAACCACTGACGGGACTTGTGCAAGTTTAACCACACTTAAAATCATCATAACACACTTATATTTACACAGACAGACAGAGACAGCAATTTTGGCACTAACCCATTGCAGATCGAATTAATGTAATAGGTGTTGTGTTAAAAAATGGAACTGTGATAAATATTAAATAGATACAGAATAAAAACTTTTTAACTGGAAAAATGGAAGAATATGGTAACAGAATTTATGGGTAAATCAGAATGGGATGAAACAAATCTGGAGTGGAAATAAATAGGAACTATATGACCAAAGCAAACACATTTTTCAGTTAAAAAAATATTACATTTATAGACAGCAGCCAGTTATGTGGTTATATCTATATTCTGAAGGGAAAAGAGATTTGTTACATTCACGTATACCAATAACAACAGCGAGATTCTAGTCTGCTTGCAGATTTTCCAATAATTCTTGAATTCATTAAGATGAAGTGATGTATGTTGCATAACTGACTACATTTGTGGGAAAGGAAGTTTGCAGAATTTGTTTAATTGCTCTCAGGTCTGGAAAATCCTTCTTGACATGCGGTCCATGAATGTTCTGTGGGTAATATAGTCACTGATTATCGAAACACCATATTTTTTCATTTTATTGAAATTGCAGATCACTGATTCTTGAGCCAAGAGACAAAACAAGTTTACATGTTTTTTTTTTTAATACTAATTTAATTTGACAGATATATTTGTAGACAAAGTTCTCAGCTAACGAACCATGTAAGAGAACAGATTTCTATAAATATGCTTTTTTTCCTGAAAATGCAAATGTATTCACTTCATAACTTACGTCTTACTATGATTTGTGCCAACTTCATCAGACACACTCAAAAAAGCTAAATTCTCTCATCATTTACTCACCCGCATGCCATCGATGTATGACTTTCTTTCTCATGAAGAACACAAGCGAAGATTTTTAGAAGAATATTTCAGCTCTGTAGGTCCATTCAATCCAAGTGAATGGTGACCAAAACTGTGACGCTCAAAAAAGCACATAAAGGCACCATAAAACTAATCCACGAGAATCCAGTGGTTTAATCCATGTCTTCTGAAGAAATCCAATCAGTTTTGGGTGAGAACAGACCAAAATGTAACTCCCTTTTCACTATAAATCATGACATAAATGGTCTCCTTGACGATCATGATTTCAAGCTCGACTACTCTTCCGTGCGCCTAGAGACTGCAATAGCAAAATGCACAGTGAAAAAGGAGTTACATTTTGGTCTGTTCTCACCCAAAACCGATTTCATCGCTTCAGAAGACATGGATTCAACAACTGTCCAAAAAGTCCACTTGCATTGTGTGGCCCTATGGAGCTGAAATATTCCTCTAAAAATCTTTGCTTGTGTCCTGCAGAAAAAAGAAAGACATACACATCTGTGATGGCTTGAGGGTGAGTAAATGAAGAGAGAATTTTCTTTTTGGGCCTTTAAATACACACACACACAACCATGATTGTTTTTCTGTCATGGCAGGGGCTTTCCATTGACTTTTATGTTTTTCTACTGAGCTAATGATCATTTAAATCCTCTAAGCCTAAACCTAACCCTCACACAAACATTTCTATATGTTTCAATAAGAAATTATTTAGCATGCTTATTAAGTCGTTTTCCACAGGAAGAGCGTTGACTGGGGGTCTCTGTTGACCTCAAGGTTGAGAATGTCTGGCATACGCACAAACTAAAAGGAAATCCCCTCCTGATCCTTCCCTTTGATGCAAACAGAAAGAAGGTGAGTCCAGGATTACGAGGCCACACACCATTCAGCTATTTTTCTTTATGTGACTGGACATAAACTCTGACAATAATATGACACACATGATGGATGCCACATGGAGCTCACACTGACAGCTGGCCACATTTACAAACAAGTGCATTCCCAGACATCTCCACACTGCAACAAACAGTGAGTACCACTGATGTGAATGCATGTTGCACTTTTGCTATATGTCACCCTCAACTAGCAAATTCTGAACTGACGCTGCACATACAGTAGTATAAACGCAGACTTCGTTCATCTAGGGTGCATTAGTTTGTTATTGAAAATGTGGCTTCTTCCATTAAATAAATGAGGCTTAAGGTGTTCTGATTGGATTTGAATGAATTTCTATACAGTTTTGTTCTGGGTGGTTGCTTACTAATCAAAAGAGCCAATCAAAAGAGATTCTATGATATTCTGGTCCTTAGATATAACTTTACTTCCTCATTGTCTGATTGCATAGAAAAGTAAAGATACACCTCTCATCAACAAGCCACACAATTTAAGGAATCATTGATGCCTGACATAAAAATGGTGCAGGACGAGTTGCACATCAAAGTTTATTAGGTACTTGGAGTTAATGGAAGAGATTAAAGAGTGTGGGGTGAATTCACTTAACAATTGCTTCACTTTGTGAATGGTTTTTATCGCAAAAACCTGCGTCTTAATCACTAACCACTTTTTAAGCAGACTGAAATTGCTCTGCATCTTGAGTATTTAAATTAAGCCATTGTCATTAGTTTCTGTGCAAACATGCCTCCTTTCTATGTAAATTAGTCTCATTATAACCGTGCTTTATTTTCAAAAATTCCCTGGCACAATTTATATCATGCTATTACCACCAGATGAAAGCCGTAATTCCTCAAATAATGATCAAATGATGGAGAAGAGCATCCAGATGCATGTTGTTGTCAATGATTTAGGTGTCTGAATCACACTAGTCAGTGTTGCTGTTTAGTCCTACCAAAGTGTGTCAGACAACGGGGGTCTGTTGCATCCTCCAAAATATAGCGCTAAGAATTAGCCCGCAAGATCGGTATTGCGTGTGCAAACTCAGCAGCGATTTTGATTTTGTGGCCGTGTTTGTGCTTCTGCCTAATCCACATGGGTGCTTTCACCATGCTGAATTCATTCTTAGTAAAATATGTGTGCAGGAAAGCTCGCCTGTAAAATACATAGAGAGAGAGCAAAGAGCTACTCCTGCTAAACGGAGGCGAGCAGGAAAGAAGTATCCTGCGAGTCGTAATTTAATGAAATAAAGGAATGCGTCATTGGAGAGTTAGATGGGGTGATGGGATGGTATTTCTGGAGCCCAGCTGGTGGATGGTGTGCATGTGTGTTGGGTTGCCTGGAGAGAGATTCAGCCCTTACACAGACGGTGAGATGACACCAGTTTTTGAGTCATACAAAGGAGGGTGGAGGTGGAGGTCAAGAACATCGCTGGGACGGGCCTTTCATTTACCCTGCGAAAATAAATATGAGCTTTTGTTTCATAATGTCTCCTCTCCTTCCATCTCCTCCCTCGGTTCTTTCTCCTTCCCTCGCAACCCTGCTGAAAAGACCAGTATTTCTGACTTTCAGTGCGTTCAACATTTACATATTGTCAATACATGTGCTCCCTGGGACTTGAAACCATGACCTTGGCATTTTGGACGATGGACCCCAGAACGGAATGCTGGTGCACTGATATACCCACTAAGGTTGTTAACTAGCTTAACCAGCAGGACTAACTTGTTCAAACAACTTCATCAGCTGCATGTTTATTACTGGTCAGGCAGCTAGATTAGCACAAAATCAGCAACACTAACCTTAAAGGATTAGTTGACCCAAAAATGTATTTACTCGCCCTTATGCCATCACAGGTGTGGATGACTTTATTTCATCTGCTGAACACAAACAAAGATTTTTAGAAGAATTTCTCAGCTCTGTAGGTCCATACAATGCAAGTGAATGGGTGCGAAAATTATGAAGCTCCAAAATCCACATAAGGGCAACATGAATACTCCAGATCACTCTGGATATTAAATCCATGTCTTTTGAAGTGATATGATAGGTGTGGGAGAGAAACAGATGAATGTTTACAGTAAGTCCTGTTTTACTATAAATGATTCTCCCTGCTCAGTCAGTCTCTACTTAACTTTCACTTTCATATTCACATTCACATTCTTCTTTTGTTTTTGGTGATTCACATTCTTTGTGCATATCGAACCCTACTGGGCAGAGAGAAGAATATATGATAAAAAAATAATTTAAATATTTATCTTTTTCTCACCGACACCTATCGTATCATGTCTGAACACATTCCTGCCATGGATGGCATGGATGACATTCCATGTCTGAATTTCCTGCTGATGTAAACTGATCTTTTCAGCAAGGCACTTTTTCACCCAAAATGAAAATTCTGTAATAATTTACTTGCTCTTATTTGTCTATGAAACCTGAATGATGTCGTTCCTGTTTATGCAACTGCAATCAATGGGGACTGGTGTTTTCAAGCTTCAAACTTTGATTCAGAAGATATTCACTGATCGACTAGAGTCGCATGGATTACTTTTATGCTGCCTAAATGTGACTTTTGGACTGTCAAAGTGCTGACACCCGTTTACTTGGATTTTAAGGACCTGACAGAGCTCTATCTTCTAAAAAACGTTATTTGTGTTGCGCTGAAGAAAGACAGTCATACACATCTGGGACAGCATCAGGGTAAGTGAATAATGAAACAGTTTTCATTTTTGGGTGAACTATTCTTTTAAGCTCTTATCAGGTTTCCCACACTTTTTGACCAATTAATTTTTTCTTTTTCTTTTGACCAATTAAGAGTTTTCCAGCCTTTTTAAACCCTATTTTAAAATTTGCTGATATGGCAGGTTTTGTATGACCATGGGAACCCTGCATTGTTCAATGATAAGATTCAACTCTATCCATCATAGGTGTCCTTAACTCATTTTTGAGAGTTCATAAGAGAGGCAGTGATTCCCGATTTGTGAACAAAACATTCTTTGCAATTTGACCTTTTTAATGAATCAGTTGTTCCATTGTCTGAACCGGTTTTATCTATTCATTTTCATACAGGTTTGGAACAACTCAAGTAAATGATGACAACATTTTTATATTGGGTCAGCCATCTTCACCAATTTTTTCTGGTCCACCAGATAGACCATCACCAAACAAGAACTAATCAGCACAAACCAACCTGGACCAGCAAAGACAGACCAGCAAAGCTATACTTTCTTCTCTCCTCTCTCCTTCCTGTCTCCTCACAGCTAATGAAGAGAGCAGAATCAGGGACAGGAAGCATCTTAAGGTCAGCACTCTGGAGGAGTGTTCTGCACTTTTCTCATAGAGATTATCCTCTCACAGGGCTCTCTGATCTGCCCACGGGGAGAGCGTTAGAAAAACGATCCCTTTCATCTCCTCTGGGGCTCCCTTCTGATCCCTCGCTTTCTTATTTATTTGATTTCCAAGACACCGTTTGGTGACTCATAGTCTCTGCTGTCCAGTTCACTGTTTGCTGTTCATTTCTCTCCATTCTCAGAGCATCATTACTGCTTTGATTCACGACTGCACAGTCCTGTGTGAAAGGGGAGAGCCCTGCTGTTAAAGTTCCAAGTGACTTAGCCAGGGAGGAGGACAAGGTGATGTAATGCACATGAGTTTATAGTTCCATTGTTTTGTACGGCTTGAGTATGCAAGAAGCGCTGAAGCTAGTCCTGTCCAGAAATTGTGTGCCATAGCGAGGCTTAAAGGAATAGCTCATCCAAAAATACACATTTTGTGATCATTAACTTACCCTTATGTCATTTAAAAGCCATCTGACTTTCTTCTGCGAAACACTAAAGGACATATTAATGAATGTCCTGTTGGCTGAATTCAATACAATGGCAGTTGATAGTGACTCACTTTAAAAAAGGACCCAAAAGATTCATGAAATTAGTCCATGCAAATCATTCGTCATACTCTAAAGACATTTGATAGGTTTTGGTGGGAAACAATACAAAATTTAGTGAATTTAATTTAATAGCTATACAAAATATTTGGGTCTTTTTTACAGCTTTAAGAATGAATATTCCAGGTTCAAAACAATTAAGGTCAATTGAAACCACATTGACCTTAAAACATTTATCCTTTTCTTTAAAAAAAAAGAAAAAAAGGCTAAAATCGAGGTTACAGTGTGGCACACAATGGAAGTGAATGGGGCCAATTTTGGGGGGTTTAAAGGCAGAAATGTGAAGCTAATAATTTTATAAAAGCACTTACATTAATTATTCTGTTAAAACTCATGTGTTATTTGAGCTGTTGTTTAAATTGACATTTGTACAGTAATTTTCAGGTTTTAGGGTTTATACGTTGTAAAATTGGCTATACATTTACACAGAAAATGTTAGTAAGTGATTTTATCACACTAAAATCATGTTAATACACATACTGCTAATGTCTTATGGCTACACTTTTGAAAAAGCAAGTATTTAACATTGAAAAATTGGCTCCCATTCACTTTCATAGTAAGTGTCTCACTGTAACCCAGATTTTAGCTTTTTTTAAAGAAAAGGAGGGGTAAGTCAAAATAAATGTTTGTGGTATTCAACATTATGCCACAAATGCTGTCAGCTGAGTTTAAATTGTATTGAACCCAAAATATTTCATTAAAGTGATTCACAGAAAAACTGCAATTTTCAATCTTCCTCTGTCGGTGGAATGACATTAGGGTGATTAATAATTACATAATTTACATTTTTGGTTGAACATTTCCTTTAATTTCTTATGAAACAGAGTGACAACCTCATTCAATAACTGAAGGGACTATGTGAAAATATCTAGGAGTCACAGCCGAATTTAAGAGCGGACTCAGTTGGCTTCTGTCACATCATTGGCATGCGTATGACTAAGTAATGTCAGAGTTTTCAACTCCCAGGCTATGAAAAATAGAAGAAAATAGGCTGTAGTGGTCATAGACAGAAGTTTCAACATTATCTCATGACAACGTATTACAAATCATGCAAGATAGTGAAATAAGTCAAATATCTTACAACTTAGCTTGTACGAAAAGGTACTAATTTTCTTCCCATAGAGATCAATCAATCAAAAAACACTATTTAAAATCGATACAGTACAGGCATCACATTTTATTTAGCCTCCAATCCATCCCTTTATTTTAAGACAGGAAACATCTGTGAACAAATTTGGTTACTCGTTTCATATTAATTTATGCATAAAATTATGAATAACTGCTGTATGTCATTAACCTGTTATGTGCTTCCTTTGTCTTGTTCCAAATTCATAAGTTTTCTTTATTCCATGGGACAGAATTTCACTATTAAATCATGGTCAGATTTAGTATTTGGGTAAATGCTTAGACTTTATGGTTATGTTTAGGTTTGGGTCAGAGATTACTCGAAACCCAGTGTTTCGCTTCTGTGGTAAACAAAAGTGATTTTATTAAAGACAGGGTTAGGTTTAGGGTTTGGGTCTGGGTCTAGGGATACACTACGTGATAGGCTTACATTTATGGCATACTGTTAATTTATTTAATTGAATCACAGTGCTTGCGGTATGATATCATATGAAAGTTTAGATTTTATTTGGAGTAATCATTCAACCCTAAAAATATCATTCACTGGTAAGTTTTCTCTATGAGCAAAAGTTGTACATATTTACACGAGAAAACTTGTACAATTTTTCCATCTCGTACTATTATTATGTCTTGGAAATTTTGTTTAAAGGTCAAGGGCATTCAAACAAACTGAATGGCACATATTTTGTCAACAACAGAGAAAGTTAACTGACTTTAAAATACAGTTGTTCATTGCAAACACTGTGTGAACATAGTGAGAATCATACCAGAGACTGACTGAATTGGACTGGCTTTGAAAAGGACTCACAAACGTCTGTTAGCCAGCAAGCCTTGAAGGACTACCAGACTCTAGTTTAAAGCATATGTTGTGCTGGATATAACATGGCTATGCTGCACTAAACCAGCACTAACCTGCATAAACCAGGCTGGATAAGCATGGAAATTCAGCCATTAGGCATGGATATTAGAAATGTAAAAACTCTTCACTCTTCAGATAAACTTAGAAACAAACAAAACATTAATCAACTAATTGTTAACATGACAACCTGTGGCCTACATCCAGCTGGGGAAATGTTTCTAGTCTGGCTAAATGAAAAATGAAACATTTTTTTGAATTCTTATGTCTTGCCATGTTGACATTAAAAAGATTTTCCTTGTTTTTTCTCTCTCTCTGCCTCACTAACGAAGTCAAAAATCTGGCAATCTAGCCAGACCGACAAACTCCCAAATGAACACAGCATCTTTTCTACAGTTCTGGTGTTGATGAGCATGTAATGTCTCGCCTATCTCTTTTATGAATTTCTGATTTTCAACACAACATGCAGATCAGATCCGAGGGGCCCAGAGGTGATATTAACAGAGCAGTTGCGGGTCATGCGTCCCAGGAATGAAATGTGGAGTAGAATTGTCCCTCCCAGATTTGTTCTTGACCAGATTGATTCAGATAATTAAACTCCGAGACTACAAGAGGAGCATTTTTTTGAACAAAACATTTCGCCAGCAGCGCGTTCCAGCACACAGAAGTCTCAAGGGTTCTAGAATGCAGCCCATAACAAAGATGAGAGAACAATGTTGTTAATTAGAATAAAGCAAATAGAAAGCCCAGAAATAACACAGGCCACTTCAAACAAGCTTGCCAGAGCTAATCAAAAACGAAATAAATTTCAGACAATTAGAACAAATTTTACACCGTCCCCCTACTATAGAACTTTGTAGTCACATACCCCTGGAGTGACTACACAGATCCGCAAAGACTTTACAAAGCAATACACTGTATAGAGTGTATACAAACACTGATATATATATATATATATATATATGTACACACTCACCTAAAGGATTATTAGGAACACCATACTAATACTGTGTTTGACCCCCTTTCGCCTTCAGAACTGCCTTAATTCTACGTGGCATTGATTCAACAAGGTGCTGAAAGCATTCTTTAGAAATGTTGGCCCATATTGATAGGATAGCATCTTGCAGTTGATGGAGATTTGTGGGATGCACATCCAGGGCACGAAGCTCCCGTTCCACCACATCCCAAAGATGCTCTATTGGGTTGAGATCTGGTGACTGTGGGGGCCATTTTAGTACAGTGAACTCATTGTCATGTTCAAGAAACCAATTTGAAATGATTCGAGCTTTGTGACATGGTGCATTATCCTGCTGGAAGTAGCCATCAGAGGATGGGTACATGGTGGCCATAAAGGGATGGACATGGTCAGAAACAATGCTCAGGTAGGCAATTGGCACTAACGATGCCCAATTGGCACTAAGGGGCCTAAAGTGTGCCAAGAAAACATCCCCCACACCATTACACCACCACCACCAGCCTGCACAGTGGTAACAAGGCATGATGGATCCATGTTCTCATTCTGTTTACGCCAAATTCTGACTCTACCATCTGAATGTCTCAACAGAAATCGAGACTCATCAGACCAGGCAACATTTTTCCAGTCTTCAACTGTCCAATTTTGGTGAGCTCTTGCAAATTGTAGCCTCTTTTTCCTATTTGTAGTGGAGATGAGTGGTACCTGGTGGGGTCTTCTGCTGTTGTAGCCCATCCGCCTCAAGGTTGTGTGTGTTGTGGCTTCACAAATGCTTTGCTGCATACCTCGGTTGTAACGAGTGGTTATTTCAGTCAAAGTTGCTCTTCTATCAGCTTGAATCAGTCGGCCCATTCTCCTCTGACCTCTAGCATCAACAAGGCATTTTCGCCCACAGGACTGCCGCATACTGGATGTTTTTCCCTTTTCACACCATTCTTTGTAAACCCTAGAAATGGTTGTGCGTGAAAATCCCAGTAACTGAGCTGATTGTGAAATACTCAGACCGGCCCGTCTGGCACCAACAACCATGCCATGCTCAAAATTGCTTAAATCACCTTTCTTTCCCATTCTGACATTCAGTATGGAGTTCAGGAGATTGTCTTGACCAGGACCACACCCCTAAATGCATTGAAGTAACTGCCATGTGATTGGTTGATTAGATAATTGCAATAATGAGAAATTGAACAGGTGTTCCTAATAATCCTTTAGGTGAGTGTATATACAATATTTACACTGATCAGCCACAACATTAAAACCAGTGAAAGGTGAAGTGAATAACATTGATTATCTCATTACAATGGCACTTGTCAAGGGGTGGTATATATTAAAGAGCAAGTGAACAGTAAGTTCTTGAATCACATGTGTTGGAAGCAGGAAAAATGGAAAGCGTAATTATCTGAGTGACTTTGACAAGGGCCAAATTGTGATGGCTAGATGACTGGGTCAGAGCATCTCCAAAACGGCAGGTCCTGTGGGGTGTTTCCGGTATGCAGTGGTTAGTACCTACCAAAATTGGTCCAAGGAAGGACAACCGGTGAACCTGTGACAGGGTCATGGGCGCACAAGACTCACTGATGCACATGGGAAGTGAAGGCTAGCCTGTTTGGTCCGATCCCACAGAAAAGCTACTTTGGCACAAATCTCTGTAAAATGTAATGCTGGCCATGATAGAAAGGTGTCAGAACACACAGTGCATCACAGCTTGATGCATAGCCGCAGACTGGTCAGAGTATCCATGCTGACCCCTGTCCATCACCAAAAGCACCTACAAATGACACGTGAGCATCAGAACTGGACCATGGAGCAATGGAAGAAGGTGGCCTGGTCTGAGGAATCATGTGTTCTTTTAGATCATGTGGACGGCTGGGTCCGTGTGCGTTTGTTACCTGCGAAAGAGATGGTAGCAGGATGCACTATGGTAAGAAGGCCGGCGTAGACAGTTTGATGCTCTGGGAAATATTCTGCTGGGAAACCTTGTGTCCTGGCATTCATGTGGATGTTACTTTTACGTACCAGCTATCTAAAGATTGTTGATGGCAGTGGCCTTTTTCAACAGGATAATGTGCACTGCCACAATGTAAAAAATGTTCCAAGAATGGTTTGAGAAACATGACAAAGAGTTCAGGGTGTTGACTAGGCCTCCAAATTCCCCAGATCTCAATCCAATTGAGCATCTATGGGATGTGCTGAACAAACAAGTGCGATCCATGGAGGCCCCACCTCACAACTTACAGGACTTAAAAGATCTGCTGCTAATGTCTGGTGCCAGATACCACAGCACACCTTCAGAGGTCTTGTGGAGTCCATGCCTTGATGGGTCAGAGCTGTTTTAGTGGCATGAGGGGAACCTACATGACATGAAGCTGGTGGTTTGTGGTTGATCTGTGTATATACACTGGTGGCCAAACGTTTGGAATAATACACAGATTTTGCTCTTATGGAAAGAAATTGGTAATTTTATTCACCAAAGTGACATTCAAATGATCACAATGTATATTCAGGACATTAATAACGTGAAAAATTACTATTACAATTAAAAAAAAAACAAAAAAAACAAATCAGAACATCTTAAACTACTTCAAAGAGTTCTCATTAAAAATCCTCCATGTGCAGCAATGACAGCATTGCAGATCTTTGGCATTCTAGCTGTCAGTTTGTCCAGATACTCAGGTGACGTTTCACCCCACGCTTTCTGTAGCACTTGACATAGATGTGGCTGTCTTGTCTGCCACTTCTCACACACCTTACAGTGTAGCTGATCCCACAAAATCTCAATGCGGTTAAGATCCATAACACTCTTTTCCAATGATCTGTTGTCCAATGTCTGTTTCTTTGCCCACTCTAACATTTTTCTTTTTCTGTTTTAAAAGTGTCTTTTTCATTGCAATTCTTCCCATAAGGCCAGTTCCCCTGAGTCTTCTCTTTACTGTTATACATGAAACATGTGTTGATCATCTAGAATTTATAAAATTCATAATTTGTGTTCTGCAGAAGAAATTCATACACTAACGTTGGTGTCTAGGAGTGGAAGAGAGGAGACGCAGGAGTAGAAACTTTAAATCTTTTAATTATAAATGCTGGAGTGGAACAAACGATAGAGCCAACTTCACACATCTGGGATGGCGTGAGGGTGAGTAAATGATGAGAGAATTCAAATTTTTGGATGAACTATTGATTTAAATGTATGCAAGTGTGGTTTGATTATATTTGCTTATTTAATTAAATTAATGCTTAAAAACTTTACTTAAAAAACAAAATTAATCACAGTCAAAATTTATTTTGGAAGGTAGAATTTACAAAAAATATTTTTAATTAAAAGGGCGTTTGAAACCAACATACAATACCTCTTATAGAGAAAACTCTGCAAGGTTTATTGTAATTGTAAAGATTGACAATAAAACAGACTTTGACTTTGACACATAATGTGTGTGACTGTACTGCCTTGAGCACAAAAGAAAACCGAGGACAATAACCTAGTCAGAACCTTCTTGCGAGCGTGCGTGTGTGTGTGTGTGTGTGTGTGTGTGTGTCTGTTCTGGTCTGCAGTATGTAGGGTATGTGGGTCATGGGAATGGGTCGGATGTCCTCTATTCCAGTATGCTCACATTCTTTCATTAATCAACATGACCATTTATCACACACTGAGAGCACATCAGAATTACCACCATCAGTACTCTGACGTCTTGAATTGTGTTTTAATGTTTGTGATCTATAGATGAGGGCCACACACGGAGGAATAGATTGAACAAGGAGCTAAGATAGAAAGAAAGTGGAGAGAAGGAAGCAGAGAAAGAGACAGAGCAGATCAGGCTGACTGAATGGTTTCCAGATGTGTGAATGGTAAACAACTGGTTTGTCATGAGGGCATAAAAAATTTGTGGCATTCATAATCTCTAAATGAAAATCCCAGAGCCCTCCAAAACCATGAAAAGAACAAAGACACACAAGGATAGATCCACTTACACAAACGTGCATGCAAACACATACTGTGCATGGTTTTTGCTGCTTTACGTCTGATATCTATAATTGAGTATTTCTAGAAGCTTAATAGCAGCAAAGAGCTGAAGACAAATTAAAATATGCTTTATATGCTTTGAAGTGTGTCAAGTTTTGCCCTTTGTCGGAACAAATTGTCCCAGCATGTCCCAAATCAACATTTCAACATTACATTGTGGGAATCAGCCAACAGTCCAATTGAGGAAATGGCTTAGTATACTAAATAATGTCTTAATGAAAATCTAAATATACAAAAAGATTTGTGAGGGAATTTATGGTTTAGGTTAGGGGGATAGAAAATATAATTCACAAATCAGAACAAAAACAATGATAGGCTTTGAAAAGTCCTCATAATGACAGTAAAACGTTTGTGTGCCTGCACATATGCACACAATTTGGGGACAGAAATTGTCCAGAAAAGTGAGCTAAATCACAAAACCTCCATTTGAGGACAGTCAGGGCCACCTTCAACTGAAAATCTGATTAATGAATAAAGCAAATGTTGTCTTGATTTATTTAAAGGTTTGGTCACATGTACCATGGGTCATCTCAATGGAAATTCAGGAATTTTACCCAAAGTGCTTCTGGTGATGGAAGGTGTGGTTAAAGTCAGGTTAAGCAAAAAATCTGTGTTCCAGTGAGGCATTTACAATGGAAGTGATGAGGCCAATCTGTAAAAGTTAAAATACTCACTGTTTTAAAAGTATTGCCACAAGACTAAATAATAAAGACTAAATAATATGCTTGTTAACATGATTTTAGTCTGATACAATCACTTATTAACCTTTTCTATGTATTTTACAGCTCAATTTTTTTGTTTTAACATAAGTTTTATCCTCCTGAGACCTGAGTGTGACTGCTGTGTGCATTTTTTGAAAAGCAAATAGCTTTATAAAATGGATGTCCTCATTGTCATGTTTATTCTGTTGGTTCATGCTTTCCATGTCTTTTATTTATAAAATCTAGTTCCTGCTGTCATGTGATTTCCTGTTCCCTCATATGATCTTGTCATGTGTTTCCCCTGTCCATGTGTCTTGTTGTCGTTGGTTCGTCGTATGATTACTTTGTTATTAGTGTTGTCTTTTCATTGGTTTAAGTTCATTTTGTCTGTTATCTTGTTTATAGTTTGGTCTTGGCATTAGTCATTTTATTCATGTGTTCTCCCATGTTCAAGCATTTAAGCCCTCATGTTTTCCATTGTCCTTTGTCAGGTATTGTGTATTTAAATTTGTTGTATCTTGTGTCCAGTCAAGTAATGTTTTGTTTATGTCAAGTTAAGTCCAGTTGTTCACGGTTATGTTTTGCTTTGATTCACGTTTTTAGTCAGGCTTTTTGGATAACACATTTTGGAAACAAACTGCACTTGGGTTCATCACTTTACCATCATTACCTTCATCTATCTTTCATTGCCTGCCAGCCTCGTTACAGAATACTTGACCTCCCATAATGAACCCAGAAGTTCGGCTCCTGCGCCAACATCAGGGGAATCGATCCCTGGAAGTATATGTGGGGGACTTCTGCTCTCTGGCACGGAGGTCATTTCCAAGTCTCTGCCCATGTACACGACCAGAGAGGTTGTTTCCCAGTCTATGCCCATGTACACGACCACGGAAGTCATTTCCGAGTCTCTGTCCATGTTCACGACCACGGAGGTCGTTTCAAAGTCTCTGCCCATGTTCACGACCACGGAGGTCGTTTCAAAGTCTCTGCCAATGTTCACGACCACGGAGGTTGTTTCAAAGTCTCTGCCCATGTCTATAACCATGGAGGTCGTTTCAAAGTCTCTGCCAATGTTCACGACCACGGAGGTTGTTTCAAAGTCTCTGCCCATGTCTATAACCATGGAGGTCGTTTCCAAGTCTCTGTCTATGCCCACGACCACAGAGGTCGTTCCCAAGTCCCAGTCCATGCCCATGACCCCAGAGGTCATTCCTGAGTCGCAGTCCATGCCCACGACCACAGAGGTCGCTCCCGAGACTCTGCTCATGTTCACGACCATTGAGGTCTTTTCCCAGTCATCCAGGACTCTTAGTTTCGAACCTCCCACGACTCCACCTTCCACGACTTTAGCCCAAGTCATGACACCAGAGTCGGCTCCAGGCCGTGTCGCAGCCACGCCAGAGTGGCTGAATATCAATGTTCTCTCTTTGCACAGTCAAACAAACAATTGCATTTTATCAAACAAATGTTAGCATAATTCTGATTCAAAGTAATGACTAGCATCATCTAATCACTGCCAACCATGTTCAAATAAAATCTAGCATTATAAATCCTGAAACTAATCTGAAATTGAACTTGAATGGACGTTTTGGAGTATGTGCATTTAACTGCATAGGAAATCTATAGGATGCTCCTTTGCTACCTATTAAGTGCGTGACTTAACCTCCAGTGAGCTGTCTGTCTGCACTGGTTTCAGAACAGTTTGAAATGCACCTTAATTTTCATCCTAACTCCATATACAGCCCTGAAAGCAACATTTTCCATTTTTTAATGCACCCATTGATTCTCAAAATAATAATACACACTGAACACAGGATTTCTAATGGGGAAAAAAGCAATATAGTAATCGTCTGCGGTCAATGTGTAAGCAGCGTGCCATGTTGTGATGAATCTAAGACATTTTCAAAATAGCATAGATAAAACTAGAGAATATATAAAGGTTTCAATGTAAAACTTATTGAGGTTTCTTCCCAGATGTAGTTTTCTTGCCGTTTTGCCCAAAGGCAAACTCCACAGTGGGTGCGTCAAATATTTAACCCTTTAATGGCATCCCAGGGTGTCCTGAACTGAAATCTGTCAGTTTAAAAGAAATTAAAGTATGCATAGCGTATAGCAAAGACAAACAATTATGTACACACATGAGGATGTGGGGTTTCACAAGACTATCACAAGACTTTGGTGCTTTTATAAAATTATAAGCTTTACTTTTTGTTGTAATCAACATTATGCCACAGCTGCTTTTAAGAGTAGCTTCAAGACATTTTGCCATCAGAAGCTGGTTCCTACATTCAAAAATAGTTAGACAGAGCACAATGAAATTAAACAAAAGGCATGTGTCTCGAGACACATTTTTTAAAAGTTGAACTTTACATCACAGTGTTTTAAAAATGTGGCACTCATGGCGTGAGACACTGAAAAAAGCAGAGAGATGCATTGCAATTGTCAAATACGTCCATCTATTGTATTCATACATTCGACTGAAGAAGCTAATATGACACCATTAAAGGAAGAATGAGAGAGGGAGAAAGATAAAGACTGTAACATCCGTGAGTCTGTATGTGTAGTATTTTTTCTCTCTGTATGAGTTTTGCTGCATATATTTTGAGGGCACATTCCAGGCTGGGCGTTGGGATTCTCTCCTCCACTGTTTTCCACACAGAGCTCACAGGAGGCCCTTTGTTCCTACTCCAGGCTGTGGGGGACCCATATCCAGCACAGCGGCCCCTGTGAGAACTTCCAGCATTCTTCTGCAGGCCTACCCCTTCTGCAAGCCCAGAGGTAACCACTGCTCTGTGCCACACCACAACTCACTCTGGTCCTGTCTATTTATCTGTCTACTTCTAGCTACCTCTTTCTGGCCAACACAGTTTTAGTTTCATCTGTCAGGACACAAAATATATACCTGAAACACCTAACCAGGTCTAACCAGGCATAATGACACCAGTAGTGTATGTCACTGGTCATACATAACCCACCCCAAGCGGGATTCAAACCGGCGATCCCTGGCATGGGAGTCGGACGTGGGAGGATCACACACTGCACAGCTATCATGTACCATTACAAGTAGCCAGAAACCTTTGGGGGGTGAGCCAAGAGGAATTATCGACTGCATGAGATCTTAAAATGTTTTTGTTATTTATTTTTATTTTATTTCTTACGATTAAAAGTGTATCTAATTGTTTCAAGGAGGGAATTTAAGATATTTAGTTTCAAAAAGTTGTCTACTTTAAAAATATTAAAAGTTTAATCAACGATATTCGTGTTTGAGTACATTCAGACATTTATTTATTTGTTTACATGCGCAACATATGGATTTATGCATATAAATGGGGATTCAAGGGATTTACCCTAGACCTTTTTGAACATGTAAAAACAGTATGGACATTTTAACCGTAGAATGGACCTTTTATATTTTTGTCAAATTTGCTGGCTTGTTTTTGGACGGATAAAAATGTCAGATAAAAATTATGGAAATGGGTATTTTATCGATGTCTCCGCTATGGTTTACTGTCAATAAAATGACTATTTTTTTCTCTAAACATGTCACTGCGTTGCAACTGATCGAATTAAAGTGGGGTCCGATGACGCTACTGCAATAGCATGGTAAGTGATAAAAAGCATAAAGGAATCAGGTTCAGAGGTGGAGAAAAAATATTCTTAGCTATCTACCTCTGTGACTGTTTCCCTAAGTTATGACATATACAATTCATAGCAATAAATTCATGCACATGCTATTTGGAATTAACATAATTTTATCGTATGGAAAAAGTCTCAAAAACAATCATCAAAACAAATTTAGCTTGTTTATGCCATTACAAGCTGCTTTATTGTAACGAAAAGTAGTTATAACAAATAATATTCACAATAAATTCATAAATATAATATTTGTAAATATCTAAACTCTAACTGGTTTTGATGAACAGGCTAGAAGTTATTTGATTATATGGCTTAATTAATACAATGCGTACACATACACATACAGTATATGACATTTGTTTGATTACATTTATAGACATAGTATATAAATGTACCATTGTAACTGTCATGTTTATTCAGTTGGTTCATGTTTTTCATGTCTTTTATTTTTTAAATCTAGTTCCTGTTGTCATGTCATGTGATTTCCTGTTCCCTCATGTGATTTTGTCATGTGTTTCCCCTGTCCATGTGTCTGTTGTCGTTGGTTCATTGTATGATTACTTTGTTATTAGTGTTGTCTTTTCATTGGTTTAAGTTCATTTTGTCTGTTATCTTGTTTATAGTTTGGTCTTGGCATTAGTCATTTTATTCATGTGTTCTCCCATGTTCAAGCATTTAAGCCCTCATGTTTTCCATTGTCCTTTGTGAGGTATTGTGTATTTAAATTTGTTGTATCTTGTGTAGTCCAGCTAAGTCTTTAGTCAAAAATTTCAAGTGTAGTCTAGTCTAGATGTTGATGGTTATGTTTTTAACCAGGGGTTTAGGATTTCACGTTTTGGATATAAACTGCACTTGGGTTCATCACTTTACCATTGTCTCTTTGCCTGCCTGTCATTGCCTGCCAGCATCATTACAGTAACAGCAACTGTGAAAATAAATTGCACTGGTTTTGTTAAACAAGTAAAATTTTACCACAAGTAGCAAGACTCTTGCTGTATATATTGCACTTACAGTTGAAAACATCCAGCGGCTGAAGCCTTTTATAATCAGGTGCATTTTTATTTATTTATTTTATTATTATTATTCAGCATTTTGAACCTGAGATCTAACCCAGGTCTTCAGGATCTGGATATAATTCTCAGTTGACATACTACTTTTGGCATACTGTAGAATTATGCATATTCAGATGTGATGTTGGTTTCTGTCATATCAAACATTGGCAAATAGTTTTTTCTTGTTTTAAGCATAAACCCCACTTAATATTATTAGATTTCTCTGAAAACAAGACTAAATATCTTATGTCATCCTGTTTAGGTATTTTAAAAAAAGCAGATGCTATTTGGACCCTGGTGCAAATAATGGTAGATGCTAATTGCACCCTGGTGCAGTAACCATAGTTTCACCATGGTATTTTCTTGTAAATTTACAGTACCAACAAAATTAACCATGGTTACTTTATTACCATCATATTACTGTGCTTTCACTATGGTTAATTGCATTAAAATATGGTTTCTGACAAAAAAAAAAGTAAACATGGTTACTACAATATTAGTAATACAGTGATGTATTCTACACACAAGCAATGCCAAGCCATGGGACCGAATGCAGACCCCGCCTCCGGATCAAACATTCTCTGCACTCCCCGACATTCAGTGTGACCACATCACTGTGATGAAATCAACATTTATATTAATTATATCCATTATTTTAAGTAGTATTAAAGGAAATATTAAGAGTGGAAACAGGAAATCGTATGGGAAAAAGAGTGGGACAAATCGTGGCTTCGAACCACAGTCTATAGGACAACACACATTCAAACACCGTCTTAACACACCATGCCACTGCAGCGTCCTCTATTGTTTAGTTTGTTGTATATTTCTGTGGATACACCAGACTACTGGGGTGCAAATAGCTGCATTGAGTGGCAGATGCTATTTACATCGGGGTGCAAAAAGACACCTAATTAATTAATTAATTAATTAATTAATATCTAATTAAATAAAAATAGTCAGTTAAAATCTGATTTTGCAGTGGTCTGAAATCCAGCTTCACATAGTTTATAGAAAATGATGTCCAAGAAAATGGATGTAGACAATGTCTCTCTAGCAAGTCATTCCACTGGTGGCCATCTTTGGAACGATCCCAGGAGACTATTTCCAGTCATGCCAATGCAGCTCCTATCTACTTGAATGGGGGAACATGAAATCTAAAAAACAGCTGGTCAAGATTACAATCAATGAACATATTTCAAAACAGAACTAAAATCTGACAAGGCTGGTATCATAAATTGTGCTACTTTACCTCAGATTACACCAAAAATGCAATTTTCCTGGCTGGGATAACAAATGTGCATGTGCATTCTCGCGATGATTGACAGGCGTTGTTTATCACAAAAAGGTGATTGGCTCTTTTACTTGTAAGGTGAGACTTCCATTCTACATCCATTGACCATTGAGCACTAGAGCCTCTTGGTTGGGTGTTCCAATTTCTCCCATTCATATTAATAGAATTAGCCCGTCTCTGCTAAATAGTCTCTAATGTAGATTAACTGCTGCTATACGTTTCACAAAGAAAAACAGATGTAAATGACTTCAATCGAGACAAGACATTTGCGCTGGACACCTGAGGTAATTTTATGCCTTTTATTCTTCTCTGTTAATACTAAAGTTCCTGAGCAGGAGTTTCCATTTCGATCGTTTGTGTAATAATAAGTGTTGATCTGGTGCTGGAATGTGTTATTTTGAAGATGAGTGCATGTTGCGGCTCGAGCCCTTTAAAGCTGGATGGATTTGAATTGGCTGTCAATGTTTTTATCATTCATCAGCTGGATTCATCATTCATCGTTATGTGTCGTTATTGTTAAAGTTGTGGTGTGGACTCTATTCTGTTACAGTTAGAACAGTTTTTAAAAATGTATGGTTATCGTTATAGTTATCATTCTTGGTGTGAATAAGGTCATAGTGTTGGAAAGTTCAATCGTAAGTGCTGATCTGGGACCAGCTGCTGTGTCTCACCAATCACAGCTTAGAAGAATGCAAGAGCTCTATGTGAAGGATACAAAGAAAAATGATGACAGAGAAAGATGCTTGGAATGACACCAAACCAACTATGAAATGAGCGTCATCCAGAGTCGCAGACAGAGATACTGGATGATTAGATGAGCTACCCTGCTGGAAAATCCAGATACATCTTGAGGTGGTGGCTGGGACACTTTGAACAGAATCAGGGAAAACAGAGAGATTAGAAACTGTTCATATCTACAGTATACTAATGTGAACAAGTTTCTTTCAAACACCCCAATGTGTTATGAACATCATGTATTGGGTCTGTTTTGCATCTCGCTGGCAGACAGACTTTTCTGTTGGAAGCAGGGATCGTTAGGAAGAATTTCAAAGACTGATTCATTAATTCAATAAATGAATAAAAGCAGGAGTGAGAGAAGAAAAATAACTCGTTTTGGACAACAAATGAGAGAGTGTTTTTACTGGAACGCTTCACTGCATGTAAACACAGAGAGATCACAGCTCAATATGCTGCTTAAGTCAACATTGGCCTGAAATGCTTTCATAATACATTTTACGGTCTTATTGTGACTGTCTCAACAGACCACTTTGCTTTTTTTTTTTTCAAAAGGAAAAAACTTTTTGTCTGCATAATCTTTTATCAAAATATAACAAGTTGCCCTGCCTTTGAAATGACTTCTTTTCAGCTGACATCACCAAGACCTTTAATTCAAGCCCTCTCCTCTAGAAACCATACAGAGTCCACTTTTAAATTAAATCCAAATTTACTTGTCACTAAACAGAAGTAAAACTGGTAACAAACAAAAGGGTATTATCATGGTTTTTGGACATAGTACCATGGTAATACTATGGTGTTTTGAACACATTCCATGATACTACCACATATAACTTGGAGTATGGACTATGCACCCTCATTACACGGCTCTTTGGAATAATCAATTCTGAATGGTCAATTGTGCCATCTAGTGGTCTGATATTGCTCCACGTATCAGACCGCTCATCCGGGTTGCGAGACATCTTTCCTGCTTCTTGGATCACTCTGCCATCTCTACAAGTAAGCTACTACAATCATTTAAACTCAAATCAATGTTTCATGGACATTTATTTATTTGGCAAGAAGTCTTGTAATAAGATACATAATGGCAGTCAGACATTCATTAATTACTAAATAAACACCAACAGAACTCCGAAAGCAAACTGGAGGTGGATTTGAGCTGTTCAGCGATTTCCTTCTCACATAATTTCAAATCAAATCAATGTAAACGTCAATGTATTTATTTATTTGGTTAGTAGCCATGTAATAAGCGGGATAATTAATAGTCAGCCAGTTATTATGGCACAATAAGCCCCTTCGGGGTAATACAAGACCCCTCCGTTTCATGTTGGGATCCTGATCACCCTGTTGGGGTTAATTTGCGATAATAACTGGCTCACTGTGCATTATTCCTCACTAGACTAATTTGGTCTAGTAATGTACCCTGACTATGTATATACTATGTGCCTAAGTATACAAATATGGTAATTAATCAAGTACCTTAGAATTTATCAGTGAACCTCAACTGGTGGGTGACAACCAAAAAGTGGGTTGCAGGTCGGTTATGATGCAATGCAATTCTACTGTAAATGCAAGTAATAAAATGTAACATAACACATAACTGTGCACATTTAGGATGGCAAAGCAAATAGGCTTCTCGACTGGAAAAATGCTAGTAAATGCTAATACTAATAGAATATTTGACCCAGCATTTATTCCAAATGTCAGGCTTGTAAATCACAGTTTCCTATTCATATTACCACATTACTATGTCATATTAAATAATTGTGCAGCATTTTGGGCCTATGCCGTTAATGATAATACTATTTCAATGTTTAACCAAGGACATATTGTTTACTTCAGCCGAGTCAACGGTACTGTGCTGGGTCAGGACACTCCAATGAAAAACCAGTTGAAAACCACTGCTATTCATCATGGTACTGCCAAAGTTCTCCTTCGAAAGGGCATAAATACAGTGCTCCTATCTCTCCTTCTCTATTTCTTTCTCTCTTCCACTGTGTTGTTGATGGCCAGCATTTTGGTTTGTTGCTACAGCTATTGATGGGAGACAGGGCAACCACATTCAGGTACGGGAGACAGAAAGATTGAGAGCGAGGGAGGGAAAGAGAAAGAATATTGTCATAACTGCATGCTCTGCTGACGCTACTTAGGAAGTGATGCCAACAGGGAAATGAAATACAGATCGTTGTTTGCCATGTGACCTCTCTTAGTAAAAAAGAGTAAGAGAGATTGATGTATGTGAAATTAAATGAAAGACGCAGACCCACAAACACCACAAAACAGCCTTGGCTCAGCTGGACAAACCTCAAATCACACAGAGATGTAGGAGGCAGGAGGAGAAAAATAAGAAATCAGAGTAAAAACTTGGCATCTTCTGACTATTAATGCAAAAGCATACTTTTTGCTGGGCATTTTCTGCTGCACTAGAATCACCAAGCAGAACTGCATATATAATGGTTGTTGTCAGACAGGTTTCCTAAATACTGTCTACAATTTGTCAGAAAACAAAACAGATTACCATGGCCCCAAACTCACTCCATTGCTGAGAAAATGTTGCTGTGTTTGGTTGGCCAACACATTTTTTTTTTAAATGTGAGTCACGTTATGTTTACTTTTGGGGGAGATCAACCTACAAATGTCTTGCTTAGTTGTCCCTGGAAACGTAGGAGACCGTTCACCCCCAAAAAAATCATTTATTCACCCTCCTGTTGTTCCAAAACCAAATATTCTTCCGTGGACCAAAAATTAGATGTTACACATAATGTTAGCCTCATAGACCATTCACTTTCAATGCATATTTTTTCCATATTAAGAAAGTGAATGGGAACTGTGGCTTATATTCTGACTAACATCTCCTTTTGCATCCCATGGAGAAAAGAAAGTTATGCAGGTTTCGAATGACATGAGGATGAGTTAATTATGACAGAATTTTCATTTTTGGATGAACTGTTCCTTTAAGTCATGTGTCATTGGTCATTAGAGTGAGTTATCATTTGAAGTATGAAAGCAGAGCCAAACATCCATTTTCAAAGTAAACATTTATCTCTGAGGGCGACAGATTTGTTATAAATCTATTAGGAGTCAGTCAGCAGAGCCCAGAGGTGATTTCTGGTTAATGGAGGAGCATATGGGTGTGTCTGTCTTTTCCATCTGCACTTTCCAGAATTAGTATTTGCAATGATGTGTTTCTTTGTTCTTTGAGATGACATACACATGCACACTAGAGGTCTGCTACCAGACCCACCCAGATGGGACCCGACTAGCCATCATATTTTCATTGCATTTGGATCAGTTTGTCTTGTATTGTATGACTTTGGGTTGCTGTTAGGTTTAACTTTGCAATTAATCAAAAATAAATAAAAATAAATGTATTCTTTTATTATTATTATTATTAACATGCTTTGTGTAGAGCAGAGGAGGGCAGGACCAGGCTGGAACGATGCACGCCCGGTCCCCAATCAGTCTGATGCGAGGGATAAAGCCAGAGACGACTGTTTGAGAGATAGAGAATTACAGGCAGCTGCCCTGTGTGTGGTTATGTTTGTGTGTTTTTGGTTAAGTTGATCATTAAAATATTATTTATATTGTCAAGCCGGTTCTCGCCTCCTCCTTTCCCTTTAACTGTGTTACACTGGTATCCAAACCCAGGAAGGAGGGGCGGGTGCCATCACAGCGTCCTCGACACTGCCATCCACCCAAGGGAGCGTCGCTGCCATCCTCCGGCGGACTGAGTAGCGCAAACGCCCAGATGCGGGGAATGGCCACCGTCTGCGGGGAATGGCCACCGTCTGCGAGGCAAGTGGGGACTGGACTCCCCGACCATTTGGAACAACGTAGCTGCTGCTAGAGGTGGAGGAGTGCCCTGCCATCCCCCAGAAACGCAGAGGGGTCGAAAGAAGACCACAGTCCGCGAGGGGAGGAGGGAAGCGTCTCCCCGACCTCCTGGAGCGGTAGGGCCGCTGCCAGGGGCGGAGGAGTGTCCCCATGGGTCGCTGGGAATGAGGAGGTGCATTCTGTCCAATGGGGGTTGGAGGTCTGACTCCGGTTCACTTAGGAGGGTGGAGGAGTGATCGAGGACCACGCACCGGTGCAATAGAGAACCTTGAGTGAGTGAGATTCTTTTTCACTCTCTCTCCTCTCTCTCTCTGTCGCTCCTTTCTCTCGCCTATTTTTTGTTTATTTTGAATTTTTTCCCTCCTGTCTCCCAGGTCGAGGAAGGCAGGGATGACCTGCCGGAAAGGAGGGGGGGATGTAAGTCATGAGACAAAGCCGGGAGGAGTGTAGAGCAGAGGAGGGCAGAGCCAATCAGACTGATGGGGCGCGCGAGTGATAAAGACGGATTGAGACGACAGTTCTAAAGATAGAATTACAGGAAGCTGCCCTGTGAGTGGTTATATTTGTGTGTTTTTGGTTAAGTTGATAATTAAAATATTTTTTAGATTGTCAAGCCGGTTCTCGCCTCCTCCTTCCCCTTTAACTGTGTTACACTTTGATATTAAAATAATGTGTTATGTGCAAATTTCTTAGGCTGTGTTCACACTGCACATAAATCCAATTCGCTTTTTAAATCAGATACTTGGGACTGACAATCATCGTGTAAAAAAGCCCATCATGACAACTCATGAGACTCATTAGATGAGGTACACTTCGGAGGCATTACTTTAAATTCATGCAAATGCTGTGACCAAAACCACTTATTCATAATTTAATACAGCGAATGCCTCATGTGAGCTTAATTGAATAAATTCAGACACAGCTATAAACACTACTGCACTTTGTGTAAGTTAAAGCCCCATCACAGTCACGGCAAAGTGCTATTTCATTTCGTTGTTAGTAAAAAAAATATTTGCGACAGCTGAGCAGCAACATTCTCTTGCGAACATTCAGACAACCATTTAGAGGTACATTTAAATATGAGGAATCTCAAGACTACATGTAAAACGTCAACTATTATGACTTTAAAAAGCATTAATGACTTTATGCCATTATAATTCACATGAGATCAGCAAAAGAAGAAGTTTTAACTACTCGATGATGATTTAAAGAAATATATATGCTGTAGATAAAGTGTCATTTAGAATGTTTACCTTGTCCATTCATGGCGCTAATGCACTAACATGCTATGCGCGTCACAATGTGCACCGATTACAAACTGTTATTTGTCATTTATGATGACACTGTTACAACTGCAAACATGGATGTATAAAAGAGTGTTACTGGGTAGAATACAGACAAAAGAATGATGATAGTCATATCTTTCTTTGGGCAGATGTGTGAATGGCTTTGTCAGAAATTCCATGACATGTTCTTTGAAAATGTCTCTACGTGAACGATCGTATAAATGTAGGAATGTTTGCACCAGCTCGCTAATAATTCTGCACACTGGTGTGTCCATGTTGGCTGATCTTAACTGAATTAATGGGAATTAGCTGTTGGCCTCAAAGTAGGTGGAGCTCCAGGTCACACCTACCGATGCCATGGACTAATGGCAGTAAGGTTTTAAGCAGCCGTTAAAAGGTTTTCCTTAAAGTTCGCCCAACCGACTTGTTACGATCCACCAAATCAAACTAAAAAAGTTTGTTTTGGCCAGATTTATTTTAATGATGCCAAACCTATTCTTTCTTTCTTATTCGTAGGAAGTGTGCAGGGGCTTTTACACTCATATTGGGTCCATGAATGATGAAAATATCTGAAATCTGATCTGATCTTAAAGTCAGAGCAGTGAAAAGGGGTTTAATTGAGATGATGATTTCAGATTGAGTTCTTAAAAATATACAGTATTGATTGGGTCGAAGGGTTTCGCTTACAGGCTTCTCTTACCTTTTCACAACATCGTCTCCGCTCCAACATGTGAGCTCGTCTACGCCTATCTCTCCCTCGCACAGCGTCTCCGGAAGAATGGCGAAGAAGGACTTATATCGGGAGATGTACCCCATAAACTCCCTAAAATGCAAACACACATATAAAAAACACACACAGAAAATGAGTGGTGGGACTTAATCGCAAGGTTTTCAAAAGCAAGGTTGTCCTGTGTGTGTGTGTGTGTGTGTGTGTGTGTGTGTGTGTGTGTGTGTGTGTGTGTGTGTGTGTGTACACAACGAACATAATACAATGAAAAAGCAACAGAGAAAAAATGAATCTTTAATTTATTTTTTATTTTATTTATTTACTTTGCTAGTTTTGTTGTGTTGTGCACCCCAGGGCCACGGCAAATGGATTCGGGTCCTCATTAAATGTGAAATGTGAAAACACCATAAACGGTAAGAATATAATTGGGTCTTGATGGATAGAACAAACGCAGGGCTAACAAATATTAACCAAGGAAAACACAAACATCCCTTTTCCCATCCCAACAAACTGATACATGCTGACCCAATTTTAGAGGATATATTCAAAAACAAGAACCAGTTGTGGCCCATCAGAGGAGGGAACATAACAAAAAAAGTGATAAAATTAACAGTTTTTTTATTTACTGTATGAATTGGATGTCAGAGAAAAATGGTTTTCTATTGAGATTTTAAATGGCTTCTTTACTTCCAGAAACCTCCTATTGAACTCTATTATTCTTGTTGATGTAGGTCCAGTACGGGCATAAAAAGACAGTCTGGAGTATTACATCATAATGTTAATTGTGTAATCTATTGTATTGTTGTGTGTTCTCACCTTATAAACAAAAAACTAATAGCACTTCTGAAAAATGTTCAAACTGGTGCATACTCACATGACAAGAAGATCATATGATCAGTCGGATACTACTCGCTATACCTCAACAGTCCCCATAATTGAAAGTTTTCACTTGGGAATAAATTAATCAAGCTCAAAGCGAATAGTGCTTTTCCAAAATGGCACTGATTCCAAAAGATTTGCTCCTGTGTGTTGCTAAAGCACGCTGCCGCAAGGTGTCAGTGCAACATGAACAAAAAATTACTGAGTGCATCTTTAAATACTGTTGTCTTAACTTGCCAGTCAGAGCATTTTCAAGGCTCTTGGTGCAGAGAGATGATGTCATACACACAGTGATGAGTGTTTGCTATTCTCTCCTACCCACTCTAACTCTGCACATTGGAAAAAGAGCCTCTAATCCATTTATCTCTCTGTTCCAGCAGGCAACAACCTCAATGCCAGTTACAGCACTACTCTTGCCAGCCTACCATTTACTCATAGGGATCCAGAGTAGACATGAGTGTTCTGAAGATTCTTAAAGAAATATTCCATGTTTAATTCAAGTTATGCAAGTTAAACTCAATCAGTAAGACAGCATTTGTGGCATAACGTTGATTACAACAGTTGTGCCAGCAAGGTGGGACACCCGGATTTGGATCCTGCGCTGAAATCAGGAAGTAATCCCGTTTGTATAATCAGTGATGAGCACGATTTGGAGGTTGCATTTTTCCCCTCTAAAATTATGTTTTTACTCCACTGATGGTTAGGTTTAAGTTTGGGTGTTGGGTTGGGTTGGGGGTTTCAAATTTCCGTAGGCAAAGATCAATTATAGCTTAAAAAAAGTAAACATACTGTTTTTGATTTCACTGTGAGACCACTCTGTAACTTGTATTGAACAGGAAGATTCCTTCAATTAAATTTCCTATAACACATTTTTATCAGGGTCTTATAGTTAACACATTTACGCACTTTGAGTGTTTGTGTGTCTTGGTCAACTCTGCAAGGGATCAAAGGCCTTGCACATTAAATTTGAATAGATATGCACAATACATCCAAGATCATATCGATATTAGCCGATATTAGTGCTTTAATTATCTGTATTGATCTGGTTAGACTGATGGCATCAGATTATATCAAGGAATATTTTTAATACTCTCTTTCTATGGCGGGTACTAAATCCATGTTTTCCACTGTACATTTTACAGGGTTCACACATCTTTTGAGCAATTAATTTCCCTGAAATTTCCAGCCATACGTGATTACTGAAAAATACTTTTTTTTTTAAATGTAAGCATAACTACAAAAATGTATATTCACTATAAAAGTCCAGAGATCTAACCTGTGAAGATGCGCCAACATTCCGATCTTATCAGATCCTGGAACATCCTGTGAGCTGTTAGTAGGTGGAGGTGTGACTGCAGTCAATGGAAACGTCCTGACTGTGGTGGATGACGCATTTGAAGAGTGACCACACACCTTATCCACCTGAGAGAGAGAGTGAGAGAGAGAGAGAGAGAGAGAGAGAGAGAGAGAGAGAGAGAGAGAGAGAGAGATGATGATGTTTAGTTCCCTCAAGAAGATAGAAAGGGTGATGCAAGTATGTGTGAGCAGAATAAAAAGGTAACAGATCATATTAAAGCTATGGATGATTTGATAAAGATAGAAAGTCAAGTCATTTTTATTTCTATAGTGCTTTCACAATACACATTGTTTCAAAGCTGCTTTCTTCTTAAAGTCCCCAATGAACAGCTTCATTAATACACTTCATTAAAATAATGATTTAAAGTCTCTATCTCTAAGACAAGAAGTTTGGTTGTGTTTCTGACCATGTGTATTAGCTAAATCTGATAAAACCTTCCTTTAGGGACATCCGGGATGCTCTCAAATGCAAAAATTATTCATAAATAAAAATAATAAATAAATAAAAACTTTTTAAAATATACACTGGGGGCCAAAAGTTTGGAATAATGTACAGATTTTGCTGTTTCCAAAGTACATTGGTACTTTAATTCACCAAAATGTAATTCAACTGATCACAAAGTATAGTCAGGACATTAATAATGTAAAAAAACAGCACCCTCACTTTTTGAAAAAAGTTATTTTGATCAAATCTAGACAGGCCCCATTTCCAGCATCCATCACTAAAAACACTTTATCCTTGATTAATCATGATAAATTGATCATTTGGACTAGAAAATCACTTGGCATAATATCAAACACTGCTGAAAGCTATTTGGTTCATTAAATAAAGCTTAACATTGTCTTTGTGTTTGTTTTTGAGTTGCCACAGTATGCAATAGACTGGCATGTCTTAAGCTTAATATTAGGTCAAAAACTGAAAAAAGAAACCGCTTTCTCTAGAACCTCGTCAGTCATTCGTTGTTTTGAGGAGTGAAGGCTATACAATGCTTGAAATTACCAAAAAACTGATTTCATACAAGGTGTACACTACAGTCTTCAAAGATAAAGGACAACTGGCTCTAAGGACAGAAAGAGGAAGGCCAGATGTACAACTAAACAAGAGGATAAGTACATCAGAGTCTCTAGTTTGAGAAATAGATGCCTCACATGTCCCCAACTGAGAGCTTCATTGAATTCTACCCACTCAATACATGTTTTATGCACAACAGTAAAGAGAAGATTCAGGGGCACAGGCCTTATGGGAAGAATTGCAAAGAAAAAGACACTTTTAAAACAGAGAAAAAAGCAGTGACGTCACTTTACATTCCAAGTAAAAAATATGTTAAATGACAGCTTGTTAAAAAAAACTTTGGATACAAGTTAAAGTGGAGAACCCAAGTTGTCCAGCGCAGGGGAGAACTTAATGTTAAATACTTCGAAGAAGATCATGAGCATACAGTTTAATGTGGAGCGATTGCTGCATCAGGTGCGTTAACAGAGTGCTTGTGCTGATGCATAACCTGAATTTCACTGTTATCTTCAGTGTTTTATATATAAGTGCTATGATTTCAAGCCGTCTGTCTTTAACACAAACGAGCCTCCGTGAAACTTCACTGAATGAATGAGCCTTTGCTTCCTTGTCAATCAAACTGAACGCAACAGAGAAACGTAGCGCAAACATTATGATTAAACTGCTTTGCGGTTAAGTAATCATGCATCATCATAACACGATTTCCATTTCAATGTAAATAATTGTACAGTTTTCATGGATATCAGGCCTTTGTCTCAGAGGTAAAATCGGCAGGTTTTAAATGTCACTTTTATTTATAGAGCACTAATAAATCAACAACAGATGACCAATGTGCTGTACATTATATCATAAAAATATAATAGAACAAAATACAGTACATGATGTACATAATATAGTGCATGATGTCTTTTTTATATTTATGATGTTTGTATTATATAAAATATAATACAAACATCTTAGTTTTAGTCTAGTCCTTGGGACTGTTAATAACCTCTTGTTTGAGGACCTCAGAGATCTCACTGAGTGATGCCCAGACAGGAGATCAGTGAGGTAAGACGTTACTAGATCATTTAAGGATTTATAAACGAGGAGTAGTACTTTGAAATCAATTCTGTAGAAAACTGGAAGCCAGTTTAATGAGACTAAAACAGGGGTGATATGTTCACGTTTCCTGACACCAGTCAGAAGACTAGCAACTGAATTCTGTACAGTTCTGTACAACCGGGAAAGAGATGATTGACTAATACCCATTTAAAGTGCATTGCAATAGTCAAGCTGTGAAGTAATAAAAGCATGAATCACCCTTTCAAAATTCTTAAAAGAAGGTATTCACCTTAGCCAATGGAAAAAACTAGATTTCACAACAGAGTTGACTTGTTTGTCAAACTTATTATGTGATTTAACATGCGGAGATAGAGAACCGAAATTAAGATCAGAGGTTCTAAGGGCTTCACAGGGCCCAAACACAGTGATCTCTGTCTTGCTTTAATTCAAGTTTAAATAACTGAAAGACATCCAAGCCTTTAAATCAGAGAGGCAGCCAAGAAGCGAGTCAATACAATTCTTGTCATGTTTCAAAGGCAGATAGATTTGGGTGTCATCTGCGTAGCAGTGAATAGAGATATCGTATTTCTTAAAAATAGAACCTAAAGGAAGCATATATAGAAAAAACTAAATAGGAGCAAGAATAGAGCCTTGGGGAACACCACAGATAAGTGGAGCCGAACCAGAGGAAAATTCACAGATATTAACTGAGAAGCTCCTATTGATAAAATAGGATTGAAACCACTTCAGATCCTTTCCTTGTATACATGCATATTGCTCTAAATGGGAGATCAGGACAGCATGGTTAACTGTATCAAAGGCAGCACTTAAATCTAAAAGCACAAGCAATACAGAATTGCCGGAATCAGCCGTTAAAAAGACATATTTTAAAACTTTTACTAGTGCTGTCTCAGTAGAGTGGTATTTTCTAAAACCTGACTGAAAAACATAAAATATTTCATTTTCGTCTAAGAAACCATGTAGTTGCTGAAGAACTAGGTTTTTAGATGGTTTCCCCTCGTGTACTGTATGTGCATGTTGTCACTGCAAGAGAGCCAATACACGAATTACAAGAGCATATCTGCACTGTGCAAGAGACAATTTAAGTTAACAAATGGTTGTACTATATACTGTATTTAGTGCTGAATATAATGTATAATGGGGTCTATAGGGAAATATTTGATGGTCCTGATAATACCAAATGTAAAATGTCTGATTTCACAAGTAAATTTAAAGCATGGCAAACATTATTTTAATGGATAAGTTATTATTTTTCTGGATACTGCCATTAAAATTTATTTTTGAAAATAATATTTTGTGAAAAGTAATGTAATCAGTTGCAAAACTATTTTAAAACATATAGTAATAATTTTAAATAATTAGAATGTTTGTAATCAGTAAGCTACTGTTTTGAACATAAATATATTTTTAGCTCAGCAGAATTATAGGCCTAATATTTATAGTATAATATTTATCTGCTGGGCTTATTTTTAGTCCCACTCCCTTCCTAATGGATCATTTTGCATTTTAATGAACAATACTTTAAGCTTTACAAGTAAATGAAAGGAATGAATTTGCATGTCTTAAAATTAAAACAAACAATCAAATTTAACTTTTCTTGATTTAAGCTTTAAAATATCGCGACAGTCTCAAATTGTGATTCAGTATTGTGAATTGAACTGAATCATGAGATGACGCATTACACACTTAAATACACCAAAAAAATTCAGGAAATAAAATGTCAATTTTTATACGATTAATCGCAGAAATAATCAAAGATTAATCGATAATCAAATGAATTCCTAGTTGCAACCCTACATTTATGCTGCTTTTAATTGTTTTTTAGCTTCAAAGTTTGGGTCACCATTCACTTACAATGTATGGACCTACAGAGCTGAAATATTCTTCTAAAAATCTTTGTTACAGATTTACATCTGGCATAAGTTAGAGAGTTTGTATTTATGGGTGAACAATCCCTTTAATGAAAATGGAAAACTCCATAAAGTTTGCTAAGGATTAAGAGATCAAATTTTCATTAGCTCAGTATAGAAACAATAGAAAGTTCCCATCATGATAGTAAAATAAATGTGTGTAAAAAATCATTACAGACTCTTGCTGTTACACAGGATTTCTCTCAATCATTTTCCTTTATATCAACACCTTTTTCACCTATCGCTTCCTCTTTCACAACACACACACACACATCCACACACACACACACACACACACACACACACACACGGTATTTAATCAATGGTGCTTTCATCTCACTAAAAGCTCTGACAGACATCACCAGTCCATTAGTCAGACTCAACCCGACTCATCACGATGCTGATCCAATGAGTACCCTCTGTTTCTGCCCTCTCCTATCAGTCACCTTTAATAATGACAATTTTATTCAGCAATGAATAAATCCTTATTTCCTAGATGATTTGTTATTGCTCTGGGAGGCGACGTGAGGGTGGAGGAGAGTGAAGAGACAGTCTGAATAAATAACAAGATGCATCCTGGTGCAGCCAAGAATCTGGAGAATGTTGGAGTTAGCAGGCCAATTTTTCACAGTAATTGTGAGGGTAAATGTTGGAGTTAGCAGGCCAATTTTTCACAGTAATTGTGAGGGTAAATTTTTGGAGTAAAACATGATATATATATATATATATATATATATATATATATATATATAAACAATAGGTAATCACAGCAGTGGTGATTTAGGGCTATATAGCATGATTGTAAATGTGATATTGCTTATATACAACAGTTCAGTGAACAAGTAAATAAATAAAAAAATGAGGTATGGTCACAAAAAATGCATTTGTGCATGGAACTACTTTCTTACGTAACAGATCAGAATGTGCCATTGCTTGTTCAAACCAAATGATACATCCAAGCCTCTCAAAAACATCACTTTAGAACTAGTATCACAGCTTAGGCTGTTTCTAACAAGTTATTGGAGAAACAAGGTATGTATGTGTGTGTGTGTGTGTGTGTGTGTGTGTGTGTGTGTGTGTGTGTGCATGAGAGTGAGAGAGAGCAAGAGAGAGAGAGAGAGAGAGAGAAAGAGAGCAAGAGAGATGGAGCATGTGTGATCACCTGTCTCTGTTGCCACTCACAATCTGAGATGCTGCAGTGTATTATTCAGCATTCTGAAGTTAATGTAATTTTTTTCAAATGCATCCTATTTTCTTTGTTGAAAAATAGCCGTCCAAGCGGGGGTATTCCTCCATTCACTATAGAAACCGCAATCATTTTGAACAGTACGTCCTCTCCAATGTGGATACTCCGGTAAGAGTTAAGCGCCTTGAGTTTGTGCAATTAATCAGTCTGTTGTGTCTCTCAGCTGTGATGAGCCTTAATGCTGAAGTTGTTAGTTTAAAGCTTGTCCCAGCTTTAGTGGTGTAGAAGTAATCAGAGGAATCACAGAATGCTGATGAATGAAAATACTGACTGACTGGCGATGCATGTCACCTCAGCTGACTCATTTGCACACAAAAATTGTCTTTTGCTGCCACCTGCAGGCTAAAATCTGCAATGTCACAAAAATAAATGTAAAGAGAGACATCTAGCTTTTTACACATGCCCAATGCAGTGAGCCTGGTTTCTCCTAAGGTTATTTTACTCCATTAACCAACATCTTATGGTGTTTTGTATTCCTCACCACAGTCACCTTTGGCTTGCTCACTGGGGTTCTTAATACAATTAGGATTTAATACAATCATATTTAATCAAACTACACAATGATGACTAAGACATTATAGATATTACAGTTTTCATTTTCTGTTAATGCATGATTTTCTGTAAAGCTGCTTTGAAATGATGTGTGTTGTGAAAAGCTCTATGCAAATAAATAATGACTTGACTTGCCACAGAGTCTGCAAGAGTCAGTTTTCCTTTTTGAAAAGCATACCAGGGTAAAGGAAGAGTATATTTAAACAATTTCTAAACTACAGTAACTTTATTTAAGATATTTATTTAAGATATTTAATATAATTTTATAAAAATAATGAAACATTGACATGTGTTAAATAATATACAACTTCTCTGAATTTGAGACTTTTTACTTGAAAAAGACATTGAGCTTGGAAGTAAAAGAGAATTATGGGTATTTGCCAAAAATATGGGAGTTCTGGGAAAGTATTTGTGTTTTGATTTTGTTGTATTCTGTGTAGTTTATTGATTTTCCCTCTATTGTAAATATTTTTCCTCCCTCTTTTTATCAAAAAGCATGGGAACCATCATTCCCCCCCGTAAATAAACTCAGCGGTGGATTTTGGACAGAGATCTCAAATATATAATGACTTAACTTGAAATACATTTTATCTGGTTCAATGGGTAATTTCTGCATCCTATTCAAAGCTGGGTGCAATCCATGTTAGCAATCAGCCACAATTCGAACTAATTAAACGCTTAAAGGTTAAAGCAGGTTAAAAGGATTTTCACTAAATCCGGTTGAGGATGCCCTATGTCAGGAATCAAATTACTTTCCATTTGGTTAATTCTGAGCCGTTTATTGCAATTACTTCATCCAAGTTCCTTACATTTCTTTAAAGAGGGGTTATTCATTTCACTTTAAAAATGTAAACATTTGCTTCCAAAAGTCCTCTAAAATATAATCTCTCCAATATATCATCTAAAATATGCTGACTCTTGTGTCCTTTATCACAACACCACAAGATATGAGAGTTAGAGGCTGAGAAAATGCATTGTTTCTGCCTACAGAAGCAGCATTTCAAGGCATTGTATGCCTTCTATGGCAGCATTCTATCCAACATGGAACTTCAAAAGTGACTGATCTGGAATGCCCTACACAGGCAGCCATTCCACATGTCACACAGGAGACTTGACTCTCTATTGATTTCTATAGAGATGTGACACTAACTTCGCAATATTCTAATAATCACAGAAATACATAGCACACACAAATATTGAGTATAATAGTAAGTAAATAACAATTTTTAATTACACAGAACTATAATATTCTGAAAAGTTTCAGTATTAAATGAATGATTACATTTATCTCGCTTTTTCAGCCAGCTTGGAATTCTTTTTACACTGAGCCTGTCACAATGCATTCTAAGATTGTGAAAGATACATGTGATACTGCCTGAATGGGCCTGAATGTTTTTTGGCTAAAAATGGTATCTTACAAGGCCGTATACTTACCTTTTAAAATATCCTTTGCATCAAGACACATCTATGATGTCTTAAAATGCTGCCTCCGTAGGATTTGGAAGAGGAAAAAAATGTGGAAGGGGTGGTATAGTTTGGAAACCTGTTTGGGAACATTATTTGCAAACATTGTGTTTGGTGCCTTTAGTGGTGCAGAAATGACACACTTCATCTGTAGGAGAACATTATATCATACATTTAGCAGACACTTTCTTATCCAGAGGAACTTGCAGTCAATGTCCTTATTAGATTTATTGTGTAGGTCAATTCACACCGCAGCCATGTTGGTAACAGCCCTGTTCGGCTATTTTCTTGGCATACAAGTACAGATTCTTTCTATTTGAATGAGGGAAATCTGACATAAATTTCATAAACCATAAATCTTATTTTTTAAGCTTAAATCAGACAGCATTTGTACTCTAAAAAAAGGCTCGCCCTAAAGAAAAAGACAACCAATGCATTTAAATTTTTATGCAGGGCTTTTTTTCCTATAGCCGAAATACCGAGCATTGCGAACGCATTCCATGATGGTTATTTTTCCTTTATCATCTGGGTTTGAAACTATTTTCAGCCCACATCTTTAACCACTAAGCAACAACACCCCCAAGAGAAAGAAAGAGACAGAAAGAGAGACGGAAATCAGCAGGGAGGTTCTAATTGTTGCATATCCAGATTGGCCAAGCATTTTATGTTTTGCATTTGACGATTGCTGGAAGAGCTGAAAGCCAGTGGTTCGACCCAGTAAATTTGGCACGACATCACTAATTTACAGCAACACAAGTTAGTCCTAGCAACACCAGGCCATGTGTATTTTAAGGCATCATATGTTCACTCCAGACACAAAGGCTGTTCCAAAAGGAAGGCAGCATATAATAATGTATGCAACGTTTCATTATGCATAGGGTATTACATAGTTAGTTAAGAAACATACTAACTTCAAAATCTTTTGGAATCAACTGTGTCATGTCTCTCACTCTGTATATAGAGGAAAAAGACAGTAAGGCATCTCATTAGAGATTGGACCAGAGCTATTGTCTGCAATAATGGGTTGAGTCTCTAAACTTTTCTGACTTGTGTATCACTGTATATTTTTCACTAATATGCTCCCTCTCTCTCTTTGCGCTCTCTCAGCCAAGTTTGTGGTCTGGAAGCATACTCTGCATTAGAGAGCTGACCAAATTTACAGCATTCCCTCTGCTTCTTTCTAAAAGTGGTGCTCTTCACTAACATGTAGAGAGCTGAGGATCTGGCCCCAGACTGGCTGACTCAGCTGCTGTTACGCTCACTTTCCTCGCCTCGTCTCTCGTGTCTCTACTCCTCTTATGCCCTTTCTTTTTCTCCTCTCCTTTCCTACTTCCATTTCCTCTTCTCTGCCTTCCTTTCTCCTACCCTTTCCATTTCTACCATTCTCTCCTTTCCTATTTCAATTTACTCTCATCTGCTTTCCTTATCTTTCTTCTTCCTATTTCCTAATTACATTTCCTCTCCTCTGCCTTCCTAACCTGTACTCCTCTCCTTTCCTTTTTTCTTCAACTCTTCTTTTCTTCTTTTATTTCCTGTCCTCTGCCTTCCTTTCCATTCTTTCCCTTTAATTTCCTCCTCTTTGTCCTTCCTTTCATTTTCTACTCTCATATCTAGGGATTGGCATTTTGGTCATTTTGTCTACTCGAGTACTCAAAGTAATTACTCAATACTTGAGGGGGGGGGGGGGGGGGGGGGGCATAGACATGTTGAGTACATATACAGTGTGTACATGTATATTATAGTCTTTGGTTGCTGCATTGCGTCTCATTGTTCCAGTGTCTATTCATTATCATATGCTGTCATAGCGTTGTCTGTTACAATACATACAAAGGAGGGTATAATCAAAATATAATGCATAATAGTTTGCAGATATGCAGGCCAGTTCAATGAAACGATGCACAGAACACGCGTCTCTGTTCTTCATTCAGGAGACTGTAATAAGCTTAGTAAGTGTGCAAACTGATTCTGAGCCGTGCAGTTGGCGTGCCTGGAGACCCGGTATCCATCATGTTTTAAAACACTGTGTTACGTTGAAAATAGTTTTGAAAACCCTGTGATCTGTTCTGTTGAGCTGTGCTCCATCTAGATGTTTGACAGAAAGATTTCGCCCAGAAAATCTGCACTCTGTTGGAGTTCGTTGCTCTCCAAGTTAAATGCTTCCTCCCATTTAACTCTGAATTTTAAACTGGGAAAACTGCAATGGAATGCCACTTTATTTACAACTTATCTGATTTTACTGCGCTGCAGATGTGTGATATCACGCAAACATGTCGGCACCCAGTGAGATATACAGTCAATGATAAACATTTACTTTTGTTAAATAATATACTGTTCATTAATGGGTCAAAGTTTCTTCAATATATGACAATATAACTTGATTAGCAAACGTTTGCAGAGACATGTGTTCAAAACACAGTATATTAAACTTTCATTTCGATCATAGTAAACTCCTATCATATTGTCCTTTCCTACTCTTGTCACCTGTCCTTATTTCATTTAATTTCCTCTGCCTTCCTTTCCTTTCCTTTTCTACTCTTCTCTTCTTTCCTACTTTTATTTCCTCTCCTTTGACTTTGTTCCTTCCTTTACTCTTATTCTTTCCTTTCCTACTTCCATTTCCTCTCCTCTGCCTTCCTTTCCTCATCTCCTTATCTTTTCTAGTCTGTCTCCTCTCCTACTTGTATTTCCTCTCCTCTGCCTATCTTTCCTTTCTTTTAATTTCCTCATCTCTTTTCCTTATCTACTCTCCTCACCTCTGCATTTCTTTCCTTTCTGTTCCTTCCTTCCTTTACTCTTCTCTTCTCCTATCCTAATTTAATTTCCTCTCCACTGCCTTCCTTTCCTATCTGTTCATTTACTCTTCTCTTTGCATTTTCTATTCCTCTATTCCTTTTATTTCCACTTCTCTGTCTTCCTTTCCTTTCCATTGTCCTTCCTTTTCCTCTTCTTTCCTTTTCTACTCTACTCTCCTTTCCTACTTTCATTTTCACATAATTCCTCCACTTTTCTTTCCTTTTCTTATCACCTCCACTTCTGTTGCCGCCCTTTCCTTTTCTACTGTACCATCCTTTCCTTTCCTGCTTTAATTCCCTTACCTCTCCTTTCATTTCCTTCTCTTCTCTCATCTGCCAAATTTCACTACAGACAGTGTAAAGATTCAGTTTACGAGCATATTTTCAGTCTCTCTGTAATTTTCCATAATTCAATCACTCACACACAATTTGCAATCTGGTTTCCCAGTAAGCGGATGTCTCCAGCCTCAAATGTCTCTGTCTCTCCAAAATATCAATGTAAACAACATTTTGAAAGACGATGCTCTGAGAAACCCATCACAGAACTCTGTTGTTTGGGAACCAAAAATAAACCTTTATAGCTTTAAAAGCATTGAAGGAATTTCAGAAGTCATTTAATGGTCAGTTTTGTGTTATAATTTATCCATGCAGTATTTAATATTAAAATTTAGATCACTTTCTGATGAAACCTGCCCCTGATGAACTGGAGTGGCTCCAATGTATTATGATACAGTACTGGATAAGTTTGAATCAGTCATAACATTGTTGAGGAGTAACTAACTAAAAGTAGATATATATCTAATTTAATGATTCTTTTGAATAGCATGAAAGAAGCTCAGCAATTTCAAAATAGTGCAGCTTTTCCAGTAACAAATAAATGCTGCGTGACAAAATATGTATCATCCCTAAACTACACTCTACTGAGTGAGTTGGGAAATGTGAATTTATGTAAATAGTGATTTTAGCAAAGGTTCAGACCCTTTAAATGAACCTGTTCAAAAAAAACATAATTTCACAGGTCAACAGTGTTCCCAAAAGTCACTAAAGAAATGTTTGTGCTTTTTTGTACCAAAATATTTTTTTTTTGTCTAACACATTTTCAATTCAGTTTTAAAAATTAGTTTTATATATATATATATATATATATATATACACACACACTCACCTAAAGGATTATTAGGAACACCTGTTCAATTTCTCATTAATGCAATTATCTAATCAACCAATCACATGGCAGTTGCTTCAATGCATTTAGGGGTGTGGTCCTGGTCAAGACAATCTCCTGAACTCCAAACTGAATGTCAGAATGGGAAAGAAAGGTGATTTAAGTAATTTTGAGCGTGGCATGGTTGTTGGTGCCAGACGGGCCGGTCTGAGTATTTCACAATCTGCTCAGTTACTGGGATTTTCACGCACAACCATTTCTAGGGATTACAAAGAATGGTGTGAAAAGGGAAAAACATCCAGTATGCGGCAGTCCTGTGGGCGAAAATGCCTTGTTGATACTAGAGGTCAGAGGAGAATGGGCCGACTGATTCAAGCTGATAGAAGAGCAACTTTGACTGAAATAACCACTCGTTACAACCGAGGTATGCAGCAAAGCATTTGTGAAGCCACAACACGCACAACCTTGAGGCGGATGGGCTACAACAGCAGAAGACCCCACCGGGTACCACTCATCTCCACTACAAATAGGAAAAAGAGGCTACAATTTGCAAGAGCTCACCCAAATTCGACATTTGAAGACTGGAAAAATGTTGCCTGGTCTGATGAGTCTCGATTTCTGTTGAGACATTCAGATGGTAGAGTCAGAATTTGGCATAAACAGAATGAGAACATGGATCCATCATGCCTTGTGACCACTGTGCAGGCTGGTGGTGGTGGTGTAATGGTGTGGGGGCCCCTTAGTGCCAATTGGGCATCGTTTAAATGCCACGGCCTACCTGAGCATTGTTTCTGACCATGTCCATCCCTTTATGGCCACCATGTACCCATCCTCTGATGGCTACTTCCAGCAGGATAATGCACCATGTCACAAAGCTCGAATCATTTCAAATTGGTTTCTTGAACATGACAATGAGTTCACTGTACTAAAATGGCCCCCACAGTCACCAGATCTCAACCCAATAGAGCATCTTTGGGATGTGGTGGAACGGGAGCTTCGTGCCCTGGATGTGCATCCCACAAATCTCCATCAACTGCAAGATGCTATCCTATCAATATGGGCCAACATTTCTAAAGAATGCTTTCAGCACCTTGTTGAATCAATGCCATGTAGAATTAAGGCAGTTCTGAAGGCGAAAGGGGGTCAAACACAGTATTAGTATGGTGTTCCTAATAATCCTTTAGGTGAGTGTATGTATATATATAAAATCATCATAAACATATTTACTTTAGACTTTGTCTCAAAGAACGTTCAAGAAATTGGTTAGTCATCAAATATTTTAATCATTTAAATATGTACAGTACTTGTAAAAATGTTAAGGTTTTTATTTTTTGCATTTGACACATTTTACAGGTATTAATCAAATGGGCAGATTCAATTCATATCAAACATTATTGGCAAGAGAAACTTAAGTGTACATTGCCAATGCATTATTAGACACTATCATACTGATACAGATTTTGAAGTTTAATTTGCTGAAGCCTAAAATCTCTAACTATTATTTTCTCTGGCTGCCGTTCAGTCTCTACAAGAATACCTGGCTGAAGCTTGCTGAACAGTCAGGTCCTTCAATCTCTAACGCACGCACGCTGGGTCTCACTCGGGTGGTTTCACTTTTGACCGTGGTTTAGATGTCAGTAGTTGAGCATTTACAGGTGACGCAAAGAGATACGGCAGCTTGCCTGTATCTCTCCCAACCTGGCTTAACAATTGTAGTCTCCATTATCCACAGTAAATCTGTTTATTATGCCCGGGACATGTGTCACACATAGTGAAGCGTGCACTGCTCCACACAATCAGTTTCTATGCTCAGATGTTCAGTGAAGTCGAGCGTGTACCTCCTGACAATTTATTTTAGCCACAGAAAGTGGTGATAAACATTAGTTAAGTTTCACCCATTGTACAAAATTTCCTGGGTTTGTTCCTGGTAGGCAGCAGATGCCCTGACCCCGTCCCCACCCTAATCAGAACCTGTAAGGCTGAGTAGCCTGGCAGGAACAACTCAGGACACCAACAGATACTCAATTAATTGCATTAAAAAACAAATTACGCACTGAATAAAAAATATTAAATTAAATTTCCCACCTATGATTACAAATTAATTAAGAGTTCACATTTGATGCTGTCACCCTAATTGAGATCCTTATTGTGCTTGTGAAACATAAAAACTGCCATTAACTTCTAAAGAAATTAAATGTGCTCTCATAGCAATATAATTAAAATGTATTACCCCCTTAAAAATAGCTTCAGTGTACACTGACTACCCCCGTGGATTCGAAAGTTTGAATGCGTGCTGAGTGACTCTGGCTAGGTCTCCTAAGCAGGGATGGAAGAGTCACATGGGGTATCCTCCTTGTGGTCACTATAATGTGTGGTTATACCTCGCTCTCGGTGGGGCACATGGTGAGTTGTGCATGGATGCCATGGAGAATAGCGTGTGCCTCCACATGTGTTACATCTCCGCGGTAACGCGCTGAACGAGCCACGTGATAAGATGCGCAGATTGACATTCTCAGACAAGGAGGCAACTAAGATTCATCAACTGCCACCTGGATTGAGGCGAGTCACTATGCCACCACGAGGACTTAGAGCACATTTGGAATTGGGCATTCCAAATTGGGGAGAAAAGGGGAGAAAATAAAAAAAAATCTAATAATTAAATCAAAAATACCTCCAGTGTAGTTAAGTACTTTTTCTGGTAACTTATAGTATAGCTAAATACTTTGTCGAAAGGGTCACTTGATGCATCTTAACATTGAGTAGCTTGGCAAACAAAAAGGTAGTTTCAAGATAGTTTTCTCAACATTGGTACACAATCTATAACCTTCAAATAATACTTTCCACATTGTGTTATCTGTGTTTATGTCTAAAATATTAAGGCTTGACGTGTCTGGTAAGTTCTGGTTTCTTCCAGTCAAGTACATTTCTCTCCTGACTATTTAAGTTTACCACAGTTCTGGTTTTGTGTCATGTATTAACAATGAGTTCATTAATACAGTATAAAACACCATTTAGTCTGTGGGGTGATCAGTAAAGTGATACTATGCATTAAGAGTAAATCTAGATCATATCCAATCCGATTCCTCATTTCTTCTGAATCCCAGAACCACCATATTGTCAGAACCATTCCAATATTAAACACTCCAGGTCCAAACACAAACACTGAGATGAATGTTTAAGTACAGTATGTGGATTCTTAAAATCTCCTGACACACTTGTAATCCAGTTACTTCTGGACACATTCTCATTTCCTCCTAATTCTTCAAATCAAATGGACCTGAATCCATTCTGTGAAGGTGCACAAATAAATTTGTGTTCAAGCAAATTACTGTATGGTACCAAAGGAATAAGACTGCACACTCAGTATATTAGACGAGTGAAATGATAGAAAAAGAGCATAGAAAAGAGTTGAGGGCTTTCTCTTTTAATGCAGTCTTTCTTTGTAATAGATGGAAAAGAATAGTCCCTCTTGAGGGGAACAAACTTGGTGAGGTAATTGATTGCTTACTATGCTCTAATTGGAAAGATATATTGATGCAGTCATAGTGTTATAAAATCAAAATGGGAAAAAATGTATCAGGTAAAGAGAGAGAGAGAGAGAGAGAGAGAGAGAGAGAGAGAGAGAGAGAGAGAGAGAGAGAGAGCGAGAGAGAGAGCTGTTTCACTGACCCCTCTCTCATCGCTAGCTATGTTGCAGGCTTTGGAAATCTTATATAATCCCATGGGCCTTGTTTCCATTATGTAAAAGCACAAGCTACTATTAAAATTCCTCTGTAAGACTGTAATTAGAGCCCTCAGTTAAACCTCAGAGGAAATAAGGTACAGCAGCACATTAACTGAGAAGTTACTCAGGAGTGCAGAAAATGAGTTATTACATTTTTCTCGTTTTTGTCCGACATGCGCTCACAGTTGTCAGTGGCACCTTATGGCACAGTGCTTCGGGTCAGGGAGAGACTGTCTATTTCAACGCAACCAACGAGACGTAACATCACCTTGGGTGAACTCTGACCTCACTACTACACGTCTACTCTCCAACTCCATCTCCAGGAGGGAAATAACACTGCGGTTTAATTCCTGTTGTTTTGTCCAGCAAAATAAGTATTAATGGACCTTAATCCTGTTGAAATAAGCAACACTCAGATGCAGAAATAGAATAGAACAAGAATAAAAGACAGAACGGGCAAACATAACAACCCCATGAATCAAAATTTGAGTTTTGGGCTATAAGCCCATGTCTCTTCACTTTGGGGTAAAAGGCGTAATAAAGGATTGCATTTAAATTGTGCTCATAGAAAGAATTCAATATGCACATGCTTTTATCCACACAATAAACCTGCCCTTGATGAAATGGAGTGGCTCCAATGTATTATGATACAGTACTAAATACACTGTGTGCCCAATTATTAAGCAAATTGTATTCCTCAGGATTACTTTTAGGAGTGGTGGTGATGTAGTGGTCTAAAGCACATTACTGGTAATCTGGTAATCAGAAGGTTGCTGGTTTGATCCCCACAGCCACCACCATTGTGTCCTTGAGCAAGGCACTTAACTCCAGGTTGCTCCGGGGGGATTGTCCCTGTAATAAATGCACTGTAAGTCGCTTTGGATAAAAGCGTTTGCCAAATGCATAAATGTAAATGTACTTTTATCGTTGAACAAACGCAATGCTCTCAGTCAATCCGAAATGTTATTGAACCTAAAACCTGAATGTTTAACAAAGAAAATTTGAGTTTTGTCTTTCCCAGGGGAATATATAAGTGTGCACAATTATTAGGCAACTAAATTACAAAAATTATTTCACCCCACTCAATTGTTTATTCTCAATTTTTAGAGTAGGTGCAACAAATAAGTAACACAAAATGACAATAAAATAAAACATTTTGGCCTTTAACATATTTAGTGACCAATATAGCCACCCTTCTTTTCAATAACTGCTATGGGCCTTCCATCCATGGAGTCTGTCATTTTCTTGATCTGTTCACGCTCAACTTTCGCTGAAGCAGCAACCACAGCCTCCCAAATGCTGTTCAAAGAGGCTTATTGTCTTCCCTCACTGTAAATCTCATGTTTGAGAAGGGCCCACAAGTTTTCAGGTGAGGAAGGAGGCCAAGTCATTATTTGGGCATCTTTGAGGCCCTTGCTGTCTAGACAAGCAGTGGAGTACTTGGATGTATGTGATGGAGCATTGTCCTGCATAAAGATCATGGCCTTCTTGAATGCTGAGGACTTCTTCCTGTTCCACTGCTTGAAGAAAGAACGTTCCAGAAACTGGCAGTACAGTAGGTTTGAGAATTGAGTTACAGTCCATTTTCAACTCGATAAGGTCTAACTACCTTATCATTAATGATAGCAGCGCATACCAGTACCCCTCCTCCACCTTGCTGGCACCTGACTCGAAGTGGTGTCCTGTGTCCATTAGTGATCCAGCCATGGGCCCATCCATCTGGTCCATCAAGAGTTATTCTCATTTCATCCGTCCATAAAACTTTGAAAAATCTGTCTTCATGTATTTCTTTGCCCAATCTTGATGCTTCTACTTGTGAATATATTCAGTGGTGGTCGTGTTTCAGCCTTCTTATCCTTGGCCATGTCTCTGAGCACCTTGTACTTCTGGACACTCCAGGTAGGATGCAGTTCTGGAATATGGTAGCATTGGAGGATAATGGGTACCTGGTAGCTTCATGTTTAATTATTTTGCAGTTAATTTGTGCCTTTTCTTCTCCATATGTTTTTTGAGCTCCAGTTGACTATTCACAACAAAACATTTGATTGTCCGGTGGTCACACCACAATAGTTTATCTATTTCAAGAGTATTGCATCCATCTGAAAGGCATTTTACAATATTTAACTTTAAAGTGTCAGTTAAATCTTTTTTTTAGGCCCATTAGGCCTAAAGATAATGAAGCTGCCTAATAATTATGCACACCTTGATATTAGATGTTAGTCACTTTCGCCACACCATCCCTCAATACACAAATTCATATCACCCTGAAAATGATTGAATCCAATAAGCATTCAAGTTTATATGGTTTAGAGTTGGAAAATGTGCATGGAAATAATGATAAGATCAGAATACTCACTTGCCTAATAATTGGGCACGTAGTTTAAGTTTGAATCAGTCCTCAACAATGTTGGGAAGATCCTAACTAAATGTAAATGTAAATTTAATTACTCCCTAATTTTTAATCGAATTCAACTAAATTTGAATTAATCTAATTTTATACATTTTTGAATAGCATGAAAGATGCTTAGCAATTTCAAAATAGTGCAGCTTTTCCAGTAACAAGCTACAAGTTGCATATTTTCCTACAACTGAGCAAGCAAAGGCAAAAAAATGTAGGAGAGACCGTTGGGAAATGTGAATTTTTTTGCATTTATGTGAAATGTGAATTTAAAGAAACATAATATGAGTCACAGGTCAACAGTGTTCCCAAACATCAATACAATTGGTATTGTAAAAAATGGGTTTGTTTTTTGTTATATTACTTTTGTTATAATAGATTGAGTTCATTAGACACATTTTACAGGTATTAATCTTTGATTTGAGTACATGTATACATGATGTAAAATCATTGTTTTAATTACAATTTGGGCAAAATCTTCTGGTGTTTTCCAGATAACTTTTTTTAATATTAGGATCAAATGGACAGATTCAATTCATAACATACATTATTGGCAAGAGAAACTAAAGTGTACTTTGCCAATCAATTATTAGATACTATACATACAGATATAACGCATATTGAATGCTTTTATCACGTGCTTTTATCTACAGTGAAATTCAGTACACTTATTGAAAGGACAATTTCCTGGAGCAATTTTCCTAATTGGCACAATGGCAGTGGTTCAGAGACCATCCTTTGCAAGGATCAAACCAACAATCTTTCAGTTATCTAACCAGATCCCCACTAGAGATTTTCTATCTGACCTGAGCCTGATGGGACCTGTCAAACTATCAGGTTTCAGGCCAGGTTTGGGTCAGTTTTTCAAATATAACTTCAGCATGACAGGTGCAAACAGATGAGTTAGGGGCTGTTCACACTGAACTTATTTTTGTATATAGGTCTGCGCTGCTTTCAATTGTTTTTCTCTTAACGCAATGGAAAGACTAACCCAACCCTTACCCTAAACTCTACTTCTAAACCTACCCTCACCTCAACCACTGTAGCAGCAAATGTAAATCTATGAGAATTTTGCAGAACAAGATGTAGTTACACAATAAATACATTGTACTGAATGTATATTTATGTTGGTTCATAGTAGTTAAAGACACTTAATATAAAATGGAACCCTTTTTTAGTTCAGGTGTCACAAAGATTTGTCATTTTGAAGGAGTTTAGACTGCAAAGAGGACTTAGTGTGACTGTTACACTCCAACAAAGTTTGATAAACGGTCATCCAATGTTATGTTTTCCCATTTGCACTGGTGTGCTAAGGGCCTGCCTTGCTTTGTTAAAACATTATATGTTTACTGTTACTATACATTTACGAATGTTGCCTACAATGCTTAAAAAATGCAGCCTGTCATACATCCCTTTCCTGTCTAAATGGATGATGCTTGGTCCAAAAAAAGCTGCAGTGTAGAACAGATTTATTCCAATATAATGAAAGGCCATGTAGACTACGCCACCCCTTTTAACCAGAAAGATGAAATGGGGACAATGGAGGAAGGTAGAGCTGCCTAATTGTATAACCAGCACTGACAGTTCACAATTTAAGAAGAATTCATGACAGTGACTGGAATGTGAATTGCATGCAAGATGCACACATGCACGCCATGACCAAAGTTCAGCTGGTATCAGCCCAGCATCACCTTAACCCAGTGGTACATCGGGTACATGTGTGTGACACCTGATCTTCTGGGATTTAAACCACACATGCAACACACACTACCAATACAGAGATGTAAAATGATACCCCCTCCTCCTCTTTAAAAAAAAAAAAACCCTCCTCCAAGCCACACTGTACTGGTCAATAGAACTCTTTCAGACATGCATAATGGCAGCCAGTGCTGTCATCACCTACAGTGTCTCGACAGACCCCTAAAACCTGATCCCGGAGCACACACACACACACACCATACACGCTCTGCATGCCCTCTCAAGCAGCACACATGATGGGACAGCATGCCAACCGCAGTCCATTTGGGAAAGTATCCCAGTGAAAACCAAACCAATGCTATAATTCCTTTAATAACATCACAGCCCCACACGCACACACGTACATGTTTGCAGAAGCCAGAGTAGTCTATCGTTTATGATCTTTGGAATAAACCTATAGAGGTTCTGCTAAACTGTGTTGATCCTGTATATTTGCATGGCTGCTGATTATCAGTGGGCAGGACAGCTTTGTGTTATTTACATGTGGAGGTGATGAAGTAACAAGAATTGGAAATGATCAAATGAGATGAAGTACATTACATTTGTTAAGTATTACATTTAGGTAACACTTTACAATTCGATTTCATTTGTTAACATTAGTGAATGCATTAAGTTGCAGGACTTAAAAAAAAAATCCCTTCTGAAATGTGTTTCTGAACACTAACATTTTTTCCATGTATAAAATCGCAATATAAAAAGAAAAGTGAAATATAATTTTTTTTGTCCATATTGAAATTTTTATTTTAAAAAAGCATATGCTGAAATTAACATTAACTAAGATTAATAAGTGGTGTAAAAGTATAAATAATGTTATTACACGGCTCTCTGGAATACTTGATTCTGATTGGTAAATGGTGCCATCCAGTGGTCAGACATTGCTCTGTAACTACCACACATCCGGGGATTTAGATGTATTAGACCACTCATCCGGGTTCTACAAGCCTTCTCTCCAGCTTCTCTACAAGTAAGCTAATAAAACCATTTAAACTCAAATCTATGTTTCATGTCCATTTATTTGTTTATTTGGCAAGTAGTCTTGTAATAGGATGATTATTGAGGAGTCAGAAGGTCATTTTCACAGAGTAAACACTGACAGAACTCAGACGCAAATCGGAGGTTGATTCCAGCTATTCAGCGATTTCTTTCTTCTCAAATAAATTTTTTTGTCAATTTATTTATTAATTTATTTGGTTAGTAGCCATGTAATAACCAGAATAATGTACAATCATTCAGTTGTTATCGCAAAATAAACCTCTTCCGCTTCGCGTCAGGGTCCTGATCACCCCGTCTGGGTTTATTGTGCGATAACAACTGACTGACTGTACATTATCCCTTACTTAATGAATACAGCCTAACTGTAAAGTGTTTAGTGCTTTTATTGAAATATGCAATAAATAGTCAATGTCACAATGTAGTTTAATATTTATAAAAAAAAAAATATTGAATTTCCAGAAAAATAAACTATATTGTGACATGTATACCGTTACGTGTTAGAAATGTATTCATACTGTGATATACTGTAGCTTTAGTCACCACCCACCTACACTCACCTAAAGGATTATTAGGAACACCTGTTCAATTTCTCATTAATGCAATTATCTAATCAACCAATCACATGGCAGTTGCTTCAATGCATTTAGGGGTGTGGTCCTGGTCAAGACAATCTCCTGAACTCCAAACTGAATGTCAGAATGGGAAAGAAAGGTGATTTAAGCAATTTTGAGCGTGGCATGGTTGTTGGTGCCAGACGGGCCGGTCTGAGTATTTCACAATCTGCTCAGTTACTGGGATTTTCAAGCACAACCATTTCTAGGGTTTACAAAGAATGGTGTGAAAAGGGAAAAACATCCAGTATGCGGCAGTCCTGTGGGCGAAAATGCCTTGTTGATGCTAGAGGTCAGAGGAGAATGGGCCAACTGATTCAAGCTGATAGAAGAGCAACTTTGACTGAAATAACCACTCGTTACAACCGAGGTATGCAGCAAAGCATTTGTGAAGCCACAACACACACAACCTTGAGGCGGATGGGCTACAACAGCAGAAGACCCCACCGGGTACCACTCATCTCCACTACAAATAGGAAAGAGAGGCTACAATTTGCAAGCGTGCACCAAAATTGGACAGTTGAAGACTGGAAAAATGTTGCCTGGTCTGATGAGTCTCGATTTCTGTTGAGACATTCAGATGGTAGAGTCAGAATTTGGCATAAACAGAATGAGAACATGGATCCATCATGCCTTGTTACCACTGTGCAGGCTGGTGGTGGTGGTGTAATGGTGTGGGGGCCCCTTAGTGCCAATTGGGCATCGTTTAAATGCCACGGCCTACCTGAGCATTGTTTCTGACCATGTCCATCCCTTTATGGCCACCATGTACCCATCCTCTGATGGCTACTTCCAGCAGGATAATGCACCATGTCACAAAGCTCGAATCATTTCAAATTGGTTTCTTGAACATGACAATGAGTTCACTGTACTAAAATGGCCCCCACAGTCACCAGATCTCAACCCAATAGAGCATCTTTGGGATGTGGTGGAACGGGAGCTTCGTGCCCTGGATGTGCATCCCACAAATCTCCATCAACTGCAAGATGCTATCCTATCAATATGGGCCAACATTTCTAAAGAATGCTTTCAGCACCTTGTTGAATCAATGCCACGTAGAATTAAGGCAGTTCTGAAGGCGAAAGGGGGTCAAACACAGTATTAGTATGGTGTTCCTAATAATCCTTTAGGTGAGTGTATAATGTACTGAATAGAGCTTTATCAGGAGCAAAATCACAAGTGGAAGTTGAGCAAGCATGAGCCTGTGGGTAACAGAGTCTGTTTTGAGGATGGTGATTGTCGTCATGTGGTTTCAGGCTTACTATTTTCTATTACAGTCATCAGAGTGTAAAGAAAACACTCGAGATTTACACACAGCAGCGGAGGAAAACAGAGGTGGGCTGCCAGTAACCATTTCTATGCTTTTTCCACCTCAACTGGTCCCACATTCAAACACCTCTTCCCTCTTTCTTTGTAAGGAACTTCCTAGGAGGACTTGAATGCAGCAGCAAAGCTGAGTTTTTCTATGTGAGCTAAAATGCCACATCTACTCATCGTTTCCCTGTCCTTCATATGCATTGTATGACCAAGACCTAGTGTTGTCTCAAACACAACACATCCGATGTTGGTAAAAATGAAGATGAAAACTCGTCCTGTTAGCCAATCAGATCACACAGTTAATGAATCACATTCTGCCCTTAAAGTCTGATTTACATAACTATAACCTAAAACACATGTTAGGTTATGTTATGTTATGTTTACTTACATAAACATAATCTACAACGTAACCTACATAAACAAACTTGTAGACAGTTTACTGCTACTATTTTAATGGAGTGTTACATTTAAAAGGGTTTTTAAATAAAGTATCCTGGGTTCACTTTGGCTGCGTCTTTCAAAATCAATAAAGTGTCTATGAAGTGTGAATGAAAGTTAGCTTGACTTGAGTGTTTGCTGAATGAGCTTACAGTTCAAAGCACAGAATATGTATGAGTGTCAGTGACGAGTGAACATACAGAACTCTACAAATACATTTCCTGTTTCCAAACATTCATTCACACACTGAAGGACCACAGATAAATATCCAATAATGTTATTCAGAATTATAGTATAATAATATAAGGTGTATGTGGACTCACTGGACTGATACACTATCACAAATAAAATGGACAAAATAACAGATTGGAGTCCATTTTAAAGTCCACATGACATGTAAAAGCAAAGAGTTGGACCTTTTAAAAGAGCATGAACACTCAAAGAGTATTGAACATTTTATATTAGCAGCAGAGCACAGGCAAAACAATTCATGCTTAAAGCTGTAGTATGTATTTTCGGAGACACTAGTACCACCGAACAGAATTGCAAAAATAAACAATGTTTTCAAAACAGCTTTCTGAATATGCCCCTCATCTGCTGTTGTTCAAACCATCAAGTAGTCTACCTGGGTCGCTCTAAACAAACAGGAGATTTATATAGCCAGAGACACAGAAATTAACATTTTTGAGAAAATGAACCTCTGAATGACTTACTTAATGTTGTTTCTGCATATTAAGCTGGGATAGAAGGAAGTATTTTAACACTGAAAATATGGAGTTTTTGCACAACCTGTTCAACATGAGAGCTGTCTTTTTATGCCTTTGTACTCTTTTAGCCTTAGAATCAGCACTAAAAGTTGTTAAATGTTAAAATAATTACATTTCTGTCATAATTTATCCATTATCATGTCGTTCCAAGCCGAAATGTGTAAGACAAAAGGAGATGTTTAAAATATTTCAAAATGCCTTTCTTCAAAATTATCATAAAAGTAGTTAATGCGACTACATTCTTGTGTGTACACAATTGGTTTTCAGAAATTTAAAAAAAGAAAGAAAGAAAGAAAGAAAGAAAGAAAGAAAGAAAGAAAGAAAGAAGTAAAATTTCAGATTAAAAAATAAAAAAGATCATTAAAATTCAGATTTAAAAAAGAAAATAAGAAATAAGTCACATGTACATAAGTATTCACAGCCTTTGCCATGACACTCAAAATTGAGCTACGGTGCATCCTGAGATGATTCTACAACTTGATTGGAGTCCACCTGTGGTAAATTCAGTTGATTGGACGTGATTTGGAAAGGCGCACACCTGTCTAATATAAGGTCCCACAGTTAACAGTGCATGTCAGAGCACAAACCAAGCCATGAAGTCCAAGGAATTGTCTGTAGACCTCCGAGACAGGATTGTATCAAGGCACAGATTTAGGGAAGGGTACAGAAAAATGTCTGCAGCACTCCACCAATCAGGCCTGTATGGTAGAGTGCACATGACAGCCCGCCTGGAGTTTTCCAAAAGGCACCTGAAGGACTCTCAGACTATGAGAAACAAAATCTGAACTCTTTGGCCTGAATGACAAGCGTCATGTCTGGAGGAAACCAGGCACTGCTCATCACCTGGCCAATACCAGGTGAGATGGGAAAGATGAATGCAGCAATGTACAGAGACATCTTTGATGAAAACCTGCTCCAGAGTGCTCTGGACCTCAGACTGGGGCAAAGATTCATCTTCCAACAGGACAACGACCCTAAGCGTATGCTTGGCTGTATAGCCAAGATAACAAAGGAGTGGCTACGGGACAACTCTGTGAATGTCCTTGAGTGGCCCAGCCAGAGCCCAGACTTTAACCCGATTGAACATCTCTGGAGAGATCTGAAAATGGCTGTGCACCGACGCTCCCCATCCAACCTGATGGAGCTTGAGAGGTCCTGCAAAGAAGAATGGGAGAAACTGCCCAAAAATAGGTGTCAAGCTTGTAGCATCATACACAAAAAGACTTGAGACTGTAGTTGGTGCCAAAGGTGCTTCAACAAAGTATTGTGAATACTTATGTACATGTGATTTTTTTTTTGTTTTTTATTTTTAATAAATTATCAAAGATTTCAAACAAACTTCTTTCACGTTGTCATTATGGGGTATTGTTTGTAGAATTTTGAGGAAAATAATGGATTTAATCCATTTTGGAATAAGGCTGTAACATAACAAAAAAGTGGAAAAAGTGAAGCGCTGTGAATACTTTCCGGATGTACTGTACACGCGATCTTCTGCTAGCTGGGATTTATTAAGGGAACTGTGCGCAGGTTCTGGTATATGTATGGTTTTATAAATTTGAATCATTTTGTGCGTATGCAAAATCCGATTTGTGTGCTTGCGCACACTTTAAGGAAGAAATCTAAGCAGTGTTATATACATGAGGCCCTTGTTTTTTTTTTACTATAAAAGTTACCAGACTGTCAGATGATTCCAAAAGGACACCTGGTAATACAATTATACAAGGTTTCAAATCATAAAGTGTGTTTCAAAGTATACTATACCGTGGCAGTGAGCCTGAGCCCGTGCAGCTGAGCATAGAGTATGGCCTCATCAACGTGATGTCTGATCCTCAACAGAGCAAGCTCCAGGTTATGCGCTTCGGCAACCATATGTGTGAGATCCTGCAGTATAGCTGCATACTGTTTCCAAGGGGTATGGAGCTCTGAGAGGCTGGCCAGGCATCCACGCATCACATTGAGACAGTATCCGCTGCACGCCCGGATCAGGGTAAGCCCCCGACAGTGAGAACAGTAATGCATACGCACCAGCGCGCGCACACACTCCTTAGACAACTCTGGCGTGTCCGTAATGTTCATGACCTCCGACCCCACGGCCAACGCCAGGCTGAGTAACCGGCCCGCCCGCAAAGCGTTCGCCAGCTCCTCAGCCATCAACCTGGGATGCATCCCAAAAGGGTTAACGTCCTGCCTTGTCATGCGTAGACAGTCGCCGAGCTGGTTTCCATCAGCAGCGCCCATGCTGACGGCCCCAGACATTCCGGGATTGACAATATGAGTGTGGACCAATGGAAAGAGATTGTCAAAGAAACAGTGGACAGCTGTTTCCACTGAGACATTGCCGGTGCCATGGAGGAAGCGGGAAAGGTCAGTGAAGAGGCAGATGATGTGAGTGGTGATGGAAGATGAGATGGAGGTGTACATGCTCTCAAATAGAGAGGTCAGGTGGCTCTGAGAGAAGGAGAGCAGAGACTGGAACATATCTGAAAGAGAGAGAGAACAAAAGTTGAGATTTAAATGTGACCTAAATGATGGCTTTTTTATTTTTTAATTTTAGGATATAAACACACATAGTTTTGAAAGTTGCCTCACTAAAAACACACAAAATAAATATATCGGTCTGAGAGCCTTAAAGGAATAGTTTACCCAAAAATTTTAATTCAGTCATAACCATGATCATTATCGCAATTAGAGAAGCTCGTTCACAATAGCTCATGTGTTTACACGAGATCTTGTGTTGTTTAGTGCCAAAAATTAGTTCTCAAGTTCTCACGTGAGCACTGTGACTAAGCTTCACTCATGAAAGTGCAATGTACGTCTAGATTTTTCACTAAAAAATGACTCTCGACAGAACCAATCGTATGACTTTAGAAGACTTGGAACATGACGCACAAGCCGCATGGACTACTTTTAAGTCTCTAACAACTGCCATTGTATTGAAAAGATGGACCGTGATATTCGTTAAAACATTCTTTTGTGTTATTAATAATATAAGAAAGAAAGTCATAGTGGTTTGAAATGACATGATGGTGAGTAAATTATGACCGAATTTTCATTTTTGGGTGAACTACTCCTTGAGTGTTGCTTATTCTTGTCTTTGAGACGTTACAGATATTAAGCTGATTTTCTGTAAAGCTGAATAAATTATTCTGATTCAAAGTAATAGCCAGCATTATCCAATCACTGCCAACCACATAAAAATAAAAGTTAGCATTATAAATTCTGAATTTAAGCATTGATTACAATTTTCCATGTCTGCCAAATATGTTGAGTGGTCCAAACATCATCTATTTATCTCTCACAAAGGCTCTATATGCTCTATAAGATTAACATCACACACACACACACACACACACACAGGCTGTACCCAGGGAGCAGTTCTCTCTAAGGCCACTGATGTCAGACTGAAGGCATGCTAGAGGATGGAGGAGCAGCGGCAACTGGACCGAAACTGAGACCAGGAAACACACATACACATACACACACACACACACACACACACACACACACAGAGAAGCAGATCTCTCCATTTCACTTCATAAGCTGTCGAGGCTTCCGTCAGTACTATCACAATGGACCAGGACAACAACAGAATTCCCCCAGTCACAACAGCTGTCCTTCCACAAGCGCGCACACACACACACACACACACACACACACACACTCCAAATCTGTCTCCATAAGGGGCATATATATATATATATATATATATATATATATATATATATATATATATATATATATATATATATATATATATATATATGGGACAAGTTCTTGCATTCTGTCTGGACTACTTGGGGGGGGGGGGGGGTACCTATAGCTTATTCGGTGCTCATGGGTTCGAATCCCAGGGAACACACGCACCTTGCACCTTGCATGCACTGTAAGTCATATGGATAACAGCGTCTGCCAAATACATGTGTAAGTAAATGTAAATGTGTTGAGTGTTTACTGTAACATTTGTCTGCCGAGACAAAAATGAAAACTGGAAATCAAGATATAGGAATGGGAAAAACACACTTTGTTTGTGTCTGCCCATGAACCGTAAACATGCATGCATTTGTGTGCCCATATTGGTGAGAGGGTTTGGAATGAGAGCAGCAAACCACAAACAGAATGTGGCAGTGTAAGGTTACAGTATTTCAGAGGGCAGCCTCATGCCACGAGCAAGAGTAAAATCGCCAGAAGTGGCAGAGATAGAGACGGGCAGACAGAAGAAAAGACAGGGAGTTAAGTGAGGGAGGTGGTTTTATTTGGCTTTCAGGCCTCAGATCACAGCGCTGGCTAAACTTTGCCATAATTGTTGTAGGTCTTTCTGCGTGGCAAAGAGAGAACTAATTTCAGTGTGTATTTTGTGTGTGTGTGTGTGTGTGCATGCCAGAGATTTGATGTTAAAGGAATAGTTCACGCAAAAAGGAAAATTCTCTCATTATTTACAAATACTCATAACAAACACTTCTAAGCCTTGTGTGATTTTCTTTGCTCCTTTAAGCAAAAAAAGGTGAAATTTCAAAGAATATCCTGACTCTTTTGCATATGATGAATGCAAATAAGGACTGGGACAGTCAAGCTCCAAATGACAAGAAAAGGACACCATAAATGTGGTTCATTATGACTAGTGCACTATATGAAAATATAAATTCATATGATAGCTTTGTGTGAGGAACAAACTGAAATTTAAGTAGTTATCCACTGAATCATACTGTATGCACTAGCTGTCCATGGCATATAAGTTATGTTCATAAGAAAAGTAGCAATGTCCAGTTCATGAATGAATCATTTAAAGAAGACCTGATTCATTCTTAAAGGGATAGTTCATCCTAAAAATAAAATTCTCTAATCATTTACTCACCCTAATGCCATCCCAGATGTGAATATCTTTCTTTCTTCTGCAGAACACAAATAGATTTTTAGAAAAATATCTCAGCTCTGTAGGTCCATACAATGGAAGTGAATTGAGATCTGACCTTTGTAGCTCCAAAAAGCACATAAACGAAACATAAAAGTAATCCATCTGACTCCAGTGGTTAAATGAATATATAAATCCATATAAAAGATGATTATTTAAGTCTTTCTTTGGTAGAAATTCTTCTCCCTGCCCATTAGGGGGTGATATCCATGAAGAATGTGAATCACCAAAAACACAAGAAGATGAAAGTGAAAGTGAAAGTTAAAGTGGAGATTGACAGAGCAGGGAAGAGAATTTGTAGTAAAAAATGACTTGGATATTCTCACCCACACCTATAATATCACTTCTGAAGACTTCTGAAGATTTAACCACTGGAGTCTTATGGATAACTAATATTCTGATTTATGTGAATTGTGTGTGAAATTTTGGCACCCATTCACTTGCATTATATGAAGCAAAACAGCTGAGAAATTCTTCTAAAACATTTCATTTTAGTTCAGCAGATGAAAGAAAGTCATACTCATCTGGAATGGCATAAGTGTAAGTACTGTAAATTCTGAGAGAATTTTAATTTTTGGGTGAACTATTCCTTTAACTAATGTTAAAAATAGTGTATGTTGAGTTTAACATTAACAACCATTACTAAATGCAGTAAAACTGTTGTTCATTGTTAGTTCATCTTAACTAATGTAGTTAAACAAATGGAACCTTATTATAAAGTGTCAGATAGAAAATGCAACTTTGCGTATCACAGAAGAAAGTCATATGGGTTTGTAATAACATGAAAGTGAGTAAATAGAGAATTTTAATTTTTAGGTGGACCTATTCTTTAAAAAAGATCCCCAGTGACCAACCAGTGTCAACTCCTTTCACTTGTATCCTCCTTTTCTTGAAAGCTAATATCTGTGATTAATTTTGTCTTAAAAAATCTTTGCATGATCAATGCATGTTCCCTCTGTTATCAGATTAAATTAGACACTAATTCCAAGGAAATCAGAGGTGATTTACATGAAGCAGCAGTCGACTCATTTGAACGCTGGAAAACAAACGATTTTTGGAGAAACCCAATGAAAAGGCAAACAAGCACACACACCAAACGTAATGTCCTGTTCAGAAACCAATAGTGGTCTGTCAGCTGGGAAAAAGATATGTGAGACCATTTGTTGCTCCATTAGTGTTTCACTATTAGAACTACCAAACAGATCATTTGATCTGTCAACTCTATTTCTGGATACTACCACAATTGCAAAGCTTCAAAAGTACAATACTCCTCCATAATCATTGTCTTTCTTCTGTTTTGGCCTAAAACTATAAACTTTGGGTTTGTCAGAAATGGCATTCTGTCCTACTACCAGTACTTTTCTCAGTATGTATGTGTAAAGTATGCAAATTTTCTGTATATATGGAATATGCATGGTGAACACACCTTTATACACGTAGTGTCATGTGAAAACATGTTAAATATTTAGCGTTGCGACACTAGCATTCCTCTTTAAACATAGTTTCTGATTACAAATGAGTTAAGCAGAGAGAAAGGTTTACGATGGGAGCATTTAATCCCTGTCACTTGGCTCCAGAGAAAAGCAGCGCTCCATAAGTTACGGGTTTGCAAGCTATGCAACTGTAGTGTTGCGGGGATGCCAATGAGGCAAGATGGGGGCCAGATTTACAGCCATGTAATTGGAAGTTATACAACCTTTTAAGAAGGCCTACAAAAGGCTTTTAGAGATGACTAATCCACTTAATGACCAAGACTCATTTCCTAAATGCATGGTCTGCTGGTGAAGGGATTCGTTCGGATGAGTAAACTTGAACAAATGATGGTACAAAGATAAGACATGAGTTTTTTAAGGTGCTTCCACCTCGAACTACTGTTGCTGGGAGAGATTAATGTTCCCTTATGTCACGTACCTCTCAGGGGTGGATATTTGTCCAATATACCTTTAAAAATTAAATAATTTGAAGATGTATACTGCATTCTAATTCAGATTAATTCAACAGTAAATCTACAAGCGTTTTTACAAAGGTGTGCACAGTAAACATTCAAAACATGTATTTGGGCATATAGAAAACATCCTGACTAGTGCTTTGATACCTTCAATTGATAAGGATTGGAGCTAAACTGTGGCCCTCCAGAAATGGAATTGAATAGCTCTGCCCTATATGTTTGGTCCTGCAAAACCAGATAACCCACTGCAACCCACTTTTGTCAGGGCCAAGGGACAGGGAACCCTACCCACAAATCCATGCAAAATTCCTCAGCCACCACGGTAATCATATAGAGCTTTCTGGGGGCATGCTGGTCCGAGACATGAGGATCCATCGTCTGTCGATCATCTACCACCCCAGAAAGCCCCGTAATCCAGCCAAGAGCTTGTGTTTCATACGACTCTGACACAGATATGAGTTCATCACCTCTGGAGCGAGGCTCTAAAATCCTACCTTAATTAATGACAATACATACACTCCTGTTCTCTGACTAAAACAGCTGTGACATGAGAACATGCCACATTACAACACACCATCTCTATTAGAGGTTGAAGAATGGAGGAGATGGTTAAAAAGAAAAAAGAGAGTATGTCTTTAAAGAGTGATTCATAAATCACAATCACTACACTGCAAAATATAATTTCTATAGTATTTTTATCTTGTTTTCCAGTGAAAAGACAAAACCAAAAACACAGATTAAATATTTTTTATTCAGTGTAGATATTGGTGCTATTTAGGTAACTAATCAAAGATGCACAAACGAAGCATTTCTTGTTGGCCAAGTGGTTAGTGTTCAATCAAAGACTATGCGAGTTCGAATCCAGCTTTCAACATTTTCTGACACTGTTCCTCCTCTTCTCCACATAATTTCCTGTGCTCTTTACACTATCATACCAGTATGTTTACACACATGTATGAAAAACTGATAATGTTCAAAATTCAAACAATGCATTTGAACCATTTTAAAATTCAATTTTGGAAAGGTTTTTCAAAATGTAAATAAATATGCGCATATGACGTGCACTCTGACTGAACAGACAGAAAGCCAATAAAAGTGTTTACATGTTATATAAAATAGTGGTGATGGACAAAAATCTTGGTGTGGGGTTTTTAAAAAATGTATGATTTTTCCCAGATCAAAGAAAACGTCATGGTTACTGTCGTAACCTCTGTTCCCTGAGGGACGGAACGAGACGTTGTGTCGAATGAAGTGACACAAGGGGTCTTCCTTGGATGCCGAATCGTACCTCTAAACCTGAGAAAAGGCCAATGTCAAGATGGCAGACAGAATTTGTATGCCCCACCCCGGACATACTGGTATTAAGGGAAGCGGGGCAGCGAATGCCAGTCAGGATTTTACACTGAGGAGCAGAAAATGAAGCACGGCCATTTACAGTGCTAGGTCTAGTGCTGTGGCAGGAGGGACACAATGTCTCGTTCCCTCCCCTGGGGAACGGAGGTTACGACAGTTAAATGCCTAGCATGGGAGCAAGCCCAGCAGCCGCGGCCTTCTCTTTCACTATGTCTCTCACATAGGACGAAAAGCGTCTGGGACCTATCTTAAGTCGGGGAAGGCGGTCTTTCCCCGGGGGGGAGCAGGAGATAGCATGTCAGGAGCAGTAGGATGTCCCGATGCTAGGGAGCTGAGAGAGACTCAAAGCCCTTACCCTGCTCTGCGCACCCAGCAGGGGACGGATTTAGAGACTAAGGAAGAGGCCCAAGGGGGCGTCTTCAGAACTCGTCAGCACTGAGTGTAGGCGAGGCCAGAGGCAAGGTAGCTGTCCGGTCCTATTCTTTCAGGAGGGATAGACCCTGCGGAGGCCACACCATGCCCAGTTTTAAGGGGAGATACTGCGTGGCAAATACACCACGAGGGTTGTGAAGGCGGGTGTGGGATATGGAGCAGTGGTAGGTCCAACCTAAAGAGGGGGGACTCTACGAGGACGGCGGCCTGGGCAGCGGGGCTGTCTGGGGGAAACACGGGTCCACTGAAAAGGGGGACCATACCATGGAAAATACATCACAGGGAGTTAGCCTGAAAAGGGAACTATGCCCGTGGAGCCCGAACACAGTACAGAGCATTTGACTCGTGGTGAATTCACAGGCCAGAAATCTAGGGAGGAAAAACATCCAGGCAACGACACTCAGTGGCTGACCTGAGACAGAAGGTGAACTGGATCAATTTGGTGAAGGGCGCAAGGTGCAAGCAAAACACCCAGTCAGTTGAGCCGCGTTACGAGTTCTACCGGCTCGGACCTGACAAAACATGGGACGAGACCGACTCAACCCTAAGATTGTAAAACATGGCGAAGGTATTGGGTGTTCCAAGCCCGCTGCTCTGCAGATGTCTGCAAGGGAGGTGCCATGGCTCAGTGCCCACGAGGATGCCACACTTCTAGTAGAGTGTGCTCGAACCCGCAAGGGGGCGGGCAAGGCATGGGTGTGATAGGCTAAGGCAATAGCATCAATGACCCAGTGGGCTAACCTCTGTTTGGAGACGGCGTTCCCTTTCTGCCGTCCGCCAAAGCAGACAAAGAGCTGCTCAGAACATCTAAAACTCTGCGTGTGGTCCAAATAGGTACGCAAAGTATGCGCCGGACACAGCAATGAAAGGGCTGGGTTTGCCTCCTCCCAAGGCAGCGCTTGCAGGTTCACGACCTGGTCCCTGAAAGGGGTCGTAGGAACCTTGGGCAAGTAGCCCGGTCGGGGTCTCAGGATAATGTGAGAAAGCGCCAGACCGAACTGCAGGCAGGAGTCACTGACAGAGAACGCTTGCAGGTCTCCAACCCTCTTGATGGAGGCTAACGCGATCAGGAGGGCCATCTTCAAGGAGAGGGCCTTAAGCTCGACTGAATCAAGCGGCTCGAAAAGGGGTCTCTGAAGGCCCGAGAGGTCCAAACAGGCTAGGCCGGGGAGGATTCAGTCTCCGGGCGCCTTTCAGGAACCTGATAATCAAGTCGTGCTTACCAAGGGACCATCTACTGCGTCGTGGTGGGCTGTGATAGCAGCTACATACACCTTCAAGGTGGAGGGGGACAGCCTCCCCTCCAACCTCCCTTGCAGGAATAGAAGCACTGACCGAACTGCGGATCTCTGCGGGTCTTCGGTTCGGGAAGAACACCAATTCGTGAACAAGTGCCACTTTAGGGGGTAGAGTTGCCTGGTGGAGGGAGCTCTGGCTTGGGTGTTCGTGTCTATGACAGAAGGTGGTAGATACACTAGATCTTCCACATCCCATCCAGGGGCCAGACGTGGAGGTTCCAGAGGTCTGGGTGCAGATGCCAGAGGGGGCCCAGTCCCTGAGACAGGAGGTCCTTCCTCAGGGGAATTTTCCAGGGAGGGGCTGTCGCAAGGGGCGTGAGATCCAAGACCCAGGAGCGGGTGGGCTGGTAGGGGCCCACCAGGATGACCTGGTCCTCATCCTCCCTGATCTTGCACAGCACCGATGCAAGAAGGCTCACTGGGGGAAATGTGTACTTGCGCAGCCCCCGGGGCCAGCTGTGTGCCAGCGCGTCTGTCCCGAGAGGGGCTTCTGTCAGGGAGCACCAGAGCAGGCAGTGGGAGTTGTCTTGGGAGGCAAAGAGATCTATCTGTGCCTTGCCAAATCGGTCCCATATGAGCTGGACCACCTGGGGGTGGAGCCTCCACTCTCCACTGGGCAAAACCTGTCGCGACAGCATGTCCACCAATGTGTTGCGGTTGGCAGGGATGTGAGTGGCGAGCAGCGACTTGAGTCACGGCTGGCTCTAAAGGACGAGATGGCAGGCAAGTTGTGACATATGACGAGAGCACACGCTGCCCTGACGCTACCGTCACAGTCCTGTCTGAACGGATCAAGACGTGCTTGCCTCGGATTAGTGGGAGAAACTTCCATAGGGCAAGAATTACAGCCATCAACTCTAATTGATGTGCCAATGCTGCCGGGGTCCTTTCCAGAGGCCAGCGGCAATGCGCCCGTTTCACAAAGCACCCCAACCCTGCCGCTTAGATGCGTCTGTGGTTACCACGACACGTCTGGACACCTGCTGCAGGGGGACTCCAGTCCACAGAAATCAGAGGTCTGTCCAATGGTTGAAAGTCTGACGGCAGGAAGGGGTGATTTGACACATGGTATGTGCCGTGGCGCCATGCCCATCTCGGGACTCGAGTCTGTAGCCAGTGCTGTAGAAGTCTTATACGCATCAACCCGAGTGGCGTGACCGTGGCTGAGGATACAATATGCCCCAAGAGCCTCTGAAATTGTTTTAGAGGAACAGCTGTGCCGGGCTCGAAGCGAGCGAGGCACCTGAGCACTTACTGAGCACGCTCGTTGGTGAGCCGCGCTGTCATTGAGACTGAGTCTAACTCCATGCCAAGAAAAGAGATGCTCTGAACCATGTCGAGCTTGCTCTTTTCCCAGTTGATCTGAAGCCCTAGACGGCTGAGGTAATAATCTGTCGGGAGGTAAAAGAGCGTCCCGAGGCTTGGGTGCAGAGAAAAAACTCAAAGCACTTACCTTGCTCCGCGCACCCGGCAGGGGGTGGGTTAGAGACTGAGGAAGAAGTCCTAAGGAGGCGACTTCGCTGGCCTTGGGCTGAGCAGTCGCGGGGCCAGAGGCAAGGGAGATGCGTCCGGGGAACTGGGGTGGCGCACACCGGCTAGGTGACCCAGGGAGTGGGGAAATCGCACTTCTATAGAACATGTGGGTAACAAGGATTCTCCTCCCGGCCCTCCACCGGGGGACGGAGTATTCTTGGTACCATCTCCGGAGCGAACATCCGACTGCCTGGGTTGCCCATCTTAGCAGCGCTTCTGAGCTTTTCTGGTCCGGGAAGGGGTCCTGGAGAAGGGGGGCGTACGCCGCCTGTGAGGTGCTCGACGCTGGGCTGAGAGCTGGGCCCAGGTTGCGGAGCTTCCTGCCATTGTTTGTTCGCAGGGAGACGCCCTCGCCGAGCAGGCGGGGCACGCTGGTTGGGCAGCGCCGCGGCATGATGTGTGAAATCGCCTCTGTCTTCTTCACCGCCGAGAACTGCTGGGCGAAGTCATCGACGGTGTCGCAGAAGAGGTCAAGCTGGGAAACGGGGGTGTTGAGAAACTTAGCCTTGTCAACGGCGCGCATCTTGACCATGTTCAGTCAAAAGTGGCGCTCCTGGACCACGAGGGTGGCCATCGAGTGGCCGTGAGGGGGGGACGGGGGATTCCAGTCCAGCCATGTGCTCACGGCAGCCCGGGAAAGCATAGCGGCCGTCTGTGCTTCAGCCTCAGACTGGGTGAGCAAACCCGAAGGTGGCAGCCCAGACAAGTCATCAGCATCAGACGCCACTGTGAAACTCTCCGATGCAGCGTCGATGTCATCATCCACTTTCTGGGGCTCAAGGGAGAATGCCGGCTGACCGCAAGCCGAGCCGCACTCATCCCGAGCTCGGATGGAAGCAAGCAAGCGTGCCGGCGGGGAGGGTGGTTCGTGGGGATTTGCCCGTCGTTATCCCCAAAATCGCCTTCATCGCCAGCCGGTTCGTCCTCAATCCCATGGGAAGATTAACGATGCGGGAGGCAGCTGAAGTGGCTTTCTCTCATGAAAAAAAGTAAGCCCACGATGTTGCCATGGCAATGTTCTCGCCCTGTTAACATGAACCAATCATAAAACGCTGCCTGCGTGTGATCACAGGCACGTGAGACAGCTTTTATGACCGTCAGAATTGGAGAGAAATCAACCGCATCCAGGAACTACACAGAGGCGGATAGATATCTTTAAAAAGACGTGTCCTGAAAAAGATGTTCAATGCCTGCTGTGTATTGCTCTTTTATGAGTGGGAACTCAGACTCTTTTAGCGGTAATAATACTCTTTTTAGGAGGAGAACACTCTTTTAACAGGAAGAAAGCGCTGTTGAAGCGCCCAGGGGCGTAAACTGCACAGCGTGCAGAGAAAGAGACGCCAGCTGGAAATGCGCCGTGCGGATCCAACAGCAATGCTTCTCGCTGGTAGAGGTGAGTGGAACAGGAGTGAGAGCAACCATTCGGCTCCCAAGAAAAATTCTGACTGGCATTCGCTGCCCTGCTTCCCTTTATACCTGTATGTCCGGGGCGGGGCATGCAAATTCTGTCTGCCAACTTGAAATTGGCCTTTTCTCAGGTTCAGAGGTACGATTCGGCATCCAATGAAGACCCTTTGTGTCACTTCATTTGACACAACGTCGAGTGAGTGACAGAAGGGGAACTGTTGAATATGCAATATTGGTTTAAGATCGTAGATATAAATGCATAAAAAAACAACAAAGGCAAACACCCTAAATTAGCATTATTTTGCACTGCACCTGATTTAATTTCTTCTCAATCGCGTCAAACCTGAAACCAGAGTTCAGAAATGATCGCTAAACAAACCTTTGAGAGTACATAAGGTTAAATCAGTAGCACATATGTTATACTTTAGGAGACAAACTAGACATAACCACCTGTCCAAAAAATCTGCTGCCACCCCCCAACCCTCCACGTTGTCTTTGCTGTCAGGAGGGGAACAGGTGGAGGGTTCAGAGAATGTTTAACTGATATCTCGCTCATCAGCTCGCAATTAAAATGGCTGCTGTGTTATATCGAAAGTCTCTAAGATAAACAATACCAAAAATGCCAGAATGTATTGTGTGTGTGAGTGCACTGTATGTTTCTGCTCTCTAAGCATTAAGTTGATTAGTTAAAGATTAGTGATATCTATCTCACAAGGCAGATCTGTGTAGATCCCTGCGGTGTTGATTCCGAAAATCTAAGTAGGGTTTTTATCATTAAAAACTTTTTGTCATTATTCAGCTCTGGACTTTGTCACGATTAAGCAAGAGTCTCTGAAGTTCAGCAACAGTGTGGTGAAGTGTTTTGTAAATGAAAAGAGTTTTCTGGAAAACAATTGATTTTACATATTTTTATTGTCCAACATAATTAACTAGAGCATTACGTGCCTATGTGTCCTTTGTCTTGGAAAATAAATGCAATACAACAACTAAGGAATTTCTAGCCCACTAACAACTCTGGAACGAGTCCAGTCAGGTTTAGATTACACATCTGATTGGACAGCTGGGAAAAGAGAGTATAAAAGACAACTTACAACTTCGCAAAAGACATAAATACTAAAGTAATGGGGACCAAAAAAAAAATAAAATAATAAGAATGTTCCAAGCGCATTTGCAGTCATTTTTGTCTTTTAATCACAAAATACTTATAAAAAAAAAACTATGAATTTTGTGTCCAGGTGCTGTTAAGCTCCAAAAGAAAAAAGAAAGAAAAATGACAAAAATCACCATAAAAGTATCATAAAGTAGACCAGAAATGGGCAACTTTGAAGGTGGTGAGGGCCAAAAAATGTTCTTCTTTTTGCCAAGGGGCCAGATTAGAAATTCACACTCTCACAATGTTCACCCCTTACTCAATTTCCTAATTATTATGGGTAATTATTATTAACTTGCATATTTACAAAAACTTGCAGTTCAAATGTACAAATTCATGTTCAATTGACAAGCAATACATTTCAAACTTACTTTTTCAATATAATTAATCTCATGTACATTGTCTGTACATTTGCAACACACACAAACACACAAATAAAGAGACAAGGATCGTATTTTCAACATTTTCAACTCCACCCCATAAAAACAGCTTATAGATATTAGTTAAAATACAAATATTATCACCAAAATACAAATATCATCAATAACAATACTGGATACATGAACATAACATTTTAGTGCATTAATACAAAACATTACAGCACCACACCAGCCCTGCAACACAAGCACAGACAGAACGGTCTTGTACATCATAAAAACATTCTCTCCATTTGCATGATTTTTAATCAATCAGACAGGCATTTCAATTCTTTCAAGTGTCTCCCTCGGACAACAGATTTTTCGTTTTTCGCAAACACAAGCAAAACAACATGAGATCTCTTTGGTGATTCTCATGTAACCAATCCTGCTCGACCCACTCCAGGGGAGTGAGGTTTATACACTGTACAGCTTCCAAAGAGCTGGCTACCGTTACACTCACCCCCCTAAACCACACTCCCTTCCGGGTCATGGCACCACTGTAACCAGTCCTGCTTGACCCACTCCAAGCGTGATTCAAACTAGGGTCTCTGGCATGGGAGGCCGGCGTGCTAACAAGGAGGCTAAAGGCTACACTCTCTAGCGTTAGTCATTAGTCTGCCTCTTGAATCCAACTGAAATCTTTAATGAATCCAACAGTAATCAGCAGGTTGGCTAAGAACAAGCGACCTCTTCTGGTCAATCATTGGTAACAACATTATAGTCTGAATGCAATCTTTACATAGTCCCTTTTTCAATCAATCCTCACTGTTGTCCTCTGGTCAGTATTCAACAATACTGCAGGCCTACAGGCTGCCAGTTGCCCATCCCTGATTTAGACCATTTGACTCAAATACAATATTCAACATTTTCCAGATCATACTATAGGTTTGTTTGAGGGACAAACTGATATTTAGGTAATTATTCACTGAATATCTTGCCCTCCCATGAAGATGTTGTGGCATCAATCATGTCAACATACAATTTTTGCATCTGGTCATGAACATTGGCTAGCTTTAGCAGAGGTAAAGATTATCAGTGAAAAACATTTTAAATTTTGGTTTGTTGAAACAAAGCTATCAATTGGCTTCAGAAGACTTATAGTGCACCAGTTGTATGGACTACTTTTATGCCTTTTTTTAAAAGCTTGATAGCCCCTAGTCAATATGAACTTTCATTGCTTAGCAAGAGCCTTGTAATGCTTTTTTCCAAACTTTCAACTTTTGTGTTCCACAGGGAAAAAAGCACTAAAACTAGGTAAAAATATACAATTTCCGACAAGATCTTCATTTGAACAATCCCTGCATCAATTCTTAAATCCCAAGATTGATCTTTTACTAAATAAGCGCTATGAGAGTCAGTTGTCATAAAGAGACAGTTGCAATTTTTAACACGTGTTCTACAAATTCTACAAATACTTGTAAAAAGTATAAATGATGCATTAAACAATAAATATGCAACAAAATATAAAATATGCAATATAATAACATGCTCATTTAATTTGAAACAATGCCCCCAGTGGCAATGCTTTAAATGTTGTTGGGCGTATGTATGGGGACGTGGGAGCATCATTTTATGTCCACAATGTGGGGTCAAAAGCTAAAATTAAAACTTTTGTAATGTACCTAGTTAGAATGTTCCCTGTATAATTAACAGCATTAGCTGGGAGTGAATTTCTTCCATATTTAAGCAAAACGTCACGGTTAATGTTGTAACCTCTATTCCCCGAGGGAGGGAACGAGACGCAGTGTCGAAGGAAGTGACACAAGGGGTCTTCTCGGACGCCGAATCATACCTCTGAAACTGAGAAAAGGCCAATGTCAAGTTGACAGACAGAATTTGCATGACCCGCCCCGGACATACGGGTATAAAGGGAAGCGGGGCCGTCTTCAGGGAGAGGGCCTTGAGCTCGACTGAATCAAGCAGCTCAAATATGGGTCTCTGAAGGCCCGAGAGGAACACTGAGAGATCCCAAGAGGGAAACAGGGAAGAACACCAATTCGCGAACAACCGCCACTTTAGTGCGTAGAGTTGCCTGGTTGAGGGAGCTCTGGCTTGATTGATCGTATCTACGACAGCAGGTGGTAGATTTACTAGATCTTCCGCATCCCGTCCAGGGGCCAGACGTAGAGATTCAGGGGGATTCGTAGAGATTCAGGGGGATTTTCCAGGGAGGGGCTGTCACGAGGAGCGTGAAAACCAGGTGCGAGTGGGCCAGTAGGGGGCCACCAAGGCGACCTGTTCCCCGTCCTCCCTGATCTTGCACAGCACCGATGCAAGAAGGCTCACTGGGGGAAATGCATACTTGCGCAGCCCCCGGGGCCAGCTGTGTGCCAGCGCGTCTGTCCCAAGGGGAGCGCCTGTCAGGGAATACCAGAGCGGGCAATGGGAGTTGTCCTGGGAGGCAAAGAGGTCTACCTGTGCCTTGCCGAATCAGTCCCAAATGAGCTGGACCACCTGGGGGTGGAGCCTCCACTCTCTGCTGGGTGAAACCTGTCGCGACAGCGTGTCCGCCCTGGCGATTTATGTACGCTACCGTCGTGGTGCTGTCTGAGCGAATCAGAACGTGCTTGCCTCGGATTAGTGGAATAAACCTCCATAGAGCAAGGATAACAGCCATCAACTCTAGGCAATTGATGTGCCAACGCTGCCGGGGACCTTCCCAGGTGCCAGCGGCAGCGTGCCCGTTGCACACGGCACCCCAACCCAGTCGAGAGGTGTCTGCTGCAAGGGAACGCCGGCCTGCAAGAAGCAGAGGTCTGTCCACGGGTTGAAAGTCTGACGGCAGGTGGGGGTGATTATCACACGATGCGTGCCGTGGCGCCATGCCCATCTGTGGCCAGTGCTGTAGCGGTCTCATATGCATCAACCCAAGCGGCGCAACCACAGCTGAGGATGCCATATGCCCCAGGAGCCTCTGGAATTGTTTTAGAGGACCGCTGTGCCAGGCTTGAAGTGAGCGAGGCACCTGAGCACTGACTAGGCGCGCTCGTTGGAGAGACGCGCTGTCATTAAGACCGAGTCTAACTCCATACCAAGGAAAGAGATGCTCTGAACCGGGGCGAGCTTGCTCTTTTACCAGTTGACCTGAAGCCCTAAGACGTGGAAGTACGCGTCCTTCAGGTCTACCGCCGCGAACCAATCTAGCTGTTGAATGCAGGTGAGAATCTGCTTCTGCGTGAGCATTTTGAATGGGAGTCTGTGCAAAGCCCGGTTGAGAACTCGCAAGTCCAAGATTGGTCGCGGCGGGGGGAGCAGGTAATAATGCGTCGGGAGGCAAAAGGCTGATGTGCTGAGAAAAGACTCAAAGCACTTACCTTACTCCACACAACCGGCAGGGGGCGGGTTAGAGACTGAGGAAGAGGTCCCGAGAGGGCGTCTTCGAAACTCGTCAGCGTTGGCCTGCCGGGGTTGGACAGTCACGGGGCCGGAGGCGAGAGAGCGTCCGGGAAACCGTGACTGGAGAGATGTATGGCCGGGGTGCCATGAGAATGGTACACAACGGCAGCATGACCCAGGGAGTGAGGGAATCACGGTGCGGCAGGTGAAAACAAGGATTCTCTTCCCGGCCCTCCACTGGGGGACGGAGCGGTCTTGAAACCATCTCCGGAGCGAACATCCGACTGCCTGGGCTGTCCATCTCAGGAGCGCTTCAGAGCTTTTCAGGTCTGAGAGGGGGTCCTGGAGACGGGGGGCGTAGATCTCCAGTCCAGCCTCGCGCTCGCGGCGGCCTGGGAAAGCATAGCAGACATCTGTGAATCAGCCTCAGACTGGGCGAGCAGACCCGAAGGTGGGAGCCCAGGCGAGTCATCAGCATCAGACGTCGCTGTGACGCTCTCCGATGCAGCGGCGATGCAGTCATTCAATTCCGGGGGCTCAAGGGAAAATGCCAGCTGGCCAGGAAGCGAGCCGCACTCTTCCCGAGCTCGGACGGAAGCAAACAAGCGTGCTGGGGGGCGGGAGGTTCGAGCCTGTGGTCATCCCCAAATCGCCTTCATCGCCAGCCGGGTCGACCTCAATCCCATGGGAAGAAGGAACAATGCGGGGGGAGGCTGAAGTGGCTTTCTCTCATGACAAAAGAAAGACGCGACCGCAATGTTGCCCTGGTTATTTTCTCGCACTGAGAACATGAGCCATTCATAAAGTGCTGCCTGCGTGTGATCGCAGCCCAGGCACACAAGGCAGCTTTTATGACCGTCAGAAGTGGAGAGAAATAAACCGCATCCAGGAACTACACAGAGGCGGAAAGATATCTTTAAAAAGACGCGTCACGAAAAGGACGTTCAACGCCTGCTGTGTATTGCTCTTTTATGAGTGGGAACTCAAACTCTTTTAGAGAAAATATACTCTTTTCGGAGGAGAACACTCTTTCAAACAGAAAGAAGTGCTGTCGAAGCGCCCAGGGGCGTAAACTGCACAGCGTACAGAGAGAGAGAGATGCCAGCTGGAAATGCGCCATGCGGATCCAACAGCAATGCTTCTCGCTGATAAAGGTGAGTGAAACAGGAGTGTGTTTCAGCTGCTTGCGGTACAACCATTCAGCTCCGAAGAAAAATTCCTGACTGGCATTCGCTGCCCCGCTTCCCTTTATACCCGTATGTCCGGGGCGGGGCATGCAAATTATGTCTGCCAACTTGACATTGGCCTTTTCTCAGGATCAGAGGTACGATTCGGTGTCCGAGAAGACCCCTTGTGTCACTTCCTTCGACGCTACGTCGAGAGAGTGACAGAAGGGGAACTGATATTTTAACTGAAATATACCCATATGAATTGATAATTAATTGAAATTGAATCAAATTGAAATGGTAAATCTTCATCAATAACCATCCCTAAAAACAGCAAACAGATTTAGAAAAACAAGAGGGTGAGTAAATGATGAAAGAATTGTCATTTTGTAGTGAACACTTTTTTTAAATTCCAGAACAAATTGGGTTTTTTTTCCCAAACTAGACACTCTCTTCCACTTCCAGCTGTTCACACATATTAAACATCTGTTATGACTGGTGGCAGTTCTGTCTCATCTTTCACTGATGTTCACCATGCTCAAAAAATGACTGAACAACAGCACAGGAATTCAAAACATAATCATCTCAACCAAATGATGTTGGAAGAGACAGAAAGGGTGGAGAGTTTGAGCCATCATTGGGTTTGGATCGTGTGTTTGGTTGTCCATTTCATCCTGAAGAAATGAAGTGAATAATGACACATGAAGAAGTTAGACGCCAACCTAAAAGGCGGGGGAAAGTGGCCGCAATGACACTCAAGAGACTATACCACTCCCTCTCTCCTCTGACGTCCACTGGCCTACAAACTACTTCTACTCTTATTTTCTTTCCTTTTTCTTCTAAACATATATAATCCTCCCAGCTGGAAAAAACAGGTCACACCAGACTAGTCAAAATGGTTAAAAATTTCAGTCAATGTTTCAAAATACTTTGACAAAAATGTTGGTTAAGGACCGACAAGAGATTGTACTTGAAAAAACATTGTACTTGAATAAAGTCACCAGCTTAGCCTAGGTAGTCCACCAGCCCCAACCAGATTGACAATAGTCTATCAGGTCGACCTCACCCCACAGACACAGAACCAGCTCTATTACCAATCTAAACTAGCTTGTACCAACTAATGACCATGAATGACCACATTTGACCAGATTTTTTAGCAGTGTTTACTATCCTGTACAAAGTAGATCACGCTTAACTCGTGCCAGCTTAAGAAGGTTTTGCTTATCCAAGATGATTCAAACCAGATCTCATGGCTGGCTGACAGTCCATTTAATGACCAATCTAGACCACCTTGGACTAAATACTATAAATATATAGTTTGGAGCAGCTAGAAAACATCTAAACCAGCTACCACCTTACAATGCAAAAAAAAAAAAAAGAAAAGAAAAAGACAGGCCATTCCAGTTGAAGGTCATCAAGCCGATTTTTGCAACAAGTTAGTTGTGTTTTTTGCAGGTCCATAATGGTTTTCTCAGTTTTAACCAGTCCCTTACTATATCAAGTCCAGCTGATGACCCATCTAGATCACCTTAGACCAACTTATGACCATAAATTACCGGCTTGGACAAACAAGAAACCATGTAAATCCAGGTACCACATCAAGATAGATTTATCTGGATTTTCTGGTAGGGCTTCCCCTTTCCTAAAAAAAAACACTAATAAAAATAAAAGAAGTTAATTCAAATTAAAGATGGCTAAGTTGTTTTTTTTTAAAACATGGTAGTTTTTGTTTGTTTGTTTGTTTGTTTTGCTGACCCATAGTGGTTTATTAGCTCAATCCATCTTGACCAATATGACCATCCAGGTTTGTGTTTCCCAAAAGCCCATTGGCCCAATGGCCTCTATGATCAACTTAAGCTTGCGATGCTTTTGGGAAATGCAGCCCTTATCAGAACAAGGTCCACTGGCTGGTAGTCCAAATGATGTCTATGTAGTCCATCTATACTACCTTATGGCCATCTTAGACCAGCTAGAACCCATGCTATCTGAATTTTCAAGTAGGGCTCAAATTTCTTGAAAAAAAAAAGGAGTTACTTCCAATTGAAGGTGGTCCAGCTGTTTTTTTTTAAACAATGTAGCTGGTTTTTGCTGGTCCATAGAGCTCAACCAGCTCCAACCACCTTGACAAAGATGACCAACCAGACTAAAACAAGTCCACCGGCTGGAATTTATCCATCTGATGATCCATCTAGACCACCCTGGGTCAACTAATGGCCATAAATAGCAATCATAGACTAGATAAAAATTCTGTCAGCTGTATTTTCTAGCAGGGCTTCACTTTTCTTAAAAAAAGAAGACATTTCCTCTGCAGCAAATGATCACACGTCAAGAAGGCATTTGATAGGGTGGAATGTGACTATCTTTTAAAGAATTAGGAAATTCACTGGTTTGGGAACACTTTTATTGGGTAAATTAAATTACTTTATCAACAACCGGTTGTGGCAGTGCAAACTAATGGATTAATTTCCCTTTTTTTCTTGTTAGGGGAAACCAGCAAGGCTGTCCTCTCTTCCCTTTATTGTTCTGTCTTGCCCTGGAAACATTGGCAGTTCCTGGCATTGTAACTAATGTACAGATGATATATTATCTCGTACCCTAAAAGAACTATGCCTAGCCTCCATAGAATTATTAATTCTTTCATGAGGGAGGAATGTGACAGGGCAGAGGGCGGGGCCGGGTCGTGATTTTACACACCCGACCCCTTATTAGGCCAATCAAGTCTCCGAGAGGGTTAAAGGCTGACTGTGGATGGTGGTGCGTGAAATAGAGAACGTTTACCGGCAGCTGTCTGTCCTATGCGTGTGTTTGTGTCTTTGTTGTCAAGCCATTTCTCGTCTCCTCCTTTACATTGAACTGCTTTACAGACACATGTGGTAAGAAATGGGACAGGTTTTTGGCCTTCCTGGAGGGCTCTCAGTGAGGACCATGTGGAGAGAAACAGAATTGTGGTGGTAATTGTAAATTCTATTCTTTGTGGAATTCTTTCTTTTCTCTTTGTTTGTTGATTTTTTTTTTGTTTTCAAATATTAATTTTTTTGTTTGTTTGCTTATATGTGTGTGTGGCACAGTGGAGGGCGGGACCGGCGCGTGATTACGCACGCCCGGTCCCGTATCAGGCTAATTGAGCCGTCAAGAGGGATAAAGGCCACTCGCAGACGGCGATCGGGAGAGAGAGCTTAATCAGCAGACATGTCTGTTGTCCTATGTGTTTGTTTTAAGTTCTTCATTAAATTATTATTTATGTTGACAAGCCGGTTTCTTGCCTCTTCCTTGCCCATGTACGTGAACTGTCTTTACAGTGTGTGCATTGTGTAATTAATTTTTTGACCACAGGGATATTTGTTGAGGGACAGGGGTTGGGCAAATATATTGGGAGTTAAGTTGATTCTGTGTGTATATGTTCTGTTTATACCATATTTAACATAAGAATCAATACAAATGTTAATAGAAAAAAGAAAGCATTTCCAAATGAAGGTGATCAGACTGGTTTTTGAATCATGGTAATTGTTTTGTTGCTGGTCCATAGTGGTTTACCACCTCCAAACAACTTGACCCAAGATGACCTTCCAGATCGAAACCAGGTCCACCAGCTGTTAGTCCAGCTAATGCTCCATATAGACCACCTTGTAGCAGCCAGAAACCATGTAAAACCAGCAACTACTGCTGGTTTTAGCTGGATATTCTACCAGAGCTTCCTTTTTTTTTTAAATTCGTACTCATTTGAATTGTTTCTATTTCTCAAACAATTCACTCTCCTCTTTCTCAATAAAGCCCTCATCATCTGCAGTGTTTCTTGTTAACTAGCATTGGTGTAGCCAAGTATTTCCAGAGAATCTACATTTTATTTTTCCTCACCGAACAGCTACACATGCATTCTTTAGAGGAGCACATCTTTCTCTAAACTTTGTTAAATCAACAAAAAAGCATTCACTTGGTCCTGAGCAATGAACAACGGGCCAGCACCATTCCCCGAACACCAGAGACTGTCTCATGGCAGCTGGACAGCAGGGGCCAGACAGGATGTTTAGAATCCATCCATTCCATTGTTTCCATGGGAATGTCATAGCAGGTGCATTGTGTGTGAGGTTGAACCCACTAGATTTGCTCAGAGGTACGGAATGAGCACCACTTCCTGTCCTGAGCTTACTCGCTCTGATGCAAGCAAGCACTGGGTTTGGGTCGGTCCGTCAGTTAAGGCCAAACTGTCTCTGTATGTCTGCATACTTTTTATTTTTCTCTTTAGGAGACACATGTCATGGTCCAGGGCCAGCGAAGGAAGTAACATGGCAAGCTCAATTAGTCAATGGATAAATCTACTTTCCAAAAAGGCCAAATGATCAGTGGGAGGAGGACATGGACGCAGAGGCGGGCTCCTCAGAGACTTTGAAAAACATGCGATCACATACGAAGACTAGGGAAAGATGGATAGCAACGACAGGGAAAGATAGAATGAAGGCCAGACAGAAATCTAAAGGCAGAAGAAGAGAGAAAGGGTTCCTCAACAGCACAAATATATATAAAAAATATATAATGTAACAAAATTATAAAATTAAAACATCACCAACATCACTCGAACCACTGCCTCGTCATTATTTTCCCCCGATGTGTGCAAATCAGTGCAATTATGGGTGCGAACTCGTCTTTCATGTTATTTGTTGGATTCTTATCACAAATAAACTCTCCCATTGCTATGTGCGTGGGTTTGTGAAGGAATTTCGAGATCGTAGTTTCATTCGGGCACAAATGGTCCTGTGTTTGATACAGCTGATCTGCAAACAGTCGTGTTTTTGCACTTGAATTTAGTGTATGCACTTAACTCGCGTCTTAGTTTCCACATCTATCTTTGGTGTGCACCACTGCTCAGCAGTGATTTAAACTTAACTCAGAATTGATTCTGGTTCTTTAGACAATTGATTTAGAATCGCGATGCATCGCTGAAACTTTTTTATCCAACAGTTCAACTAAAACTTTTAGTATTTATTTAAAAATCTGAAGAAAAATAAATTATTATCTGTATTTTTATAGTCTTGACTAAATCACAAAGTTTGGTTCCCGTACTAAAAACTAACTATGTACTATTTAAAAAATATTATCTACCTAAAAAAGGACCCGAACACAATAGGAGGGTTAAACTCGCAATGTGTCCCCAATCTCTTTATCCTGTTAAGTCAAAATACTTTCACAATATTTTCACAATACTTTCAAAACAGCATTACAGAAAATTATGCTGTAACAGAAAATGAGGCTTATCATTGATCAGACTCTTCCCTGAGCTTAGACAACCACAGATAGACACCCCCTAAAGCACTAATTATATTACCTTTATTAATATACAACAAAAATGCACCCTCTCTCACACTGAATGCACTGAAGCTGGGTTATTAGAATCAACTCTGTCTACTGAACTTTCTTTAGACAAGAACCCACGCAAATGTGAAGAGATTGAAACACACAGTGACAGACTGACAAGACAACCCAAACAAAAAACACACAGATATGTTCTTATAATAATTATGGCAAACCTCAGTGTGTCGTTCTAATTACAAAACAGACACTGCCTTTTCACAGTCTCATATTGTTTAGAGAAACACAAATTCTCACAATCATTACCAATATGTTAAGGTATGTGTTCCATTTACACACACACACACACACACACACACACACACACACACACACACACACATACACAGAGAGAGTACCAGCCATAAAAGGCCACCAGCTCTGTTGTTTGAACATTCTGTATTTCTCCATGTGACCTGCTGATGCTAAGCAATTCTCTGCATATCTCCACATCTGAGAGACAAATTTTAGGAACACAGAGGATTTTAAGACCTCATGAAATTATAACTTAAAATATAACTTGGAGTTCTGTGGCTTTTAGTCAATTTCTGGGTGTTTTTATCAACTTAAGGCAATTTGAAATTTACAACTGTCACACAGATTACACCAACCAAACAATATAGTGCCTAATAATGTTTTTGTTTAAGTTAGTGTACTTGATAACCAAGTCAACAGAATTGTCAGTCAAAAGCATGCTTGAGATGAAATATGAGATGAAATATGAGAAATATGTCAACAGTTTCTTTGGGTCTTCAAATGTTTTACAGAACGTGCAGCCCAAAGAAAACTTGTTCTCTCAGAGACTGAGAGAAAGACAAAGAGTTGACTGAACAACAGAAATGGAGGCTATATTTGAGGTTTGCACCCACTTTTACAGACATAGAAAGAGAAAATAAATATGTAAGAGGATGTGAGCGAGTTTGTCCAGTTCTGTTGGGGTTACTGCTGCTGCTGACCATGTTAAAACCTCAGTGTATCATGCCTGTGGGCTTGATGTAGTGTATGAGAGAGCCCATTCATTCACACCAAGGCTTGATACACATGAATGGACTGACAGTAGACCTTAATAACAACCGATGGTCTCTGCCAAAACACACACAAGGCTGCATATGACTGAGATTCTTTAAAGCCCTACTGACGATTATGGTTTGGCCACTGGGTTAGACACACTTGTGAGCATGGGCAAGTATTCTGAATCCCCCTTCCGATGAATTAAAGCAGTAAAAGCTAACCAAACCTCATTAAACTTTGCCTAGACTTCAAATAACAGAAGCTAACATAATCTAGAATAATGTACCTTACAGTAATTAAGCTTAAACACTTCTGAATGTTTGCAGCTATACCATACTTTCTGAAAAGACACATCTGAAGCTTTAATCAAGACGATGAGATGTGGCTTCCTGTTCACATACGACCAACGCCAAAGATGAAACTCAATAGCATCTCCACCAATAAAAAAGCTGCCAAATCACAGAAAATAAAATGCCACATGCCCTCACCACCAATCACACGCAGCCAAACCACACAGAACAAACCCGCATTGCTGTCTCTGCCAATTAAATGAGCCAAACCATAGGCCCTGAGACAGACATACAGAGGAAGCCGAGCCATTAGTATGCAGAACTGTTGGATAAATAATCTGAACAGTTGGTATAAAAGGATTATTAAACACTCAGTATCTCATGTGATAAGTATCTCATTACCTATTAAAATATGTGAAGTGATTTAACTGGGGTCGAATGGAATCAATCCACCCAAACCGAAGTCCACATGTTAATTTGTCATCCACCCATCCAGTAATCTTTCTACAGTCCATGCATTCATTTATACATTCAGCAATTATTCAATTCCTCTATCAACCTATCTAGGCTTCTATACATCTTTTAAGATGTAATTTCTACCTGTCAATCAACTGCTGCACTAAAACAAGATTTTTAATCTTAGCAAGTTATGTACAGCTTTAAAAGGAAATGAGCATCCAATCTAAAAATGTACAAAATGCGAAGATGTGCATGTACAAGAAATTTTAGTATGTCTGATTTCAATGTAAAGTGACACTGATGAGAAGCAAGCACATTTGAAGATCGATTAAACCGGTACTACACTAAAATAGTGTGAATTCTGCTCTAAATGTCATGCTTGCTCTTAGATTAAATGCAACTATAATAGGCAGAACCTGTAAGGTGACTTTTCTCGCACTTTATTTTTGTTCTCAGCAAAGCTAGCTGCATGAACGTGGCATCTCATCTGTTATCACATGTTAATACATAACATTATTTTTTCTATATTTTAAATTTCAGTTCGAAAGAAATGCTGCTGGGAGCTCCCTCCACTTTATTTAAAAAATAATAATAATACTGTTATTTTCCAGTATTTTTCAAAAGATAATATTGAAATGTTCAGTTTTTCAGCATTTAATGAAAAATTGGCATTTAAAGGATGTTTTGTGTTAGTGTAAATTTTGACATAAACATTTAAATTTTTACTGCATATGTATATGGGCGATATGACTAAAATCTTATATCACGATATGAGTAATTTTATATCATGATAACGATATATATCACGATATGGAAAATGAATAAAAATCGGTTTATATGTAAAATAACTCCATTGTAATGCCTACATTTGGAACTCCAGTCAGTTAATTATATACTTTCTAAATTAAAAATACTGATGGACAACATTTGGAATTATCCGTCAGTTTAAAAAAAATCTGTAAATGACAGATAATTTTGGGTTAACGCAACCACTGCCTTATGCCGTCTCAAACTCGTATGACTTTGTTCTGCAGAACAAAAACGAAGAAATGTTATTGGGCATATTAGGGGTTTTTGTTCATACAATGCAAGTCAATTGGGGCTAACACTTCCAAGCTCCAAAAAGGACATAAATACTGCATAAAGGTAAACAACTGATTTCAATGTCGGTACATACACCGCCACCACCACTCAGTGTCTGTCAGCGGCGCCCAGCTATGACTCCATAGGCTGATAAATTTTCTGCCATCCCACGGAGTGCACCTCGCACGGAGTGCACCTCGCAAATTTTCCATTAAATTCAACCCAAATTGTTATCAAAGCACCAAGTTTATTTACTTTAGCGTTCTTCATTATTGAAGAAGGGAAAAACCTTGGTAACTTTTGTGTGTACTGTCTACAACTGGAACCGCATCAACGTGCCCCGTGTTTGATACCTGTGCCGTGTCCTAGCCGCGATGTGGTGTGGCACTTCTCATCCAGTGTGCAACCGCCTTCAGATGATAGTTTTTGTACATTGAAAAGTTACTGATATTTTTTGTGCACATGCTTACAGATGTCTTTGGCTGTTGTGTTGCATTTTGTACTGTTTTTATCAGCGCCTTGTACCATCAGCTTTGTGTTTTATCTGAAGTTTTACATTATGTCTCAATACCCTACATTCTGTTCTATTCCACTATGCTTTGTCTAACTGTTTTTGAACACGAGAGCGTCCTATGTGAACAACCTATAAGAAAAAGCGTCTGATGTCTTACTGACGCTGAATCAGTCGATTTATAAAAATCCTCAAGACCAACTAAATGAAAAACAAAGTTATACAAATATGTAGATTTTCACATCCCTACTATTCAAACAAGCATCCATCCATCAATCCATCAATCATTCCTCTACCCATCCATTTACCCTGGAAGGCTGTGGCATGTTTAGAAATGAGATATTTCAGCTCAAAGCTGTATGATCTGATGTTCTGGGTGGTGTCTCTCAGGACTGCTGCTCTGTAGCTCTCCTCCATTTTTCGCGTACAGCATGATGGCCCAGTGTATTTACATACCGACAGGTCCAAATCTGATAGAGAGAAAGAAAGAGAAAACCATAGCATTCGTTAGCCACTTTGTATCCCATCATTATGGTTATATATAGTCTAATTCTACAGACCATCTTGAGATACAGCCGTGGCCAAAATTATTGGCAGTGACATAAATTTTGTGTTTTGCAAAGTTTGTTGATTCAGTATTAGTAGATAATTTTTTCACAGGTACTATGGTATACTGGAAAACAATGATAAGTTTCATAAGTTTTAAAGGATTTTATTGGCTAAAACATTCAATATATGCAAAGAGTCAATGTTTACAGTGTTGACTCTTGTTCTTCATATCCTCTGCAATTCGCTCTGGCATGCTAGATATCAGCTTCTGGGCCAAATCCTGACTGATGGTGATCCATTCTTGCCTTATTAGTGCTCTGAGTTTATCACAATTTGTGGGCTTCTGCTTGTCCACTCAGCTTTTGAGGACTGACCACAGGTTCTCTATGGGATTAAGATTCGGGGAGTTGCATGTCCACGGATCCAAAATTTTGATGTAATGATCTCTGAGCCACTTCATTATCACTCTTGCCTTGTGACATGGTGGTCAATCATGCTGGAAAATGCACAGATCATCACCAAATTGCTCCTGATCACTGGGAGAAGTTGCTCTTGCAGGACGTTTTTATACCATTCTTAATTCATTGCAGTGTTTTGGGGCAGAATTGTGAGAGAGCCCACTCCCTTGGATGAAAAGGAACCCCACACATGGATGGCCTCAGATGCTTCACTGTTGGCACGACACAGGACTCATGGTAGCGTTCACCTTTTCTTCTCCAGACTATTGATTTTCCAGATGTCCCAAACAGTTGGAAGAGGAAATAACTTTGCACCAGTCTTCTACAGTCCAATCCTTGTACTTCCAGCAGAATTTCAGTCTGTCCTTGATGTTTTTCTTGGAGAGAAGTTGCAGTCCTTCTTGACAACAGGCCATTGTCCAAAAGTCTTCCCCTCACTGTGCGTGCAGATGCACTCACAACAACATGCTACCAATATTGAGCAAGCTCTACACTGGTGTTGACGCGATTCTGTAGCTGACTCCTCAGGAGGAGCGCGATTCTGTAGCTGACTCCTCAGGAGGAGACGGTCATGGCGCTTGCTTGATGCTCTTGGATGTCCTGAAGTCTTCTTAACTGCAGTTGAACCTCTCTCCTTGAAGTTCTTGATGATCCGGTAAAAGCAGGCACAGCGTAGTTCTAGTGGGAAGACTAGCAGCTGTACATCATCGCACCATTAGCTGGGTAATACCCAGCCAATCAAATGTAAGCCATTGCTTTATAAGTCTGCTCACAATCTATCACATTGCTGTTTCAGTGTGCTAATGTGGCAACCTCCACCACCCCACCACCACCAGTTGAGTCCCGTCCTGCACGGGGGTAGGCTCCTCACCCCTGCCTCCTATCTCCAGCAGGATATGACAGTTCCGAGTACTAAAACTTCGGATCGCCAGACGGGGCCTACACCAAATAAAGACATTACCTTTCTGTTTTATATTTATCAAATAAATGGCATCTTCAATTTCACTCAAGCCTGTCAGTCTTCCTGATAGAAATGGTTCTTACAGGTGCAATATTCTTTTCAGCAATTTTCTTGCACGTGAGGCCATTTCGATGCAAAGAAATGATGGATAAATGTCTTTCTTTAGAGGGAACCATTGCTAACAAGAAGCATTTCTTCCCTCCTTTTATAGCAATCAGTCTGCTCTTATAATCCAATCAGAATTATAGAGTGATTTCACTTGACTAGTACTCATTCACACTTTCCCAGGTGCTAGAGATATGTTTAGTGAAATTATGTTAGCTGTTCATTTTGTGCCAGGGCCAAAAGACTGTGAAATTTGGGTTTTTGTGATAGTTGATCGTTTTGGCCAATTAAGCTTTTTGCAATTATTTAAAATGCATCTGATCACATCTAATCTAGAAACAATGTGAATCAACACCACAACAACTGAAGCAAAAAACTTAGCAAAACACAAAATGTATGTCACTGCCAATACTTTTGGCCACGCTGTACATTAACACTAACCTAACCACAAACACAGCCCCTGCATCTGCAACACAAATAAGACAAACACACCCTCACATGTGATTATGCCACCATTTATAGTGGTTGCATTGTTGAGCGTGTTAGTGTGTAAGGCTTACACACTGAATTGCCTCTCATGAACTGAAGGTATCTGGCCAGTGAGAGAATGTTACAATGAAACCTGACCTTCAGAAAGCATTCTCTTTTACTCACTCATCATGTCTGCAATTTAATTTGCAGAATGCATCAGCAATACACGCAAAGGGTAAAGTCAGCTAAAGCAACATTGTACCCTTCATTCCCACTAGTTCAAGAACATCACCACAGCCTTCTTTCATCCTTGATGAAGGGAACAAGTTTTCAAAGCCAGTTTGCTCTCATAATATGGGTACAAAATTAACTTGTGTCACACCAAGTTCAGGAACATGTTTAAGAGTGTGCTGTGTTATCATTAGGGTTTTAATTGGGATTATGGAGGATCTGACCTGATGCCTTGGGCAAAATAAGATTTTTTTTAGAAACTCACTCATTAAATTAAACAAGCATTATGTTAATATTGTGAATAATTCTAAACTTATAAGAGAGTTACAAACTTAGGAGAGGTAAGAGAGAGAGGGAAAAAGAGAGATACTGCACACAGAGACAGACATAGAAGGAGAGAGCGAGATATACAGACTGGGCCATCTGCCCATGATGACTGACATTTGGCCTGTGAGGAAGCTAAATTACACTTCCATGCTGTACAGACGTCCTCACTGCACTGTGTTGGCACTACTGTGACTCATGGGACATTAATTAAGAACTATCTGAGATAGGGTTTCACTAGTTGTATGGGCAGGCAGACCTTTACCAGACCAGGAACCAATTCAGGTCATCAAATACGGGAGAAAACCACAAGCACCTGCTCTCCAGGACAGCATGAATAACACCGGTCCAGTTTTAAAGATACACATACAGGTGAGCATGACGTGTCACAAGACAAATGCTGACAATGACATGTGACAGACTGCTTTAGTGATGACAGAAACACAGGACACACTAACCTTTCAGTCAATAAAATAAGCAATTGTTGGATGTTCTTCAACTTCTACTAAAATGTCACTTTTAGCAATGTGAAATTATTCACACGGTCACTAGTTTATTTAATTGGTCTATTAAAAATGTCCAAAAGTATATGTATACACACACACACACACACTATAGGATATTCATGTCATGTTTTAGATTTTTTTATAGAAGTCGTGAAAATTCCCACAACAGTGTCATTTCCAAATTTCAAATTCTGCATTGAGTGGAAATGACAGTCATGGAAAATAAATGTTTTATGTTTAAAAATAAAACTTCTTCGACTTGCTTTAAGGCTAATTTCATATCTAACATTTTATGTATTCTATATGCACAAAATTAAATAACATTTTCGCACTTTTAAATAATTTGTCAAAATCACAGCTTGACTGGAAATGATGATACTATTCTATCAAAAAAAATAATAATAATTTATATAATATATATATATATATATATATATATTTTATATATATATATATATATATATATATATATATATATATATATATATATATATATATATAGAAACGGTTTATGTTTATTTCACGCTTTTGAAATCACAGTTTTAAAGATATAATCATTTGTTTTTATAATGGATTTTTAGGGATACATATTAAAATATTTGTCTGGGAAAAGGCTAAAACAGTCAAATCTCTAAATAAAAAGGCATTTGAAAAGAGCAAAAAAAAAGAAAAGAAAAAAAAACAACTCATGGGGGCCTGGTAAATGTTTTGAAGTCTGTTTTAATGTGACCTTCATACAAAAACAAACAAGTTGAAATCTGTTAGTTTTAATAAAAATCCACCCCAGGACATGAAATTGCAAGATGAACAAACGTCAGCACATCAGAATTGCTAATTAATAACAAATAACACTGCTAAAAAATATTGCTCAACTATTATCATTGGAAAATAACATTTCTGCCAGAGAACGGGTTTACTGACTTTTCAGGAGGAATTCCAATAATGGCTTTGAATTGGCTGGAAAAAAAATTATTGTACATTACCTTTATTTAAATAGCAAGAGTGAGTGTTAGAGATGGAAAGAGAGAGTAAGCTCTAATTAGTAGTTAAACTTAAAATGGATGATATTCATAGTTTCCAAAATACCATGGTTACAACCAGTTATTACAGACATATTTGGGAACTCCTTCAAACACTCTAAGGAGATTTCAGAAGCTTTCTGCCAACTTGTTTACATTTCTTATTTTCAAGTGGTGACAAATACTTATTACTGTAATAACAATAACTGTAGTAACTGCCATAACTATGGTATTTCTGTGGACACTATGGTTATGGTTAACTATGGTACATTTTTGTAAGGGATAACATTTTCATTTTATGAGTCCAAATTTTCTGAGGAGCACACAGGGTGTCTAGACAATGCAAAAAATTTCTTTAGCATCTGTCTTTCTCCAAGCCTTAATCTTGAGACGACATAAAGAATTCAAACCCTTGCAAGTAAATAAGGACCCCAGCAGGTGTCTGTGGTTCTGCCTGAGTAGACACTTTCTTAGTCCTCTTACATTCTGGGGTTCAAACATAGCCAGCCTGATCTCACACTCAGGTGATGAATACCATTCACTTGATTTCTCAGATTAAGTCTTTATTCTGTTCTTATTGACAACATCACAAAAACCACTGGTGACCCCAGGGTCAAAGTCAAAATTCCCCCAAAAGGTCAAGCAGAACGAGGAATGCTTACCGGTGCATAAACCAAAACATCTCTCTTGAAATAGATCATCAACGAGGAGGAATGAAAATGTTATGGTTTATTTACACTGAGACTTAAGCAATTTCCTGATGTTTTCACCTTGAAAGTGCAGAAGCAACTTTATAGTTAAGGAAAGTCATTAAAAAGAATATGGCAGTATAACTGTTGCAGCCTCTCTGGATCCCTCGTGGTTCTTCACAGGAAGCTCTCACTGCTTTGAAGTGCATGCGTATGCTGAAAACAGCAGGATATTTACCCACATTATGTGCTGTTTTTGGGAGGGACTGGGTGTTGAAAGAAAACATCTTTCAGAAGGCCTGGGCAGCACACCTGCATTTCTCAAAGCAACAAGCGTACAGCTCCAGTGTTGGGTTTGGTGGAGCGCTGGCTGGCATTTGCGCCCACAGTAAGAGAGCGAAACGCTGATGCCAAGGAAAAGCTGCAGCAGAATTGGCTGAAATTAGATTCAGCCTTCCAATTATTTTAGAACTTCAAAGGGTTTTATAGACATTCCTAGAAAAGTCCAAGTTAAGTTAAAGTGAAAACTATGGTCAGGCCAGACAAGAGCTTCGAAAGGAGCTATAGACATAAGTGCTCAAGGCCCAGAGAACTCATTCACAGATATCAGGCCATCAAGTGTGCATACAGACACACACTCATACATCTAAACAAAACTAACTTAGAGTAAACATGCATGCAAACCTCAAATATACACTGGTTCCTAGTTTATAAATCCTCGCTTAGATCCACACAATTGGGCCAAGGAATATGCTACCTGGCCTTAGCAAGCCAAGATTTAGTGCAGCTTTATTCTCACCTTGACCCCGCCATTAAAACATACCAGAAATTCTTGTATTTGGATCCAACGATACAGCAACCACAACCACATGCTCCAAAAGTCTATGACTATTTCTCTTGGGCCCAAAGAAACAAATGCTTTGAGTCTTAAAGACCTAAATCAATGTTAAAATTAAAAATACTACCTTACGTATTGGGCTAAAGAACATAACTGGTAATCAGAAGGTTGCTGGTTCGATCCCCACAGCCACCACTATTGTGTCCTTGAGCAAGGCACTTAACTCCAGGTTGCTCCAGGGGAATTGTACCTGTAATAAGTGCACTGTAAGTAGCTTTGGATAAAAGCATCCGCAAATGTAATTAGGCTACTAATATTATGTATTACTAACGCTTTCGTGCGAGACGGAACAGCATCCATCCATCCATCGACAACCGCTTATCCTGTGTACAGGGTCGCGGGGGGGCTGGAGCCTATCCCAGCTAACATTGGGCGAAAGGCGGGGTACACCCTGGACAGGTCGCCAGTCCATCGCGGGGCACGGAACAGCATGTGGGAAAAAATATATATACTTCATATACCCCCGCCTTCAAGGAAGCGTTTGACGCATGCAAACTATGACCGCTTTGTGACACTCTTTAGTACAGTCCATAAGACATACAAAGACAGAGACTATCCATGCAGGGGCGTCAAACCATGGGTAATTATGGAACTGAGTAACAGCGGCCCTGAATGGAAGGAGGCCTACGGAAAAGCAGAGTGGAACGTTTATTCTATGTGACTATGTGCTGCATGGACCAATATCTCTGTTGCACACCATCTACATGTTTACAAACTTTGAGAGAAGAGAATAGCGTTATAGTTGCCCCACACATACAGTCAGGGGTTCCGAGGCTTCAGACCAGGTAAACCTTTGCATTAAATGGATAGTTCACCCAAAAATGAAAATTCTCTGATAATTTACTCACCCTCATGCGATCCCAGATTGTATGACTTTCTTCTGCAGAACACAAATTATGATGTTTAGAAGAATATCTCAGCTCTGTAGGTGTGTAAGTGAATGGGTGCCAACATTTTGACGATCCAAAAAGCAAATAAAGGCATCAGAAAGGTAATCCATATGACTACAGTGCTTTAATCCTTATCTTAAGAAGCGATATGATGGGTGAGAAACAGATATTAAGTCCTTTTTTACTTGAAATTCTTCTCCCTGCCCAGTAGGTGGCGATATGCATGAAAAATGTGAATAACAAAAAACACAACAAGAAGAATGTCAAATCTGTTTCTCGCTCACACCTATCATCTGAAGATACAGATTTAACCACCAAGTTTTATGGATTATCTTTCTTCTGACTTATGTGATTTTTGGAGCTTCAAAATTTTGGCGCCAATTAACTTGCATTTTATGGACCAAAAGAGCTGAGAAATTTTGCATGGCACTTTATCTTGTGGGTCAGTTCTATGTGCTTTGTTGTGGAGGATGCAGCAGACTATTGCAATCTTGCATACTTTACTGGGACTAAATCACTCCACTACTGTGATGCAGGGACCTGAATTGGCTCTTTAAAATGCTGAAAGTGTGCTTGACTGCTTGTAGTGTCTGTTATATGCCTGGTCATAATGGTCTTCTCGCTCATTTGAATGCCATTTGATAAATTACTGTAGCCATGATCAACAGTCTACATCAGTAAAATTTCATTCACTGCTTGTTTTAAAGGTAAATAATAATAAATATATAATAAATAGTTTACACAAAAACAGTCAGTGTCCTGAAATCTCCTCTTAAAAATATGTTGTTCTGGCCTTTAAAAAACAAATGGAATTAGTATTCAACACTGCCCTGTTTGAAAGAAAACCTAGGTTTCAGATGTGTAGATTCAGGGAGCTGCTTTACTTGGCATCTGATCTGAGGATGGACCTCAAATCCTGTCAGCACTTCTGAAGACGAGTCAACCCTGATTTTCAACCCACTGCAACTTTCTGCAGGGCCTCCTCATGGAGCAGCAAACAGCTTGCAGAGCTCTGTCCTAGAGAACTAGGTGAAGAGGGGTCTAGAAGCAAGACAAGAGGGGTCTTACAGGACATCTAAAAATTGTGTGTGTGTATATATATATATATATATATATATATATATATATATATATATAAAATGATCGACAGACAGACATACAGACAGAGAGAAAGAAAGAAAACATTAGATGGAAGAATTTAAAGAATTATATAATGATAAAAAGTTTGATAGAGTAATACAATGAAAGAGAGATAGAATAGAAGAAATACAGATTGGTAGATAGAACAATAGAACGATCGATGCTAAAACCATAGAATGATAGAATACTAGCTAGAACGACAGACAGACAGAATGACAGAGTGATAGAACAATAGACAGAATGATATAACAGACTGAATGATAGAAGAACAGATGCACAGAACAATAAAACGGCACAGACAGGCAGAATATTAGATTCAATTATAGACAGACAGAATGACAGAGTGATGGAACAGTACACAGAACAATAGAACAACAGACAGACAGAACAAGATAGCAAACAGATTGATAGAGCAGATAGAACGATAGAATTGACAGAAATATACAATAAAGTGATTGAACGATAGATAAAACAATAGAATAATAGATACGGACAGACAGACAGGACAATAGATATGGACAGACAGACAGAAAGATAGAAAGAGATAATGATAAATCAAAAGATTTGAGTGACAGGCAGGCAGACAGACGGACTGACAGACAGACTTAAGAAGAGAACAATAGAGTGATGGAACGAATGACAGACAGATAGATACCAGGATAAAGCGATAGAATAGATAGAATGATCGACAGCATGTTCCAATGATCCACAGACAGACAGAACGATACAAAACTCGAGCGACAGACAGACAGACAGACAGAATGAGAGTGATAGGGCAATCAACAGAAAAATAAGAAAACAATAGAGCGACAGAATGACAGACAGAAAGATAAAAGGATAAACGATAGAATAGAAGATTGACTGAAAGAAATATCAGCGATTGACAGACAGCACATAATAGAACGATCAACAGACAGAAAGAATGGTACGACGGACGGTCATTCCCACTCTACTAGTCACATATAATGAGGTCTTGAGTTTCTGCCCGTCGATGAAAGTGGCTGGAAACATTCCAACGTGTCTGAGATTCCAGACTCAAAGCCTCTTGTTGTCTATGACTGCTATGTTGTATGCACGCGGACCTCTGGGCTTCTGTCTCACTTCTTGAAGCCTGTCAGCTGTCACTAAAGGAGGAGACTGCCACGAATGCAGTGAACGCATGAACACACAATCTGTCCTGCAGATGCACTGCCACTTGCTGTGACAGATAAACAGACCTGTAACTGTTGATCTAAGAACAGTTCTGTGTTCTCGGTTTTTGGCTCAGGATAGTGCTTATGATGATAATGGACTCATCCTGGAGCTGTTTCAGGCATTGCAGCAGGGACCATAAGGTATGCTGTGTGATTGCAATGGGCTTGCGGGTGTGTTAGCTAATTGGCCAACTTGGGCCAAAATCCAGTGTACAAGTCAGGCAGGTCAAGCTCCCATGCAGCTATTTTCTATCAATGCAAGTACCATAAATGGGGGGGGCACAATATTTTTCAGGCTGGTCCAGCTAATGCGCATTTGTGCTCTCAAGTTAAATGACAGCCAGTGTCTATAAAAAAAAAAACTGTACTCGACATCCCGAGAAAGCTCATCACTCTCTACGGTTCACACACCCATGAGAAGGCCTCGCTTCAAAGCTAACCTCATCATTCATACATACAGAGGGCGAAAACATCGACAGAATAAACTTTCGACCAATCGTCAAGAACCAGGTAACACAAAGAACGCAAGGAAACACAACAAAGACACGCAAATACATCTCCAATATTGTGCTCAAAGTGCTGGTGTATTAATTAAATAATTTGAGTAATCCAATAGCAAATTGATATAGACTCAAAGAAGGATGAATGGTTCTTAAGGTATTGTCAACAGACTCCATAGTTCATTTTCACTGTACTGATCACTTATTTCACATTCTGTCACTCTTTTCACCAACCTGTCTTATGCATATATATGTGTTAGATTAGATTTATGTCTAGAATAGTATTAAAGTTTGTCTGTATTCACGATGATTGGCTGTGGTATATTTTGATAAATAATCTTATCCCGGTTTCTAAAAGATTTCGCTTCAAAACTGTACCTAAATACTTGTGATATAATTTTCAATAAGCCATGAGAATAATATCACACCAATAAGTGAATTAATCATAATCCACTTAAAGCTAATTCCTTTCAGTAGAAATTGTGAGCGGATACAACGAAACGTTGCATTACAATTTTAATGGTGGATAATCTATTAAGACAAATAATCAAGTTATTTGTCATTTATCTAATTTATAATGGTTGTCAAACGCAACTAATTCCATTATACATTTAATTACCTAATAATGTACAATAAGGACAGTTTAATTTAGTTCATAGCTCACATATTTCGAGACCCTAAATTACCTTCTAAATTCATCAGTACCAAATATCCTTACATAAAATGCTGAGAATGAGGGCACTTTAAAATTCCCTTCTAAATGTCGCATACCAAATGTCCTAGAGGTGGGATTTCCTTTTCTACACCCGCCAAATTGGGTGTTCAAATTTCACCCATTAAATTTAATACAAGAGGTCCATCTCCGACTTAACAGTCTCTGCTTGGGCCTGTTATACCAGTCAAGTTGTTGATGGTTTGGACAGGAAGGTGCTCTCTTTTTCAAATACAAATAGCTGTGCATAGCTCACATATTTCGAGACCCTAAATTCCCTTCTAAATTCATCAGTACCAAATATCCTTACATAAAATGGTGTGAGAATGACGGCACTTTAAAGTTCCCTTCTAAATGTCACATTCCAGATATCCTACATATTATGGTGGAGGATGAGGGCAGAAGAGAGGAAGAGAAAAGAGCCGAAGAAGAGCAAGAGGAAGAGCGAGTGTTCTTCTATCTCTTTCTGAATGGCCATATTTAATAGCTAGTTTGATGACATTACGATGTTCCAGTGCATTCAACTAAATTATGTTTAACTGTCTGTGGTTAATCGAAGTATATGTTCATATTTTTGTGTCTGCTCGCTGAACGAATTTGAAAACTACTCATGTAATGTGCATCATTTTCCGAGTGTAGTTTTGAGTGGGAGTGTAAATGTTTGATCGCTAAAGATTTGCAGTAAATCTGGTTTAACTTCAGTGAAAGGCCCTATTGTTTATCCCGAATCTGACACAAAATCCTCTCTGATCAAATTTCGTTGTTTGCAATTAACTTGCCGCTTTAATATAGATTCATCTCACTCCAAACAAGTTGCATGTAACTTGCATTGCTGAAGAATTGCTCTTTACAAGAACTAGAGTGATACTACCATGCTGAAAACTACTAAGTTTACTGTATAATTGTGCATTTGGAGCGTGCCGACGTTCATAAGCATCGATTAAACTGTTTTCATTAGTGTGAACCAAGGTCAAATCACCAGTGTTGGTCGCTATGACGATCAAAGTTCCCGGGAAGTGTAATGTTTGATCGCTAAATTATGTTTAACTGTCTGTGGTTAATCGAAGTATATGTTCATATTTTTGTGTCTGCTCACTGAACGAATTTGAAAACTACTCATGTAATGTGCAAGACTCTTCCGGGGCAACTTACTGCAAACTGCCGACGCCATATTGTAAGCAAGGTACAGCTAAGCTATTAGCAAAACACCGCTAAATCTAATAGCATAACACAGCACCGCTAAACTAACAAGTTAGCGATCTTCATTGAAAGTCTATAATAACCCTAGCACCAAAAGCTAGCGATTAGCATCCAACAGCCTGTAACAGTTAAATACAGATTGTTTGTGAACAAATTTAAGCAATTTAACCCTTTATCTCAAACTTTAAACTTCTCTCTCTCATGCATTTTATTCAATTTCTCTCCCTCTCCATTACCTCATAACACAAATTACTGTCTCTCAGTAAGCAATTGAGTTGAAGTGAATTTAAGATGAGTTTGGAGAGCTGATTAAAATTGAACTTTCCTTCACATTTCCTTTATTTCCACTTATCAATTTCTTATCTAAATTGAACTACCTGATAATAATGAATCTGAAATGGTGTACGTTTACAGGAAACTTACAGCTGCCTCTCATTATTGTTATTATCTGCTACCCATTAATTTACAGTTTATTTTAATTACTTATTGGCTGTTTTCATTTTATTTCACTTGTGTGCTGGGCATTGACAGATTCTGTTCTAGGTGGACGGGCCCCCCACATCTGAACAAAAATAACTCCCTCTCCTGACAATACAGAAATAAAACTTCCCCATTGTGGAATTTTAAATTCCACAATGCTATCAACGATCAACGAGCACCAAGTCTCAATCAGGATCTCTGTTATTGCTATCAATCATAACAACAGAATATTCATTGGTGGATTTTGTTCATTTAGTCTTTGTTTATTTTCCATTACATATTTGAATCTCTGTCTCCCTCTAACTTTTCTATCCCCTACTGTTTACAGTCTAGAGACAAAGCCTGTCAAACCACAGATAACCCTGGTTAAAATATTTGTCATTAATAAGAGTCATCTTGAAATGTCCAATCATTAACCAAATTTTGTGTGTTCTCCCTAGTCTGAACCTCACGCAACTACTTTCTCCCCCCCGAGCATGCCTTTGAGGCATCTGTGATAAGCAGTTCAACTGTATCACATAAACAGGTGTAAGGTGTCAATCCTGCCAGATTGAAAATATATACTTCACTATTTGTTCACATCCACTGAAAACAACACTTAGCTGTTACTACCCTTCATTTGTGTCCTCACATATTGAAGCCAACATCTAGCTGCAACACCACACTTAGGCCCTTAACCCTGCGTATATCTGTGTCAGCTCTTTCTCCCTAGTCTTCCACTACAGTGTGTCAACATGTGGCTGAAAACTGACCCCACGGCCCACTGGAAAGACTTGAAGGCGATAGTGAGTGACATGCTGGAAAGAGTCACCAACTACCTGGCCCACAACCTCATTGGCCAGATGAATCAGATTAAAGCCACCCATCTAACACAGGAAATAAACAACCTAAAGCTGCAGTCCACAAAGACCCAAAAGGTGCTAACACATGCCATGTGCCGCATAGACCAGCTAAAAGCTGAAGCCTAAGAATGATGTAAGGTGCCCAAACAACTGGAACAAGTGTCAATGAGAGAAATCGAATGGCCCCAGGAAGCCCTGACAGCTGCCAAGCACAGAAAGCAGCAGGCTAAAGCCACCCAAGAGGGCCTGGAAAAGAAACTCCAGCACACAAGGTGCAACTGGGAAAGGCCATGTTTGATTTGGAAAAGATAAACTCTCGAAACAAGGCCTTGGAATTCCATAATTTCCAGAACCGAAATCAAAACATTGACCCAGCAACTTGACCTCATCCAACATGAGCTCGACATGGTCAGAGGTTAATTGAAACATTCTTATGAGTTACGGCGACAGTTTAAGATGGACGGGCATCCCACAGCAGCACCCCTGGTCTACAAAGCAGCATCCTACATCCAACAGCGTCCACAAGATGAGCGACACAAAGGCCCACGGCACAAAACCTCAGCGGCTCTCTCCCAAGAACCCCTCTACAACCGCAGTGAATGGGTAAACATCCCAATGAACCCTGAAGCAGTACGTGGAATGGATCTTAAGGACCCCGACAAGCTGGTAAGGATCATTAACAAGTTTACATCAGATCCTGCTAAGGGTCACAAGATCCATGCTTACCTGTGTGACGTAGACTTCCACCTAAATACGAGGCCTCAGAAAACTAACAGAGACACTTTACACCTACTATGGATAACATCCTGCCATGAGGTAAAACGTTTTCTTGACAGGCAATCAAACCATACAAAGTCTGACTACCAACGTCTGAGAGAGGCCCTGGTTAAACAATTTTCAGACCCAAAGTATAGAGTAAAGTAAAACAAATGCCTTCCAAGAGTGTGACCCCCACATCAGTGTCAGACTCATATACACATCCAACCACTGGGAGAAACTGTGAAACAGACCACGTCCCTCAAGCAGTCCAAGAGAAAGGACGACATGGGAACCCAGATGGACACTTAAAGGCAACCGACGACAAAAGCCATTGCAACCCGTGCAGACAGACACAGATCTGAGCCTGCAAATGAACACAGAATAAAGCCTACTCATGAACCAGATGAGCCACCTGCAGAAAACTCACCAGAACTGCTGAAGCTATTCACAGCATACTTCAAGCAGAATCCACACAAGGCTGACTATAAAGACCTTTCATACTCCTGTCATACTCAACGACAGGAATACAGGTGCCAGGCACAGCAGTGACTGACTCGGCACCAGCTATGGTGAAATGGACTGAAAACTCAGCCATTAGCGTCAACCACATCTTAATCCGACATGACAGAAGCTCAGTCACACAACATCTCATGACTAGTTATATACACACTTCAAGAACTGTGCAAAAGACTTCAATTAACTGTGGCTACATCAACACCCACATTCACCTAGACACAAAGTGGCAATCTCCAAATGGAAACCAAGTCAACAGAAACAACCTCCAAGACCAGAAAAGGGGGAAGTTTGAAACAGTCGGACACAGGTTGACATAGTCTGACAGTTTACAACAGTCCCTTAACGCATCCAAACACTATAGGGAAATAACCAACTGTTTTCCTCATAGACAAGGCACTCAACATTACTTTAAGGTACTCAGAAACCCTACCTACTACTAGTACATATAAGGTCACCCTAACCACTCAACATTGGTTATGTAACTTACACATTACAATAGGACACACTCAAATAGGCAAAATGCTAAAGCCAATTCCATTTAGCTATCTAGAAAGTCAAGGGCATTATATCAGGATTGACTCCTTATGCTTTTTGTTGATCATGATATGCCATGATATTGTGGACAAAGAAACCGTCCCAATTAAATTGAAGGAACTTTTCAATTGTGTTAAACTACACAATTGAACCATGCGGATCAATTTCCAAAATAACGCAAGCCTTCATGTTATGAGTCAGCCTTCGGTACTTCCCGAGTGAAGAGTGTCAAACGAAAATCAATCCTCCTGGTTTTAAATGGGTACTCCACCTTTGGTTTTGAATTGCGTCAGAAACAAGGCGGAAGGAATTCACCTAACGGAACTGACTCTAATCGGTTTAATTTCACAAACAATCGCTCGTTTTCACAATGATTCACCCCCCCAAAAAAACTAATTACCATTTACAGGTTTCTGAACCAATTAAGATAATTAAGGATGACTCTAAAACACGAACAATCGCAGAAGAGTCCACGAGTACCAAAACATCCCAAGAATCCTCAGTGCTAGAACGCTTACTGAATAATTAGTTATTCTGCGCCAGTGCTTTAGCTTTGATGGAGGTGTTGTCTTGTTGTTGTTTGTCTTCTTCTGCTTGTTTTACAGCAATTGCAGATGTTTGCTTCCACTTCAAATGTCTTCAATCGAAAGGGGGATATGTTGGATTATACATGCAGAAGAATTGAAACTACATGATTTCAATCTAGGGATTTTCAACCTTTGCAATCCTGGAATTCTTTACCATCATAAAGTACCGGACCAAGCTTCAACTTCCAACTGAAGGCCTGTCTTTGGACAATAAAATGGTCAAGACACTCTAAACAACATAATTTAAAGCAAAAGGGTCAGGGGTCAGAATAGACCCTCTACACGACCTCCTGATCTTCCACACAGAGTTAAAGCAGATTTTTCCTTGAAAAGTCTCCAAAAGACCATCAGATTTGCACGACTCGAATATTAAGACATTTCATCTTAATCCAGGAACATTTTACAGAAAGTTACAGTACTTTTCCGATTTAGCCTTCTAATATGTACAGAATTAATTCAAATCCATGATGTATACAAGACCTAGTCTTGCTAAGTAATCCTGCCAATTGCTTTGAACTGTGGTAACTTGTATAACTGACAAATTAATTATTATAGACTGATGTTTCTATTTAAAATGTGTGTAATTTTTCATCCATGTTGTATAACCCATGAATTAACCAGTATTATTTTGTAACCAGGGATTTTCATGTTTTGTTACCTACACGTATAACATCCATTAAAAAAAATTCATGTTTAGTATGCAAGCGTTCGCTGGTGTATGCAGAGAAAGCTGATGACAATGAATATCATGTCTCTTGTACCATTCTCAAGATGTAAAAGTTCATGATTAAATATGCACCATTTTTGAGCGGGAGATTTGTAAGACTCTGCAACAAAGGACAATAAAATCAACTGTCGTAAAGGACAGCCCAGTCAACCATGTGTCTCTGAAAAGTAAATTCTGATTGGCACAGGACACCTTTGGGGATGCGGCCAATTTAAGTTCACATATTTCCAAACAGGAAGAAAAGGCTTTCTTCATCTTCTCTTCCTATCTTCTGCCTGCACATGCTTTGTCTGGTCGCTCCACTGACTGCCAGGTCCATGCCATGTGAGGCCCAAGGAAGCTCTGTACTCGACGTCCCAAGAAAGCTCATCACTCTCTATAGTTCACACACCCATGAGAAGGCCTCGCTTCAAAGCTAACCTCATCATTCATACATACAGAGGGCGAAAATTTCGACAGAACAAACTTTCGACCAAGCGCCAAGAACCAAGCAACACAAAGATGCAAGGAAACACAACAAAGACACGCAAGTACATCTCCAATATTGTGCTCAAAGTGCTGGTGTATTAATTAAATAATTTGGGTAACCCGAGAGCAAATTGATATCAAAGCTGTACCTAAACACGAGTCATAATTTTCAATAAGCCATGAGAATAATATCACACCAATAAGTGAATTCCTAACAGTAGAAATTGTGAGCGGATACAACGAAACGTTGTATTACAATTTTAATGGTGGAGAATATATTAAGGCAAATAATCAATTTATTTGTCATTTATCAAATTTATAATGGTTGTTGAACGCAACTAATTCCATTATACATTTAATTACCTAATAATGTACAATAAGGACAGTTTAATTTAGTTCATAGCTCACATATTTCGAGACCCTAAATTACCTTCTAAATATCGCATACCAAATATCCTACAGGTGAAAAATTTCATTTTCTACACCTGCAAAATTGGGTGTTCCAATTTCACCCACTAAATTTAATACAAGAGGTACATCTCTGACTTAACAGTCTCTGCTTGGGCTCTGTTATACCAGTCAAGTTGTTGACGGTTTGGTCAGGAAGGTGCTCTCTTTTTTAATTACAAATAGCTGTGCATTGAAACATTTTCACACATCTATGACAGTTCTCTATTCTGCAAATATATGCTTGCTTTTATCACTTCTAAGCTTCATCTGAAAGTTTTAATGCTTCTAGATTCTGCTCATAGAAGAAACTTGTTTGGAACTGAGAAAATTCCAGTCTCTCCATTGAAAGTGTTCTAAAACCTGTTTAATGCACTTTTTCTAACTTTAAACTTTTATTATGCTGACCACAAAAAGGAAATAGGACAGTATTATGATCTCAGAAGAAAGGCAAAACCGCACTAACCTGAGATATATTGCAATTATGGTTTTGCTGCGGCGTGGTCTGGCATTATCTTGGCTCCCAGAGGGACGGTTTCTATGGTATGTCTACAAATCAGCATTCAGACAAATAAACGGGAGAAACCATAGCAGAGGACACAGGACCCATACTGATTCAAGACTCTTACACATTCTCTAAATTCTTATGCATAAATAAATTATAAGAACTGAGCACTGTGATTACTAAAGAAGGTTACAGCACGATCATGGTTAAACCAGAAAAAGATAAACCTGTGCCTCTCAGGCATCAAGGAGTGTGGAGTGTTCAAGAAAGAGAATCAGAGAAAAAAAAGCACTTGTGTCATCATGACAACTTTTCGACCCATTACGGCAAACCTGACCTTTCCCTTGTGTTGCTCTCCAAGACTGTTGAAGTGTACAGATGTGCCTGCTACTCAACCAGAAATATGCCTCTCGGACAAAGAAAAGGTGTTTCACTACTCAGCTTGACTTAAAGTAAATTATGTTGTAGTAAACAGGAGTAAGATATATTCCACGTTCAGTAAAGTTATGCTCAATTGACCACATTTAAGGCATAAATAAATTTCAACTCATCCCTCCTATTCTTTAAAAAAATAAAATAATCAAAGTTACAGTGAGGCACTTACAAATGGAATTGAATGTGTGTGGGGGGTGGGGGGGTTAAGGGCAGGAATGGAAAGCTTACAATTTTATAAAAGCGCTTACATTCAATCTTCTGTTAAAACTTGTGTAAGATTTTATCACGCTAAAATCATGTTAACACTCACATTGTTAACATCATGTGGCTATACTTTTGAAACAGTGAGTATTTAATTTTTTTTTAAATTGGCCCCATTCATTTCCATTGCAAGTGCCTCACCCACTTTTTTAAAGAACAAATTCATTTTTGTGGTAATCAACATTATGCCAAAAATACTGTTGATTGAGCTTAACTTGAATTTAACCCGGTATATTCCTTTTGAGACAGAGGTGGTCAAGCACATTGACTGTGTCCAAAACCTAAAAAACAAAACCTTTTCATGCACTACAGGGATGTTAGGTGCCTTAAGAGATACCTTCTGACAGGTTGACCCCCACATGTAATCCTTTCAGTCGTCACCCTGCTGCTAAACACTTGTCTGCAGTAGGCATGAAAAGGAGGGGCACTTAAATGGTACATAACTTACTGTGTGTGATCAGGCACACCTGAAGTCAAAGGTGCCCATCACCACTGCTTTTGAAAGGACAGTTTATCCAAAAAAACTCAATCATATTTTTCATTAACTCAATCGTATTTTGTACCAAACCTGTATTACTTTTTTCGTGGAACACAAAAGGAGATGTTTGTGTCATTGTTCACTTTCACTGCATCTTTTTTTTCCGATTCAACAAAAGTGAATGGTCATTCTGCCTAACATCGCCTTTTGATTTACAGAGGAACAGTTACTGTAACAAGGTTGAAATGTCACAGGAGGAGACTGGAACTGGCTGAACATTCAAAATAATATTTAATTTAAAGAAAAAGACGCACAACACAAACACACACATGGCAGCTGCATGTGGCTCTCTCTCTCTCTCCCAAACTGTCGGGTTCTGCTGCACTTAATCCTCTCCTCGGCTGATTAGCCCCAATTGGGTGCCGGGCATGAGTAGTCACAACCCCCCCCCCCCCCCCCCCTCCCCCTCTCTTTACAGTCACCTTTACAAGTGAACCCAAAGACCTTGACTAGGCTAGATCAGGTTTAGTTCAGAAGTGTTTGATAAGAGTTGGAAATAAACTATGCAGGAAAAGAGTAAATTTTGAGGAACTGGATTGAGCACCCTTTTCATAGGAAAACTGAATCTGGCTGCACATCCATAAACCGTGAGAACTCTGGCCTGGGGTATTTGTAACCGGTGAGCTCAGCCGGTGTCATTCCAGCAGAGCACACTCCTGTTTGCTGAGTCATGTGTCCAAGCAGCTGGCTGAATGTATCTGTCAACACTGAATCCATTAACCTGACATGATCCTTGTCTGAAATTTACCAAGACATATTATCTACAGTTGAGTCGAGAGCCTTAAAGCAGACATGGGCACTACCTTAAATTCTCTGAAAAAAATAAATAAATAAATGAAACTTAAAAAACTGAGAGACCAGAGATCTATTAACATTAATTAAAATAAGGTAAATAACATAATCTTTCTCTGTCAGAAGAAACAGGTTAAAGGAATAGCTCACCCAAAAATTAAGATTCCATCATATTTTATTCACCCTCATGTTATTCCAAACCTACGTGACTTAGTTTCTTCAATGGAACTCGAATATTGCCTATTTTTTCCTTGATATGGTTTCTAAAGATTTTCTTATGAATTTGAAACACTCAATCTCTAGTAGGCCTAAATGTTTGTTTATTTATTTATTTATTTATTTATTATCTCCCCAATTTGAAATGCCCAATTCCCAATGTGCTCTAAATCCTCATGGTGGAGTAGTGACTCGCCTCAATCTTGGTGCCGGAGGACGAATCTCAGTTGCCTCCGAGATAAGACTGTTATTCTGTGCATTTTATCACATGGTTTGTTGAGCAGGTTAAGGCACTGCAGAGACATAGAGCGTGTGGAGGCTTCACACTATTCTCTGACACATCCATGCACAACTCACCAGGCGCCCCAGTAAGAGTGAGAACCACACATTATAGTGACCATGAGGAGGTTACCTCATGTGACTCTACCCTTCCTAGCAACCGGGCCAATTTGGTTGCTTAGGAGACCTGGCTGGAGTCACTCACCACACCCTTGATTTGAACTGGCCACTCCAGGGGTGGTAGTCAGCATTGATACTTGCCTGAGCTACTCGGGCCCCCAGGTCTAACTTTAATATTATGAGTTAATATTAGGCTATACTTCAATAATGAAAAGTATTAAGCAAGACATTAAGAAAGCTGAAAGGCAGAGTAACGATGATGTACTGATGGAAACTATGGTTACACTTTCACACATTTCGAAGCAAGGACGACAAAAAGCCATGCATTTCAATGTTCGCCACAGTTAAAACGTCTTAATGGCCCTCCTCTTTTTTCCATATATGAGCAACTGACCGTGTCGTTTGGACTTACCTGTGGCAGGTGTTTCCGGCACCCATTTAAGCGGACCGATCTGACGCACCTGGAACGCCGTTTTCACCTCGCGACAGCTGTGTGCACGCGCACCGGACAGTACCGCGAGCTCCACCGCGAGCACAGTAATAATCCAGCTCACATTCACGCGTGACATGATATATGATAAAAGATCGTTTGCAAAATGTGTATCGCCCGAGCTAGGGGGCAAAAAGAGGACCAAGTCGCTTGTACTGGACTTTCACATGCTGCACCGGCTGTAAACGCGCTGCTGCATCCCGTTGACTGTCACTAAACTCATTCAGCATGTGGGATCATTCAGAAATCTCTCTCTCTCTCTCTCACACACACACACACTCTCTCTTTCTCTCTCTCTCTCTCTCTCTCTCTCTCTCTCACTCAGACACACACTCTCATTCACTCACACACACTCTCTTTCTCTCTCTCCCACTTACTCACACACATTCACTCACTCACTCTGAGATTGACTCAGCAGTTCAGGTAAATTGCTTGCAACATTTTTGTTATTGCCAGATAGAAATTTGATGCAGATGTAACATATTTACCAGACAAACAAAAATAAATGTCTTCTTTGGTATATAATTGGCAGACTATTTCAAAAAATAAAAAAATAAGTTATTTTTTTTGGCATATTGACCCATGGAAATAATGTAATTTATGGACATATCAAAGTTCTAATATCTAGCACCATCATATATATGTGCATAGTAGCCTAATGTGTTTGTTTGTTTGTCTGTTTGTTTTGGACATAGTAGTACTATTGTAGCCCTATACATGCTCTCCCTATACCTAATGTAAACTGTGTACCTCAGATTAAATCTGTGTACTTCAGGGGTAAACAAATAGAGGTGGAACTAATATACACAGATACAATTCAATAAAAAAGGTCAATTAAAATATGGGGAATGCAAGTGGAAATAAAATAATTCTAGATCAAATGTTGGATTGCATCAATGGTGCATAAAATAATAAAATAAAAACAAAAAATAAATACGATTTACAAATCAACTAAACAATAATGAATAAACCCATATCAGATTTAAGTGGGTTAACCAGATATCCATACTTTACTGTAAGTACAAAAAAAGGAAAGTCATCTGGAGGTGTGCAGGGTACAAGCTTTTTTTCTGGACACAAAATGTACCAAGGTCAAACATTTGTATTTATTTTTATTGAATATTGATGGAGCAATATCATTTATGTGGGAAAAAAAATATAATAATTACGGATGGTTGTATCAATTAAAATTCAGTAAAAAATAATAATAAAAAAAAAAAAAGGTTAACACACTTGGTTAAAAGGCCCCTAGTGGGTTTAAAGTGATATTGTGGATACTGAGACAATCATTATAGGGGTCAATTTTATCCAAAGCGACTTACAGTGCACTTATTACAGGGACAATCCCCCCCTGGAGTTATAGGGAGCAACCTGGAGTTAAGTGTCTTGCTCAAGGACACAATGGTGGTGGCTGTGGGGATCAAACCAGCAACTTTCTGCTTACCAGTTCAGTGCTTTAGCCCACTACGCCACCACCACATTATCTAATGCAAATAAGTTTGAGACAAGAATGCTTTTTGAGTGACAAATTAAGATGATGCTTACTCAAAAAAACAACTATGGAAAAAAGTTAACCATTTCCAGTTCATTTCAATTTGACATTTTATTACAGTTCAATTATTCTATACACAAACTAATCTGTATTATGTTTGGATGAGTCAGTGTGAGCCCACTTTTTCATTTAAGATCTATTCCCCCCACTTAAGAAAAACAATGTGTTAAATTAGAGCCTTTAGTCCCTACAACAGGGGTGCTTTTCACCCCCAAATACTGTCCTTACACTTATTGGACAGTTATTGAAAATTTTTAATGACCGTAAACAAAACTGAAAATGATAAATTAGTATTTTGTTTGAAAGGGATGTTCATTAGCTACATACATTTGCAACTTTTAAAAATAAATAAATAATCAAATTGCCTCAAAATCAACTTATAGACACCACACGCAAATATCTCGTGGAACGGAATGGAAACTGTTGTGGTAGTTTTTGTTGCTATTTAGTGTTTGGGGAGAAAGTAATATCAAAGGATCCTTTAAATCCGTTGTGCCCTGTAGTTCGCACTGTTGATACTGTTTTAATAGAAGATTCAGAAAAGTAACCAGAAGTGTTTAACTAAATTGCTGAACTGTCAAATGTGCAACCTGCCCCGTGAGAGGCTCGTACTCACGACCTTCAGATTATGAGACTGACGCGCTAACGAGGCTGATGTCGAGAGGGCGGGAGCATTTGTACGATGCTTCTGATTGGCTGATGAACACTGCTAATTATATGTCGGCTATTGTCATTGGTTGTTAATGTTTCCGAAAAGCTTAAACCCCATTTTTTTTAGTCACAGGCATGTAAGTCTTTGTCAGAGGTTGCGATGTTTTTTTGTTTGTTTTTTTGTGGTGAGTTGTCTCCCTCTGGTGGACTGCCAGTTTGTTCAATCCAACTCAAGTCAAATTATTTCAATGCATGCACTTATAAAGTTATCTAATATAAGGTTATGTATGAAATGCGCAAGAATAGAGCATGCAGCATTTGCTGTTAGATAGATAAAACTGTTATCTATACAAGCTCCATAACAACACACAGTTAAGTTTTAAACTTTTCAAGGAGAAAAGTTGCCTTAATATATTTTCATTTTCACAATATTTTTACATTCTAATTTATTTATTTATTTAACCTTTATTTAACCAGGAGAATCCCATTGAGATTAAAAACCTCTTTTACAAGGGTGACCTGGCCAAGACAGGCAGCAGTACAAACACATAGGCACAGACGAAAAACACAAAAGATTAATAACTAACATTTCATATAATCATTTAAAATAATTTTACAGTCTAAGAGCATTTACATATTAAGGCATCTGCCTCTAAATTTTTCATTTTGGATTTAAATGCATTTAGCGAGATTAATTCATTGAGTTTCAAGTCCTTTTGCAACATATTCCATGACGAAGGTGCAGAATACAGAAATGCCTTCTTTCCCGTTTCCGTACGGGCCTTTGGCACAGAAAGCATAAAGAAGTCCTGAGAACGCAAAGAGTGTCGCCCATTTCTTTTCTGTATGATATGATCGCATAAGATAGCTTGGCAGCAGACCAAGAATTGCCTTATATATAACAGTGTACAAATGACTTATAATTTACATATCTATATTCTCTCTCCCTCTCTCTCTCTCTCTCTCTCTCTCTCTCTCTCTCTCTCTCTCTCTCTCTCTCTCTCTCTATATATATATATATATATATATATATATATATATATATATATATATATATATATGCCTTGTGAAATAAAATGTAAACAGTCTGTGAACATGTTTATATGACCATTTAACCATGGATTAAAATAAATCGTATTATTGAAGAGCAACTAAAATTACAAAAACAATTGCTCATTTCACATTTTATTTATATGAGCTGTTTGTACAACAAGTCTTGTAGTCCTACACTTTCAAACTAGATTTAACAAGAAAGGCCTCAAAATAATTCATACTGCTCAGAAGTTAAATGGTCACTAACGTTTCAGCATATTATAAATCCTTATTATTATGTTTTATATACTCCAGCCTTGACCCTCCCTTCCCCACAGCCCAGTAGGTGAAGATGGTCACATCAGGCTTCATTAGGGATTTTTGTGGTCAAATACAATCCACGATCCCTGAATTTATAATGAGGATAGAAACACAGGGACATAATATGAATTATAAACATTAATATTAAGATCTCTGTTAGTCTATACTCTAATAAATTCACAGCTTGTTGTTGAGTATGCCTTTATGTGTGTACGTTTATTTTATTGTTGTATCACATAGAATTGTATCTGTATTTGTGTTGTTGTCTGACTAATGCCTTACAAACTGTTTGTTGGAAACATTTGCCTCACACTGAACAGGAAGGGCCATTTGAAGAGCAAAAGCAGTTAAAAACCCTCTTACACAGAAAGTCCTCATCATCATACCAGTGCTTGTCTCTGGCTGAATCCAAGATCCTTGTGTCACAAAATGCCCATATAAATAATAAAAGTAAAAAAAGACTATAAATATTATTTTTGAATAAATCATATGACGTTATATTAAAGTACATAACCATTTAGTGAATTTACAGAATACTATTTTTCTTATTGTGCTTAAAATAACTAATGATTTATTTTTAAGTCAAATAAATGTGTAAAGTCAGAGGGCAGAAATACAGTCAGAGAACACTAATGGTAAATCACGCTCACAAGTCTCTCCACTCTTACTCTATTTTGCACTTTACTGTATTGTATTATATTGTTGCAGTCACTTACACTGCATGTTTCACACTCTGTACATTGTATTGTCCATTTAAATGTTGTGAGGTGTTGTTTTTGTGTTTTATATAGCCTCACATTGTGTATTTGGGAGTAATGAGAGCATTTCCCAAAGACTCTTCCTAAATTGTATTTCTTTGCGAATGCAATTATCTGCATTATTGTCTTATTTTTCACTCCATTGTTTTTCTTTTTTTTGTTTATTTTTTTTTTTTTTGCTAGAAATTACACAGTGCTTAATGTCATGATTTAATCCTCTCCCTGGCAACAGGTCAACTGAACATTTTGAACATTTTGCCTGACATGAGGATCAAGCTCTGCTGGAATCTGATGTACATTGACTGCAGACCAAGACCTGACACATTTGACTCATACTGCATGTGCTACTGAAAATTACATGTTACTGTGTCCGTTCATTATTTTGTTTTTTAATAGCAGTGTGAGAGAGAGAGAGAGAGAGAGAGAGAGAGAGAGAATTACAAAAAAAAAATTAGAATAAAATAATATAATGTTTTATATCATAGAAGAGAGGATTTAAAGAAACAAATGACTCAGAGGAGGCAGGTTACTCAATAAAGACATAATTATATCCAAAACCATACCTGTATGATGCTAGATCGTATGCCAGTAACAGTAGCAGGCAGACAGCAAAAGATGTAAAACAACACAAGTCAGACCCTTTTAATGCCATCGCCATGCAACAGTTGACTGATAGGGAAATCAGGCATGGGTCGTGTTTCCTGATAACGTTGCAAATTATGCAGTTAAGTTTAGTTTATGATGTAGTAACGCCTGTTTCTCAAACCAGCACGCAGATCGGTTGTAATAAAGATTAATTTAAGTGCTTCATTTCAGGAGCTGTCCAGTCCAAAGGTGCTGATCACTTTGATCATGCCAGTATGTCTTCTTGTCTTGAGGAGTTCCCAATTCCCTCTGATCGTTGTTCCCACCTGTTCCATGTTATGTTTTTAGTTCCCATTTGTGTATAGAGCCCTTATGTTTCCTTTAGTGTTTGTCGGTTTGTGTTCTTTTGTAAGCGTGCCAGTGTATGAATGTTACATTCAAAGTTATCCAGCAAATTGCTGTTATGTTTGATTTCCATTTTGTTCAAGTGCTTTATTTTCATCATTGTTTCTTCTTCATCTGAGTTCCATAATAAATAGTTCTGCATTTTTATCCACACACACTCTTGTCTTGTCCTTCCCAGTAGCGGCAAGTGGATTCAAATGACTTAGTCCACCTTTAAGTTAAATATAAATGGTCTGATTATCACATAATGGGAACATTCTCATCAGAAGCAGATCATTCTAGGCTAACTAGTCATTTCAACATTTTGCTAATCTTTCTTTGCCATCCATGCCAGAGATGATGACATCTAATTATTTTCACAGCATTAGAACAGAAATACAGTATGTTTGATTATTATGAAAGAGAAAGTAACATACTGATTAATAAAGCTAAATTTAGATGGGGAAAAATGTCATAGTCAAAAGGCACCACATTAATATCCTGTCTCAAACCTCGCTTAGCTGAACTATCAGAGTCATATAAGACAGATAAAGATAAGTTTTCTGCTGTATGTTTTAGCAAATTACGCTATTACCCATCTATATTGCGTCTCTGCTACCTCCACCACGACTGCAACTCTACGTACAGTAAATCATCAGTAAATATCAATAAATCAGTCCAGGCCTCTTTAGAGGGGGAGTGAGGCGGAAATGAAGCGCGATCAGCACAAGAGATCAGCGTTATTTACATTATTTATTCATTTCTATGAAAGTCAAACTTTTTGAATTGGGAATAAATTACTGAGTGCACCTTTAAATGTCTCATTTTGGCCAAATTCTAAGGTAGCATAATATGTATCCTTCTATTTGAGGATGCTGCTATAGAAGACAGGTACTGAGCGTCTACACAAGAGAGGCGATAGTATCGTAATTTAGATGCTCATAATTATTTCCTCAGTGGAGAGCTTGGGAATGTTCGTTCCTGTTATAACCAGGGTTGGGGAGTAAAACATGAACGGGATTATGTATTTAAAATACAAGTAACTGTATTCCACTACAGTTACAATTTAAATAATTGCTAATTAGAATACAGTTACATTCAAAAAGTATTTTGATCACTGAAGAGATTACTTTGCATTTTATTTTCATTTGTTTAATTTAATATTCAGATGGAAAACATTTATACATATAAATGATGTGATTTGAACAGCAGTGAAACACTTTCTTATGATGAGTTACATTCTTAGGAGCAGACAGAGAAGTAAGTTTGAAGTAAGTTTGGAGCAGAAGAAATAGAAATAAACCTTGTGTAAATTATCAGCTTTATGCCATGTATAAATGCTATTTCTAGCCATTTTGCATGCACGTTACTAGGCATGATCATATTTTTTATCAAGAAAATTCATTTTGGATCATAATTTCTTTTTTTCTATTAAGACATTTGATATTAGGGATAAAATCATATTCTTGATAATCATTTTTGTATTGTTTTCCTGTAAAAATATCTAAAAATCCTCATTACAAGATCAAAGAGATTTATCTTGTTTTAGAAACAACACTGCATCAGATATTTAGGTTTTTCAGAGAATGTATTTTTAACGTGTGTATTTTGTCTTACTGTACTGGCAGAGTTTTTATAGTCAAAACAAATGAAAAAATCTACCAGTGCTGAAGAAGTGATACAAAGCATTTATAATACATTACTGACCTTGAGTAATCTAATAGAATATGTTACAAATTAAATTTTACTGCATGTATTCAGTAATCTGTAGTGGAATACTTTTCAAATGTAACACTCCCAACCCTGTTATAACAAAGTCTTATTAGGCAAGTTATGTCAATCAGTGGACATTTTTGGGATGCTCTCGGGCAGCTATTTTCTATGTACAGTAACAAGCAGCATACAAGTGCAGCTCCAATCTTCTTGAATGTGAAAAAACAAAATCCCAAATGGGGCTCAAACAACATATTTCAAAAACAGCAGAAAAATCACTTGTATCATTGTGTTCTTTACCTCAGTTTACGCTAAAAACTATTTTCCCTCGCTTGTATAGCTAATGCGCATCCTTGAGTTGTTTGACAGATGATGTCTATTTCTAAAAGGTGATTGGCTCTTGTTGAAAAGGCGGAGCTTAGCCCCTGAAATGTGCTAAGATAACTTGTTGTGGGTGCTAAAGTATGCATCCATGAGGGATTTGAGTCTCAAATCAGTCACATTCCTGACAAGCCATCACTGGAGAACTGACTCAGTGAGTGACTTTACACTCCTTTGATAAAACAGACAAAAAGGACTATGATGATGAAGATGATGATGAAGACAATGATGAATGGGATTGGAACAATTTAGGAGTAGTAGACTTCACCAAGCACTACACTGCAATGACAACTGGGAATTCTCAGCAGGCTAACTGACAAAGTTCTCATAATAAATCCTTAAAAATGTCCACTCCCTTAGACAAGGTCCTGAGAAAATTGAAAACAAAATAAACCTGGATAAATTGAGCTATGCAGATTCTGTAATCCATAAAGTCACTGTGTTGCAAAAACAGAAGGAAGCAGACACTTTTTGAGTAATGGACTGTAAAGGGATTAATGGAAAGGAGGAGGCGAGAACCGGCTTGACAATATAAATGATATTTAAATAAGAACTTAAACCAAAAGACACAAACACACACATGTGATGGACCAACCCGATATCGGATGGACAGCTGCCCGTAAATGCTCTCTCTCTCTTGCACCACCATCCGCAGTCGGCCTTTATCACTCTTGGAGGCTTGATTAGCCTGACAAGGGTCCGGGTGTGTAGAATCGTGACCCGGCCCTCCGCCCTGTCACATCCCCCATATCCACATATCCAATAAGTGAATACAGAAACACTCTCATTGTGGAATAAGTGGAGCCGGAGGTCTTTAAAGGAAACACCCTGGTGTTACATCTTAAATGCAGATATATTTAATGCGTTATAGCTTTATTAAAGTTCAAATAATATGGAGGCAGGTCTTGTAGTTAACCACAAACTCTGAAACTTGGCATTTCTCTGTGCGGTCAGTGCCTCTTCTGTGAGCTGCGTGAATGTCCCAATCTAAAGGGGAGAGATTGAAACTGCTCCCGGCTGAGAGACACACTGTCACGGGGATGCTCGTCCCTCGAGCCCGCACTTAGCCTACTTTAGCCTACTAGATTATAACGCGATGGCTCACGACTTATTGAATCATTATATATGTGTCACTGTGCATTTCTTATCATGAAGAAAATGGCAATACGCAGCTTTATTATTAAGAGTTAGTATTTTTGTGCAACACTTAGGCTACTGTATTTGCACTGAATTGGAAATGATGATCATTTCGAAAAATACAATGAATTACAAGGCTGTAGAGAACAGTGCACTATTGCAGACTTACTGTTTATACTGAGGTTTTAATTACATTATTTTAATAGTCAGTCGTGAACTAAAGTGGGCCGGTCTAAGGCATGAAACTTCAGGGCTGAAAATGAGTCCCACTAACCCAGCAAACATGCTCCTTTGGGGCCTGAATGCATGGGGCCCTTGCGGGCAGCCCACTGTGGGCCCAGATACCAGCGTGAAATGCGGGGCACGTGTGGGCCCCACATTTGGGACCCAGGTGGGGCCCCAGTGGGACAGCCCAAAGTGTGGGCTGACTGTGGGCAGGCCCACAGTAAGTAGAGTGGGCCCCCATTGGGGCCAGTTGTGGGCCCACAGCAAACCCTTATAGGGGCCCATGTGTGGCCATTGTGGGCCCAAATACCGGCGTGAAATCTGGGGCACGTGTGGGCCCCACACTATGGGGTCCAGGTGGGGCCCTAGTGGGACAGCCCAAAGTGTGCTCAATTTGTAATCTTATGTAAGAATTAGAGCGGGCCCTCATGTGGGCTGGATGTGGGTACACTGTACGGTGCAGGTGCAAAGTTTGTGCGCACAGAGTGTAGGTACACCCATATTACTATATGCATAACAATTGCGCTTGTTAGCAGCAATAACTCGAGGGTCATGTTTTTTTTTTTTTTTAATAATTTATTTACAGACAATAATAATTATAATTAATAATAATATAGTTTAAAACAGCAATAACCACAAAAACAGAAACACAGAACACTTAAAACACGTCAAAGTAAATTAAAAACCAATCCCCTCAGGGACACCAGTAGGTATTTCTGCAGTTCTGGCCTTTCCTTGCCTTCCCCCATCTCTGTCCCTGGCATTACAGAGCCATGTTTTTATAGAGGCTTCCACCTCACATGCAGTGGCTTGACTGCTTCACAGCATCTAAATGAGAAAGGATCAATTTAAATACAAATGTTAAAAACAAAATAAGAATAAAAAAAAAACATAATTTACATTTATGAAACGCATAGTCATGTTTCGTAAATAATTAGTTAATCATTTACTAATCACTTGTAAATGACTTTTAACGAAAATTACAAAACATACATAAAATGTTAGCATAACTTGCTAATCATTTATGAATGTTTTTTTAAATTATTAGTTCATCATTAACTAACCACTTATAAATGACTTACAACTGAACGTTATTATAAAGTGTTACCGTTTATTGGTATAGAAAATTAGACTAATGGATCAGCATTGAGATTACACAGTGAATGAGTAAATTAATTTGTTAAGAAAAAATATATACTATGTAAGTCAATTGGACCAATTACCTGTTTGGTTACTGACATTCTTCAAATTATCTTCTTTAGTGTTCTTTAGCAGAAGAAAGAAATTCATAGTTTGAAACAACTTGAGGGTGAGTATATGATGACAAAATTTTCAGTGAACATCCTAATAATTAAGTTATTAATTATCACGCGCTTCATGCAGTCAAACCAGTGAGAGAACCGCGCTTTCCTTTTTGTCAATTTGACCAGTTAGCCTATTCTCCATTCACGCGAATGTCCAAATGACGTCACACATGTATAACGACATTAACGGTTATTGACGGGGCTGAGGTGTAGACGGTAGCGAAACCCGTATACATGAACATTATAGTTGGTAAAAGGTAGTCCGTCAATTGATAATTCATTGGGTTTTATATGTGAAAGGCGGGGCTGATATTATTATTATTATTATTAATGTGTTTGAAACAGCCTGAGAAAAATCCCTTTTTTCCCTCAGACCGCCTGTCCTTTTTTAATAATTCAAGATTTGATATACGTTTTCTGTATACTTTTAATTGGCATTGATATTTGTATTTGAGTTATAAGTTTTAAACGTTAGTTGAATAAAATAGTTTAAAAAAAGTACTTTACCTCAGGAAACCTCTCATTCAGGATGTCCACAGATGGAGTCGTCGCAGTGTTGCCAGATTAGAAATGTCGAAGTATCGTACCAAAACCTCAAAATTATCGTTTTTTTTTTAATTATCGTACACAAACCAAACGCATAAAATATTGTTATTTTCCAACAATTTTATTTTCCAAATAATTTTACAGCTAATTTGAACAAGCTGTATAATACGCTCACATTAACTGGAGGAAGTCTGAATAACTTTTTTTTTTTCCAACGTGCAAAAGATACGCCGAAAAAAAGTGCACAAAAAAGAAAAAAGTGCACAATTAACACAAAAAAAGATTCAAATTCGATCTCTAAGTCGCTGTCATCATCGGATGCCACATCCACGTGTGTGTGTGTGTGTGTGTGTGTGTGTGTGTGTGTGTGTGTGTGTGTGTGTGTGTGTGTGTGTGTGTGTGTGTGTGTGTGTGTACGTGCTTGCGTGCAGGCAGGCGAGCCTGCGAAATGATTCGGGGTCCGAGAGAGAAGCGGTAGGATGTGTGTTTGGACGAACGACTGAAAACTCTGAAATTATCGTACATTATGGGATTTTTTTCATTACTGATCGTACATCGTACAGAGGTCAAAATTATCGTACAAATACGATAATTATCGTACATCTGGCAACACTGAGTCGTCGTGCTGTGCACGTGATTGCCGTTGATCAGAGCTTTTATACCGGTTCTTTCGCAGGCCTTGCACGCGAGGTGTAAAGTTGCAAAGTATATTTTTAAACATTTTTTATTAATGTAATTTAATATAATGTTATAATATAAAGTTATTATGAGATATGTTTGGTAATTGTACCTGAATGAATTTAAAATTAATTTGCTATATTTCAGATCAATATTTGTTTTCCTTAAAATTTTAATTAACTCTAACTTTATTCTCATCTGAATTATAAATAATTTATTTCTCTATAAAATAATACTACCATTAAAAACACGTTTTATTTTATTGTTTAATCAATGTAGAATGTGTAAATTAAAAAAACAGATTAGTGCTCTGTATGAGGGCAAGAAATGAAAACCAATGAAATATGATAAATGTCCAAAAAATGGCACCCGCAGACTGTTTATAAATGGTTGGATAAATATGTTTTGCTTTTAAACAGTGTGTGTGTGTGTGTGTGTGTGTGTGTGTGTGAGAGAGAGAGAGAGATTTTGGTTGGGTGACAGTTGTAAGTTACAGTTTGACAAGTTTACAGTTTGACAAAAGCACAATGTTGTGTTTTATTGCGAGTGTACACAAATATAAGTAAACACTTTAAAGTTTGAATGATGTCCTGTATGAACAAAATGACGGAGTAGGCTATGTTTTTATGTTTCCACTGTTCGATCGCGCCCGCGCCTCTCTCTCTCTCTCTCACACACACACACACACACACACACACACACACACACACACACACACACACACACACACACACACACATTGCAATCTTGACATCGCAGCCTGTTCATTATAGCCACAAAGCTATATACTGTATTACTTATAATTTTTCTTTTTCTTTTTCAGTTTCAGAAATATAATATGATATATCAGAAATATATGATTCATCAGTGATGTATTTATTAGTAGCCTATCAACAATATATAATTTTATTATAATAAATATACACCACTGATGAATACCAAAACAAATCAGTAAACCATTTATATTGTTTTATTGTGACAAGTTAATTTTATTTAATTAATACGGTAACACTTTCTATGCAGTCAATGCTTATAATGAATTATAGCTCCATTTATACTTATTTATGAGCAATATTAGGCCTACTATTCTATAAATATATTTATAAAGACTCATTAAGACCTATTGCATTACAATAGTTACATTTATATTATTTTTTATAATTCCTTATAAGTCACACATTTGTTATTTCAATGCACATGCTCATAGTCCATTATGTGCAGTTTTAGTTAATTATGGACTGTTGAATGAAATAACATGACATTTCACAGGATCGTTAAATAGTTTGATTAAGCTTCTAATCTTAAAACAATGAATGTTAAACAATTTACTGTTATGGTGGATTGCCCACAGTAAACCCTCATGGGGGCCCCATAGTGAAAAACAGCTATGGGCCCCGCATGGGCTAACCCACTGGGGGCCCGTGTGGGTTTTCTGTGGGCAAACCCACAGTGGGTTGCCCACAGTAAACCCTCATGGGGGCCCAAATGGGCAAAACTGCTATGGGCCCCACATGGGCTAACCCACTAGGGGCCCTTGAGGGGTTGCCCTCAGAAAGCCCACATGGGGCCCCAAAGGGTTTACCCTTGCCCACACTGTCCCACATAAAACCCACACTTACCCACAGTGGGCCCGCACTGGCAAGTTTGCTGGGTTGCCCTGCTGTGTTCTATTCAGAAGTAATCATCCCTGTGCACTTCCTAGACTTTACCATCCACTGTGAGGTGCGGGGCTCAAAAATAATGGTAAATCGGAACTCACTTTTGAAGTAATTTGCCATTTAGCAGGAAATGTTCAAGGAACAAAAGAATCAGACATAATTTTGCAGACATAAGAAGCATATTTCTTTCGCTAGTTTTATGCATTTTTTTTCCTTCATTTAAAATAACATTTTGTAAATCTGTAAAAAAGGATAATTTCTGTGCGCTACAGCCAAGAGACTTTTATATTTTGCTAAGAAATGGTGACTCTGTTAAAATTGCCTTAACAAAAGGTAAGATCAATAAAAATAACTAATTGCTCAATGCAAAATCTATAGGTGACATGACAAGCAGTGACAGCAGTGTGCTATACGTCCTAAACAAAATACCTTTCCATAAAGTAACTGAAATATTTAGAAAGAAAATACACTTTTATTTGTGACAGCTACAATAAGGTTCCATTTGTTAATGTTAAAAATTGCATTAAGTTCACTCAAAAAAATTTAAGATTATGCATTTCAATTTTGTTTTGAAAAAAATACAGTTCAATTACATGAAATAATGAAATGCGTAAATCTTAACATTATTATTTTTTGAGTGTATCATTATCCAACAATTAATATTATATATGAATAGGCCTATTCTATTTCAGCATTTATTAATCTTGGTTAATGTAAGTTTATAAGAATTTAATTGTTAATTGAAGTTGCAACCTTAATGTAAAGTGTTAACACCATTTTAAACAAATATTATTTATTTTATAATTGTTATACTTTAAATTTTTTGTGACATTATCAATCTCAATATAAACACAGTATCAATATCAATTGAGTATGAACATCTTAAATATTAATTCTTAAATATTAAATATTAATTCTTATAACATAAAAATTATATTATACTTTATATGACTTGTGTATTATGTATATATACACAGCATTTTGATTAAAATCCAATGAATGAAGGCAGATTAGTACCATCTGGTGGAAAGAAGTTAAGAAAACCACATGTAATACTATACCTCTGATGGAGGTGACTGGTAGCTGTATCTATTTTGCATAATGTGCCACATCTGTTGGCTATAACCAAATGGCAACTGACGATGAGCTGTACATATCTATGCCAGTGTGTTTTAGAGTGAATTTATGGTTTTCACTTCAGATTATACCATATCTCAACAGTATGTCCAGTGTGGCAAGTGTCCCACAGATAAACTGTAATTCATGTATGCCATTACCGTTTGGGCAGAGCAGACAGTGCATGGTTTATTATGCGTATCTATTATGACGTATCTTGAACCAAATATGGAAGAGTGCAATTAACATTAGTTTCTTGAAGAGGTCGTTGAGGATCTTCTGAGTACTTTGGTGGTGGTGGTAATGGTTCTAGGCATGTAACACTAAAGTGATGGGTTTCATTGTTTTATGTAGGTACACTCTGACTCTAACCAAAGTGACTTTCTTATCATGAAAGAACTTCCCAATTTTAGAAATTGGAATGTCAAATAAAGAAAATGGCAATACTGCATTTCAGCAATGTACAAATAGGCCTATTTTTATTATTATATTACAATAATCCATATTAGGAAATCCATATACAAGTCCGACCCCTTTTAACACCATCGCCATGCAACGGTTGACTGATAGGGAAATCAGATAATGTATAACAAATCAAGTTTTACATTCATCTTAACTAACATCCCTTGTTAGTTTATGATGGAGTATTGCCCGTTTCTCAAACCAGCACGCAAATCGCTCGTAATAAAGTTAAATTTAAGTGCTTCGTTACAGGAGCTGTCCAGTCCAAATGTGTTGATCACTTTGGTCATGGCAGTATGTCTTCTTGTCTTCAGGAGTTTATCTTCTCAATATTAAAATAATGTGGAAATACTAACAAACATTGAAGTTGTCTGCAACCTTGTCGAGGCATCACATTTAATTAAAGAAATAATGGTGGCTTTAGTAAGACGGAGTTTCAAATGGTCTATTGATTCTAAATCATTGAGATTAATGAAATTCACGCAATAAATGCATGTAACGTAAATGAATGCTATGTGAATCATAAGGGGCTCTCATTTAGCCTAAAGTTATGTTACTTTGACTGGAAACTGAACAAATGCACATAACAGTATTAAAATGACAGACATCAGTATTGAACTACTCATGCACCTCAGTATCTAAATATTAATAGATCATCTGGTTAGAGTTCAAGGCACTGTGTATTTGTAACCTTACTCAGGGCCAGTCCAGGCACTGTTGGCGCCCTATGCAACATTTTTGATTGGCGCACCCTATTAATGCAAGTTAAAATAGGTTTAAAGCTCTCCTTAATTTATGAACGTTTTTACAATCTATGTAGATAACGATGATTTTGGGAATCACGTCTCCCTGTCTACACCGGACGAGAGCGGAGCGGCACATTGCGTCAGAAGCAACAGAACCTCATTACAATCATTGGCACAAGCCCATGAGGCTCCATTCCCTAATCCCCTGCCAGTTCCATCCCAGTATCCTGATCCTCAGCCAGTTCCATTCCTGTAGCTGCCTCCCAAACCTCCGGACCCTGCTCCCTTCCTGGGTCGCCTCCCAAACCTTCAGACCCCACTCCATTCCTGGAGCCTCCTGATCGTCTGCCAACTCCTCCTTAGTCTCATAATCATCCTCCGGATCCTTCCTGGTCTGCATGACCCTGCCCTCCATCCATCCGTCATTGTGTTCCAGGAATCACCCTTCTGTCTGAGTCTGAACCTTTTTTATCATCTTTCTGTATTTTGATACGTTTGCTGAAGGTTTTTATCCCGAACTACATGCCTTTCCCCCTTCGTGCACCATCGAGACATCCTCATCACAGACACCTGTTCCCAATTCCCTCTGATCGTTGTTCCTTGTTATGTTTTTAAAACTGGGAAAGGCAAGGCACACTCACAAAACTTTTCTGAGCACTGAACCAAAACACCAATTTTAAGTTGACCTCTTCAGAATTAGAAAGTTCTAATTACTTTCTTATCATTTTTTTAATATAACATTTTTAGGTTATTAATTACTCTAAATCCTCTTCTGTTTATTGTCCTTTTGATCTGTAATTCAAATAGAGTCTTAAATGACTTTTCTCCTACTCAGCTCTCCTATGTAGCTGTCCTACCTGGTTCTCCAGAGTGGTTTACTCTATTTAAAGCTCCAATATTCCAACTGAAATTCTTAAAATGGCTTCTTACTATATTAAAGCTCCAGTATAGTTCTGTTCTAATGAAATTCAAACTGAAATTCTTTAAATAGATTCATCCTATATTAAAGATCAAGTAATGATACAAATGATTGGGAGAAATACAGAAGAAATAAAATAATAACAATTTATTTACCAAGTAATAATACATTCAAACAATCCAATTAAAACAATAAATCAAACTCAAAAACTATCAATAAACCAAACATAATAATATAATTATAGTTTCATTACATTCAAATATTTCCCAAACATAAGAAATTCAAATTGCAATTACCTGGTAGACTACACACACGGTTTTCTGTGTGGGTAAATCTGGCTGTAGAGAGACCCTGATTACTTTGTCATCTCTCCTTAAATACCAAGTAATTCTATTGTTATTTCAGATGGGTATGTTTGATGTTATCCAGGATGTGTATGTTTGATGTTATCCAGGTTTTGGTTAACAATTTAAGGGTTTGAAGGTGGACCTTTGAAACTTGTGATTGATTAGGTCTTTTGATGTTTGATGACCCCCATTCCATCACACCTTCTGCAGGCCATCTCTCCGTCCATCCTACCTGCACTTACACACATAATTAACACATCTCTTCTTGCAGGCACTTTTCCCACTACATTTAAGCAGGCTTGAGTAACTGAAACTAAGCTGAAAAATCCTGCACTTAACCCCACACAGATAGATCACTACAGACCAGTCTCTCTCATCCCATTCATGGCGAAAACACTTGAAAGGGCAGTTTTCAATCAGATCTCTGCCTATCTCTCACAGAACAAGCTGCTGGATAACAATCAGTCAGGCTTCAAAAGTGGACACTCCACTGAGACTACCCTGCTATCTGTCACGGAGTCATTGAGACAAGCAAAAGCTTAATCCAGATCATCCATTCTGATTCTGCTGGACCTTTCTGCAGCCTTTGACACAGTCAACCATCAGATCCTGCTCTCCACCCTCTCTAAACTGGGCATCACCGGAACTGTGCTTGGTTGGTTCAACTCCTATCTCTCAGATAGGTCCTTAGTGGTAGCCTGGAGAGGGAAGGTATCCAAGCCACATCAGTTACTTACTGGAGTACCTCAGGGATCAGTGCTTAGGCCACTTCTCTTCTCCATATACACAACATCATTAGGACCCATCATCCAGTCACATGGTTTCTCTTACCACTGCTACGCTGATGACACGCAACTCTACTTGTCTTTCCAGCCCAACGACACCACAGTGACCGCTCTGTCTGGCAGACATCTCAGCCTGCATGAAGGAACACCATCTGCAACTCAACCCAGCCAAGACTGAACTCCTTGTCTTTCCAGCCAACCCTGCTGTTGAACACAACATCACCATGCAGCTGGGTCCAACTACAGTGTAGCCTTCCAAAACGATCGGAAATCTAGGGGTAACCATTGATGATGAGATAAATTTCAAAGACCACATCTCAAGGACTGCAAGATCATGTAGATTTACACTCTACAATATCAGGAAGATAAGACCTTTCCTCTCTGAACATGCCACACAACGGCTTGTTCAGTCACTTGTCATTACTTGACTGGATTACTGTAATGCTCTCATTGCAGGCCTTCCTGCATGTGCTATTAGACCTCTGCAAATGATCCAGAATGCAGCAGCACGTCTGGTCTTTAATGAACCAAAGAGAGCACATGTAACACCACTCTTTGTCTCCCTCCACTGGCTGCCGGTTCATGCACATATTAAATTCAAGGCCCTGATGCTGGCATAAAAAACAGTCACTTGGTCTGCTCCAGCATACCTAAAAACATTTATGCAGAGCTACGTTCACACCAGAAGCCTTGCGGTCGGCTAAGGAATGTCGCCTTGTCGTACCAAAACAAAAAGGCACCAAAACACTTTCCCAGACTTTCAGCTTCATCATACCACGTTGGTGGAATGACCTTCCCAACTCAATCCGTGAAGCTGACTCACTCATTATCTTCAAAAAACGGCTAAAAGTCACTAATAAAAAAATTAATAATTTTTTTTTTACAATTCTTGTTGCACTTAAATCTGTTTTGTATACTATTCTGATGATAGTGAAACTTTGCCAAATGAATAAATGTATATGTAAATGTAAATGTTTCAAAGAATGCATCTAATCTGCATACAGCATCTGGTCTCTGTGAAAGGGGGGGGGGGGGGGGTTATGCCTCTGATAGAATGCAGTATTATACTAAGTTCTTAAATCTTACTTGCGATTTGACTTTGCTGAAAGGAAATGAGAAGGTGTTACCAGTCGCACTGAGACCTCTTGAATGAAACCAAACATGTATGATCAAAAAACCTTTTACATTACAGAACAGGATAAGTTATTAGTTTTAGGTGCCTCTCAAATTACTTGGTGAGAACTCCGTTTTATGGTCCTTGCACTCACTGCAGCCACTCTTTTTTATTTTTTATTTTACCTCAACCCCACTCTTTTTATTTATTGTTTTTTCAGAGCTGAAACGTTACTTATAAACTTCAGTCAGTGGTGGTTGTTGTCGATGGAGGATATAGGCTAAAATGGAAAGCGCAAAGGCGACACTGAAATGCAAGATTAAAGAAAAAGAAAGCTCTTCAAAATGACGTGGCCAAATGTACAAAAAATGAACACTGCTAATTATATGTTGGCTATTGTCATTGGTTGTTAGTATAACATTACATTATGCAACATGCTCTTTTGTTGTGCATTTGATACATAGCCTCATATTAGATAACTTTATTAATTATATGCATTGACATCACATGGCTTGAGTTGGATTGAGCAAAATGAAAAAGTAGGTTGTAAGCTTTTCGGAAACATTAACAACCAATGACAATAGCCCACGTGCCCTGCAGTGTCCCATTAAATCACGTGCAAACTCTGACATTCCTTTACTTTACTATGGTATTCCTATAAAAAATTACTATCCACAAAAAAATACAAATAATTAAAAAAACATGGTGCTCATGGTGCATACTTATGAGATGATACTCACCTGCGAAGACCCACCCTGTTCTGTCATTTTTCTAGAAGGAAAAGCAGAATAGAATATAAGGAATACATTATTTAATATGAGATGACTGAATAGCAAAACTTTCGTGAAACAAGAAAGACTAACCTAACTAAGAAACACTGATTATCAACCGTAGATATAAACAAATGTATAACGGTGACTGATTTCAGAAAAAAAGAAAGAAAAAAAACATACCTTTATAGGTATTTGCCGCTGCCTGCTCGGGAAAATGCTTGTGGAAGTTCCACCAACGGATAGGCGCCCAAACTAGCTCCCGTCATCTTCGTCACCAGAACCAGCCGGCTCATTGGCGAACGAGGGGTCCCCTGAGAGAATGACCGCAGGGAACACCGGGTTATTTTGATCGGCCCAGCTAAGAGAGGCTGCGCCCCGGGAGGGACCCAGGAGCATGTCGTCATCACTGTTTCCCCCCATCAGAGCCACTACCCAGTGCACCGACCTTGAGCCTCCAGCGCCTGAGTTTTTAAGCAGCACCAGGCAGTGGCTAAAGTTTTCCGGAAATTCTAGAGCCTCCTCCGTGTGTTTGAGACCCATGCACACGACACAGAAAGGATGAGGGTCTCTGGCTGCGATGAGGGCACCACACATGGCCGGGCAGGCACGCGATAGGTTGACCCCGGAGGAAGCCGTAGGTTTGTAAAATGCCATATTAGGGCGAAACTCCGGCGTAAAATCCGTGGCACGCAGCTGTAGAGCAGGGGAAGTGGTGAGAGAGAAAGGCGGGCACCCTGGTGGTAGTTTAAGCAACTGAAACAAGACAGTCATGATCTGATCTGAGCGATGTGTCCTCCTGTAGACAAATTAGTGAAAGTCAAATTCCAACCGAGCTGAGAGAAAAACAGAGATCGCGAGAAGCGAATGTTAACTGAGGAGCAGCAGCGCGTGCAGGTCGTTATATGCTCTAAGGTAAGGGGGTGGGTCCTTACCGACCATAGGTCATGCGCTTCTGTCTGTCTAGCCAGACTTGGTGCAATTGGATGCTTCTGCAGAGGTCAGGTACGGATGTCCTTCCCATAGGTGGATCTCGAACACAAGAAGATGAAAGAGAACAAGACAAGGTAGACCCCTTTTAATGCCATCACCATGCAACGGTTGACTGATCAGACATGGGCTAGGTTTCCCGATAACGTTGCAAATCACTTTTTACAATCATCTTAACTAATGTTTCTCGTTAGTTTATGATGGAGTAATGCCTGAGTAAACGCCTTTCAGATAAGTTGCACCAAATTGATGAACTGTCAAAAGTTCGCACTGCCCCGTGTGAGGATCGAACTCACAACCTTCAAATCATGAGATTGACGCACTACCTACTGCGCCAAGGCCAGCACAAGTCCATTGTGGTAAAGCTCCAAGAAAAATACCACAAATTGTCATAGAGATGTGGGTTCAAATCCAGCTCTGGAGTATAAACCTTTATATAATTTTATCAGTTGAAAAATCGTTATGTGATTTTAATCTAGTTTCGTGGCTGATGATACACACTTAAGAAATATTTGTACATTTCTTATTGTTTGTGTCACTATTAAAACGATTGTTACAAATAATGATACATGGACCGGAATAAATGGTGTAACAATTATTCTGGTGTCATTAATATTGGAAAATTTTATTTTTTTATCAGTACTATTTAATTGATGTATGATATCAATGGTGTAACAATACTTTTGGTATATTAATAATACTGGAAAATGCTATTTTTAATCTGTACTATAAATATGTGATTTTATGTTTTAAAATGTCTTGTCTAAGAGCAAACATGTGATTATTGTTTTATTGTACAAGTTGTTTTTTGTCACCACCATTAAAATGCATGCTTTACTATAAATATAGTAAAATTATACAGTAAGTGCAAATATATCTCAATAATAATAAGGTGAGGACAAATACTTTCAAACCTGTTTGAATAAAAATGTGTAATGAAAAAAAAAACATATTACAGGATATTCTCTGTATAATTACAGCAGTGCAGTTTGTAAATAATATATACACTATATAATTAGTAATTACTTATATAATCAAACGCATTAAATAAATGTTACATTATAACAATAATAATATAAAACTGTGCAAATGAGTAATCACCAACTTTAAAATGCTTGATTTGACTGTAGGTATATTTTTGCTCAGAATGTAACATTGTGCCAGTAATTCAGCAGTTTATACTGATAGGTGGTCAGTTAGCCTCTTTCAAAGCAACATTATACTGAAGAATAAATACTGCAGCACGTGCTGCTCGCCCAAAACTGGGATTTTACTTGGCATTTGACATTTTGACATTATATTTGACTTGACACTTGTGCCTCAAGACTTGAAACTGTCTTGGGACTCTGGTAAAGTGGACTCGGTCACACCTCTGATATATTGTTTATTATACAAAAATGTATGTTGTTTTTATATTTTCTGTAGGCTGTGTTTTGCTACTGGCCACAGAAGAATGTCACTGCCAAAGTCAAAAGGTGACAGATAACAGACAAAACACATTGGGCGAAATGTAAATTCTCTGTTTTCATCTTGAGAACTAAGCCAAAAATCACCTTCTAAAAATGCACTCATACTTCCACTGAAATTGTAGAAGTGACTTTGAAGAGAGTAAACTTTGTTCACTCTCCTCAAACTCAGTGATCTCAGTGGAAAAAAAACTTTTTTAGGGGGGGGTTGCTCCTGGGAAGTGGGTCTCTTTGTGGTGGTCAGTTGTTTTGGTATGTCAGCACTTAACTCCAGAACAGAAGGGCATATCTCAAAATCTATTTGGTGGATTGACATGAAATATTTTGACACATTTCATGTTGACAAGAGGATGAAACCTGTAAATGTTGGTGACCCCCATGACCTTCCCTCTATTGTAACTAAAGAACCATATTTTACAGGGGCGCTGTGTTCTTTTAAAGCAGTGTGAAGGAGCCATCTCTGCTCTTCAGGACTATTTTGAGTGTACTGACTGGCACATGTTCAGGGAGGCTGCAACATATGGCGATTCTACCAACTTGGAGGAATACACAGCATCAGTGACCAGTTACATCAGCAAGTGCATTGATGATGTCACTTTCTCCAAGACCATCACCACACGCTCCAACCAGAAGCCGTGGATGACTGCGGAGGTGCGTATGCTGAGGACCCGAGACTCCACCTTCAGAGCAGGTGACAAGGCAGCCCTAAGAACAGCGAGGGCCAAACTGTCCCGGGCCATCAGAGAGGCAAAGTGCGCACACGCCCAGAAAATCCACAGTCACTTCCAGGACAGCGGTGACACGCGGCGCATGTGGCAAGGCATCTAGGACATCACCAACTCTAGGACAACATCAGTTGCCTGTGACAAAGATCCCTCCTTTCCAGATGCGCTGAACGACTTCTATGCTCGGTTTGAAGTGCAGAACAAAAGGTGGCGAAGAAGACCACCCCTTCTCCCAATGACCAGGTGCTCTGTCTTACCACGGCTGATGTGAGGAAAACTCTACATAGAGTCAACCCACAGAAGGCTGCTGGACCAGACAACATTCTGGCAGAGTGCTCAGAGGATGTGCAGAACAGCTGGCAGATGTTCTTACCGACATCTTCAATATCTCTCTGAGCAGCGCTGTCGTTCCAACGTGCTTCAAGGCCACCACCATCGTCCCCATGCCAAAGAAGTCTTCAGTGTACTGCCTCAATGACTACCGTCCCATCACACTCACACCCATCATCATGAAGTGCTTTGAGATGCTCGTCATGAGGCACATTAAGACCCAGCTGCCCCCCTCACTAGACCCACTGCAGTTTGCGTATCGTCCAAACCGTTCAACAGACGACACCATCTCCACCCTCCATCTGGCCTTCACCCACCTAGATAAAAAGGACTCATACGTTTGAATGCTGTTCATAGACTTCAGCTCAGCATTCAACACAATCATTCCCCAGCACCTGATTGGAAAGCTGAACCTGCTGGGCCTGGACACCTCCCTCTGCAACTGGATCCAGGACTTCCTGACTGGGAGTCCTCATTCAGTCCGGATCGGGAACAGCATCTCCACCACCACCACACTGAGCACTGGAGCCCCCCAGGGCTGTGTGCTTAGTCCACTGCTGTTCACTCGGCTGACTCATGACTGTGCAGCAATGCACAGCTCGAACCACATCATCAAGTTCGCCGATGACACGACCGTGGTGGGTCTCATTAGTAAGAATGACGAGTCAGCATACAGAGAGGAGGTGCAGCGGCTAACGGACTGGTGTAGAGCTAACAGCCTGTCTCTAAATGTGGGCAAAACAAAAGGTGATGGTTGTTGACTTTAGGAGAGCACAAAGTGACCGCTCTCTGCTGAACATCGACGGCTCCTCTGTGGAGATCGTCAAGAGCACCAAATTCCTTGGTGTTCACCTGGCGGAGAACCTCACCTGGTCCCTCAACACCAGCTCTATTACCAAGAAAGCCCAGCAGCATCTCTACTTTCTTCGAAGGCTGAGGAAAGCACATCTCCCACCCCTCATCCTCACTACATTCTACAGGGAGACTATTGAGAGCATCCTGAGCAGCTGCATCACTGCCTGGTTTGGGACTTGCACCCTTTCGGATCGCAAAGCCCTGCAGAGGATAGTGATGACAGCCGAGAAGATCATCGGGGTATCTCTTCCCTCCATCAAAGACATTTACAAAAAACACTGCATCCGCAAAGCCACTAGTATTGTGGACGACCCCACACACCCCTCACACAAACTCTTCACCCTTCTGCCATCTGGCAAGAGGTACCGAAGCATTCGGGCCCTCATGGGGGACTGTGTAACAGTTTAACGACATTAAAATCCACTTGACTTGACTTGACTTGAAAAATCACAGTATAGTAGCCCAGCTTATATCACAATGGACTGCTACACCTATATACATGTGGTTAACAGTAAGGTAGCTCATTGTGACAGGCACAAAATTTGTATCAGAATAGACTACCACCTGAATTAAAGGGGACGTATTTTGCCCATTTTGAACTACTTAATTTAAGTCTCAGGTGTTGCCAGACTGTGTCTGTCAAGTTTCAGCTCAAAATAACTTAAAGATTGTTTATTCCACCATACTTTTACAACCATTGGTTTTATGCAATGGCAATGACCACAAGCCCAGTATGATGATGCAGATGATGCTGCCCCAGAACAAGACAGACCCTCCACCTCCAAATTGATCCCGCACCGGAGTACAAGCCTCGGTGTAATGCTCATTCCTTCAATAAAATGCAAGTCTGACCATCAGCCCTGGTGAGACAAGACCATGACTGAATGTGAAGAGCACATTTTGCCAGTCCTGTCTGGTCCAGCGAAGGTGGGTTTGTGCCCATAGGCAATGTTGTTGCCAGTGATGTCTGGTAAGGACCTGCCTTACAACAGGCCTATAAGCCCTCAGTCCAGCCTCTCAGCCAATTGCAGACAGTCGTGAGCACTGATGGAGGGATTGTGCATTCCTGGTGTAACACAGGCAGTTTTAGTTGCCATCCTGTCCCGCAGGTGTGATATTCGTATGTACTGATCCAGTGCTGTTACACGTGGTCCTCTACTTCAAGAATGATCAGCTGTCCTTCCGGTCTCCCTGTAGCGCTTTCTTTAGGTGTCTTGCAGTTCGGACATTGCAATTTATTGCTCTGGCCACATCTGCAGTCCTCATGCCTCTGTGTAGCATACCTAAGGCATGTTCACCCAGATGAGCAGACCCTGCTCATCCTTTGGTGATTTTCAGTCAATAGAAAGGTTTCTTTAGTGTCCCAAGTTTAGGACTAGGACCTTAATTGCCATCTGTCTGTAAGCAGTTAGTGTCTTAACGACCATTCCATAGGTGCATGTTCATTAATTGTTTATGTTTTATTGAACAAGCATGGAAAACATTGTTTAAACCCTTTACAATAAAGATCTGTAAAGTTATTTGGATTTTTACAAAATGCTTTAAAGTAGTGTCCTGGAAGAGGGATGTTCTTTTTTTGCTGGGTTTACCTTCATTGGAGAAGATCTATAGTGATTAATGGCCACAATACTTTGACACCAAAAATTCCTTTTGATATGAAGGGATACAGAATGGTAGCATTTATTAAATGCAGTGAAAGTGCAATAAGGCAGTTGACATTTCAGATAAAGCCACATTTTTAAACCAGTGTAATAAATGTTTGAGTTCCACCCTTCCAATAATAATCTGTGGAATTTGCATGTAGATCTTTAATCTATTGTAGTGACATGTACGCCAATGGAGATACACACAACTTGTACACAAATATTTTTATTGAATTCATAAAGGAAGTGCATCACACACATGGGGAGGAGTATGTAGTCTCCAACTGGTCACCTTAGAGAAAGAGAACAGCAAATGAACTCCTGGTACACAGGGAATCATTGACGGCAATCACATTATTGATAATGCCCTACTTGGTTCATAGTAGTCATAGACTTTGATCACAGCTGTCTTGATATTCTTCATTTGAAAAGCTCTCGTCAGTTGTAGGCTGTAACTCATAGGAATATCTTTTGGAACCTGCAAGACAGACGGACATATGAATATACACGTAAACACATGTGTCTTCACAACCGTCAAAAGCGCCAGTCTCTTACCCCTCTCAAATGCATTATGACATGATCCCCATCAGAATCGACACACTCCACAAGTGGTGCTTATGAATTGGGTGGAGTTCCAAGCTGTGGAGAATTCCCAGATGTGTTATTTTTGCAAGAAAAGTAGATTGGTTGACTGATGTGACAATTGACAAGGCAATTCAAACACTCAAAACCAACCATTGAGGTGTCTGCCGTGAACCCTGATAGGATTTTAATGTCCACGATTGCCATATTGGTATTTGCTTGTGTCCCGCTGTATCTGCAAGAACAAACAAAATCCACATTAATATTTTCTGGGCTCAATTTAAATAATACTTTCCCTAAGGAAGGCCAAAACAAACTTGATTGAGGGCCAAGTAAACATTGCATTACAACAAACCAAGGGCCTTAATTTCACTTCTGAAAATGGGGCAAATTTCCATTATCACAGCTAATATGTGGGGCATGTACAAAATGCATTTTTCCTCTAACCTTATAAAAGAGGACAATCATCCTTTGTCAAATACAAAAAAACAATTTGTTTAAATAATTACACAATCTCTACAGTGCATAATGTTCAGGTTACTGAAACGTTTCCTCATTCACATATTTCAGCTATTAAATGAACATGCTTCCAAATCTAATGCACGGACACGATATCTATTGGTTTACCAAGTCACAGCAGCACAGTAAAGTTTATGAATGTGGAACCTGCATGAATTGACACAATACCTGCAATTCCGCAACAAATGTCAAGCTGTGCAAATGGTATTATTAAAATTGCGCACCCCTGCAATCTGAGTATCTAGTTTCCAAGGTCAAGCCACTCAACACATTTAAAAACCTATAACAACAACTTTCACAGTTTTATTAAAAATAAAGTATAATAGATTCGCCCTAATAGATTTAATATGTGTCTATACAAATTACCGGTTAGTGCTACTGCGTAAAAAAAAAACACATCATTTTGGTTAGGATGATGTTGCATTTTAAAAAATTATCATGTGTATTATTTGTCTCTTTACCTCATCAGTGCAGTGCTGTTTATAATGTAGTGGCTGTCTAGCAGTTTCAGAGGTTAGACTTCCTCATGTCAAGGACTGTTTGTTGGTGACGTCAAGTGATGTCACTGTTCCGTGAACATTTCCTACTTGTCAAAACAGAGTCCATATATCAGAGACGGGCTACTTCTATTAAAATTAATGGAAGAAATTGGAATGGCCAACAGTCAATGAAAAAAATACAGCCTCATCACTGCTGCCTTTAAACACAGAGCGTCACAGGCATCTTCACGGGTCCAGGGGCTGGTTATGCTATACATAAGTTAAAACTTAGCCTAGTTGTGGCATAAATGAGCACTAAGTCACAATTTATGCACTATTAAATATTTGAGTGTTGTACCATTAAGCTTAGGTAGAAGGCAACCCTGATATACGTTTTAAACTAAATAGTTTACGTATAAACTAAATATTTATGGAAGCCTCCAACCAGTAGTAACAGTTGGAATAAAAAAGCAGACTAATATTTTAAAACATCAGTGAGCTCATGTTTTGCATGACAAGTTTCAGTCCTTTCGACATGTATGATGGTGATATTTACACTCGTTTACATTTACCAGAGAGAAAACAAAAACTTTTAAGCGGCTTTTAAACCGATCTAATGGTGCAGTTTTTAGGGTGTGTCACCCAGTTTCAAGTTTCAACACATTCAACACATTCAAAATATATATAGGATATTAAAATGGATAAATGTCTATTTTTCCAGCCTGCTGTATTAGTATTTATTTATCACCCCTTATTTATTTTAGATACAGTTCCTATATATTGTTATTTAAAAAGGTAAAATATACTATTTATCAAATCTAATTTTAATACATATCATATTTTAATGGGTATATAATTTTTTACAGCTGACAGTTACGTGAACAAACAAGGTTTGAACATCAGCTGTAATAAGATCAAATTGAAATTCACAGCTTTTTAACAGTTCTGTGTACAAATTTGAAGGCTGTTTATTGGATCATATTATGCAACTACGCATTACTTTACGGAAAGTTTACAACCTTCTAGTTAAGTCTTGCCTTAGGAACAGATGTTGCAGCCAAATTAAGCACTGAATTAGTTGCAAACTAACTAGTAGTTACTGAAACCTTAAGCTGCGTTCACTCTGCCAGCTACTTTATTGCTGCATGTCACCAGTGGCTGGCGGTTAGGTCGCTGGTGGTGTGTATGGAGAGTCTAAACAGCACTGTTTCTTTACAATTAATATTATTATTAAAATATTAGGATCATGTGAGCTATACCATCTTCTCTTGTATCAGCTGTCGCTCATGAAAGTCGCTCTTCATTTGCATGCCGCCAATGGTCGCCGTCACTCGTGTTGCTGGAAGTCACCAGCTCTCATCTCATTGCTTTAGTGTGAACTTAACATACCAACTTATGTGAGACATTACACACAGCTGGGGGAGTGGAGCACGAGGTCATGGCCGTGCCGCTCGAGTGAAGTCGGCACCACACACGCCTTAGATCAATCAAATTGTACTGCTTATTTGACATATGTTATTTTATTTTAAGCTTGACCAACCATTTTGGAGATTTCTCTCTTTCCCCATTCAAGTAGGTAGGAGCTACACTGTCATGATGCTTGTTTACATAAAAAAAAATAACTACCCAAGAGTGATCCAAAAATGCCTGCCGAGTAGACTGACTTACCTTGAAAATGAGACTTTGTTGAAAGGATCCAGAACTAAGTTTGGACCATTCAAATTCTTTTGTTTGTGATAACATTCTTGAAATGGTCTATAGAGATTTATACTAAAAGGTTTTTGTAGAATTTAAGTGGGTCACATATGTTTTTTGTTATCTGTCGGTGTCCTGAAAATGTATGCTACCTATCAGGATGTGCTACCAATGCTATTTTTGCATAGATTTAGAGGTAGGGTTAGGGCTTAGGCTAATTCTTAGGTTACCTAGGTTTTTAACACATTTCATGCTGTTGTTGTACATACCGACAGGTTCTCCTGTACATCCTGCTGGTAGAACATTCTGAGCATGTAGCACTGATTGTGCTAAGCCTGAATTAATAATGCAAGTCCTAAAGCTCTGGTGATATTATCTCTGGAGCATGCAGATGTGTGCAGCGGTGATCACGTGAAAGCATGCTTCATTTGCCCCACACATATGGGCGTCTGAGATATGAGAGGCATAAATACCATTAAATTTGCTTCAGCAGCGGTTCTGAGTCACCCAACATTCATAGAATTTTCTATGCATAAAACTTCAAAATTTCACCCACCAAAGTGGCTGAAATGAGTGCTGGATTTGATGGTTGGGTGTTAATTTCAATCCCTGTGAATAGAAGACTGGGGATCTATCTGGAATCTCTTTAAAAACATTGATTATTTGGTGGTGATAGTGGTGCAGATTTTTATATTTGCCATGAAAGTTAATGACTGTTGTATGTTTACTGTAGGTCTGAGCACCATGATTGTTCAATATAAAACTTCTGTCATTGACAAATATGAGTGTGTGATGGAGTATATTCTTCCATCTGATGAACGTGTACCAATGGATGCCCATTACATTGAACCAGTGATCTTTCAGAGAACTGAAGAAGAGCAGAATGAGACTTACTTTGATGAACATTTGAGGTCTTTGCACTTTTCTGGAACGAAAATACCACAGCAACTGTTATCAAATGATAAGAATCACACTATCAGAACTGACCAACTGTTCAGTCCTGATTGTCATGGAAATATACCAAAAACTGTGATTCTCTATGGTAACTCTGGATGTGGAAAATCCTTCACATTACAGAAGATCATGTTGGACTGGGCTTCTGGAAAACCTTACTCTGAACACTTTAACATAGTTTTCCTTTTGAAGTATGAAGAGCTGATGTGTATTTCTGAGGAGATGAGCTTGAATGAGCTCTTGAGCTGGAGTAGCAGTTTAACATCAGATCAGATCTCAGAACTACTACAGTACTCACCAGAGAAAGTGCTCTTCTTCATTGATGGCTATGATGAGCTTATATATTATATCACATCAGATGAGTTTACACCTTATTCGGGCATATATTACATGTCATCACACCAGAGAGCCTCATCTATGGATATTCTAAGGAGCCTACTGAGGGGACACCTGAGTCATTTGTGCTGGTCACCACCAGATCGCCAGATGCTGATGAAAAATGCAATAGGTCTGAAAGACTGCAGCGTTTCACTGAGTTTATGGGTTTCTCTGAGAAGGAGGTGGAGGAGTACTTCCAGAAGTTCTTTCAGGATGAGCAAGTATTCAGGAAAGCATATGAGAGTGTGAAACCAAATGAAAGTCTCCTGATTTCCTGCTCGGTTCCTTTACTGTGTTGGATTGTCTGTTTTTGTCTGAAGCACTTGAAGATGTTGTGAGAGAGCTGAAGACGACCACCTCTATATATTTGCACTTTGTATCCACTGTACTGGAGCATCACTGCCAGAGTCAGTCTGCCATCACCCTGCTGAAGAATCTGGGCCAGCTGGCTGAGGAAGGGATGCTGGAATAGAGAGTGCTGTTTAATGAAAGGACTGTGTTTAAGAAAGGTTTAGATGCTGGTTGTAGATTTTTCCTGTGTAAAGATCTTTTGAACAGAAAGGGCTGCCAAGAACAAGTGTTCAAGTTTGTGCATCCCAGCATTCATGAGTTCTTCACTGCTCTTTATTATGTCTTGCTGGATGATGAAGAAGAGTCCTGCTTTAAAGTCAGTGCATTGATAACTGGGAAGCCATGGTAGGAACAGTTGACTGGCCATCTCAGATTTTGAGCGGTAGGAGATCAATCACTCCAGTTCTGCTGTTCTGTTGTGGTTTATCTAATGAGGAGGTGAGCAGCAACTCACTGTTTAAAAAACACAACTTGGCTGTTCCTCACACAATAAGAAAAGAGCTTGAGATCAAGATCCTTAAGCTTCTGTATGAAGATAAGCTGTTTGTTCTTCACTGTCCGTATGAGCTTCATAATGAAGGATTTGTGAGGAGAACTCTGGAAGATTGGAGGTCTATGCATTTTTCCTGTATTTCTCTGAGAAGTACAGACTGTTGGGTGCTGCTGTACTGTCTTCAATGCTGTCCACACATCAGAGAACTGACCCTTATATACTGTGATTTAACAGCTGATAAACTGAAGATTCTTCAGACAGCACTCTGTATGTGTGAGATTCTGAGGTCAGTACGTTTTGAGGGAATTTTGTCCAATAATTCAATACTGAATGAAGCTTTTTTTTGCAACACAATTATTCTTCATCTACCAAGCTTAAACTCTCTTTACATTTAGTTGTGTTTATCATATACATTATTTTGTGTTCATATTGTGCATGACTTTACATGATCAACATAATTATAACAAGTTGTTTATTCATCTTTTTTTATTTTATTTTATTTTATTTTTTACTTGAGGTTGACAGTGGACCACCTGTTAGAAGTTAGTGGTTTGATCAAGGCTCTTGGTGAATCAAAAACCTTTAGAGAACTAAAGTAATTTTCTTAAACAATGTTCTACTACCACAGAGTTAGGAAATATCTAACCAGCCATTTTTTAAGTGATTGAACACTGGTTGACATATTATGCCGTAAATGCAGCTAAGCTGTAGTATTCTGTTGCACTCAGTATTCTGACTAAAGAGGTTCAGAGTAAAGTCTGTGTTGGTAGAGGTGATGTTTTGTGTCTTTGTTCTGATTGGTAGAGTTCAGGGGGATGAATTCAGTGATGAGAGTCCCAAATGGTCACTCGATCTGTCAGTAACAGAGGACATTTTCCTCTAAGACATTATTACATATCCACTGTAATATTTCTTATTAAGATTGCTTTTTCTTTTTTTACAGAACACAACAGATGCTATACATATCAAATGTAAAGAATTCTTTATGTTCCTCTGTGTGTCTGGCTGTTTCAGGTTGTCTGTGAACCATTCGGAAAAGAATCCATAATCTGTCTTACCTGTCCACACTCAGAGATGTCCAGCATTGACTGGACCCTCATCTTACAGAGACTGGGTAAAACAAGAAAATTAACAAAAGAGTAAGAGAATTTGTCATTTATAGTGTTATTCATCATTTGTTTTATGTGTATTAATTTTATTATTGCTGGATGTCACAGTAACCTTACATTTGCCCAATTGTTACATGGAACAGTTATATATAATGATGCTTTAAACAACTCAAAGAGTGTGATGAGCATGTCACTTTGCTGTCATCCTTTCACTCTGTGGGTCTGAAAAAGATTGATCTGAATGTAGTCAGTCTGACTGAGAGCTGGGCTTCTGGGATAATTTCTCTCATCCAAACCTGCTATAGTCTACAAGAACTCAGGTAAGAGTTGTTTCCCCCATGAAAATGATTTCTCATTTTGTGTGTCATGCCAAATATAGAATACAGAACATATGATTATATTCTTTTTAAAGGTAGACATCCTTGAGCATGTTCATTTCTCATACTAGTTGCTGTGTTTGCATTTGTCATTTGTTTGCACCAGGGGTGTCATGCACCTGTTTTTTTATGGCACCAGTGGCAGTTCTGGCTCACTTGGTGCTCAAGGTGAATTAAGACAGTAGGGTTGGGAGTCCATTCCAAAAATAATAGATTCTTTGAATCCGAGGCTTTGGCTTGGAGGCATGGAATTGACTCTGCTCATGATAACTGATTTAGCTCAGGGGTGTGACATGATGGGCTGTGTTTATTTCTTGAAATCTAAAAATTCCAGAGAATAATAATTAATAACTATGTATTTAGCACCTTTTAGCGAATAAGCACAAAGTGCTTCACAAAACATAAAACAAAAAGCACACACATTAAAATCCAACATAAACAATGCAAGGTGGACATATGCATTTGCCATTATTCTAAACAATTTTGAAGCAATTTGGGTAAATATAAGTGGATTATTTTAAAGTCTGTTGTAAGAGCCACATATCCTGCTGCCAGGTGGTGGTGCAATGACCGTGACTCAATATAGTCATGTGATTAGCCCCAAAGACTAAACATACATCTCAATTTTTATTCATTTTAATTGTTCCTTCTACTCACATGTAAACAGCTCTGCTCTTCCAACTGTGATGCACTTGCTTCAGTTCTCGCGTGTTTCAAATGCGATAACTTCACATTCACATGCCGCTGCAGAACGGAAGCATAATATAGAGTTGAAAAAAGTCCTTTAAATATTTATCCTTTTTGCACCAAAAGCAATCGTGTCACATTAGAAGACATTAATTTAACAACTGGTGACATATCGATGACGTTTATGCTGACTGCCTGTGATTTTTGAGCTTAAAAGAGAAATTTCCATTCACTTGCATTTCAAGGACCTTCTAAGCTAAGATATTTTAATATTTTTCTTCAGATGTGTCCTGGTAAAGAAAGAAAGTCACCTGGCATATCATGATGGTGAGTAAACAATGAGACAATTTTCATTTTTGGGTGAAATATCCCTTAAAAGGTGTTAAAATGCCTTAGTACTGTCCACAACCAGGAGATGACAGAAGAGGAACAGGTCAACGTTTTTTCTCTCCAGTTTGTCAATAACTTCATAAATAAGTAGATTTAAGTTTGAATGACAGGTGGACTGTACAGTAAATTACAAATGACTCACTTTGGGGCATTAGCATCCACTTCATGTGCAACTTAGCCCTCCATAGGACAAGCATTACAGAAAGCGCCACTGAGTGTACGTTTTACCAGTTTGCTAGGCAAGAAAGCAGGAGGTGTGCACAGTAAACATTGAAAACATGGACATACCATATTATAAATTGGCAATCATTTGATATGGCGTGCACTGCAAGGCAATCGTCTGTTTCTCGACTGCTATCAGTCCTTGAATAATGTATAATGTGCAATGAAGGGCAACTGATAGAGTTTCTGGTGCCCCCCTAGGGTAAGATGGTGCCCCTATAGGAAGTAAGTGCCCTACGCAGACTGCATAATGTGAGTATAGGGAGTGGCGATACTGGGCCTGTGCAAATAATTATTTGGCCACACTGAACCCGTAGTAGGGGGCCCTCTGGTGGTCGCAGGGGCCCTATACAGCTCACTATACTCATTGTCAAATTAAATGATTTTAAATGCAGGATGTGGAGGTGAAGAACCACCCAACCCCAAGTTGCCTGAAAATGTCCTGACTACACTTTGTAATCAGCTGAATGCCACTTTGGTGAATTAAAGTACCAATTTCCTGTTTTTCCTTTCCTTACTCACATTTTGTCCATAAATTACAAACCTGAGATGACCAGAACCCGAAGTTATACTGGAAAAACTGATGTGAACCTGACCCGATTTGTAGCAGTTATAATATTAATAGAAAATGTCAAGATGTTTTGCCATTGACACAATCAATCATAAATAATATAAAGTATGCTTTTTATTGCACTGTATATTTCAGCACTTTATAGAATAATTTTGCAGTGGTCTCTTCATTTTTTCCAAAGCTGTATATATATATATATATATATATATATATATATATATATATATATATATATATATATATATATATATAGATAGATAGATAGATAGATAGATAGATATAGATATAAATTAAAATTAATATATTATATTTATATGATAAATATATAATATTTATATTAATATTATAATCTAAAATTCATGTCATTCATACTCTCAATCATAAATAACTTAAAGAATGCTTTTTATTGCACTGTTTATTTTAAGATTTCACTTCGCCTCCCGTTTTTTTTAAGAATCGAAAAATCGATTCAGAAGCCTGAATTTGAAATCGGAAAATTTTTGGAAATGAACAGCCCTGTAGGACAGGATCAAAGAAAAAAATAATACTTAGTAGTTTGGTGTTAAATGTTCTAGTCTAGTGGTATATTTCGGTTGGCATTTGTATGTTCAAAGTTGTAACTGACCTTGACTGTCAGTGATCATTCATTTTTGTTTTATGGAAAATAACAGATTTGACATTTTGATAATAACTTTCGTCATCCACAGGCAGGGCTGGACTGGTAATCTGGCATACCGGGCATTTTCCCGGTGGGCCGATGCACTTTGGGGCCGATCAGGGGAGGACTGGCCATTGGGAGAACCGAGGGGTCCGGTGGGTCATCTGCGAAACGGGCCGAATGGGCCGTGATAAGCTAAAATGTGCAGCCATGTTATGCAGAACAGACCACAAAATGGTGCCACGATATGCAGAAAAGGACAGCGAACACCCCCCACCCCCAGTTGCTATGTAAAATCCCGCGCTGATTTCTCTTCCCAGTCCAGCCCTGTCCACAGGAGATAAATCACACAAGATTGAAGTGACAGATCTGAGTGGGATGCAGTCTACTAACTGTTTGACATTTTATTTTTAATTATACTGTATACTGTATCTTGTTTATTCTGTTTGCCAGTATTGAGGAGGAAATTGACAAATGTGGACACTCTTTGCTCTTTCCTGCACTCAGTGTGTGGTTTGAAGTGTGTGGAACTGATGATCCTCAGTCTAAATAAGACTTGGGCTGTCAGGATTCTCTCTCTCATACAAGCCTCCAACAGTCTGGAAAAAATCTGGTAATGGATCAAAAAGAATAGAACTTCACTCTATAAGTTAACCCAATGAACCAGAAAGTGATGTGGTCAAATCAGATAAAAGAACACAATACTAATATTGAAACAAAGAGATAAAATCATATTATATCAATAACATCAGTATTTTAATTGATATGCTGCAATTTGATTGTCATCAGTAGATTTGTATGTGGTTGCTCACTTTTATTGGCATTCGAAGTGTCCCACCTTTCAAAGATGTCTTCTCTGTGCATCCTTGTATCTTTCAGCTCTTGGTGTTGGAGATGCTCAGATTCTCTTTTACATTTTCACATTTTTTTTTTTTTCAAACCACATTATAGTATGACTATTTGCTCATTGGTGTTTGTGTAACATTGTTAAAATGTTGTATTGTAGTGTCAGTGTTACTGTTTTTTTGCTGGAGGAGGGACTTAAGTTACTTCAGGAATTGCTGACAGATCCACACTGCACTGTGATCATTGACGGGTGTTTATAGCTGTAAAATCCGAGGTTGTTACTACTCCTACCAACCACCAGAGGGAGCCCTCTCCCGAATACTAACTCTGTACCATTTCTTCATTGGTTACTTCATGTTTGAGCTATATAAATACCATGCTGTTTCCACTGTCACATTGTGAAGTATTGCCAGTTTACCCTGCCTTACCAAGTCTTTTTCCATTGTCATTGCTGATTGTTTATTTTTTATGACCATTGCCTGTTTTCCTGGATTTTCTGCTTTTTGGATACCCCTTTGTTTTTGTTTGTCTTGTTGTACTGTCTTTTTGGTTTATTGAATTACACTGCTAAATTATTAACTAAATATCAGAGTTAAACTATAGTTACTGTAGTAAAACCATAGTTGATTTTTGTAGGGGTAAACAAAACAGAAGTAATTTAAATAAAATAATTTTCTGGTTAGTCTCAAAAATGTAAAAAAAAATTAAATCATGACTTGAATTATGATTAAAAATTATATTTTAAATTACCCATTTTATCCCAAGAAATCGCAAAAAATAAAATATGTTTAATAGAAGAATTGGTATCGATATCGACAGTATTGGACTTGAAATTATTGGTATCGGATCGAAAAGTGGTATCGCCCATCCCTAGACAGGTCTTCATAAGAGCACAGGTCCATTCTCTCTGTTCTTAGTATTCAGAAACATCCAGTAACTTTTAGTTCAGATCACCTTGGACTTCTATTGCCACCTGGTGTGGATTCAGCATCATTCAAAAACAGCTTTTATAGGTTACTGATATGACAAGAATCCTCATCTCATGTGAGTGGTCTTGATTTTATACATTTGTTTCAAATTACAATTCATTTCTTTAGGATTTCTACTCAAATGCATGTGACATCAAATAAACAAAAGTTAGATCAGATGTAATCCAAAAGGAATCAGATTAGAGTACCTAAAAATGGTGAAAAGACAGTTACCAATTACAGTTTTAGACTTGTAATTCGTAATCCATTACAGTTTTGAAGTAATCCACCCAGCACTGATGATGAATTTCATTTTAAATTGATGTAGCTTCTAAAGAAATGCAGTACTCCTGCATAAGACACCTAAAAATAGCAAGACGCAGTGCACCGGTCAAAGACGTCCATCTGGTGCATGCTTAGAAAAAAAAGGAAGTTTTAGGTGAAGGTCTTTGGAGGTTGTCTTTATGTCTTTCTCTCTTGTCAGCGTCTCGATGCATAAGCATTATACATGCAGCTGTATTTAATGAAAAACACTGTAGTACCGCCAATATTTTGACACTAAGTTTACACAGAACCTTCTTGACTTTTTTACTTAAGATTTGAGGATATGAATTGGCTAATTCTTTTGTCTTTCTCATTTCTCAGTCCTGTTGGTAGTCTTAATTAAAACTATATAGGTATATATCTTACAAAAGCATGGTTTACTTTAAGTATCATTACTGATTTTTTGGGTGGGTAAAGCAAGAACAACACTATAATCCTCAATAGCTCTTGTGTTTTTATTTATTTTTATTTTTTTCCATCTCTATAAAGGACGAGGTGCAGTAAAACCACTGACCAGTGCATAGAGGAGGACTGGATATGCAGCTGTATTAAAAAAGTGGAGATTTACTTCAAACCAAAAGTTTTGGAAGGGCTGGAAAAGTGAGAACCTCTACCTCTAAAAAAAAGCCTCTACCTGTTTGGACATTAATTGAATGCTTCAATGTAATATCAGTGCATGAAATTAAAATAGACCCATTCCACCTGTTCATGCCTATGATTACTGCAATCACAGTAATTGGCATAGGTTTTTTATTGCTAAAACTTGCATTCAAAGTTAATTGTCTGGGGCCCACCAAAATGTTGAAGCATTCTGAGGGTCTGAATGGTTAATTAGGGGTCTTGGGCCCCCATGTGGCCTTCTCTCCCCTGTATTTCGTACTCTGATTTAGATTTGTCTAAAACTTGTTAATGTTGCACTACAGAATGTGAGGCTCTCTAGTGGAATCTGCAACAACTTGCAAGGTACATTTTACTTTAGAGTTGTGTAACTGCTCTTCTACGAGGATGAATCTAATAGTTTGAGGTTAACTGCTTTGCTTGTGATCACAGTTTGAGATATTCACCAGCACAGCCAGAGTCATTGCCTTCTACAGAATTTTCATGTTGGCATTATGCTATTCATTTAAATATTTATAACCATGGTATTACTTGCTTTGCGGAAGACAAACAACACTTGTATTTACATATTTTAATATGATTATTTAAGTGATTTATCCTCTTAACATTAATGTTGACAGTACTACAGTATTAATTTAAGAGGTGAAACTTGTGATATGGCTGATATAAGTTCAGTTGAATACACTATTTTTTAAATTACAATCTACAGCCTCAGTGGACAGTGCAAGTGAGCCACATTACTACAATAGTTGGTCTATGCACTGCACACAAAAGAAAAATAAAACAAAAAAACAAAAGAGAATTCAATAATGACGGCGATGAAATCTACTTTATTAAACATGAAAATAGTATTCAGAAATATGCAATTTATAAATTTAAAAATAAACAGTTTCTTAATCAGTTCTTTGGAAGTAAAGTTATAACAGAGAAATGGTAACAAGCAAAACAAAATAATACTTACATGGCTGTGCTATAAAATTGGTGTTGCAAAACAATTTGAGATGAGCATCAGCATAAATTTAAGGGAAAATACCCATTTTGTCCACTCCATCACACATTGTACACACTATCTGCTAAAAGGGCAATGGAAAGTGACAACAAATTGTGAATTTCTTTGACTGGGTTTAAAGAAATGATAAAACAGCACACACACACACTTCGGGAATTTCGAAATTGCAGCAATGTAACAAAATACTCAGAAGTCATGAATATTGGTAAACATGTTACAGTAACTTCACCAGAAAATGTAGCCTATTGTAAATACATATCGGTAAACAAAATATCCAGAGTAATGTTCGATTAATTAAAGCATGACAGTCCTTCTTTTTGGAGCTTACAGACAAAACGTAAACACTCAAGGATAAATGACGCAAGCCTGTGATTTTCACCAAATCTGACCTGACAGCTCAAAATAAAAATTATTATTGTAGGCTTACCATAACGAATTGGGGTTAGACAAGGTTTTGAACACAGATTTTTTATGTACTCACTCAATAATGGATTTTTGGTCATTTGGAAATCTTACGTAGTGCAGCATTAAACACAAAAATCTTACTTTCTCTTTGTATCTATTTCTGTTATATAGGCTGAAAATCTCTGACTTTGACCTTCCAAGAGTGAATCTTCAACTGCTCCCAGACTGTCAGTGTTGCGTTCACATAGCTGATTCTGATCAGTGGGTTCATGTTGAGCTGTTTGTTTGTAGAGATGAAGGAGTGTCAAAGTTCAGGATCAGCACTCACCCTGGTCGTTACGAGTGCACCATGACCAGAATGCGATGGGTCTGTGCTGGTGATGTCACCCTCCAGTACCATGAATTAGATGGATGTGTCCTCAATACAGAACTGGAGAGGCTGCAGTATGAGCGAATTGGTCCAGTGATGGATGTCACAGTGATTTCAGGAATTCTAGAGGAGGCCCATCTGCCTCATTATGCCTGTTTAGCAGAGTCTGACCCCTCTCTCAAAAATGAAGGACTATATTTATAATCTGTAGAGTTGACCCATTTTCAAGCTAAAATAGTCCAACCATCCTTCTCTATCACAACTCTAATAACAAATTGGATAACACAATGGGAAGAACACTGCAATCTTCTTCTCTACATGTGTTGCAAAGACCCTCTCATTATACGTGTTTAATTTTTTCCATTGAATGATAATTGTTCAAAAGAATAAGTTGAGCAGAATGAAAAATCAAGTCATAGGATCAGACATCCCAGACCAGACAAGCCATTTCGGATGAAAACACCTCACCTTCTTGAGGTTCCTGATGCCTCCGTCCATCCTATAGAGGGGATTACATCTAGAAGAGACATTGACCCAAACTTCTTCAAGGTCAAGCAGGATCGAGATGGTGATGTACAAATTACTCTTATTAGAGAGGAGGATCGAATGACTGTGTGGAAAGCAACCATTTGGAAAGATAAAATTGCCCAAATAAATCCAAGTCAAATCCAAAATGAGCCACAACTGAATTGTGAGATCACGGTGTCTACTTTTCTTAAAAAAACACAGGTCATCTCTCATTGAGAGAGTTAAAAACATGAAGAGCATTGCAGATAAACTGCATGAGCAAGAAATAATTGATAAGGAGCTATATACAGAAATCACACAAACTAATTTAACCAAATCAAATCAAATCAAATCAAATCACTTTATTGTCACACTACTGTGTACACGAGTGCAACAGCAGGTGAAATTCTTGTGTGCAGTTCCGAGCAACATAGCAGTAATGACAGTGACGAGACATAAACCACTTTACAATAAACAACATATTACACAAAACAATTTACATAACAAACTTACACAACAATTTACATAACAAATGTACACATACCTACACAACAATTTACATAACAAATGTACACAATACACACAATGTAGAATACACACACTAGATACGGGTATAAATATATATACACTAACTGAATTGGGAGAATATATTGACATAGTGATGATTAATAAAGTGCAGTGCTGATTGTTGATCGTGAGAGATCAAGTGTTCAAAAGTCTTATTGCTTGTGGGAAGAAGCTGTCATGTAGTCGGGTGGTGCGGGTCCTGATGCTGCGATACCGCCTGCCTGATGGAAGCAGTGAGAGCAGCCCATGACTCGGGTGGCTGGAGTCTTTGATAATCCGCCGAGCTTTCTTCACACACCGTCTGTTATATATATCCTGGAGGGAGGGAAGCTCACCTCCGATGATGTTTCTGGCCGTTCGCACCACCCTTTGCAGGTCTTTGCGGTTGTGGGCGGTGCTATTGCCGTACCAGGCGGTGATGCAGCCAGTCAAGATGCTCTCAACAGTACTAGTGTAGAACCGTGTGAGGATGTGTTGGTTCATTCCAAACTTCCTCAGCCGTCTCAGGAAGAAGAGGCGCTGGTGAGCCTTCTTCACAACGGCCTCAGTGTGGATGGACCATGTGAGTTCCTCAGTAATGTGGACACCGAGGAACTTGAAGCTGCTGACTCTCTCCACCGGTGCTCCATTAATGGTGATGGGGCTGTGTTCTCTGTCTTTCTTCCTGAAGTCCACCACAAGCTCCTTGGTTTTACTGACGTTGAGGGAGAGGTTGTGCTCCTGACACCAGCGTGTCAGAGTGTGCACCTCCTCTCTGTAGGCCGTTTCATCATTGTCAGTGATCAGACCTACAACCGTCGTATCGTCAGCAAACTTAATGATGGCATTGGAGCTATGTGTTGCCACACAGTCATGTGTGTAAAGGGAATACAGGAGTGGGCTGAGAACACAGCCCTGCGGGGCTCCAGTGTTGAGGGTCAGTGGTGAGGAGATGTTGCTGCCCATTCTAACCACCTGACGTCTGCCTGACAGGAAATCCAGGATCCAGCTGCACAGCGAGCTGTTTAAGCCCAGAGCCCGGAGTTTCTCATCAAGCTTGGAGGGCACTATGGTGTTAAATGCTGAACTGTAGTCTACAAACAGCATTCTCACATATGTGTTCCTTTTTTCCAGGTGGGAAAGAGCAGTGTGTATTGTAGATGCAATGGCATCATCAGTGGAGCGGTTGTTACGGTAGGCAAACTGCAATGGGTCCAAAGAGGTGGGCAGAACAGAGCAGATGTGATCTCTGATCAACCTCTCAAAGCATTTGCTGATGATGGGGGTCAGAGCAACAGGACGCCAGTCATTTAAACAAGTGATTTTGGCTTGCTTCGGTACAGGCACAATGGTTGATGTTTTGAAGCATGTGGGGACTACAGACAGGGAGAGGGACAGGTTGAAAATGTCCGTAAAAACACCAGCCAGTTGGTTCGCGCATGCTCTGATGACGCGGCCCGGAATGCCGTCTGGACCCCGGGCTTTACGGATGTTCACCCGTCGAAAGGATCGGGTTACATCCGCAACAGAGACGGAGAGTGAACCAACCTCTGTAGTATCGGCCGCGAGTGCTCTCTCCGCGAGGGCGGTGTTGTTGTTCTCGAAACGAGCATAAAATGTATTAAGCTCGTCCGGGAGAGAGGCAACGGTGTTCATGGCGGAGTTTTTATTCTGTTTATAGTCCGTGATGATGTTAATTCCCTTCCACATACTTCTGGAGTCAGTGGTGTTGAACTGACCTTCAATTTTGTGCCTGTACTGGCGTTTGGCTGTGCTGATGGATTTACGGAGGGCATAACTGGCTTGTTTACGCTCCTCCGCGTTCCCGGAATTAAAAGCGGTGGTCCGCGCAGTAAGTGCTGCGCGAACATCGCCGTTAACCCAGGGTTTCTGGTTGGGGTAGATCCGTATGTTTTTCGTCGGAACAACGTCCTCTACGCACTTCCTGATGAAACACGTTACGCTATCAACGTAAACCTCGATGTCGTCATCGGAGGCAGACCGGAACATCTCCCAGTCCGCGTGATCAAAACAGTCCTGTAGCGCAGAGTCTGATTGGTCCGACCAGCACTGGATCATTCTGAGGGCGGGTGATTCCCGTTTCAGTTTCTGCCTGTAAGCGGGCAGAAGCAGAACGGAAGAGTGGTCAGATTTGCCAAATGGTGGGCGGGGGAGGGATTTGTAGCCATCCCGGAAAGGAGAATAGCAATGATCCAAAACCCGGTCCCCTCGTGTGTTAAAGCTGATGTGTTGGTGGTATTTTGGTGCTATTGTTTTGAAGTTGGCTTTGTTGAAGTCCCCGGTAACAATGAACGCGGCCTCAGGGTGCGCGGTTTCCTGCTCACTTATACTGCCATACAGTTCCCTAAGTGCCCGGTCTGTGTCGGCTTGTGGGGGGATGTACACAGCAGTGATAATGACCGCTGTGAATTCCCTCGGTAGCCAGAATGGTCGACACAGAAGCATGAGAAATTCCAGATCAGGAGAGCAGAAAGACCTGATAAAATGTACATTCCTCTGATCACACCATGATTTGTTGATCATAAAACATACACCTCCACCTCTGCTTTTACCTGAGAGGTCTTTCGCTCTGTCCGCTCGGTGCACACGGAGAAACCCGTGGGTTCGATGGCCGAGTCTGGAATCTCCGCGGACAACCAGGTTTCCGTAAGACAGATAACGCAGCATTCTCTCGTCTCTCGTTGGAAGGAGATCCGCGCTCTCAGCTCGCAGAGCTTGTTGTCCAGAGACTGAACATTTGCCAGTAGTATACTGGGTAGCGGGGGGCGATTTGCGCGACGTCTTAATCTGATGAGAACGCCGGCTCTTTTTCCTCTTTTCCTTCTGCGTTTCCGCGGCCGGGCAGCCCAAACAAAGGGCTCCGCTGGCGTGTTTGTAAACCGCGGGTCGGCATTGAGGAATGTGAAGTCCGGTTTTCGGTGTGTGATTGCCGAACCAATGTCCAAAAGCGTTTGTCTGTCGTACACAATAAGGCAGACAACATCCAAGACAAAAAAACACAGAACTGTAAACAAAACAAACAATAAACTGCAGTGTTTTGACGGAGCTCGCGACGCAGCAGCCATACTCGGCGCCATCTTGAGACCAGATCAGAACCAGATCAGATCAGATCAGGACCAGTCAGGATAGCATGAGAAAGATCTGTTCCAAAGTGGATTCAAGTGGTATGGTTGCACAAACCAAATTAATCTCAGTTCTTCGGGAAATGGAGTCCTATCTTTTAGAAGAACTGGTATGATCTGATTCTTCACCTTGATCTCTAGGTTATGTTATTGCTGTAAAAGAGCAGCTGCAGATATGGCTAAAGCCCTGTTTACAGTGCCAGGCTTTCTGGGTCCACAAAAAACACATACACACAATTTGTTGTCATTTGCAATGTATGATCTTAGAAAGGATGTTCCATGCTTTATTTTTTTAATATTGTCCCTGTATGTGGTCAGACATATAATTTGAAATTTTAACTTCTCAGACTTGCAGACTATCGACTATATTATCTCACAGGAAATGTTTCATGTAAGCTCCACAGTCTTCTTCCCCATTGTTAGCCAGACAGCCACTCCAAAAAAAGCATCTGTTCCTTGAAACAGGAGACTGCAAACATTTATTTAATAGACATGTTATGTTTCTTTGCAACAGAGCACTGGGAGACCCATTTAAAAATTTGAACAAATCAATTATCACATTTTTATGTAAAAAAAATTAATAATCAATTTACACATTGATCTTTAAATAGGCATATTTAAAATTAGTTAATTCATGTTTTCTAGGTAAATTCAACAATTATATTGTCAAATGTCATTAAAAAGAAACACTTTTTCAACCCTTTTTGGGCCATGTTTTTTTTTTTTCTGTGCTTACACTGTGTTTTGCAAATTGACAGTGGATGGAGTCATTTGGCCTGTGAACGCAGATGGAACAAATCTGTGCTTGTGATTGTGCATGGTATTTACAATTAATAGTTCACCAACAAAAAAATTCATTTAGTCACCCTTATGCCAGTCCAGATGTGTTTGACTGTCTTTCATCTGCTGGAGTCAAATTAAGGTTTTTAGAAGAATATCTCATACCATGCAAGTGAATGGGTGCCAACATTTTATAGCTCAAAAAAATCACATAAAAGCATTGTAAATGTAGGGTTTGTTAAACTTTAACTTCAATACACAAACACAGCGCTGTGTGGTGTTTTTGTTGTTTTTTTCATCACACATCTCAGCCAGTGAGAACACAGAAAATTAACAATGAAGTAAATGCAGTTCTAAAACAAGAACACAGATTCCACATTTAACAAACTGACTCAAATTTACAAAAAAATATAAAAGCTGGACTTCATATTAATTTATAACAATTAACTTAGAATAATGAATATATTTCTTTCTTTTAAAAAAAATAAATAAATTCTTCCCCCACCCACCTTAAGTAATGACCTTGTTTCTTTAAAGCTGCTATTAAAGTCAAACATTGAAATGAACATGGAGTAGTGACAGATGCAAGCTAAACAAGCATCGCCTACATCTAGATACCTTTACGTCAGAACATAGTCCTTCAAATAAATAGGAAGCTTAACCTGACTTCGACCCAGATGCTCAGCTAAACCAGAACTTGGATCCTGGGAAGAAAGGGGGAATAGTAGGCAGCTGGTCCACCTTTGAAGGTACAGGTACTGAAGCCAATGATATGGGTGGGAGAGTGGAGTTGTCCTTTAACGTTTTTGGAATGGTGCACTTAACATTATGTGGGGGCATGAAATTCAGGGCACCTGATAGAGCTGTCATGAATGGGGATGGGTGGTGAAGAGGAGAGCTGGTATCCTGTTGCTCATCTAGATCTTCTTTTTTGAAGATCTAGATGATATGTTCTCAGTCTATTGTAATGAACAATTTGACATTTTTCTGATTCATCCAACAGGTAATGTATCCTGTAGGTGACACTCACATCATCCTATGACTCTAAACAGTCCACAATTTCAAATGGGCCTTTCAAGTGAGAAAACAAGGTCTCCACATTGATTTACTGAAGTTTAGGCTCTTGTTGTAGTGTCGCTTTTGTTGATGATAAGCATACTCCCTGTTTTGGGTTGCAGTAACAAATACATTCTAATAACATATACAATGAGGTAACAGTATGTTAGTTGGAAGTCTAGCTTCTCTACAATGTATAAGGATAAAGGAAGTAAAGCCAGTTGAAGAGTGAGGGCTGGTATTGTACGCTAAAGCTACCTGGTTGTAATAGTCATCCCATTCCCCTGGTTGTTTCAGCAGGATCTTTGTCAATTGGTCAATGAGGGTTCTACTGAAATGCTCAACCATACTGTCACATTGTGGGTGGTATGGACTGGTTCTGTTTTTTTGTTTTTGTTTTTGTTTTAATACTCAGCATTTGACAGGGATGTTTATAGGGTCACAAAACACTTATATTTCAGCTCAAATCCGCCTCATTACCTTTTTGAAAAATGCAACTCAACTGGGTGTGGATAGCTGTGAGAACAAGTGCCCTTCCCTTCCCTCGTTTGTGGGGCAGGGGAGAAAGAGGGGGACTAGCAATCTGTCAACTGTCAGTTGCCCAAGACTGCTCTCACTAAATTTCAGGATTAAGTATGACGAATTGTAAGATTTGTATAACTGGCAAATACATTTGTCGACTGCTGCCTGTTGTTTTTTTCCTTTTAAGGATCACAGCACCCCATTTCAGAACAGCTGAGTTCTCAACACATTTTCAAAAGATGCAGTGAGCGGACTGAGGGGAGAAGGAACATAACAACTGTCTGATCCAGTCAATGTGAGCGCAGTGTAGTTCTAGCGGATATACTAGCAGCTGTACATCATCACACCATTAGCAGGGTAATTCCTAGCCAATCGCAGGTAAGCCATTGCTTTATAAGTCTGCTCACAATCTATCACATTGCTGTTTCAGTGTGCTAACATGGCAACCCCCACCACCCCACCACCACCAGTTGAGCCCCGTCCCGCACGGGGGTAGGCTCCTCGCCCCTGCCTCCTATCTCCGGCAGGATATGATGGTTCCGAGTACAACTCCCTCGGACCGCCAGACGGGGCCTACGCCAAAGAACTTTTCTGTTCTACATTCATCAAATAAATGGCATCTTAAACCTCACTCAAGCCTGCGTGTCTTCCCGATAGTACTTAGCTTTATTTCACTAATGCAGTTAACAGCATAAAATATTCTTGCAATTGATCATAACAGAATGTACAAATAAAGTGTACACTGTTTTGTAAACTCACAATACAGTACACCTAAATACACTGGTCATTTTATATCTAATTTAAAGTGCAAATAAATGCAAGGGCGTAGATTTGGCTTGAACATTGGGGAAGTTGCTCTGTGCAGCATTTACATGTTTCCATTGATCATGGTATAAACCCCCTGGAATCTATGCCCCTGAATAAATGCCAAGCCATGTACTCTATTTTCTATTTTCCTGAGAAACACTGTTGATATTCAAACTTAACTGCCAAAACAATCACACCCCTCCCTTCAGTGCTCCTTTGGAAACTCCACCCTCGATTTATCATAATCCTTCTTTTTTAGTGTATATTCGTATGACCTTTTTCTCTTGGTCTGTTTCTCAGCCATTTGTCCTCCTTGGAGTTTAGAAAGTTTGCATCAGCCAGATCTACCGTCGCTCTTCTAGTGAATTTCTCTCTCGCTCTGCCCCACACTCCATTATGTGCATGTGCAAGAACCACCTGCTGTTGCTATTAGCTGATTAGGCTGGAGTATTGTTGAGTAGATCAGTCCGATCCACTTTGTTTCTGTGCCATTTACAGAGCCAGGGCTATGTTCAAATATTATATTTTTTCTCAGTCCACCCACAGGAGGGACAGCTAGCAGACTGTAAAGAGATATTTGCATAATTTGACAAAATGTGAATTGGATAGGACTGTCAGTCGATTAAAATTTTTTACATTATGTCCCGATTAATTAATCATGATTAATCGCATTTAATCGCATATACAAATTTTTGCTGAGAAAGCCCCTCATATAACAATAATTCAATGTATAATGATGAAATAAATATACATAGTTATACAGTATATATATATATATATATATATATATTCAGATAATTAATATGCATTACATTCTTGTGGCAGAAGAGTTAAACATTGATAAGACAATACAAAAAATGGCTTTAGAATGCAATGTATTGTTTACTACCATATTATTGATCATAAGTCAATCATTGGCATACAGTTCACAGCAATCCATTTCACAAGTGAATTTGTCAATAAGTTCGAGATTCATTAAGAACCGTCAATTTACACCTGCGTCAGACATGCTTGTGTAGCGTCATAAACAGAGATTTTTTAGGTCACTATGTCAAGTTAAATATAGTGTAATACTTATAACACATCTTGAGATTACTTAGTTCGAATTTTTTAGGTCACTGTGTCAAGTTAAATATAGTGTAATACTTATAACACATCTTGAGATTCCTTAGTTCGAATTTTTTAGGTCACTGTGTCAAGTTAAATATAGTGTAATACTTATAACACATCTTGAGATTCCTTAGTTCGAATTTGAGCTCCATCAAATGTTTTGAACACAAGAACGTAACAAATGTCTGTTTTGTGCTATCTGCTTGTTTTCTTCACTGTATAAATTGCACGTTGCCACACATCTGAAGTTTCCATTACTGACATCTGGAGTAAACAGGTGGTACTACCAGCTTGCATTTCTCAGGAATCTTCCTTATTACAATTCAGGGGCATTGCGATTAATTGTGTCAATTTTTTTACTGCGTTATTTTTAATCAAATTAATCGCACTGAATTAACGCATTAAATCGACAGCCCTATAATTGGAATAGAATTACTGAGTGCACCTTTAAGGTTGGATCGATAGCATTTATGTGTAATACAGACATATCTGTTAACGTCTTAGAAAATGGTAATTGTATTACCCTTTAAGTTCTGACTCAAATTGCCACCTTGATCTGTATGCAAGGCCTCTGGAAATCCATGTTCTCTAACAAAGTTCTCAAAAAGACACTTGGTCTGTCACAAGCTGGGCTCGAACCCCTGAGTGTTCTACCACTTAGCCACAGTGGAGGTAATGTTGGACCCAAGTGAAACACTCAAGGCAGTACTCCAGGCGAAGTAGATTTATTAAAAAAAAGGAGTTCTTTGCAAGTAGAAAAAAAGCCAACAAAAGTTCTTCTCAGAAGGAGGTATTACTAACAGTAGAGATAATGCAAACAAAAACAGGAGAGAAATAAAATAACTCCACGAGGGGAGAAAAACTAAATCAAATAACTAAGAACAGCTTACATGGGATAGCTTGGAAGGTCTCAGTGGAACACAGCAGGAGAAACATAGCCAAGACTCAAAAACCGAGTGAGAAACAAGGGGAAAAAACAGCTAAATACTCAGGGGGAAACAAGGCACAGGTGACCTGGTTTACGCTAACAGGGGCACACAAGGAAGAACTAAGGTAGAAGGGAACACCAGTGACCTCTAGAGGCCCGGAGACAAACAACAGGAGGCAGGATGCTGACAGGGTCAATGTCAGAGACATCTGATCCTGAATAGTGTAGAGATTGACATATTTGGAAAAATAATCCTGGACAACATGAACATAATTTTTTCCTCGACTTGCAACAGGATGTTCAAGGATATCTTCAGCCACGCATTACTTAATTATCAGGTTCCTAAGAGGCGCCTGGAGGTTAAATCCCTCCCGGCCAGGCCCGTTCCCCTCCTGGGATCTCTCGGTGGTCCTCGCCGGTCTTCAGAGATCCCCCTTTGAGCCACTAGAATCAGCTGGACTCAGGGCCCTCTCCCTAAAGACGGCCCTGCTGATCACACTTGCCTCCATCAAGAGGGTCGGGGACCTGCAAGCATTCTCTGTTAACGATACTTGCCTGGAGTTCGGTGTGGCAGACACATATGTGATCCTAAGACCCCGACCGAGCTACGTGCCCAAGGTTCCTACCGCGCCCTTCAGAGACCAGGTAGTAAACCTGCAAGTGCTGCCCTGGGAGGAGGCAGACCCAGCCCCCTCACTTTTGTGTCAGGTACATGCCTTGCGTGCCTACCTGGTCCGCACTCAGAGCTTTAGGTGCTCTGAGCAGCTCTTTGTCTGCTTTGGGGGACAGTGGAAAGGGAACGCTGTCTCCAAACAGAGGCTTTCCCACTGGGTGGTGAATGCCATCCTTCTGGCCTATCACACCCAGGCCGTGCCACCCCCCCTACAGGTTCGAAACAGGTACACACTCTACAAGGCGTACGGCGTCCTCGTGGGCACTGGCTAGGGGTGCCTCCCTAGCAGACATTTGTAGGGCAGCAGGTTGGGCAACAACTAACACCTTTCGAGATTTTACAATCTCAGGGTTGAGTCAGTCTTGTCCCGTGTTTTCTCAGGTCCGAGCCGGTACAACTCGGTGCACGCCGACGGTCTGACCGGGTGAATTGCTTGCGTCCAGCGCCCTTTCCCTCGGCCGAGGTAAAACAGTGCGCCTTCTTTCCCAGGAGATCCCTCTAGGTCCCTGGTCGATTCCTCCCTAACCCTCTTGGGCCCGCAGTTCAGCGGAGGAACTTGCCGACCCAGTCCACTACGGGTACCCCAGGCTACCCTGTACTGGAATAGGAGCTCCACAGGTCAGGCCTCGTACACAGACTCCTCCTGTGTGTACTTCCGCGGTACGGTCACCTTACGAGCTGACCCGCATCTCCCTTAGGCAGTTCTTTGCTGCCCTCCAGTCGCCGTGTTGTAGCAACTCCCCCCTCCTCAAGGCTGAATCTACCACTGTGCCATTTTTCCCACATGTGACCGAAGAGGCCATGTGATGTATTTCGCCACCTTACCTCCCCTTTTCGGGCAGGTGTGGCCTCCGCAAGGTCTTTTCCCCCTGAAATAATAGGAAACCGGTAAGACCCCCTTCCCACAATGTGGTAAGGGCCCCGGCTGCTCTTGCTCTATGCCGAGAAACATAGAGAGAAAAGAGGCCCAGCCAGGCTTGGCCCATTCCCAGGTTGGCAAGTGTCACCTTGTTCCCCTCTAGTGCAACCAAAAGGATTCCGACTACTTTTTTGGGGCATTGGGGAAGGGTACGTGCAGTCTGAAACACAGTTGGTCGCTTGTGCACATGAAATACCTGCCCGCTCCTGTGTCAGCGGTACACGTACATGGCTCAGCACATGCCGTGATTTAAAGTGGACCCCTAGTGTCGCTTTTTCGACACGACGTCAAAGTGAGCGACAGACGGGGAACATCTCGGTTACGTATGTAACCTCCGTTCCCTGATGGAGGGAACGAGACGTCGTGTCCTCCCGGCCACGTCACTGAGTCGAGCTGCTGAGGTGGCCGGACACTCCCGGTTCCTCAGAAAAATCCTGAATGAACGTGTAGTATTTCCTCGCCTTTATACCCGTATGTCCGGGGGCGGGGTATGCAAATACTGTTCGCCAACTTCTCATTGGCCTTTTTTCATAGATCAGAGGCATATTCGGCGCTCAAGAGAGACCCCTAGTGTCGCTTCAGGGAACGGAGGTTACATACATAACCGAGACGTTCTCTTTCCTGCACTCTGTGTGTGGTTTGGAGAGTGTGAACTGATGATCTTCATTCTGAATAAGAGTTGGGCTGTAATGATTCTCTCCCTCATACAAGCCAACAGTCTGTATAAAATATTGGTAAGAATACAGACATTTAACTTCTTCTCTATTCTATAGACTGAACATCTTTGATCCTGAACCTGCTGGAGTGAATCTTCACCTGCTCCCATCCTGTCAGTGTCATGTTAACATAGTTGATTCTGATCAGTGGATTCATGTTGAACCGATTTGATCAGATTCACTTTAATTAAATTAACTAAAGGAAAGGAGAAGACTTGAAATCAAGTGTCCAAGACTGAAGTGATATTGTGCCAAATTACTTTCAGGTCAACCTGTGTTGACATGAAAATGATTCTTAAAAAAGTGGAAGATCAGAAATAAGTAGTTGTATGTACTGCAAAAATGTGGAAACAACTAACCAATATAATTCCAAAGAAAGATGAGTCTTGTCTTTCCCAAACTGCAAGTTCAAAAAAGCCACAAGTGACTTGCAACTGATAAAGTTGATCCTTTGAAAAGAAGAAGCTGGCTAGGATAGGCCATTCATAGTCTTTTATTATTAATAAAACTGTGTATCAGTGGCTGACAACATGTGCCATTTCGGTCTGTAGGTCTGTTCCCCAGATGAAGCCTAACGTAGTATGCTTCTTGTCAAAATCTTTACATTCTCCAGTTTAATGTTAACAAGCACCATTGTGGCCTAAATGATCATCGTGTTAGAAATTAAACATCAGCGTCGATGGAACAGACAGGCCTGTTCTCAAAAGTATATCATGTGGCACACAGCAACCAATCATATCAAACATAGATCAAATCACTTTCATTTTCACTGAAATCCACCTCATAGTTCCTCGTACATGAGCAAACAGTGTTGGAACAGACTGTTTCTGACACAGTAGGTTTACAAATTAAAGGGATTAATAGATTTATATCTTATTTTGTGGGATTGTCAGGTCTGTTGCACAGACATGAGCGAAGACAATCAAGATCAAATTGAGGAGCGGCAACAGTCCAAAGGTACAAATTATAGGCTTACATATTTTATTACACAAATGTCTAGAACTCTATAGACATATCTATGTGCTTATATATTGAGAAAGGTGTTTTCAGGAAATGGGTGTCTGCTATTCAGGAAAAACTTACATTTGGAAGTAAATGAGGATAACAGATATTTTGTTTCTGAGAATTTTGACTCCGCATTGGAGGGAAAAAAATACAATTAAAGTGGTCATCCATAATACCTTAGGTATTTTGAGGACAATGATTTGTTTGGTAACAATGACATCATAACTGGCTAATGTATTGTAGCCACAATTTTCAGATATTGCATTCTCCACCAATTTAATGCCATGATCATCATTGGTTTTTCCGGTCATGTTGTCTTGTGATGTCTCACAACACTTTTTGATCTGTAACTGGTTTCGTTTGAGTACTAGATTGATTGTTGGAACAAAAGAGTTATTTTCAGAGGAGCAGGTGGGAGCACAAAGCTGTTAAGTATGTTTGAACAGCTGGGTGTTTTTGCAGATCTCAATCCACTTGGTTCTAGATTTTTGCCACTTTTCCACAGTATGAACATTGAACTACATGTTTTATATATATGTAAAAGCTGCAATGTAAAACATTTAATTAATTAATCCCCAGAGGCCCAGTTTGTGGATAAGAACTTTGCAGAGCTTATCCAAAGGGTTACTGCAGTGATGCCAATAGCAGATCATCTAAAAGACAGGAATATGCTACATGAAGAGCAACATTCAAAAATCAAAGAAGAGAAAACCAGCCACGACAAAATGAGGTTGCTCTTTGATTCATTAAAATCTGGAGGAGACCAAGTGAAAACATACTTTTATTATTTACTGGAAAAACATGAACTATACCTTTTTGAAGAACTGGGTAAGATAATCTATTATAGGTAGTCCTAAAAGTTTATGATCTCAGTAATACTGGTGCATGTATAATCTGTCCTTTACAATCTGTCCTTTATATTAACAGGCGGTGAAAGCAGGAAACGCAAGCAGTCAGTTCCAGAAAGACCAATACCTGCAAAACGTAAAAGTGAGTGCACCATGTTGTCATTAGTATTAATCACATATATGTCAAATGCTTAAACACTGAAATCAACCACCTTTGGTAGGAATATTTAATTTTAAAGAGTGTCTATTTGCTCCCCAGTGTAAATAGCATCTGCCAGACTTAAGGGATAAACAAGAGCATCTAGCTCTGCCAAAGACTGCAATAGTAATACTCTGTCGATATTTCATGGCATTTACGTTTCAAAAGAAAAAGGTTTTGCATAAATGGAGTACGAAATGTAGTAAAACTAATCCTGGGCTCATGTCTAACGTGCGCACAGAATAACAGAAATATACAACAAACTAACCAATAAATGTTGCTGCAGTGGCATGAGCTGTGCAAAGGATGTGTGAATGTTGTCAGTACAGAAACAGGAAATACATTCCTATAGACACATCCTGTTGCAGAACATGAAACAGCTTGCAACTGTGTCTTTTAATAACAAAGTAAGCTGTACTAACAAGAGAAGTTGTTGAGAGGCCTTTATTATTTTTACATTGCCCACTTTGATCCTGAAAGGATCACGTAGCCCTCTCAACCAACTTCAGTATCAGGTATATATCCATAGTGGAGCATGGCAATATTATGCCTGTTTATCGTCACATTCAACCTTTGCATTAGTAATTTTAGCAAACATGGGCCAAATAGTAACATAAGCAGAATACATACAGCAATCGATATAATGGAGGACATCCAAGGCGCAAACCACCCAAACATATTGAAAACATTTTCCCATATTCCCTGATGTTATCAGCTAATTCTTTATTCAACTTATTCATTTCCTTTAATACCTTTGTGAATTCACCATCATCATCAGTGTGACCCGGGATGTATGTACAGCATTTGTCACCAAACTTTTTACATACTCCTCCGTCTTTAGCCAAGAGGTAATCCAGAGCTATATGATTTAGTTTAGTCATTTCAATTGTGGCATGTAATTGTTCTTTTACCAAATCGAAGCCCCTTTTAGTTTTATTAAAGAAATATTGCTGATTATAATATAAGTAACTGGTCCACTCAGTGTATTTATTTGGGGTTATCCATAAAAAGCTGGATTCAAACCACTAGCAATTTCATTTCGGGCTTTGAACTGGTTTGGAATACCTCTAGGCTGTCCAACACTGTCTAGATATACTTCAGGGCATCACCTGCGTTTCCAGGTGTTTACCCATATCTTTATAACAGAAACATCTTCCTATAACATTTGATAATACATAAACCATCAAATGGTGTTGGGGGTGCGATAAGGAGATCTGTATCATTACCAGAACATACCCACCACACATCTGCCACCCCTCTCATATTGTTAAATGTTTGTGTGGATACACCGACACTTTGATTTGATGTGGTTGGCCTTGGTTCCCTTCACCTGAGAACTGTATTTTTTCGAAACGATTTTTTATTGGATGAAGTTTTGTTACCTGTATCAGTGAATTTGTAACATTCAGTCTTCTTGAACTTGACCCAGGAAACCAACATGGTGGACTAGCACCTGGCCAGTGTCACGATTCCCTGTTGTCAGCCTTGTGCTTTTCCCTCACCTTCACCATAAACTACGTTTCCCACATTTCCCGGCCCTAATCACTCCCTCATCATCCCCACCTGTCTGTCATTCCCTCGTTTAGTTCTATGTGTATATAAGCCCTGTTGTTTTGTCAGTCCTTTGTCGATCGTTGAATGTTGTTCCTGCCTGTCACCGTGTTCCAGCCTCTTCCCCTCGTGGTTATTTTATAGTGTTTCCCCATCGTGGATATTTCTTGGTTGCAGTGTTTTCCTTTGTTTTATGTTTAATAAAGAAGCTGCATTTAGATCCTCACTCTCCGGCTGCTCATTCCTAACAGAACGATCGACCCACAATGGATCTAGCAGCATTTTTTATGGAGCTGACCCAGGCAGATCTAACCATTCGGGAGTTCACCCACTACTTCTCCCGCGTAGCTAGTTTCACCGGCTGGGATGACAAGACCCTGAAGTCAGCTTATAGAACCGGTCTACCCATACACCGATGGTGGGAGTTGCCTGAGATAGGTAATTACACCTGGCAGGAATATGTGGAGCTCATCCTGGAGACGGACGCTGCGGAGGAGCCTCCTCTCTCGATTCCGGGCTGGGCTTCTGGGTATTCCACGCCTGCCACGGCCAACGAGCCAACGCCCACGCCTGCCACGGCCAACGAGCCAACGCCCACGCCTGCCACGGCCAACGAGCTGGAAGCCTCGTCCGTCCCAGAGCCGGCGTTGCCAGCCTCGTCCGTTCCAGAGCCAGCTTTGCCAGCCTCCTCTGCCAGGAAAAGGAGGAGGAGAAGAGGAGGGGCTTCTGCTCACCAGTCTCCGTCCTCCATGGCCAAGTCCTCAGAGCCAGAGCCAGCGCCTGTAGCCTCAACCGTCCAAGAGCCAGAGCCAGCGCCTGTAGCCTCGACCGTCCAAGAGCCAGAGCCAGTGCCTGTAGCCTCGACCGTCCAAGAGCCAGCGCTTGTAGCCTCGACCGTCCAAGAGCCAGAGCCAGAGCCAGCGCCTGTAGCCTCGACCGTCCAAGAGCCAGAGCCAGCGCCTGTAGCCTCGACCGTCCAAGAGCCAGAGCCAGCGCCTGTAGCCTCGACCGTCCAAGAGCCAGAGCCAGCGCCTGTAGCCTCGACCGTCCGAGAACCAGCCCTTCTTGAGCCTCCCGAGCTTTCCAGAGCTCCGCCTCCCGAGCTACCCAGCGCTCCGCCTCCCGAGCCACCCAGCGCTCCGCCTCTCAGGGCTCCGCCTCTCGAGCCACCCAGGGCTCCGCCTCTCGAGCCACCCAGGGCTCCGCCTCTCGAGCCACCCAGTGCTCCGCCTATCAAGACACCCAGTGCTCCGCCTCTCGAGCCACCCAGTGCTCCGCCTCCCGAGCTTCCCAGTGCTCAGCTTCCCTGTGCTCAGATTCCCAGAGCTCCGCCTCCCGAGCCTCCCAGTGCTCCGCTTCCCAGGGCTCCGCCTCCCGAGCTTCCCAGAGCTCCGCCTCTCGAGCTTCCCAGAGCTCCGCCACCCAGTGCTCCGCCTCTCGAGCCACCCAGTGCTCCGCCTCTCGAGCCACCCAGTGCTCCGCCTCTCGAGCCACCCAGTGCTCCGCCTCTCGAGCCACCCAGTGCTCCGCCACCCAGGGCTCCGCCTCTCGAGCCACCCAGGGCTCCGCCTCTCGAGCCACCCAGGGCTCCGCCTCTCGAGCCACCCAGTGCTCCGCCTATCAAGACACCCAGTGCTCCGCCTCTCGAGCCACCCAGTGCTCCGCCTCCCGAGCTTCCCAGTGCTCAGCTTCCCTGTGCTCAGATTCCCAGAGCTCCGCCTCCCGAGCCTCCCAGTGCTCCGCTTCCCAGGGCTCCGCCTCCCGAGCTTCCCAGAGCTCTGCCTCCCGAGCTTCCCAGAGCTCCGCCTTCCGAGCTTCCAAGGACTCCGCCTTCTGAACCTTCCTTGGCTCCGCCTACCATGGCACCGCCCCTGGAGTCCTCCTCGGCTCCTCCCTGGCCTTCTGACCCTGTCTCGTGGCCTCCTCCCTGGCCTTCTGACCCTGTCTCGTGGCCTCCTCTCAGGCCTTCTGACCCAGTCCTGTGGCCTTCTCCTTGGCCTCCTGACCCTGTCCCAGTCCTGTGGCCTTCTCCTTGGCCTCCTGACCCTGTCCTGTGGCCCTCTCCCTGGCCTTCTGACCCTGTCTCGTGGCCTCCTCTCAGGCCTTCTGACCCAGTCCTGTGGCCTTCTCCTTGGCCTCCTGACCCTGTCCCAGTCCTGTGGCTTTCTTCTTGGCCTCCTGACCCTGTCCTGTGGCCTCCTCCCTGGCCTTCTGACCCTGTCCTGTGGCCTCCTCCCTGGCCTTCTGACCCTGTCTCGTGGCCTCCTCTCAGGCCTTCTGACCCAGTCCTGTGGCCTTCTCCTTGGCCTCCTGACCCTGTCCCAGTCCTGTGGCCCTCTCCTTGGCCTCCTGACCCTGTCCTGTGGCCTCCTCCCTGGCCTTCTGACCCTGTCCTGTGGCCTCCTCCCTGGCCTTCTGACCCTGTCCTGTGGCCTCCTCTCAGGCCTTCTGACCCAGTCCTGTGGCCTTCTCCTAAACCTCCTGACCCTATCCTAGCCCTGTGGCCTTCCTCTAGGCCTCCTGACCCTGCCCTAGCCCAGTGGCCATCCCCTGACCCGGTCCATGCTCTATGGCCGCCTCCCTGGCCACCTGACCCACGGCCATTTCCCTGGCCTCCTGATCCTGTCCCTGCCCTATCTGTCTCCTTGCCACCCCCCCGTTCTGTCATAGTCTTGTCCCTCTGTGCCCCTTGTGTCCCCTTGGACTGCCTGTTTGCCCCTTGTGCCCTCTTGGACTGCCTGTTTGCCCCTTGTCTGCTCGCCCCGAGCCCCTCCCTCACCCCTTGGACAATTGTTTTTTTTTGTTTTGTTTGTTCTTATTTTTTCTTTGAGGAGCGTCTGGAAGCCGCTCCTTTGAGGGGGGGTTATGTCACGATTCCCTGTTGTCAGCCTTGTGCTTTTCCCTCACCTTCACCATAAACTACGTTTCCCACATTTCCCGGCCCTAATCACTCCCTCATCATCCCCACCTGTCTGTCATTCCCTCGTTTAGTTCTATGTGTATATAAGCCCTGTTGTTTTGTCAGTCCTTTGTCGATCGTTGAATGTTGTTCCTGCCTGTCACCGTGTTCCAGCCTCTTCCCCTCGTGGTTATTTTATAGTGTTTCCCCATCGTGGATATTTCTTGGTTGCAGTGTTTTCCTTTGTTTTATGTTTAATAAAGAAGCTGCATTTAGATCCTCACTCTCCGGCTGCTCATTCCTAACAGCCAGTTGGTATATTGGGAATTATCCAGCATAGTTTCTTTAATACGTCCACTGGCCCTGTAAAGTAAACAGTTAAAAGGGCACATTGACTCATTCTCAAGCATTGTTGTTACATTATGGTCAGTGCAGGTCTGAGTTGTTTTGTTGGTACCGGATAGTGGTGGATTGAATGTATAGGTCAAACATGGAGGCCTCCTCTTAATCAGCTCCTCCTGATGAGTTAAGCATGCTGTTGTATTTATTGGCATGGGGATAACATAAGAAATCGATGCTGGTGATCGAGAGCACACTATACATCGTTTACCACCAGTGGTGTAGTTCATCCACAACCACCATACATTATTTCTAGGAATTGTAATTACACTTTTGACTCCTTGCTGATGTGTTGACGTTGAATGGGCATAGGCAAGCACGACCGCCTGCCATATGCAGAGCTTCAGTAGGAATGTTTTCATGTTGACTGTTCCGGGTCCCTCCTCAGGTCCTCCTAATTCACAGATTCCCAGTTTGGCACTGGCGCTGTGTGTTCAGCTCCTCCAGTGCTTTCACCTTTACCCCTTGAATCAGTAAGGCCCTCCTCTGGTGCAGGCTTCATGCAGCTTGCGTGGATCCACTGCTGTTGATGGTCAGTCAGCACTCCTGTTCTGGTCATCACCAGTACAGTTGTTGGACCCAGGTAATTAGACTCACCTAACTTGGTTGGTTTCAGACATTTCACCAGGACCTGCTGGTTCGGAACAAATGGATGAGTGGGCTTTTCAGAGGGAATAAGTAAAGAAAGAGAAACGTCACCATTTATGCCATTCATTTTGCTCAGGGAATACACATATTCCTCAATCACCACCTCCGTGTCAACTGTGGAGAGAAATCCACCGTGGCTTTTGAACCAAGGGGTTGGGAAAAGCCTACCCCTTAGTATTTCAAATGGAAAGAGTTTAACAACAGAGGATGGTGACATTCTGAGTTCAGTCAACACAGCCAGTAGAACATCAACCCATGTTCTTCCGGTTTCAGTGCAGGCTTTGTTTAAGCATTCTTTTAATGTTCGATTTGTCCATTCAACCATGCCTGCCGACTGTGGGTGATACGGTATTTTGAAATGCCAATTTATGTTCTCAAATTGATCATTTATAGATATTGGTTTCTAGATAAATTTCCAGATAGACTTGGTTTAGATCAGATGAATACTACACTGACTAAGAATTATTTTGCAGATTTCTTATTCTAATATTTCTGAACATCTGGGCTTATTATATTTTAATTTATTTTACATTTACACTCTGTTGACAACTTCCCTCATTGGTGCATTTGGTCCATTATAATGAAAATAAATGGGATTTCTCTAGCCAGGTTGCCTTACATTCTAATTAAAAACATACAATTTGAATATTGAGATAAATATCACGATTTTTTTTTTTTGCCATATTGCCCAGTCATAGTTTATATATATACATTAATCAGCCACAACATTAAAACCACCTGCCTAATATTGTGTAGGTCCCCCTCGTGCCGCCAAAACAGTGCCAACCCGCATCGCTGAATAGCATTCTGAGATTATATTCTTCTCACCACAATTGTGCAGAGCAGTTATCTGAGTTACCGTAGACTTTGTCAGTTCTAACCAGTCTGGCCATTCTCTGTTGACCTCTTTCATTTGCATCCACAGAACTGCTGCTCACTGGATGTTTTTGGCACCATTCAGAGTAAATTCTAGAGACTGTTGTGAGTGAAAAGCCCAGGAGATCAGCAGTTACATAAATACTAAAATGAGCCCATTAATTTTTCACACACACAGTAGTCTCTAGAATACTCTGAATGGTGCCAAAAACAAAACACATCCAGTGAGCAGCAGTTCTGTGGATGGAAACGCCTTGTTGATGAGAGAGGTCAGACTGGTTCGAATTGACAAAGTCTACAGTAACTCAGATCTGCTCTGTACAATTGTGGTGAGAAGAATTGCTATTATGAGATGTGGGTTGGCGTTGTTTTGGCAGCACAAGGCTACATAATATTTGGCAGGTGGTTTTAATGTTGTGGCTGATCAATGTATATAAATGTATATACAAGGTTTTTTTTACATTCTTTTGTTAAAACTTCTCATTCATCATATGTTGTGCAAGGCTGTAGGAAAAGAGCCTAACATTTCCCATTAAACTAACTCTATTCATAAATGTATTGATAATACCTTAATAAATATAAAATTAACAAGCACAAGGAGGATATAATAAGCACTGTTTTTGTGTTTTTTTCTTCTTCCATAGAACCGAATACTGAGAGTAATTGCCCAGATAACTATAACATAGCCAGTACCTCAGCACCAAGATCACCACCAGCATGCAATACATCAATCAATGTGACAAATATAACTCATGTTTCTGGTAAGGAGGAATTCATTTTTGTTTATTTGGTTTAGTACTTTAATTAAAGTTGTACTATGCCATCTTGCTTTTTTAATGGATATGAAGGAAAAAAACATAAACGAATTATTACAGCAATTTGTGAATGGTGATTGAGTTTACACAAATGTGTGGGCACCAATTAAGAACCCTTTTTGTGCTTTAAAATTCTGGAATCTGCTGTGGAAAAAAAATCAACCCTCCTCAGACAATAAACCCGCTGCACCCGAGAAAGAGAAGAAAACCGCTGTACACAAAAAAGTGAAAGAGACCCATGCAACAAAGAAAGTGGCGAAAACCGCTGCAACAAAGAAAGTGGCGAAACCCGCGGCAACAAAGAAAGAGGCGAAACCCGCTGCAACAAAGAAAGAGGCGAAACCCGCTGCAACAAAGGAAGCGGCAAAACCCGCTGCAAAAAAGAAAGAGGCGAAACCCGCTGCAACAAAGGAAGAGGCGAAACCCGCTGCAACAAAGGAAGCGGAAAAACCCGCTGCAGCAAAGAAAGAGGCGAAACCCGCTGCAGCAAAGAAAGCGGCAAAACCCGCTGCAGCAAAGAAAGCGGCGAAACCCGCTGCAGCAAAGAAAGCGGCGAAACCCGCTGCAGCAAAGAAAGTGGCGAAACCCGCTGCAGCAAAGAAAGTGGCGAAACCCGCTGCAGCAAAGAAAGCGAAGAAACCCGCTGCAGCAAAGAAAGCGAAGAAACCCGCTGCAGCAAAGAAAGCGAAGAAACCCGCTGCAACAAAGAAAGCGAAGAAACCCGCTGCAGCAAAGAAAGCGAAGAAACCCACTGCAACAAAGAAAGCGTGAAACCCGCTGCAGCAAAGAAACCCACTGCAACAAAGAAAGCGTGAAACCCACTGCACCCAAAAAAAGCGAAACAGCCAGCTGTGGCCAAAAAACTGAAAAGACACCTGCACCAAAGAAAGAGGTGAAGCCTCGTACACACAATAAAGATACAAATCCAAATATGTGAAACAGCCAGTTCAACACAAAAAAAAGTGAAAAGGCCTGTTCCAACCAAGAAAGCAAAGAAATCAAATTCTGCCCCCAAGAACAGAAGTCTCTTTCTCCAAATCAACTGAAGCATTTTGCATCACAGAATGCAAAAAAGCCAGCCACTAGGAAATAAGAGATTACTTAGAATTTTGTTAAGCCATAAACAACTTTAAAAAGAAATGTATTGTTTGTATACATGTAAGTACAACATTTCTCTGTTTTTTTTTTTGTTTTGTTTTGTTTTTTACAAATCTAGTTTTTTTTTTTAATTTCTGAAAAGTAATTTAGTGTCATGTTTAGATGTGTTTTTGTTTAAGTTTTGAGTGTTTTATTTTGAAAGGTTTACTTCCTGATTCAGTAGTCATGTGATGTCCTGTTTTCCATCTATGTTCATGTGTCTTGTTTTCATTGGTTTATTGTTTCATTAGGTTGTTATCAGTTCTAGTTTGTCATTAGTTTAGTTTAATTGTCTTGATATCTTGTTTAGTTCCCCCATGTCATGTATTTAAGCCCTCATGTTTACCATTGTCCTTTGTCTTGTCTGTGAATGTATTCATGTAAACTTTGTCAAGCCAAGCTCCTGTTTTGTTTTATAGTTAAGTCCAGTCCAGCGATTTGGATTTCATGTTTTGTTTAAATAAACTGCTCTTGGGTTAATTTTCGTCATCATCTCTTCATCCTTGACAGCATCGTTACAAATAAACAAAATTGGTTCATTAAAAATATTTTGGTAATATATAATTAATATTGAAGACTATTGTACATGTAAAAAAAAATAATAATAATAATAATAATAATTATAGGCTCAGACACTATATTGTTATAAATGCATTACATCAGGGGTCTTCAACCATTTTCAGGCCATGGAGTCCTTGGTATGTAGAGAGATAGGGACCCCTGGTGCTATATTGAAAAATGAGTGTTGCATTTTATGCCTATAAAAATGTTTATGGTACCTTATTATGGTATATTCATTTTTGATATTTACATTGTAAAGCCATTGAAATAAACATTAAGTACAGCAGAGGTTTGTAACCTTTTTGATATTAAGTGCTATTTTTTATTTTCCTTTTTAATCACTTTATTTTTTCACATGTTTTTATGATATACTGGAAAACAATGATAAGAATTGAATAAGTTATAAAGACTTTTATATGCAAAAAGTCAATATTTGCAGTGTTGACCCTTGTTCTTCATAACCTCTGCAATTCACTCTGGCATGCTAGAAATCAGCTTCTGGGCCAAATCCTGACTGATGGCGATCCATTCTTGCCTTATTAGTGCTCTGAGTTGATCACAATTTGTGGGCTTCTGCTTGTACACTCACCATCTGAGGATTGACCACAGGTTCTCTAGTACATTTACTTGCATTGAGTAGACCAACAGAGCTGAGATATTCTTCTGAACGTCTTCATTCATGTTCTGCAGAAGCAAGTCATAAACATCTGGGATGGCATGACGGTGAGGAAATGATCAAATATCCCTTCAACATTCACTTATTTTTACAACACATACAATGAAGACTTATGAAAAATTGAAAATCTTAGTGAATGCCTTATGTGGTATAAAGAAATGGATAGCTTAAAAAAAAATGAACATATGTTTGATTATTATCAACTTCACCTCCAACCCCACTTTTGGGTGTGGGATGACTTGGATATGACATCCTGGGCTGAATATGAATCCCACTCAGAATATCCAAATAGTGATTTTGGTATTCGAATAGACCTTATTTACGCTAGAGCCATCTTTGATTTTTAATTGTAATTACAATGAGGCTGTGAGGGAAGTGCAACTAATTCACATACATTACACAGTACATGTAAATGTTAGGAATGGATTACCAACCGGGCCAATGGGGTCAGTGCCCAGAGGCCCTTGACTACCAGGGGCCCTTGACTGCCCGAGGGGCCCTGGGCTTTAAGGTTGCACAATCCAGTTTGGTGATTCCCCCTGCTCGAATATCCATCAACAGTGAAAATTTGGAGGGGGGACCTTGGAGATAATTGGCCCCGGGGCCTTTGCAAGTCATAATCCGTCCCTGGTAAAAGTACTAAGGAAAAATATATAAATAAAAACTACTTTGCTGAAAAATTTATTTCTATGAAAATTATATAGTATATAAATTACTGTATAAAAGTTTTGGTACACCAAGGCACTTTTGTTTTTGAATTAAATTGATGCTTCTGTTCAACAAAGAATGCAAAATTGTTATCAAAACACAGCCAAAAACATTAGTAATGTTGCAAATTATTACTGTTTTAAATATTATACTATAATAAGTGTTATATTATTATTTATATGAAAATATATGTATTTACCCATTATGGCTAAGCCCCATTTTCAGCAGTCATTACTCCAGCCAACAAAGAATGTACTGTCACCTAATCTATCAGAAATTATTGTGATCATTTAGTGCTCAATATATTTTTTTCTTATTATTATAAGAGTTGAACGTTTCTGAGTTGTTTAAATTTTTGTGTTAAAAATTGCCAAAAAGTCTCCTGAATTTCATCATTCTATTCTTTTGAGAGCTGAAGGCTATTCCATGCCTTACTGTTTTGAAAGAAGAAATCAAACTGGATCTAACCAGGGTAGGGAGGGAAGTGGATGCCCTTTACAACAAGAAGACAACTGGAGTCTCTAGAAACAGACTCCTCTCAAGTAAATGGCCTGCACTTATATAGCACTTTTTTTTAACCTTAGCTGTTTTCAAAGTGCTTTACACAGTGACTCATTCACCTATACACACACACACACACAAATGATGGCAGAGCTGCCAATACAAGCCAAACACTTGCATTACTGCAAGTAGAAAGTTATTGGATGAAAATTATGTTTGAAGGATATTTCATTTATTTAAATAGAAATAACCATTTAAGTTGCAGAATGTCTTGGTGTTTTAAAACTTTAGAATGGTGCAGTACCATGCAGTGGATGACTGTGTTTTCACTGCAGAACTGGAGATGCTGCGGTGTGAGTGAAATATGTCCAGTGATTGATGTGACAGTGATCTCCTGGAAACTGAAGGAAGCCAAACTGCCTGTTTGGCAGAGTCTGACCCCCTCTCAAAGATGCTGTGAAAGTCCACAACTTTGAAGATGATAAAGTATATTTACGATTTCATACCAAGATACCAGTTTGCTTACCTGTCTCCAATTGGTTTATAGATATAGCTTTTTGTGTAAATGAAATGTTACGATATAGGAATACATGTTCTTAAACAGTTTTTATAACTATATATTTGCTGGTGGTACTCTGATTTTAAACTATTCTCACAGTTTTCATCATGGGACTGAAAATATAAAGAGATATAAGAAAATGTATGCTTTATAAGAGGATATAGGGAAATATAAATTATTTCCATTTACGGAGTGTCTATTTGCACCCCGGTGTAAATAGCATCTGCTACATGACAAACCCAACAATAAGTGTCACTGTAGTGGCATGGGGTGTAAAATCAGTGTGTTAATATGTACTGTTGACCTAGCACCTGCAGTTTGAATCCACGTTTTGCCCCACTCTTTTTCCCCATCACTGATATACTGTATAATATAGAATAGGATTGATCATGACGTCATAACAGTGAAGAGACATTGCAGAGAGGGAGACATGCAAAGTAAATTTGGTTAAAATGAAATTGATATGCTAGTTTAAATGGCAAACAATTATGTATTTATGTACTTAAATATAAAAACAATCAAATCCTGGGCTTTTCAGGTGATTTAGAAATCCTGGTCTTGACTATTTTAAAATCCCTTTCAGGATTATTAATGAATTAACGTTTGCCATTTAAGTTAATTATAACTGAACATGTATCGTGAGGTCAAGCAGGGTGAATTTTAAGGAGGACTTGACATTGTTGTCATTCCCAGCGTCAGAACCACTGAACAAGATGAGGCCGTGTGCTCCTGTGGAGGGCCGGAGCTCGTCATGCACATAATGTATCGGCATAGACACATTGCAAGGAGATTGAGGGGCTCGTGGGGTGTGTGCCGGCACAAGGTCCTCCTAAAATTCATCCGGCTCAACCTCACGATATACGTTCAGATATAATGAACTTTAATGGAAAAGTTAATTCAATAATTAGATACTGATAAAAGAGAAATATCAGTTAATAAATCCTATTGTCATAGCTTTATAGACAGTGCTGGGCAGGAACGGATTACATGTAATGTGGATTATGTAATCAGTACACTAATCAAGTACTTGTAATTGGATCAAATTACATTTTAAAATACTAATAAACAGACTACAATTACTTTTTTAGAGATTACATAGTTACATATTGACAAGGCAATGGCAGTAAATTGTTAATAGCCTAATTTATTGATTGTCCAAATCATTCATTTTATGATGGCTAATGTTGATTTTATGGTCATTAATGTTCATGATGTTGCTAGTGTTTTATGCATTAAAAAAGGAAATCTTTTTTTTAGGCTTTTTTTTTGGTTAATAATTCAATATGGAATACATTTTCTTCCTTTTGTACTTTTATATTAAAAGGATTATCCTCAAATGTATGTGACTGTTGCAGCGGGGGCGTGGTCAAGCGTACGTCGAGAGAGAGAGACGTTGACGTTTATACCTCTTTATTTATACAAATTGTTTTTCTTCAAAAAATTATTTGCAAATAACAAACACCATCAAATACAAACACAAAACTATACCAATATACAAAACTAAAAATAATAACTGAAAACTTACACAAGTTTAAAAAAAAAAAAAAAAAAAAAAAAAACCCCAACCACAAGTAATTTAAAAAATACATTAAAAATGTAAAATTAGGTTATCCTCATAATCTATAGTACACAAAACCTCACTAAAACCCCATGTTTCCATAAAACAAACCAGATTTTTAGTCAGTTTAAAATAGACAAACTCCGCTCTGAATTATCTCTGGATCTACAAAAACATTTTCTTTTAACATTTTTTTTCCTTGTTGCCCAAATTGCCAATTTTGTTTTGCCTATTAGATAGTTAATTAAACCAACTCTTCGCCTGTCTGAAGCCTTATAGTTTGGTCCAAAAATAAAAATGTTTTCTTTAAAATCTTCACCGAGTTTTTCAAACCAGCTTTCTAACATCAGAAAAACACCTCTCAATCTTGAACAATATAAAAAAAAATGATCAATTGATTCCTCTCGATCACAAAAAGGACATTTCTTCTCTACAGTGGGGTCGATGTGTGCCACGTGTCTGTTTGTAGCTATTGCCCAATGTATAATTCTCCACTGTAGATCTGCAGTTCGTTTTTCAATGGGAGATTTATACAATGACCTCCAGCACCTTTTAGGAGAAGAGTTTGGTCCTAGCAAATCTGACCACTTTGTCTCTTTACAGTCCTTCAAAAGTGATTGATGAGCAACTTTTACACTTGTCAGATATAATGCTTTCTTTGAAGTCTCTTTGAAGCCATGAAGCTCTGGAGTCCAGAAAGAAAGTATAGATTCCTCTTGTGGCTCCTCTTCAACCAAAGCTGAAACAATGAGTTCTGGAAAGTTGTCCTCCTGTATCTCATTCTCTTCTTTATTCGAGTCCTCCTCTTGTGACTTTTGTCGATAGACAGAAGGAAAAAAAGAGAAGATCTCATCCATTACATGTTTCATGAATCTGACAGACTTTATTCCTGTCAGATTACACATTTCCTCAGGGCTTTTCCACTCATCATCATTTTTTAAGTCCATTATCCTTGTGCATCCAGATCTTGCCATAATTTTCTGAAAGCTTTTAGTGTTGAGCACCTTTGCTTGTAGTACAGGATTATTAAAAAGTGGTTCATTGTTTTTCCAGTGTTCAGAGTTAGACAGGTTTCTATTCACGTGAAAATTTGAAGTCCATGTTCTTAAAATTGTTCTATAAAAAGCAGACGTGTCTTTTAAGTCCATTTCTGTAAGATTCATTAAAAACAAATGCAAATCATATTTAAAAACATCAACTTTATGTAAAAGGGCTTTTGCGGTGTCAGTCCAACATCTGGCCCAATGACGTGACGTGCAATTTTGATGTCCAAACCCCTTTATGAAGTCAAAATAAGGAAATGTTTAATAAAAAGCACATTTATTGAATCTATTGATCTCTGTTTATCAAATGATATGAACATATATTGAGGGTATTGCAAAGTGTAAGAATTATTAGACATTATAGTCACATAATGTCATACCGGATAACTGTCCGGACCTTAGAGTGACATACAAAAAAAGCCAAACAAACTGTAAAAAATCTAATAAACCCTAACATCTCTGCCACAGGCATTATTGTATGTGTCTTGACAACAATATATTGAAATATTACAAAGAATATGACATCCAGTTGATTGTTATGCTTTGGAGCATTCTGTCCCAAAACTGGCTGTCAGCCAATGTCATCCGGGATAACAAGCAAACTGGAGCAATTTTATTGTGAATTTTATTTTGACACGATGTGAGACAGCATGTTATACAATCAGGAAGACCCTGAAGGACCCCCAAACAATGGTGAAAAGTAAGTATGTCTTTCATAAAATGTGTTTAACTTACCCTTTATCCTCACTAGCACACTATGTAGTAAAATCCTGTGTCATATGGGATAACGCTAAAATAACACTGTGGCACGGTGGAGGGCGGGACTGGCGCGTGATTACGCACGCCCGGTCCCGTATTAGGCTAATTATGCCGTCAAGAGGGATAAAGGCCACTCGCAGACGGCGATCGAGAGAGAGAGCTCAATTACGGACGTCCGTTATCTTATGTGTTTGTCTTTTGAGTTCTCCATTAAACCTTTAAGTTATATGTTAAGCCGGTTTCTCGCCTCTTCCTTGCCCATGAATTATGATCGGGTTTACATTGGTGCCGAAAGCCCGGGAAGGAAGAGGGATACGCCGTAGCGGAGTTCTCGCCACTACCCCAAAGAAGCAGCCGCGGCCATCTGCCGGGGGACGAGGAGCCCAGCCGCCTGGACGCGGAGGAATGGCCGCCAACCGCGAGGGGAGAAGGGGCTCCTATAGCCGACCGCCTGGAGCGGTCAGGGCCGCTGCCAGGGGCGGAGGATGCCCCTACCAGCCGCTGAAACGTGGAGGGGTCGAGGGAAGACCGCCGTCCGCGAGCGGGGAGGGGATCGCGACCGACCGCCTGGAGCAGGAGAACCGCTGCCAGGGGCGGGGGAGTCCCCTTCGGCTCCCCGAGAACGCGGCGGGGCGTTCCGTCCGCCAGGGGCTGAGGACTGCCTGGAATCCGCCTGGAGAGGCGCGGCTGCCGTTCGGTAGAGGGTGGAGGAGTGGCTGAGGAACGAGCTACGGCGTATCAGAGAACCGGTAAGTTAGGTGTTTTTTTTATTATTTGTATTAATCTCTCTCTCCTCTCTCTCTCGCTACCGCTCTGCGTTGGCCTTTTTCCCTCTTTTTTTTTTTAAATTATGGTGTTCGCGGGTGGGGAGGTACCGCCCAGTGCAGGAACCTCCCCCCCCCATTTTTAATTGTTGTTTCCCTCCCGTTGCCCCTCTTTTTTAAATTATGGTGTTTGTGGGAGGGGAGGTACCGCCCAGTGCAGGAACCCTCCCCCCCATTTTTAATTGTTGTTTTTTGTTTCCCTCACCTTGCCCCCTCCCTCGTCCAGGTTAATGGGGATGACCTGCCGGCAGACCGCGCGGGAGGCGCCCCCCCCCCAGGGGATATACGTCAGGCCGGGGGTCCCCAGCCTGAAAGAACGGGGGAGGAATGTGGCACGGTGGAGGGCGGGACCGGCGCGTGATTACGCACGCCCGGTCCCGTATTAGGCTAATTACGCCGTCAAGAGGGATAAAGGCCACTCGCAGACGGCGATCGAGAGAGAGAGCTCAATTACGGACGTCCGTTATCTTATGTGTTTGTCTTTTGAGTTCTCCATTAAACCTTTAAGTTATATGTTAAGCCGGTTTCTCGCCTCTTCCTTGCCCATGAATTATGATCTGGTTTACAAACACATATAATGTGGATTTTATGTAAATATGTTTATTTAGCATGAATTTACATATTTGGAAGTTGAAGGTAAAGGTTGCAGATTTCTATAGGTAGCCAAAAATACTGCCTGATTAAGATTTAAACTGAGTTTTGTCATACCGGATAACAATTTTGTCATATAGGATAACAGTTTTGGGACAGAATGCACCAAAGCATAACAATCAACTGGATGTCATATTCTTTGTAATATTTCAATATATTGTTGTCAAGACTCATACAATAATGCCTGTGGCAGAGATGTTAGGGTTTATTAGATTTTTTACAGTTTGTTTGGCTTTTTTGTATGTCACTCTAAGGTCCGGACAGTTATCCGGTATGACATTATGTGACTATAATGTCTAATAATTCTTACACTTTGTAATACCCTCAATATATGTTCATATCATTTGATAAACAGAGATCAATAGATTCAATAAATGTGCTTTTTATTAAACATTTCCTTATTTTGACTTCATAAAGGGGTTTGGACATCAAAATTGCACGTCACGTCATTGGGCCTTATGCTGGTTTATGCTGTATTAAGGGTAAATGTGATCATCGTGCTAAAAAAAACCCAGAATGTGTTAAACTTTTTAATTATTCACATGCATTAACGCATTAATTCTCTGAGCCAGAGCCATACTCTAATCGCAGTGCTCAACTGTGCAACCAAGATTGGAGAATTTAATGAGATGAGGTAATAACCTGCAACTGCATGCAAAATTCCATTGGTTGTCGTTTTATTCTAAATGCTTCTGTTATTTTAGACAATGTCTATAAAAAATGTAGTGTTCATTGAATGAAATTTAGTGATTCAAGGTTCTTCAACCCATTAATAAGATTAATTTATTTTATTTATAAACATGTTGTTCAATTACAAGCTTTTGTAAATTTGTTGTTCAAATAAATGATGTTCAGTGAAATGAGTGAAGGTCGCCTACTTTAACCCTTTACATTATTTATGAATATTGATGTAGAGTGACTATGATCATCAATAAAATGGTTCAAGGTACTTTTCAGTACTAAATTAAACCTAATGTTGAAAAGTTGTGCTGTTTTGATATTCACAAACATGAACAAATTGTTTAAATGTATTTGTATACTTGCCAAATCTGGGAAGAAACCACACTGAGTTTGTGTCTGTGTAACAGTTTACACACTGAAAACCACATCTGTATTTCTTTACAGTGGAGCCTAATTAATTTCCTTGGGAAAACATTGCATAACATAAACATTATTTATGAACATTATTATGTGTAAGTGTTGTAAAAATGACAATTCATGTGTTAACTAATATGGTATCATAATGTGGCACGGTGGAGGGCGGGACCGGCGCGTGATTACGCACGCCCGGTCCCGTATTAGGCTAATTACGCCGTCAAGAGGGATAAAGGCCACTCGCAGACGACGATCGAGAGAGCTCAATTACGGACGTCCGTTATCTTATGTGTTTGTCTTTTGTGTTCTCCATTAAACCTTTAAGTTATATGTTAAGCCGGTTTCTCGCCTCTTCCTTGCCCGTGAAATGATCTGTTTTACACATACCGAGTAACAATTTAAGTCAGGCGGGATAACGCTGTTTTTTTCCATTGAAATGCATAATTTCACTTCATGGAGTTGAGGAAACAATAATAACATGATACCAAGTCCTATAAAACATTTTCAGACATTTTGCATTTTAAATCACATTGCAGTGTTAAAATGTGGGTAAAGAACTTGAACAAGTAGGGTCACGTTTAAAGAAATCACAATATAATGAGAAAAAATAGTTGTGCATTTTTTTTTTCTGAGCTCTAAATATTGTTTACTGCATCACTTTATGTATTCATTAAGTATGTTTTATTTGAAAAGTTTTAATATCATAATATTTAGAAAATGCATTAACGTTATCCCGTATGACATTTTGAATGGTGTTGTCACATGATTCTCAGTTAAACCGCTTAAAATACATTGTTTAAAATTGAGATTTTAGTAATAAGTAAAAAACATCCCCATAAAGATAATAACTACTTTGATGTGTAGTTTTAACCTATTTGAATTTTTTATCAGTTGAAAACCTTATTTGTCACTGGCCCATCTTCCATTCGAGTACAGTAACTTTTGTGCTGCCTGCAGTCTGAAAGTCTTTATTCTGCTTTTAATATCTATTAGTCCTTGTCCACCTTCATTTACTGGTAAAAAAAGAATGGCAGCTTTAGTCCAGTGTTGTCCGGTCCAAAAGAAATCCACTAATCGTTTCTGTAGTTCGTGAACAAGATCATTTGGAGGATCCAGGACGTTCATTTTGTGCCACAGTGCCAAAGCAGCTAGATTATTTGCAACCAAAACTCTTCCCCTATAGGAAAGCTGTGGTAGCACCCATGACCATTTAGACAACCGGCTACACATCTTCTCCACCATTCCTTCCCAATTTTTAATCTTAAATGTTTCAGTTCCTAAAAAAACTCCTAAAACTTTCAGACCCTCTTGATTCCACTTAACACCACCTGGAAGTACTGGTGGGTGTTTTTTAATATTTTCTCCACAAAAAAAAGCCTTCACACTTTTCCCAGTTCACTTTAGCTGATGAGGCATTTTCATAAACATTCAATGATTCTTTTAAAACAGACACATCTCTCTCATCCTTAATAAAAATTGTCACATCATCAGCATAGGCAACAAACTTAATAGGCCTTTCCACGTTTTGTTCAACTAAAAACCCTTGTAGTGTTTTTCCTAATTTACAAAGTAAAGGTTCTATAGCCAAAGAATACAACATCCCAGACAATGGGCATCCTTGTCTGATTCCTCTTAACATTGGAATGGGCCGACTAAGTCCTCCACCAACTTTCAGCATTGCAGATGCATCATTGTATAATAATTTAATCCATGAAATAAAACTTTTTCCAAACCCAAAAGCTTCAAGCGTTTTAAACAAATAAAAATGACCAACTCTGTCAAAGGCTTTTTCTTGATCAATGGCAAAAATTCCCACACTTTCTCCATTCATTCTTGCAATGTCTATTATGTCTCTTACAAGAAATAAATTGTCCATTATGGTTCTGTTTGGAATACAATAGGTTTGATTTTCATTAACAATATATTCTAAAAAAGGTTTCAATCTATTTGAAAGACACTTTGCCAAAATTTTATAGTCTGTGCATAAAACAGCCACAGGTCTCCAGTTTTTCAACATTCCAAGATCACCTTTTTTGGGTAACAAAGATCAAACCGCTCTTTTACAACTAGTTGGCAATTCGTGTTGTTGATAGCAGTAATTAAAAACTTCATAAAAATCATCTTTCAGTAAGTTCCAGAATTTTTTATAAAATTCTGCCGGAAGTCCATCTAATCCAGGTGCTTTTCAAGTTGAAAGTTTATTAACTGCTTCAGACAGTTCTTTTAGCTGGAGGGTGGAGTCAAGCTTTTTACTCTGTTCCTCAGAAAGCTTTGACAAGTCTGTATGTAAATCTTCCATACATCTGACATCGCATTGTCCTTTTCCAAATAAGTCCATATAAAAATCAAAAGCTATTTTTCTCATTTCATTTGGATCCGACTTCAAAATTCCATTTACATCTTTCAAATGTAACAATTTTTTTTTTCCCTTTCTTTCTGTTCCAGATTAAAGAAAAGGAGCTTGGTGCATCCATTTCTCTTAAAGTAGTAAACCGAGCTCTAATTAAAGCTCCTTTTGCTTTCTCATGGAACAAAGAGGCTAAAGCCTTTTTTTTTTCTTCCAACTTCCAATGTCATCATAATTATTTTTTTGTTTTTTCCACTCAACCCAAAATACATCAAATTTTTCACAAAAAAGGACATCCTGTAACAGTTCCACATTAAAATGCCAATAATAGCTATGACTTTGTGACTTCTTTGTATTTATTTCAATGATACATAAATGATGATCAGAGAACCCATTTGGACAAATTGTAGATTTTAAAATTCGATTACTATTATTCTTATTGACATAAAAACGGTCTAACCTGGCAGTACAAATACGATCATGAGCAATCTTTAACCATGTATACTGCTTAACTGTAGGGTGTTGCAGTCTCCATACATCAACCAAATTAAAATTACTAATAACATTGTGTAAAACCTTTGCAGAGGAGGGGTGAGGTTCTTCTCCATTGCGATCTAAAGTAAAATTTAATGTACAGTTCCAATCACCCCCTAAAACCAAACAAACATTTATCACAGCTTTTTTTTAAAAACTCATGTAACTTTTTAAAAGAAATTATCCTCTCTGCTCCAATATTTGGAGCATAAATATTAATAAAAACAAACCCATTTATTTTTACTTGAACGGCCAAAATTAGTCCTCTTTCTATTTCATTGATAGAGACAGTGGTTAATATTAATCTTCTTTGAAAATAAAATAGCAACTCCTCCACTAACATTTGATCCATGACTCATAAATAAATCGCTTCTAAAACCCATTCTCCAATCCACTTCATTTTTCACATCACTATGAGTCTCTTGTAAAAAAGTTACATCAATATTCTTATTTTGTATGTACTCATACAAACATGCTCTTTTCCTACCATCTCTTCCCCCGTTGATGTTAAGGGATCCTATGCTAAGGCTCTCCATGAAAGAATAGGACAGAGAGAGGAAAAATATAGAGGACAAGACAAAAAGAAACAGATAGCTCACCCTTTGTGATTTCTTCATAAGAAAGTTATAAAGAGTTCTCAAAAGCCTTCTTTTCTCAGTTTTGTTACAATTTTTTTCAATCTAAATCTTTTTCTTCTACTTAACTCTTCATAACTTACAGTCTTTTGTATCTTAACCACAGAAACCAAGAACCTCTTTACTTCAGGGAAAAAAATCCTTCACATCTACTTTTCTTCCAAATGTTTCATCAAGGAAATCATTAATCTCCTTTACCGTGTATAACTGATCATCATCATACCTTGAGGGAATATCTGATATTTCGGAAATTGAGGGAATATCTGATATTTCGGAAAGGCAATCATCATCAGACATCTCTTCAGTCACATCAGTGCTTTCAGAGAGCTGAGACAGATGTGTTTACTGGTAGATTTTCAACTGTATCTACATCAGTACCAGCAGAAACCTCAAGATGAGATTTTTTTGCGTCACTTGTCTCAACCTCTTCACAATTCCTCCTTTTATTTTCCTCATCACAATTATTTTTTTTTCTCCTTTTTTTTTCCCTGACGTTTTTTCACTCTGTACCGTCTGTCCTCGATTTTCAGTAGAATCACTTTGTTCACGAGTGCTCTGTTTGTTGTTTACATTTTCGTCTTTCTCAGTTACATTGTCGGTCTCTGTTTCTTTACTTTTATTTACATCCCCCGTTTCGCCGGCGTCCGCCTGTTCAACTTCATTCGTTTTATTTGTGTTGTCTTCTGTTTGCATTTTATGTGGGCATGCCATTTTCTTATGACCAAAGCTACCACACTCAAAGCATTTCAGATTGTTTGTGCTTGCATAAATCATGTACGATTTATCTTCGTGTTTGACACGGAACGAGAGATATCGAGCGTCGGCGATTCTAAAAACATAAACACCTGCCGTCTGAAAGACATTACGTGTTTCAGCGCTTCGTTTTTACAACCCAGCGGAATTAATTTAATTTCGCTTGCCATTTTCCCGAACCTCTGTAGTTCATTTTCAATGTAAGCATTGGGAATAAATGGTGGAATGTTGGATATTGTTACCCTTGTCGACTCTGAAACCAGCGGAGAAACAGTAACAAAAGCTTCACTTACCCAAATGCCGCTTACGATGAGTTTGCTTACAAAGCTTTGTTCCTTTAGAAAGACCACCACGGCCTTGTTCATTCTAGATGCAGATATAATATTATCAAACCCAATTTGTTCCCCAATTGCCACGAGCACGTCCTCAACCGCCGCTCCGGCGTCAGGTACACACCTGACTCCATGGTGGAGAGACAGAGAGGAAAACTCCATCCCAGCCCTCCGCCACAAGGCCGAAAAACTTTTACCTGACGCCTGTTACTCTTCAAATTATTTAGAAAAAAAACAAATTAAATAATAGAACTAAACAAATATTTAGAAAGAAGAAAGAAAAGGGAAAAAAACAATATATATATATATTTAAATAACCGAGAATAGTAAAGAAAACTATCCCCTGAAACGCTCTTCTTACCCGTGAGACGCTCACATTCCCTAAACTCCCAGCATGCACCAGAGAGAGAGAGAGAGAGAGAGAGACTTTGACTTTTAAAACTCTTAATACAACAACTAGTTTAAAAACAATTTTTGCACCACACAGAAGAAAACAAAAACACTACCAATTAAAACATAACTCTCCAAACACATCTCTCACCACAAGAGCATCTTTCACCTTACATCAAAAAAACCCATATTATTTGTTAATTTACAACAGGCATATTCTACAGCAACCCGATACATTACTAATGACTTAAACAATACAACCAAATCAAGATTTCCCCCCTCATTTTTACATGTGTGGGTTTTTAGAATTGCCAACTTTGCCTGCCCTAATAGGAAGTTCCCAAGAACGCTCTGTGCTTTCCATTCTTTCTTATACTTCAAGCCCATAATAAACAGGTTTTTTGTAAACATAAACCCGAGTTGAGTGAATATTTTGTCCAACAGTTGAAACAAAGGAGTTAATCTAGAACAATCAGAAAACAAATGAAAAACAGTATCAATTACATTGCAAAACGGACATGCAGATGAAACCATTGCATTAAACTTGGACACAAAACTGTTTGTTGCCACAGCACAATGGAGTATTTTCCACTGGAGATCTCCAGATCTCTTAGGAATAGGAGGTTTATAAAAAGACCTCCATAATGGAGTTATTTCTAAAGGGATTGAAAAATATTCTCTCCATTTGGTATCAGTGCGTCTTTTCAGTTGAGCACAAAACAAAGATTTCACACACATTCCATACAACATCCTTTTTTGCACATTTTGAAACAACACATCATCAAATCCCTTTAATAACAAAGTATTATTAAAATCTTCATCTAATTCAAAATGTATATCTACTATAAGATCAGGAAAAGTCAAAGACTTTTCACCATTTTCAAAAAAATTGTTTACAAAAGGTCATAAAAGATTGAGGAAAAGATTTTTTAAGATCCTCAATTAACCCTTCAACATATCTTTCTGATCTAAGCCCAACTTGATCAACTATTGATCTAGTCGCATGCCATTGACCTTTTGTAGAGTCAATTAAATCCATAACAGTAGCTATTCCAGTCTTTAAAAACTTATCAACTACTGTACTTGAAATCAATGAGTTTGTTTTAAAAAAAGGATTAAAGAATAATGGTTCCAAAACACCATAATGTTCACTCTCCTTTCTAACCTTCTTTAACAACTGCCACGCTTTGAAAACAGACGCATAAAATTTAAAAAGGGAACAACTTACTTTTGAGACAAAAGATTTTTCAATTAAGAACAACTGCTTATCTATTCCAATTCCTCCCATGTCTTGTAGAATAGACAAGCTAGTCTAGCAGTTTCTGTAATGTTTGAAGTCTCATTGTTTTAACTCTTGCTTGTAAATGTATGAGTCCTTGTCCTCCTTCATTCACTGGCAGATATAAAACTGCAGGAGGAAGCCAATGAAAACCATCCCAAAAAAAAATTGACAAAACTTTTTTGAATTGTAACAAGTAGCTCTTCAGGAGGATCCAGCACTGTAAACCTGTGCCACAACATCGAGGCTGCCAAGTTATTAACAATTAAACATCTCCCTCTATAAGATAACTTTGGAAGGATCCACCTCCACTTTTGTAGTCTCCCCGTAACTTTATCAGCTAGACCTTCCCAATTATTCTCCATGTAATTATCAGTTCCCAAATATACCCCAAGAACCTTAAAACCATCCTTAAACCATTTACATTGTTGTGGAAGCCGAGGAGGTTCTATACTTTGCCACTCACCTAGTAGCAGGGATGTACACTTATCCCAATTAATTTTAGCAGATGTTGCTTTTTGAAAGATTTCCAAGCTAGAAATCAAAGCAGAAATATCGTCAGTGTTTCTAATACATACAGTTATATCATCTGCATATGCTGTGAGTTTTACAGGTGGGATTTCTGGAAACCCAGGAACAACAAGTCCATGCAATCGCTTCCTTTAGGATGATAAAATAGGTTCAATAGATATTGAGTACAACAATCCGGAAAGAGGGCATCCTTGCCGTATGCCTCTGGTTACTGCAAAAGGTCTAGTCAGGCAACCATTAATTCTCAGCATACTAGATGTTTCGTTATACAACAATTTAACACAGGAGACAAATTGTGGACCAAAGCCAAAGGCTTTCAAAGTCTTTAGCAAGTATAAGTGGTCCACTCTATCAAAAGCCTTTTCTTGATCTAAAGATAAGTCCAACATCAATTTGATGTTTTTTGGCAACTGTAATGATGTCTCTTAACAAAAATAGGTTGTCGAAAATTGTTCTTTTAGGGATACAATATGATTGATCCTCATGAATTATAGTTGCCATACATTTCTTCAACCTATTAGTTATAGCTTTTGACAGTATTTTAAAGTCAGTACACAGTAAAGAAACAGGACGCCAATTCTTCAAGTGTCCACGATCCCCTTTTTTGGGTATTAATGTCAGCACCGCTCTTCGACAGCTCAAGGGTAGAACACCTTGGTTAAAGGACTCCAGAAAAACATGATACAGATCTTGTCCAAGCACATTCCAGAAGCTCTTGTAGAACTCTGCAGACAGCCCATCCAGCCCCGGGGATTTTCCACTGTTCAGCCCCTGCACAGCACTTGAAAGCTCAGAGAAAGTCAGAAATCCCTCCAGCTCCTCCTTCTCTGTCATTGACAACTGTGGAAGATCTAGAAGAAGTTCTTCAACTGCTGCTTCCTCGCAGTGTTCTGACTGATAGAGGGTCTCATAGAAAGAAATAGCAGAAGCTATAATTTCTCTCTGGTCAGTAGTTTCTCTACCATTAGACAGTTTCAATTTATGAAAAAAATTCTGCTCCTTTGACTTTTTCTCTAGTCCAAAAAAGAAGGCAGTTGGAGCATCCATTTCATTGTACTTTATGTATCTTGTTCTCACAAGAGTTTCCTTCTCCTGTTCTTCCAATAAATCCTTCAAAAGGCTTTTATTCTCTTTAATGATGTCAGCTGACAATAATCTGTCTCCTTCGTTGTTGTAGCTTTGCTGAAGAATTTTTTGTTCAAATATCTTCATTTTCATTTTCAGATTTTCTGTATTATGTGCATTATATTGTTGGCAAAAGTTCTTTATCTGCACCTTTCCCAAATCCCACCACTGACTTAAAGATGTATACTTATATCTCTCTTCCCTCCAAGATCTCCACAGAAGGTCAAAAGAGTGCACAAAGATGTGATCTTGCAGTAATCTGCTATTAAAGTGCCAGTGTGCTTGATAGGGTTTAGACGACAGAACAGACATTGACATTGAAATAAAATGATGATCTGACATAGATGTTGGTGAGATACAACTAGCAGAAAATCTTCCCTTGTTACATTCTTCAACATAAAAACGATCCAGTCTCGCAGCAGACACAATATTTGAATTCATTTTTAAACATGTGTACTGTTTAACGTGAGGATAAGCATCCCTCCACAAATCTACCAGATTGTGTCTATTAATTAAAGATTTTAAAACATCTGCTGAACCAGGATGGGGTTCCTCATGGTTTCTGTCTAATTTGTGATCTACAGTACAATTAAAATCACCGCCTATAACAACAATATTATCCTGAGGACATTTCAAAAGTTCTTCAGAAAGTTTTCCAAAAAAAACATTTCGTTCACTTCCAATATTAGGAGCATAAATATTAAAAAATTAAAAAGTATTATTTCCTATTGTTATCTCAGCACGCAATAGGCGTCCAGGTATTATTTCTAAAAAGTCTGGATCATTTTTTACATGTTTTGAAAATAAAAACGCAACACCAGCACTCAGATTTGTGCCATGACTAAGGCTAATGTTACCGGACCATTCATTTATCCAGTCAGCTTCATTATAGGCGTCGGTATGTGTCTCTTGTAACATAATTACATCTACTTTTTTAAGATGTAAGTAATTAAATAAAGTAGTTCTCTTTTTTACATCCCTACAACCATTTATATTTAAGGATCCAATGTTAAAGGAGACCATCAGGATTAAAAAAAAGTAAAGATACATAATCCAATGTTTCCAGTTCATCATGACTCTTTAGGGGCTTTACTTAGTCTTTTTCTGACAGCACTCACAAACTTTTTAAGTCGATAGCGCTTAGGCTGATCTAGTTCCTCTAAAGAGGCTTTCTTCATAGCTATTAGAGAGGACTCAGTAAAAAGCCTTAAATCAGAAAAGAACATTTCAACCTGTGGCTTTCTTTGATTTTTTGTAGCATTCAAGAAGTCATTAAGTTGTTCCACAGTATAATATCGAGATTTTGTAAATTTCCCAGCAATACTTCCCTGTGAATTTGTTTCAGACAATTCATCAGCAATCGAATCTGAACAATCACTGTCCGAATCACTATCAATTACGTGCGATTTTGTCTTTTCAGCCAACCATTCACTATCGTTATCAGACACGTTTCTACTTGATACCTGCGTCTTATTCGAAACATCACCCACTTTAGGCACATCTTGTTCTCTAGATTGCTCTAACTCAACAACAGCCTCCACACTGTCGTTTATTCCACTCTGTCCAGCAGCAGATATTTTAGCAATAGGCGCAGTGATATCAAGACTACGACCTGAATGCTGTTGTCCGAGTTCAGCGCAGCCCTTTCAACGTTCGGATCGGGCGCTGCGCTTTCAGTCAGCCGGATCATTATTCTCTGGCGCATTTAAAACCTGGCCTGAATTAGTTTCAATTCCATCTCTTGCATGTTGAGCCTCTTTAACCAGAGGACAGGCTGTTTTAATGTGACCATATTTTGCACAGGCAAAGCATTTCATTGACTCAGTGCTGATAAAGATCGTATAATCTTTTCCAAGCACCGTTAATTTAACAGACACCTCAAGCATTGCGAATTCAGCACTCAGTATCATAACAGCCTGACGTCTGAATGACATAACATGTCTCAACTCTGGGATTTTCAAACCCAGGGGAATCATTTTAATCGGTCCAACCAATTTTCCATAACGCGCTAAAATATTCTCAAGCGCTTTATCAGAGATAAATGGGGGGACGTTGGACAACATGACCTTTTTCGAGAGGTTCGACAAGGGTAATACGGGAACAAAAACATCCTGAACAGTCAACCCACACTCCACTAAATGATTGACCATTTCAACTTCTTTCAGAAAGACAACCATTGCTTTATTCATTCTAGAAGCAGACATGATGTTTTGTGTACCTATTTCTCTGCCAATAGCGACCAACACATTCTCAATAGACACTGATCCATCAGCCGGCATGCACTTACACGCCGGAAAAAACATCGGAGTTTGACCCCATTTCTATCAGCTATGCTGACAGAAGTCAAAACTCCGACTCTCTGTCCTCTAATCTAAAGCAGTATTTAAAAGAAACAAGCCCAGAAAGGAAGAAAAAGTTTGAAACTCACTCAAGAAGACCGCCACACACTCTTCCGCTCACACGCTTCCCACAATCACTCCGCACATGCGCGCACACGAGAGAGAGAGAGAGAGAGAGATCAGCAGTTCTGAAGCTGTTTTTATATATATTTTTTTTATATATATATTTATTTCTATTATTTATTTTTACATCTGTCAGATGTATTAATTATAGATTAAGGTGTAGTTCTATTTTTACACAGCCTCTGCTTTGGCAATATTGTATTGTTTACATTCATGCCAATAAAGCCCCTTTGAATTGAATTGAGAGAGAGAGAGAGAGAGAGAGAGAGAGAAGGGCGTTTGCACCTGAGTTAAATTATATTTAACTCCTTTTTATAATTCCAGTGAGCACGGGGAGAGTGATATATATAAGCAGCAACACCACCAGCAGCGGGAGAGAGACTGGCTCAAGAGCCTTACTGTGAAGCTGTTAATGTGAAACAAATGTGCTTTAGTGACTACATGCCTGTGAAGCGGTTAACTAATTGTGAAGCTGTAAACCAGAGAAGTGGTAAATTAAAAGTTATCTACCTGTGTTGGAAGAATCCAGCTCCAGTAGTCCTTCTTTGTTACATCAAATAAATTTGGTTGAAAGTAATCCAAAAGTAATCTGATTAAATTACCCCAAAAATGTAATCTACAACATTACTGCTTGCATTTTTGTCATGTAATTTGTAATCATTACCTGATTACAATTAACAAGTAATCCAACCAGCACTTCTTATAGATTACGGTTTACAGATCTGCCTCCCAATCCGCTTTGCAGTATTAATATCGATAACTGCATTTGCAATTCAATAAGAATATCACTATATACAACATCAACATACAACATTGTCTACCCCCACACCCCTCCCCTTTCTTTTAAAAAATCTTCATTTGTGTTCTGCAGAAGAGTGTCATACACATCTGGGATGGCATGAGAGTAAATGATGAGACTCAAGAAAATTTTAATATATGGTGAACTATCTTTTTAACGTCATCAGTGTAGCTCTGATCTCAAGAAAAAACAATGGGTTCTCCACTCTTTGGCATGGCTGAAGATCTGGACTCCCTACAAAGCTGTATGATTAAGCAGTATAGTGGAGCTGGAGAATTCCTGATGATGTCACCCAATACAGAAGTTTCGGAGAAAAACATTTTTGTAAAGGAGATTTTCATAAATGATGTTCATTACTACAGTTAAATAGTCTGTTAAATTTTAAATATCTGATTCTCAAAATGCATGCAAAATATGTTCTTGTCTAATAAGAACATTGAATAAGGTAAGCATTGTCTCATAACTTTTTTCCTATACAGGTTTTATTTCTATAGTCATGCCCTAAATTCATTTATGTTGTATTGTCTAGTTTGACAGTGTAGGTACATTAACAGTTTAACCACTTCCTTGTAACTTTAATTCTGTTATTTTACAAAAATACAGTGCTGCCTCTTTAACTACATATCTCATACTAAATAAATGTAGTGATATTACAAATGTTAAATAAATATAAACAAACCTTCAGTCTTGTATCAAAAGATACATTTGTGTGATTCATTGCAATAATCGTACAAAAAGCAAAACATCCTCAACTACAATAACCTTAAAACTTCAAATGTACAAAGAGCTTAAATCTGATTAAAAAGTTATTACAGAAAGTAGATTTTTTTACCCCATAGAGTCACTCATTATTGCTGTACATTAAATGCCATTAAATGATAATTGTCCATTATCATCGATCACACAAAACACAGTTATGGTTGATGGTAAGTGACTTTACCATCTTTGTGTTTGTATCAGCATGAGATTTATAATACTTGTGCACTTCGTGGAGTTCAGAAGTGTATGTATAGGAGTTCAGCGGCAGGAGGGCAGTGTGACTCTCTGCTCGTCCATCCTCTTGGCCTGTGAACGCATGATGAGACTGAAGAAGTCTTCATCTGGGACAGTGGGACCACGGGAGGAGGGAAGAGGAGGGGCACACCTCTGATCATCCAGCCGAGACCCCTGACAGGACAAAACAATAGAACAAAACAAGTTTCATTCTGGCCCCGCAACTTCAAATAAAAACAACCTATCCTACCATAATGCTGTTTTTATGTAAAATAATAAATATTAGTGAGAAAACTGAACAGGCACATTCAAAATGCTTTAAAAGAAGTCAGTTCACTTGGTGCCAGCTATTTTCTATGTTTATATTTAAAAATAGACAACAATGAAATAATCTCTTCAAGCTCATTTTAAAACGAGGTCTTCCATTAATTTTTCATTTAAGATATAATTTTCATTAAATCTTGTCTGCTTGTCCTGTCTCTGGTTAATTACAACTTGTCTTTCACCTGACACTTGACGAGAATGTCAAAGAACTGGTCATCAGGCTCAGTGGTGTCCGTGCTGGTCATAATCTGACTTAAAATCATCTGTCTGCTGTTAGTGTTACTGTGTTCAGTCAGGGTGCACAGGCCAGGCAGACTGTTTCCTGTTCCTGCCCTCTGTTCGTCCAGCCTCCTGCCCTGAGCACCTGCCAACAGTCTGAGAAACGGCTCCTGACCTGGAGTCGCAGCAGACTCTGAGAACGCTGGAAAGAGTGAAATGTTAAAGGGATCGTTCACTCAGAAATGTAAATTCTGTCATAATTTAATCACCCTCATGTTGTTATAAACCCATTTGACTTTCTTCAAATTTAACACTTAAGGAGATGTTAGGCAGAATGACATCTTCAGTCACCATTCACTTTCATTGAATGGAAAAAAGAGGCAATGAAAGTGAATGGTACTGCCTTCTCTTTTTGTTCCATGAAAGAAAGTCATATGTGTTTGTATATATTCAAAGAACAAATAATAACGTAACAGAAGAATGGTGGCTAACATTTCCTGATAGATCTGGGCGGGGTGGTTGGTGGGGAGGAGGAGCTAGAATTGACAGACTTGTGGCTCTTCCCATCCTGTATAGCACACCGCTGGTCATCCATCCTGTTGCTCTGGAAACGACTTAGCAGATCAAAAAAGCCCTCATCTCCTAACATGTCTGTACTCCCATGCTGCAAACATGAAGGTCAAAAGGATAAAGGTTAATTATTACAAACAAATTACACCCATTATAATGCTGAACACTTTGACTTAAAAAATATTTTAAAAAATTCATAATAAAATATATATCACACACACAGGTCATATAATATCTGTTCCTTATAGAGGGTGAAAAAATTATATAAATATATAACATTTGAAATAATAAATCTGAAAATTGTTGCAAATTAAACATGCTGTTGTTTTGTGCTCGAGTTGTTGTTTCTATGTATGGATTACTTTGTTCTGAGGAGTTTCTCGTGTGTTGCTAGTATCCTGCAGGATATTACTGGAGCTGCTCTGCAGTTTGTGTTTCTTTCCTCGGAAACGGTTGACAAAGGAGAGTTTGGAGGATGATTTAGCCAGTGTGGATTTGGACTGCTTGAAGAGGATGTCACTGTTCCACTTCTGACCCTGCAGGATAGGAATTAAATGAAAAGGTGATGATGATCTTTTAGAAATTCCAGTACATTTTCCCTAAAATTTTCCAGGCCTTTTTTGTTATTGAAAACAGATTTTTACAAATAAATTCCATTCAGGAACCATTTGATACATATTAATCTTTTTGACCCAAATGGTGATTCGCTTGCATATTTTACTCTACTCAAGAGCAGTATCTTAGCTGATGAGATATTTTTAGTGCAGGGTAAATCAAGAAATTAAAAAGACATTGTTCTGACTTAATAATTAAAATGAATTTCCATGACTTCTCAAGGCCTGGGGAAAAAAAATTAAATAATCACAATTTTAAAATTTCCTGATATTTCCAATTTTTCCATGACTGTGGAAACCCTGACATTGCTTCGTTCCACAAACCTAGCAAGTTACCCATTTAGGCAATATTTTGGGGTACATTCTTTTTTTATAATAGACAGTAAACTGTGAGGCAGCTCACTAGGTTTTGGAAATGAGCTTTAAGGGTGCTGTAAATAAAAAACAAAGCTGTCTAATCAGCATAATAAATCAATTATTTACACCACGTCTGTACCTTGATTAGAACGGGATCGTTTTAGTTTTGTCGTTTTGCTCAATTGCAATGCATTTAACATTTACGTTCAAAGCGAGCGGTGCAATATGCAATGAATCCAAAATAATTACAAAGTGCTTTTCGCTCCTGTTCTACAGATTCTTTTCAAGTGTCAGGTGATGTTTCTTCAGTATTAATTTTCGTGTGCTGCGCGAACAGAGCTAGAACATAAAGCAAGCATCTGGGCTTTCCTTGTGTTGTGAAAGGCGCTAAACAAATAAATAAATTCAGAAGGTTTAAAACTTGCACATTAGGATCGGTTGTCATTACAGATAGGACGGAGGACTAATCTAAGTGGCTCTGATTGGCCATTGCCGTTTCATTGCTCAACGGACATATTAGAGATTGGTTAGAATTCTCAACCACTGCAAAAACATTTTGTAAATAGAAATGATTGACGCAACAGGAGCAGACTTAAATTGAATGCTGAAATAGTCGATTTTCACAATTACATAATCGTGGCAGCCGTAATCATTTGATTTAAAGTATTTCGATTAATTGTGCAGCCCTACATGGCAGTGTTTTTGGACAGAATTGTGAGAGCCCACTTGCTTGGATGAAAAGCAACCCCACACATGGATGGTCTCAGGATAATTCAATGTTGGCACGACACAGGACTCGTGGTAGCGTTCACCTTTTCTTCTCTGGACTATCGATTTTCTAGATGTCCCAAACAGTCAGAAGGGGGCTTCAGAGAAAATATCTTTGCACCAGTATTCTGCTGTCCAATCCTTGTACTTCCTGCAGAATTTCAGTCTGTCCTTGATGTTTTTCTTGGAGAGAAGTGGCTTCTTTGCTGCCCTTCTGAGCACCATGCCATTGTCCAAAAGTCTTCGCCTCACTCTGTGTGCAGATGCACTCACACCAATATGCTGCCAATATTGAGCAAGCACTGCACTGGTGGTGACACGATTCTGTAGCTGACTCCTCAGGAGGAGACGGTCCTGGCGCTTGCTGGACACTCTGGGACGTCCTGAAGCCTTCTTCACTACAGTTAAACCTCTCCTTGAAATTCTTGATCCAGTAAATGGTTCTTTCAGGTGCAATATTCTTTGCAGCAACTTCCTTGCATGCGAGGCCATTTTGATGCAATGCGATGATGGCTGCACATCTTTCTTTAGAGGGAACCATTGCTAACAAGAACACAATGATTGGAAGCACTTCTTCCCTCCTTTTATAGCAAACAGTCTGCTCTTATAATACAATCAGAATGATAGAGTGATTTCACCTTTCCCAGGTACTGCAGATATGATTAGTGAAATTATGTTAGCTGGTTATTTTGTGCCAGGACCAAAAAACTATGAAAATTGGGATTTTGTGATAATGTTGAGGCTTTTTGCAATTATTTAAAATGTATCTGATCACTCTGCACAATAATCTAGAAACAATGTGAATCAACACCACAACAACTGAAGCAGAACAATTTGCGAAACACAAAATGTCACTGCCAATACTTTTGGCCACGGCTGTACTACCTGAAAGATATTAATGAAATAAATGTCCGGAGATATCTCACCAATCTCTGTTACAGCACTACACTCTGTGAACCACAAACAAAAATGTGTCTGTGGGTCTCTGACGCTTTCTACCTGTCAATCATTTTGCATGTTCTCAGTGTTGTAGTTGAAGCAGATCAATGAGGACTAATGCCATTTTAAGATTTATAATATTTCTCTGTTGTTGGCACTATTGTGCTACTGTTCCATTTAACAGCCATGGTACCATACAATGCAGCTCTACTGCCTGGTTTAGGTCTCAACCTTGTCTCTGGAAAGCGGGATTTTGGAAAGAGGGGGCGTAGCTAATTCAATGGCTCAGTTTCCTGAAAATTCCAGAACACTAAAATAGCTTACAGCACCATTAAAGAAAGTCCTCCAAAATAATGAAAATGATCTCACCATTTACACACCCTCATACCACGCCAAGAAGATTTTTAGAAGAATATCCACTCTGTAGGTCCATACAATGTAAGTGAATGTTGGCAAAAATTTGAAGCTCCAGAAAGCACATAAGAGCATCATAAAAATTATCCAGAAGACTCCAGCAGTTTAATCCATGTCTTCTGGAGAGATCTATTTGGTTTTGGGTGATAACAGACCAAAATAGAACTCCTTTTCATTCTACAACTTGCCATTGCAGTCTCCAGTAACATTCATGATTTCAAGCTCAATTACACATCCTAGAGCTTGACTCATATGCTAGAAGGTGTAGGAAGTACATCTAGTTTGAAATCATGATTGCCAAGGAGACTGCTGATGTATATATTATGGTCTATAGCCATTCAAAATCGACTGGATTGCTTCAGAAGACATGGATTTAACCACTGGAATCATATTGATTATTTTTATGGAGTCTTCATGTGCTTTTTTGGAGCTTCAATGTTTGGACAACATTCGGTTGCATTGTATGGACAAATAGAGCTGACATAATCTTCTAAATATCTTTGTTAGTTTTCTGCAGAAGAAATAAAGTCATACACATCTGGGATGGCATGAGGGTGAGTAAATAATAGAATTTTCATTTTTGTGTGAACTATTCCTCTAAAAAAAATATATATATTTTGTCAATCAGATAAATGCATGCACTCTTTTGATAAAAAGGTAAATAAAACACAGGAAGGAGCTCAATGTCTGTGCTCACACTCACAGTGATCTTATCTGGTGTAAGTTTTAGCAACTCCAGATTCTCCATACTGTGCCGTCGACTCATCCTGGGTCTGGCACCTGAAAAATCAACAAACTCTAAATTTGATACTGATACAACCAATCCATTGAAAAGTTTAACAAACAAAAAGAAAGCCCACACACAGTCCCCAACACTTTATTCTTGTGATTAACTCTCTAGAAGAGCCTGAGATATCAAGGCATGATGGCTGAAAGGTTTTAGTGATGTATAACAGTGTGTGCTGTACCATGCAGGTTGTAGTCAATCTCTTTGTTCTCTGATAGGACTGAATTGTTTGTGCTGTAACTGAGGCCGAGCACCATCTGAAGATCCGAGACGTTCATACGAGCAGTTAGCTCACCGCTCCGATCTCCAGTCTGTATACAAGATGTTTCAGGGCAAATATTAGGACACAAGTTATTTTTACAAAGAATTTAGAGCAGTCTTAAAACATACAACCCAACAAAAAGGTACTTCTCCAAGTGTCTAATGAATGAGTTCATCTGTCGGTGGCCATACCTCTTTTGAGATTTCCAAGTGTTTCTCAGCAAAGTGCATTGCCTGGTCATGATTCCCTAATGCTGTATGTGCGTTTCCTAAACTCCAACAGGCCCTGCCTTCACCAATCCTACAGTAAACATAAAATCCACAAATTGATTTGCAATTACTATGCCTAATTTGTTTTGTCACACAGAAATGTACTACTACTACTAGTAGTAGTAGTACATTTCTGTGTGACAAAACACACTACACTACACTACTACTACTACTACTACTACTACTACTACTAGTAGTAGTAGTAGTAGTAGTAGTAGTAGTGATAGACTGATATATAGGCCTGGCAGATTAATTAGACAATATCTGGCCATTTTGTAATTATCAACATCGACAACTTTGCATGATTGGCCATTTCATTTTATCTTATTTGATTATATTAAATTGTATTTCACATACATCTACAATATATTGGCCATCAGCCACCCTGCTCTCTACATTTCTGTATCAGACATTAATAAAACCATATCGGTCAACCACTAACTACTTCTACTACATGATTCCGTGACAGCACACCTGTCATTGAGATCCTGAGCGATAATGAGATGTTTGAGATGGTAGTCGATGGCTCTCTCATAATCCTGCAGCAGTGTGTATGTGTTACCCAGACTGTAGCAGGCCTGAGCCTCCACCGCCAGATCCTCAAGCTGCCGTGCCAATTGCAGAGCTTTCCTGCACTCGTAATACAACACAACCATTGTCAGAGCTCTCCCTGAACCAGAACATAGTCACTGTCAGAGCTCTCCAAGAATCAGATAACTGGTTGATGACGAAAATCAATTTAGGATTGAGTAAAATGTAAATATCTAGCATTTAAGTGCCCATTACTGGTAGGTGACCTGTTTTGTGCCTGACTGATGAGGCTTTAACCCCCTGCACCCCTCACCAACACTTCAGAGCCTATAAAGCAGATTTCTTTGGAATAAATGCGCTTCTGAATATAAGTGCGGCCAGAAGATTAATGGTTGCTAAATATTACTAATACAGTTGAACCTTGGTGTTGCTAATAATACTGTAGATTATTATCTAATTACTAATATTACTAAGAATGAGTTGCCAAGCACATAAACAGGGGGTCACCTGTAATGTTCCGCAGCCTTCTCGAACTCCCCAAGGAATATGCAGGTGTTTCCAAGATTGCAGTAGGCTCTCCTTTCTGCTGAGCGGTCACCGAACTCTTTAGCAATAAGCAGACGCTGGAAGTCAAATTGTTCACTATCAGTGCTCTATCAGGTTTAACTGTGTTTTACAGCTTTACACCATTATCTACACTGTTAACTACTGCATTTGTTTCATGATGGAGAACTCACCTGTTCGTGGGAGGCCATTGCATCCCAGAAGTTTCCTAGCAGGTAGTATGTGTTGCCCAGGTTCCCATAGGTTCTTCCCTGTGCTGCTCTGTCTCCAAGCTCTTTCACAATATACAGGTTTGCCCTGAGCAATTGAAATTGCAATCATACATTGTAACCTCCATTATTTATTCGGGATCTCAGATATTATGACTCCGTAGGCAAAAGACACCTACACACAAGCCCACACGTGTTGGTGACACACTCACTCATAGTATTCAGCAGCTTTTCTAAGTGCTGTCATAACTTCCTCAGGGAAGTCACCAGGCTCTGCTCCACTCCAGCAGATGCTCTTCCCTTTGGCGTGGTATACATTTCCAAAATTATAAAGTGCTCGGGCCTGCCCCACCTTTAGGTAAAAAAGCAGATAAACAACTTTAAAAAAACAAAAAAAAACAAAGAGAATAACACTTTGCATATCAACCCTGGATTTTTCCCATCAAATCCAACTTTATGACTGAAATAATCAGCAAGACTTAATTTACATTTGTAGCTGGGCGCCACCACAGAACACAGAACAGAACACTAAGTGGCACTTAAAGTTTCTATCGCAAGAAGTTGATTTCCAAAACTTTCACATACAGAGTCACTTACAATCATCAATATCTTCCATAATGACATATTGCACACCCATTAACGCATTTACCATGTCTACATCTCTCTTGTAACTTGTATTTTTATAACTTCCTTCACCATCTGTCTCATCAGGATGATTCGCTTGTGTTGTAGTACTTCTCATTTGTAAGTCGCTGAAGATTAGTGATGGACACGAAAACTCGGACACTCGGATATGGCAGCAATGATCGATCATGAAAACTATTATCGATGGTGATCAAGCATGATGTGAAGTTTCACTTAATTCGAAATGCAGTGACAATTACCTGACAACTAAACACAGTGTAAAAGAGGGAGCCTATTTTTAATTTTGAGATTGATTACATTGTGACTTTGAGGGGTACATTGATTATCAGAGACTTCTCATAGCATCCAAACTGATATAAGACACTGCAATGTGATTGTTACGATAATCAAAAGAGAGTGTAATTAACCGTGCTTTGAACACCCGTCTCTGCAAAATGTTTGCTAAACACGCTTTATTATCATTTAATGTAAGATCTTTGACTCGTTATTGTATATTATTTAATAAAAGTGAATGATTGTCACTGACTAAACCTCCCTGCCCTGTGTGACGTAACACACCTGCATCTCGACCAAATGAATGAAGATTTCCGCTCAAGTTTCCAAGTTAGATATCCGATATAAAGTGTCATTCCGTTGCACTTTCCTCAGTTGAAAGGTGTAAATTCAGACTATCCGAGTTGAATGGAACGCTTCATATCAACACAGCAACAACAACACAGAACATCGCGGCTTTCCTCATAAGAGCGAGCATTTGGGGACCTAAACACACACACACACTTACACATAAACACCAGGCGCATTTGGCAGTGTAAAGCAGGCGAGTGTTTCAAACAGCTAGACAGAGCGCAGTTAACTGGAACACAATGCAGCATCTTCAAAACTGAACTTCAACTTAACATGCATATTAAAACACAATGGTTATGGCGTCTGCTGATATTTGAAAATAGACGGTTCAGACAGTCTCTAAAAAACTGGTGCACACTTACTAAGATTACTATGGTAACCTGAAGAAAGAACAGACAGATGCGCGTTGTGCACATTATTTCAGAATTGGGCAGCGAATATTCACATAATGACAAAATATGATGCATTATATTTTGATTATGCAATATTTTGTACATTTTGTAATATAATAATTAATAGATGATACACTGGAACAAAAGATGAAATGCAGCAGCAATAGACGTTTGTCAGACATGTTATTATATATACAGTTATGAACATGTAATTGCCCCTTGAGTACTCGAGTAGACAAAATGACCAAAATGCCCATCCCTATTAGGTACTTGGGTATCATTTTGCCATTTGATGGGGCAATCATTGAATTGAAAATAGACACATTAAGAGTTGGGTCTTAACCAGTGTCATGATAGCAGACAGATCATCCTAAGGGGCTGGAGCAAAAAATATATATATATATATATAAAACGCATTAATTCAGTGCAATTAATTTTACAAAAAAATAACGCGTTAAAAAAAATGCACGCAATTAATCGCATGCCCACGGACCATAATAAGGGAGATTCCTGAGTAATGCAAGCTTGTAGTACCACCTGTTTACTCCAGAGGGCAGTAAGTGAAATTTCAGTTGTTTGAGCAACACACAGTTTATCCAGTGAAGAAAACAACCCTTCAGCAGTAAAACAACACAAACATGCGTTACGTTCTTGCGTTCAAAACACTCAAAAGGAGCGCAAATGCGATCTAAGGGATCACAAGATGTGTTTAAATAGTATTAAACTATATTTAACTTGACACAGTGACCTAAACATTTTATGTTTATGATGCAACACACCCGAGACGTTTGACGTAGGTGTAAATTGACGGGTCCTTAAACAAGCCCTCATAATAAATCTCAAACTGATTGACAAATTCACTTATGAAATGGATTGCTGTGAACTGTATGCCAATGATTGACATATGATCAATAATATGGAAGTAAACAATACATTGTATTCTAAAGCCGCTTTTATATGAGGGGCTTTCTCAGCAAATATTTTTATATGCGATTAATTAATCGGGACACTATGTAATTAATTAGATTAAACATTTTAATCGACTGACAGCCCTAATATATATATATAATTTTTTTTTTGTGTCTACATAATATGCACTAAAATTGGGGGGTGGAAGGGTAATAGTGGTGGTTAAGACTGATTCAGTGTTTATATGTTTTGTTTTTGTGTGTTCATTTATGAAAATCAATAAAATTGTTGATCTGAAAAAGTGTCAAATGCCTGAAACTTAATGAAAATGTCAGTGAAGTGCAGCACAATCTCCTGGCTGACAAGAACTACTAGTCCAGTGTCACAGCTAACAAACAAACTACATTTGTTGTTCCTCTCTGACAGACCAAATGCTTGTTCTTAAAGAGGAATGTCTTGATGGGGATGCAATAACTAAAAGCAATTGAAAGGATCTGTTGTCCAATGCCGGGTCCTGACTTCCCTGTCCGCTGCCCCACCACCAGGAGATGTTCAGGTATTAATGGGCTGAAACATCTGTGATTGGTGGCTCCCAGCTAATGACCTCATAGCTAGACGAATGAAGGCACTGATGGAGGTACGGCAGGCAATAATGCCCAGCTGGTTTAGACAGCTACCTGCGCACATGGCGTTTGATTACATTATGTAAATATCTACTGCAGGGGTCGGCAATGTTTTTGACATTAAGTTTTCCTGGTCATTGGCTCTGCCGATGCACAATACTTTATTTATAAGAAGTTTTTCGAACCTGCATTCAAATCTACATCTTGATGTAATCCTTCTTCATGACCACGCAGTGTGTTTTCATCAGCTGAATGGGAGGCTAAACACTATTAAAGTGTGATGAGGCTCACGCTGCGGGTGAAAGCCATTTGCGCATCACAAGCCGATCAACAAGTCAGCCCTTTTTGCTGAATTCGCATCTGCAAAATCCTAAAACTTTATTTCCAGGTTTAATTAATATTTTGGATAGACTTAAAAAATCCCCACGATGTGGGTTTATGTTTTCTCTTTTAATAATTTAATGTAATTTTGAGTGTGAACATGGTTTAATGAGGGTTAATCTGTATGCTGGGTTGGAAATCTCAAGGAATAATTGTGGTGTTTTCCTTATTACATCATGTGTTGTTCTGAAAGCAAAAATAAACAAATGAAACACTGGATGTAGGCTATCATCTGCGCAATTAACTGAAAGTGAAGTGCTGCTGGCTTGTGATGCGCGAATGGCTTGCACGCACTGCACAAGTCTGTTGGGTATACTGCATACTCGTCACATTTTAACTTTTTGTTTAGCCTCCCATTCAGCTCATGAAAACACGCTGCGTGATCATTAGGAAAGATTACATCAAGATTTGGATATGCAGGTAGATTGGAATGCAGGTGTGGAATTTATATAAATAAATCTCCGCTCTCGCCGTTGCTGGCGTGCAAGTGATTACCCCTCCTTGTGCCATAGGTTGCCATCCGCATATCTTCTGTGTACATCCACTCACCTTGTCGCCCAGTTCCCTGGCAATATCTAAATGCCTCTGACAGTAGACCACAGCTTCATCAAAGCGTCCCAAAACCTTTAATGTGTTCCCCAGGTTACCGCTGGCTTTGGCCTCACCAAGCTGATCCCCCGTGTTCCTGAGAAAACAATTCAGCACCCAGTACTGATAATAATATTCAATATAAATATAATCAAATTCTTATTAATGCTTATTGTCAAAAAGACAACAGAAAAACACTTCATTGGGATTTAAAAGTGTTTAGTTTGGAGTTCGGAGGCGGCTACATTTGTCAAGAACATTTTATAATCCGTGTGCAAGTATGCATACCTAGTTAAAGTGAGATCATGTTGGTGGAACTCCAGAGCTTTGCTGTAGTCATGTAGGTGGAAGCAGGCATTTCCCAGCTGACTGTAGATGGCACTCAGAACCTGCAGGTCTTCTGTACCAACCTGCATGGCGGCCTCGAAGAAAGACACGCCAGCACTGTAATCCCCCACCTTACACAGCCGCTCCCCCTCCAGAGCCAGGTCCAAACAGGACGCCTCCATCCTGCAGGGGGCAGAATAAACATATTTTTTAGTTGACAAGGTTTTTTTTTTTTTTCCATCTTTCACTTTTTTTACATCAACTATTCAATCAAGTTGATTCCTTTAGCCTTTTCTATTGCAGTAGAATCAGCCAGTTTACAAAGCACCAATAAAATATTACAATTATTCTAACCCATTCACAGCCCATCTCTTATGACAATCTAGACAATCTGGTGTCATCATTTGTGCTGGGCAATTCATAATTACGCAAATATCACTTGAGCCCAATACTTTGCTTTCCCAACACAATCCTCAAAACGTGAGTAAATTAAACATTAATAAATGTTAACATACTTTTTGACACTATTTCCTGTGAATATGTTTTAGGGTTTACTTCCATGATTGTCACTTGAGTGTGAGAGTGCACTTGTAAACAAACACATTGTAAACCCCTTTAAAACCCAATACAGCTTCAGTAAAATTTAAAATACTAAAGTAAAATGGTAAAACTGCTTAAAGGATCCAACACAAAAATCAAAGAACAATCAATCTGGCACTTCATGACTTCTGTGGAGGTAAGAAACAGACTAAAGAATTTTCAAAATAACTAGCCCTATGAAATAACTAGCCAATTACATTTTGCAGAGGACCTACCTGGTGCCTCTCTGCCTCACACAAGCAAAGCAAACAGGACATTTGAAAGGCATCTAAAGGGCTTCCGTTGTCTCCTTAAAAAGTCCTGTGATGGGGCTGTAATATCCCAAAACAACTGTCCCAAACACACATACATCACGATGAGGGAACTCTCTGCCAATCAACCAAACTCTTCATCGGCAATTATACCACAAAACAATGACTTTAAAAAGAATATTCTACAAGGCAGTTTCCAATCTGACAATGTCACATTGGACGTCTTTGAGGGCAGAGGTTGATGATGGCTTTGGCAAAACCTGTCATGCTCAGCACTTGCATGGCTAATCTGATTGTGTTTCTGCTTTCCACTGTCCCACTGAGGGGGACACTATAGTAATTAGGCCTCGCTGTGTTTGTTTCTGAGGGCATATACCAAAAACATCCTAACTTTGGAATCCTATATTTTTTGCTTTAATACCATGGCAATTTCAGTTAGGATATAACTGAACAAAATTTTCTAAGTGCATTATCTTATCTTAACTACAGTTGGGATTTGCTTCTGTAATATGAATTTGTGAAAAATCCTAACTGATCAGTTCTTCTTAATCTAATATTCCCATTTTGGGCAAGGCATAGCTCTAAAACTCTCTCTCACTCTCTCTCATTTATATTATATTATATATATATATATATTATATATTATATATTATATATTATATATATATATATATATATATATATATATATATATATATATATATATATTGGCCTGTATGGTTTAAATTGGGAAAAAAGTTATTTGGTGGACTAATCACACTAATGCAGATAGTAATAAAGGTCATGATATCCTGTAGTGTAGACTACGCTTTGGAGCTTACCTGAATTAAAACAGACCTGATCATCACTGTATAACATATTTGGTCTGAGTGATAGATGTACGCCAAGGAAAAAGATAGAAAAAGATGAAAGAAGCCCCAGCACACAGGCTGACCAACAGACAAAAGTCAACTATAATAAATGATTCACAGTGTTATTAAATATTGAGTAAATTGACATAAGCACCCCTGTCTGTTCCTCTATGGAACACCTGCTTTCTCATTCAAGCACAAAAGAGTAATTTAGTATATTAATACTGCTTTAGAAAATAATAATAATAAAAAAAAAAAACTTTCAGTTGGTTTAGTGAACGTTTTTCTATTTAAGCCTCTTAAATTGTATGCACTGATTAGAAGTCTACTTGAAGTAAACTTGAAAGCCGTTGCCAGTTATTCAAGTATATTAGACAATAAACAAGTTTTGCAGCCTGCCAGACTTAATATACGTCAATAAACAAAAAAGCATGAGGAAGTGAAAAATAAAAAAATGTTTGGACCATCTTTAATAATGCATCAGCATCAATTTTGGAATTAATCTTGAATTCTCCAAAGCACTAAAAAAGTACAATATTAGTTGCATGCCTTGAAGGTTGATTAAAGTTGAATACCTACCTGTAGTGGACATGAAAGAATTGGTCCTCATTCTGCATGCTAACCACTGAACTGCTCACAGCCATTGAAGAGCATTATCAAGTCCAGAAAGTAGCCCATCAAGCAAGAAAAATTAAATGAATCTCAGGAAGGAGTTCAAAAAAGTGGAACTTTCACAAGCACTTCTGAAGTCTCTCTATTGTTTTCCTCTGGTGGAGTCCAGTGTGAGCACAACAGTAGGGCTTCTCCACAATATTATTATAGTCACAGGCACTGGCTTTCCTCAGCAGTGGATTTGGGAAGTGTGTGTGTTTGTGTGTGTGTGTGTGTTGTGTGCTTTGTCCAGGACACTCTTCCGGAGCTCTCTGTGAAGAGAACACAAGATGTTGAGGGTGAAGCCTCATTCTGAACGTAATGCCATGGCAACACCCACTAAGCAGAAGATACATGCAAGGGAGGCAAAATTCAGTGTGTCAGTGTCAGCTTTGAAAGGGGGCCCAATATAAGAGAGAGGAAGAGCGATCAGCCCATAAACACAGCTGACTGTCTGCAATGCATGCAGGGTAGAAAGCATGTGTCTAAGTGCAGAAAGAAATCTTAGTCAAGTATTTTCCCCCTTCCTTCACTCCCTGACTGTTCACCCCTCTCTTACACAACACACAGACACAAAATATAAAAGCACAAGTACACGGTCAGTGATCTTCTCGTATCTGTATGACTGGTCAGGGAACAACTTGATGAAATATATGTTATTAATATATGTTCTTGCCATTTTCCTTTACAGGTCTTTAGCAGTATGGCAAGAGTAGCACTTGAATACTGATTTGACTTTCATCTCTTAATCTATGAAAGGGATATTCCAAAACAATGTTCAAAAACATCCTATAACAACTCTAATGATGAGTGTAGGTCACTTTCAAACATATTACAGCTCAGTGGCATGTGGAAAGCAGATCTGTCATAGCTGAACTAATCCATATGATAATCAGATTGAGGAGCTACAAAGCCATGTTTAATGAAACATTTACAATTTTATTTCAGAAATGTATGGTAACTATCACTCATGCAAGTAATGCCTTTTTTTGTAGATCATGTTGGTAAGAAATTTAACAAAAACACATTTTCAAATGTAAGCAGTATACATTTATCTATATTTAATTCAAGCTAACTCAACTCAATGGGTTGTGCAATCATAATCCATTTTACTTCCATATGTGCCATATTTCCTTTGAACTGGATATTCAAAGAATACATTTGTAGGGCAGGAGTGGATTAGTCTTTTCAGAGGTGAACCAAATTCTTCAGAAGAATATTTTTTTTAATGCACCAATGAATCATTCATAATAAGACCAGGAAAATATATAAAGTAGATGGATTCATTTTGAAGAAAGTCATGAGATGTAGACTCAATGTACACATGAGAACTGAAGCGATACAACCGGAAGTGCTGCTCGGTTTATTTATAACAGAACACAGTTCACAAGCCAAATTGGTTTTGCTTTCATTTGAACATGCCAGCGTGCTTATGTCACATGAGAGGCTGCGTCTACTCGGTCCTCTCAAGAGCGCATATAGTAGAGCGACCGGAAGTAAACAATTATAGTGAAGTGCATGAGTAGTTGAATATATATATATATAGTGAGATGCATGTTAAATCCTGAACACAAACTAAAACTGGCAGTTATAACAGAATGCACTGGATGGCGTTGTTGAGTATGGCCACAAGTTGATCACATTTGTTGAGCAAACGGTTCTGTCAGTACATTCAGACAGACCCCAAAAAGGTGGGTTATTGTGAGAATGTGTACTCTCGGTCCGCTTCCAAACGAACTCTGGTGCGGTTCGATTGATATATGAACGCAGCATGGACCAAAGATGTCTAAATGGACCAATAATATGAAGTAATTTGCCTAATACTGACCTCAAGCATTCCTGGTTCTCCTCGTCATAGGAGCTATGTTGCCCATTACAGTTCTGTACAGGCGTTGGAACCGCCGTCAGCTGTCCTTGCAGCATATCTTCGTTTGTGTGTGCAACAGAGGTATTCCTGCTGCTGTTTTGACTTCTTTACACATTGTATTAGCTATTGTATTTGTTTGTTCTCAGCTGGTTGTTGTTTGTTTGTTTTTAATGCCATGCCAGCTTCTATTGCTCTTTCCATGGCGAGAAATGTGTAAGCAATTCTATGAGGTTTTTAAAATCCATTTTTTTCTAAAAACTCCAAAATTGCATTGGGTTTGATTTTGTTAAACATTTCTTCCCAAGTACTGACTGAATAAAAAAGGTTTCTCATGGGGTTAAGGGCAGTACAATCTAATAAAACATGTTTCAGGGATAATAGATTCTGGCAGAAGGTACATGTTGGTGGATCTTCTTCTAATATTAAAAAATGGTGTGTACACCTGGAGTGACCAATACGACAGTGGGTGTAAAAAAATCTGGTCCCAGCGATTTGAAAACAGAGAGGAACTTCTTTTGCCAACAATAGGGCTGATTTTGTTCTCAGCATGCATACATAGGCTACATACATGCATACATAAATCCAACGAGTGCATTTCGCCCAGCAGCCAGCATTGTTTTGGATGTTTGGCAAGTTCCGTCACAAAATATTTGTAATGAAAGCTGTCCAATCAGGTTGTGACCTTATCATTATGCCTTTTGTTTTGTATCTTTAGGTTCGGTGTTAAAAATGCCAGTGTGAACACTAAGCGAACCAGGACTATTTTCATTTTTGGTCTGGACCAAGAGAACCAAACTACAAGTGTGAACACACCTAAGACAACAGCACAGCTTTCTTTTTTACTGATGAAAAACAGGAACACATTCAATTGTCAGGGCTTATACACAAAATGTGTGCTAAAGCATGTACCAACATCTGTGCCAAAAACCTTTAAATATATGGCGCTGTCTATTCCATTACAGAGAACAAAGAGAACTCAAAAACAGAGAGCCAGTTACAAAACTGGTTTGTGTGTCATCTCAACAAAAAAACAGCCGTGTGCTTCTCAAAGCAGCTCAGAAGCAGGTTTGCTTGACAAGATGAGACATGAATAGAGGTAAGAGAGGAGATAGACGCCAAGTCAAGTCATCAACACATCCTCCATGACACACAGGATGTGATGATGACTTCACATTCATCACAACAAATGACTGTCACTTGACAGCTGAAATTGAAGAATTTTTATAGACCTCCTTAGGCTTGGAATACAAAGTAAACACAAAGTGGCCATAGTAAGCTATTACTAAACATTTACCAGATTCAGCAAAGTGTTTCCAGTATACTTTGTCAAAAGGGCATGTAGGTTGCGCACACATTTCTGCAATGTGAAAGTGTTTTCAAAATATATCATAACAGATAGACAGACAGATAGATAGATCATTAAAAGCAAAATGAGGTAGACAGAAATAATATTGTATGACTATGTAAAAAGCTGATATTCTGGAGGGGGGGAAAAAGCAGCATGTCAGTCCTAATAAAAAAGCACTATAATGACCCAAAGCAAACAAAAAATAAAGCCCAGGTTTAAGCAAGAAATATTTATACTACTTAGGGTATAAAAGTATCCATTGTTTATAAAAATACATAAATAAAAAAAACACCAACCTGAAATGTGTAATAGTGACTTCTGGGCAAACCTAAACAAAATCAGATGAAAAGCATAAACATAACAATTCAACATATCTGATAAAATAAACCAAATACAACATAATGTATTTCATCATCACTTCTAAGCCACAGAAGATCAATTATTTTTAACATTTATCAAACTACAGAAACAGAACACTCCTGTCTGTCACTGAAAGCACTTCTCATATCAGGACCAACGCCGTAAGCCTTTTATAATTTCACAAAACCGTATTATCTTAATTATCAAGAATTCAGCGCTCGCTGAAGTATTATGTAATATTTTATACAGTTTATTGTTTATTTTGTTGTGTTAGCCGATTAGCGCGTGCAGCTACTGGTCTCTTAACAGCCGTTATTAACTTTCCTCATACTCTCTAGAGAATCTGTACTCACTCAAACTCCTCCGAATTCCCACCGACCCTTCTCTCGGCTCCGTCTTTTACAACCAACAGGCAAGATGATAATAATTAAATCCAAGCAATTTATAAAGATCTGAAAATGTAAACATTTTTACGTTTAAATCGATGTGTTCGGACACATCGTTGCGGTTAGCGAGAAAACTTAAAACACTACGATCCGGATAGAAGGGGCGTGTCTGAGGCGTAGCTGTGACTCGACCAGCCAATCAGAGCATATAATTCAAATATGACCACACCCCTTTAGGAATGACCAATGGAATTTGAATGTTCAATCGCTTAAGAGTGAGGATACAACGTTCACGTACTTCTTTGTTTTAATAAAGAACGCCTTATAGTTTGTTTTTTGTTTTTAATTTGACTGAATATATCAAGTAAAGTTGTGAGGATCACTGTGGAAAGCCTCTAGTAATTTTAACTCTTCAAATGAATGAACAGTTAAACATTAAGAGTTGATTGCCAGTTGATATGAAAGTTTCACATTGTCATTGCAGCCACCTGTTTTTATTTTAGAGCTCCATGGTTTCAACCCACCCCCTCAACTGTGCGCACGCATGAATCACCTGCTCAGAGCTTCAGCATCAGATACGGCATGTATTATTTAAATGCTGAAGATGATCTTACGCCACTGGCTTGAGAAACAAAAAAGAGCCTTCACTGCACATTTTCAAAGCGCTGTTATATCATCCATTCATTTATGTGGACTGGAGCACATTTTGGACCCATAGAAACTGAGGAAACAAGCATAAAAAAAAGTAAGAGCAATGTGACTTTTTTTAATGTTTGAGTTTTCTTGTTTTTATTTATTTCATTTTAATCGTCAGGTGAATTCAAAATTCAATGCAAATCAAAAAAATAATGAATTTAAAAATAAAAATAAAAGTTCTTGCGCTAGTAGCAGCGCAACGTCATACAGAACGCGTTAAAATAAAACTGCTTATTCTACAAATGTGCTTGTATTTGTAAAAGTTTCCACAAACTAATTATGTGTGTTCTTGTTGCTAAGACATGAGCAGAGACGCGCGGGCCGAGCGCAAGAGCGCACAGAACGGGTTTGATGGAGCGTCTGAAGGAGACGCAGAGGATGTGGACGGTGAAGATGACGCTCACAGTAGACCTCCATCAGTATTGTGGGAAAAACACATTGAGCAGAGTATATTTGTGGATATTAGTGATGACGACAGCCTGCATTTTAGTGACCTGCAGGGCGCCTTTACTGTCCACCTGTCACAAGGCTCTGGGACTCCTGAGAGCCTACAACTTACTGGTAAGAGCCTCCAATATCTGTATTAAAGTTTTAGTCTTCTCCTTCTCCTCTTCTCCCTCTTCCTACACTTTCACCTTCTTGGCTTCAGTAACAAAAAGTGCCATTTTTACTACCATATGGTGTAGTAGTACCATGTTTTTTTTCACGTCATGGCTTTCACGTCTATGCTGGCTGCACTGGTGAAGCGTCTGTAATTTATATTCACTCAAACAGTTATTCATACCGTCTTTTAAACCAGATAATGAGTTTATTTTATATACATAAATCTAACTAATCACCAAAATACCATGATAAAAAGTTTACAGCACTTATACACAAATTCAATACATCAAGCACAATCTTCCTCCGATGTGTGCTGCCATTTGTTTACATTAGTAGTGTTTGTCATTCATCTTTTCAAGCACATACTATGTTTACTTAATGTAATAAACAGCCAAATTGTCACCAAAGTATCACAGCTTGTGTATGCACAGCCATCATATCTAAACCCGATCTTCCCATGCACGCAGCCACGTCTGCTAAGAAGGTGCAAATGCGGTCCATTCACACAGACAGCACCTGATGCTGATCGAGCGGTATTATCCATGCACACAGCCAAGTCTGTTTACATTAGCGCCACACAAACAGACCCATGTTGGTGTGGCTATCCTTATGAGGACTCTCTATAGACATAATGATTTGTACTGTACAAACTATATATTCTATCCCCTAACCCTAACCACAAAAAACTTTTGCATTTTTACATTTTCAAAATAAAATCTTTTAGTATGTTTTTTTTAAGCGATTTGAATTATGGGGACACTAGAAATGTCCTCATAAGCCATAATTATAGCATAATACCCTTGTAATTATCAATTTTTAACCTTAAAGTCCTCATAAACCATACAAACCCGCCCACACACACAATGTCTGAGATGTCAGTGCATAGGCAAACCGGACTGCTGATATTATTTGTTCTTTTTTTTTTTTTTTACAGCAATAAAAACTGAATAAATAAAACAAAAACAGTACAGCAGACATAACTCAATTGTTTACATGTTTACTATATTATATACAGTTTTTTATGACAAGAAATTAAAAATTAAAATAAAATCATAAAAAAAAATACTCGTCTACACTCTGCCCCCTCTACCGGCTGTGCAGTGTCACATGCAAAAATAACTCATTCCAGGGGCACTGCAGAGGAATTTAGCCCCTACTCCTGAAAAGGTCAATCAGCTCCAACCATTTAACATGATAATCCCATTTAAACCATATGCAAATTCAGTTTTTGTCCATGCCTCAGAAATGTATGCATTAAACATACAAAAAAGGACAATGTATTATACTCAATTGCTCTGAGAGTTGAATATCAGTCAAATTTATTTGTTTTAAAACTTAAAGACGGTAAATTTACAGTATGCAAAAGAGGAATGGTCATTTTGTCTTATCTACAGATAATGCAAGGCCATCAGAGTCAAATGAAACTGAAGATGGTTCATCAGAGACTGCTGAGTCAGTCAGCAGAGACTGTATAGAGCATTCAAACACCAAAAACAGGAAGGGAAACTTAATGAAGCCTGTCAATAGAAAACATGAGGATGATGCTGTCAACACCAGTGATGAAGAACACGAGGAGCTCCCATTTGATGGTGCACACACCAACAACAAAACATGCCATGACGGCCATGAAACAAATTTTAAATCATCTCCATCATGTGAAATGGTTTGTATGACACCTGGCCAGGCCTTTAGTTTGATTGATAAGTTGTCAAATGCCAGTGTTGAAGAGACAGAGGTTTTCCCATCTAATCTCACCCATTCTCCTTCTGAAGAAAAGGACAAATGCCATTCTACCAATCATAAAGCAATAAAGAATGTGGCTTATCCCATGGCCACATCCATCCAAGCTACATCCCACATCTCTGACTTCCTGCTCAGACACTTCTCCCAGGAAGAGCTCCTTAACTCAAGCAGGATCATTGAAGCGGAGACCCTGCCTGAAGTCTCTCTGATGGACAGCATTGATGAAACCGTGCTGAGTAGAGCTTGTGCTCCACAGATCAGCTCAGGAGAAAGGGAGAAGATTCAGGAAATTAAGGAGGAACCTGATGTCAATACTGTTGAAAGTCATGAACTGCTTGAACTTACACTTCCAGAAAGGGGTACGCAAGATGTAGCAAGCCACTGCAGCAATAGAAATGTCTCAAATGAGACATCTAAGGAGTCTGGAAAGACCTGCATTGATGATACAACCTCAAATTCAGGAGATGATGAAGAGGAGGAGTGTCCTAGGAAGCGCGGCAGTGCTAGCTCTCTAGATCTGTCTACAGCAGTTACACAGAAGCATAAGATCTCCTTCAGCAGGACCAGATCCTTCGGTGAACTGAAATACGGGCAGGGACAGGTGCATTACCCCCTACCCGACTTTTCTAAAGTGGCATCTAAAGTCAAAATACCTAAAGCTAATGGAACTGTTAAGCCTATAAACCAGTCACCAGCAATGGCCCAAACACAGTCATCCCCTGGAATTCTGGGTAAATCCACCACCTCTTGTAAAGCCACAGTTGATGTCATCAGCAGGGTTTTAGAAGACTCCATCATGCCACCTGAGAGGCACAATGTGGTCATAGATAAAGAAGAACAAGCTGGACTAGCACATCAGTTACAGGTAACACTATATTTGCAAGACACATAAGTAAAGGTGCAATACAAAAAAGAGAGGTATGCAAATTTGTGATACTTTGGTTCATTTACAGGCTGAGTATGACAGATTACTCGCAAAATACACAGAAGCTGAAAACCTTATTGGTCAGGTAAGATTAAAAATGTAAAATTGGTGGATCATCCATGTTGCCATATTTTATGAATGCCTGAATCGTTTCTTTTATTTGTAGAAGTTAACAAGCCTTATTCGAATTCAAAGTTTGCAAAAAGAAAATTTAAAGAACATTAAGATTTTGCATTATTTCCATTAAAATTAAGCCCCTCCACCAATTGTCAGTAGCCTACTGTAATGCAAAGAAAGGTACTGTAATGCAAATACAATTGTGATTAATTGTAAAATAATAATAATACAATTTATCCAACAGCAGATTCATGCTTCAAGCGAGCCTTCTGTGTCCATCAACTGGAATGAGACAACTTACAACCACAATGACACCAATCTGACAGGAAAGAGCCCACAAGCACCAGCTGCAGGCAAGAAGCCATTGTGTTTCTCTTTCTGGCTCAAGTACTGTACTACAATGTAACCCTGGCAGCGGGAAAACACTGGCAAGGAAACTTGAGCTAGATTCTGGATTTTCAATGTCAGGTGGTTTTACACATGGTTAAAAGAATAGTTCACCCAAAAGGAACATTTACTCACCCTTATGACATCCCAGATGTGTATGACTTTCTTTCTTCTGCAGAACACACATTATTAGAAGAATAATGAGTAGGTACCAAAATTTAAAAGTTCCAAAAACACTCAGTCACCATAAATGTAATCTGTATGATTCCAGTGGTTAAATCCATATCTCCAGGAGCGATATGATAAGTGTGGATGAGAAACAGATTGATAATTAAGTCTTTTTATTTTACGATCAATGTCCACTTTCACATACTTCTTCTTCGTGCATATCGCCACCTACTGGGCAGGGAGGAGAATTTATAGAAGGAAATTTCAGGTCATACAATCTTTGATTTCATTGATACATTCTGCTAATTTGGAGAATTGTGAAATTTAGCAGCAATGTGCAATGCAACGTGGAAGTAAGCAATCGGCTGCATTTCCAGCAAGTGTGACAGAGTTACACATAGAGACAGACAAAAAGAAATAGATCCATCCATCCATCCATCGTCAACCGCTTATCCTGTACAGGGTCGCGGGGGGCTGGAGCCTATCCCAGCTAACATTGGGCGGAAGGCGGGGTACACCCTGGACAGGTCGCCAGTCCATCGCAGGGCCACACATATACAAACAACCATTCACACTCACATCCACACCTAGGGCAATTTTTGGAGACATCAATTAACCTAGCCTGCATGTCTTTGGATGGTGGGAGGAAGCCGGAGCACCCGGAGAGAACCCACGCAGACACGGGGAGAACATGCAAACTCCACACAGAAAGGCCGGGGCAACCGGGGTTTGAACCCACGACCTTCTTGCTGTGAGGTGACAGTGCTAACCACTGCACCAGAAATAGATCCAGTCATGCGAAAATATTTCTGATATATTATGTTCATTTTTTGACAATTTAAAACTCATGAAACATAATAGTTTTCATGGTAAATAAATAATAAAATCACTAGTTTTTTAAAAATGTTAGAATCTATATTTTCATGTGAGTATTGATCCTCTGGATACAACATATTTATTATGTGTTATTTTATTACACATTAATGTAATGGAAACACCTTAAACTGCATTTCTTTATCAGGGTTTAAGTGTAACGAAGATTCAGGCTGGTTGGGATCCATAAGCGGTTTTATTGGAATAAGCAGTCTCAGGTAATACAGGCAAAGTTCAAAGATCAGGCAGACAGGGATATAACAGATAGGCAGAATCGTGGTCAGACAGGCAAAGGATCAGTGCAGGCAGCAAAACGGCTAACAGTCAAGAAACAGGCGATAAATCAAGTAGGCAGGCAGATAACAGACGTAGACGAGGATATAAAGCAGGGTCAGTAAACAGAGGGTAAGTAAACAGAGGGTAAGTAAACATGGGAATAAACGCTCAGTAGTGTAGCCGGAGCAAACAAGACTTCGCAATGAATGAATCAACAGAGGTAGTTTATATGGAGTGACTGTGATAGAAAACAGCTGTGGAGTAATCGGGCCAGGTATGTGGGCTTATGGGAAATGAAGTTAAATAGTCAATACTCGGGTGAGTCAGATCTCCAGTGGCCGATTGAGGAGGCGTCATCCCCAGCGTTCGTGACATTAAGTTAGTATAAACTAATCAACACAGGTAGATTTTTTTCAATTGCTCTGATTTTGCGTTGCATGCAGACACCTTCACTAATAATCTAACTGTTTTATCCAAACTGTGCAACTGAAATAAGCAGAGAATAATCCAATGATTTCAAATGTCATCTAAGCATCTGCATCCCCACAATCGAGCCAATAGGCCCACAGCGTTGCCCTAAAACCTACCCTTAATACACCCTGGTGCCAACGGCACACACCCTGGCCATTTCATGAGCAAGAGGTAAGCTGAGCTGTATAAAACTATGGAGACTAGCTAGCCCTCAAAAAGAGTATGGTGGAGACTGAAGCTATCATTTTTTCTTTGCTTGGTCGAAAGAGAGACCTGACTCTTTGACGTTGACCCTGCCTCAAAGATGAGAGACCTCATCTTTGACGTTGACCCTGCCTCAATACATAGTTGACTTTCCTTGGCTCATAGGTAATTGGCAGGATAAAGGAAGTGACATTGGGAATGCAACTGGCACTAGCATGCCCTCATTTGGCCCAACAGTGGAAACGAGGCTTTTGTCACAAGCACTGAACCCAAGCCTTTGAAAGAAGTGAGACAGTTAGACAACTGTACTTTTCACATGTGTCTTCATGCCTGTGCTTTCTGTACAGTAGATCCAAGTGAGGAGCAGTTCAGTCAGATGCAGGACTCTTTACCTTTGCAGACTGAACCACAGAGCCCAACGGACGGCGAGAGACTGACCTCTGAGCTCCGAGACATCATCAGCTCATTTATGCAGAAGGTACAGAAAAAGTTGGTACACTGCAAGTTGGCAGAATCAAGAACAGTCACAACTTTTTGCTTACATCAGTGTTTTACCTGTTATGTTTTTAGCTTTCTTTAACATCCACTTTGTTTCAGCTGATTTAGTTGTTGCAGAACCATTTAGATGCATCTGTTCTTCCTCTTTTGAGCAGGTGGATGATTTCAAAACACATGTGAGCACAATGTCAATGAATGTGGAAGAGCAACAAATGGTAGCTATTTGTGTCATGGATTTATCATGAATTTCTCTTGATAAAACTTTTTGTCATTGTATTTTCATCATGCATGTTTAATTTTTCTGCAGGTGTTGAAAAGCATGATGGAAGCTCAAGATCAGCTGGAGAGAAATTACCTCACAAAGAGGGAGGAGCATCGGGCTTTGGAGATGCAGAACTACATGGGTCTAGCCAGAAATACAGGAGAGTTTGACACAGACAGGTAAGCATCTCACTGGGCTTGAATATATTACTACTGCCTGACACATCCTGATCTCCAGATATAACATCCATTTTACATCATGTGTCTTTCTCTAATATGTACGTAAGCATTTACTACAATGTACTTACGTACATTTGTGTTGTTGCATTGAATTTATATTTAAAGTACCTGTATTTAATTACATCTGTAGTTACACTGTTAACCTTTCGACTAACTATAAACCTAACCCCATTCTTACCCTAACCCCTACCCCCTATCCCTAACACTACCCCTGCTCAAATGTGAATCTTGTGAGAATTTTGCAGAACATCATGTAGTTACACAATAAATGCATCGTTTTATATATATTTTAATGTTAGTACAAAGTCATGATATAATATAAAGTGGGACACATTGAGCTGTTGCATTCTAATTTAATATATATTATTTTCCATATTAATTTGTATTTATTTTTGTGGTCATGGATGTTTTTGATGTGATGTCTCTTTTTATACTCAGAACTACTATGACCTTAGATGAACTTAAATGTTTCCCTTTACAAATATAACATTTAAAGGCTTTAAAATCTGTCAAATCACAATAAAGGAACAGTCATAGGGCAGGGGCGGACTGGAAATTTTCCCAGTGGGCCGACCACAAAACTGGTCAGAACGGGCGGCGATAAGCTGAAACGGGCCGCTGCGTTATGTGGAATGGGCCGTGACTGACTGAAGAGGGTCGCAAAACAGCGTTGTGATATGACGAAGGGGGCCACGATAAGCAGAAAAGGACAGACATTCTCCGCCCCCCGCAACTTTTGAGCTGTTTCTATGTAAAATCCAGGGCCGATTTCTCTTCCCAGTCCGCCCCTGTCACAGGGTCCTGCAGGTGTCATTTCTGATTTCAAAGGATGTGACATGTCTTCACCTTTGTGTTTAAGGGAGGTGGAGGGGCAGATTTTCAGGATTGGCATGCACCTGGAGGACATAAAAGAACAGATCGACAAAAACATCTGCTATCTTTTCTATCCTCCTCCATTAACCTCCACTCCCTCTCCTTCACCTTGTAAGGATATCCTTCTTTCATCTTCCCATCCATTGCTGCATGAGGTAACACACACACACAATAATCCATGAACACAAGTTTTATGTAATCTGTTCTTTTCAGAGTCTGAAATTATTCATGTTATGTCCCCCACATGGACACCCAGTGAAGCTGATATTGTTGTTTGTCACATATCCGTTTGCATGCCTTGTTTTGCTATGTAACGTTAGAGGTGAATGGCCATGCCAATTAGTGTGTGGTAGGTTTTGTGTGTACTGGAATTGAATGAAATGTATGTGTCATGTTGCAGGAGTCAGTCATCTGCATCTCTGCAGTTGGACAAAACATGGAAGAGTACAATATTGAGGAGGATTTTGAAGTGGCCTATGAAGAGCACCAAGCAGAAAGAAGCTTCCATCTACAGTATAGCCACATTTTATTTATTTTGTACCTGTTTTTGCCAGTCCAACACCCTCATTTCATGGTTAAACACATTCCATTCTGGAGTATAATAAAAATTCAATTCCATTTTATTTGGATGTGCTAAGAAAGCACCAAGCTTTGCTTTTTTTAACATGAGCAGGATTTGTAGTCCTTATTATTGGTCATTTTTGCTCAGGTTTGTTAAGGTTGTTTTCACTATATACTGTATGTTTTTAGCTTGAAAGCTATCCATATATTGATTGGTCTGTAAGGGATAATTCAACCAAAGATTGTCATTCTTTTATCATCTACTCTAACCAGACACGATTTTCTTCCGGGGAACACAAACAGAGATATTTGGGAGAATGTCCAAGGTGCTCTTTTTCACACAATGAAAGTCCAAAAAGGACAAAAATGGCCACATAACTCCACTAGATAACTTCTTTGGTGTTAAACAGGAATAAAATTGAGGTTAATGCTACTTGATAAAATAGTTTTAAAGGAATAGTTCACCCAAAAATAAAACATTCTCATCATTTACTCACCCTCATTCCATCCCAGATGTGTAAGTCTTTCTTCAGTAGAACACAAACTATGGTTTTTAGAAGAATATTTTGGCTCTGTAGGTCCATACAATGCATGTGAATGGGTGGCAAAATTTTGATGCTTCAAAAAGTGCATAAAGGCATCCTAAAAGTAATCAATATGACTCCAGTGTTTTAATCCCTGTTTTCAAAATTGATATAATAGGTGTGGGATCAATATTTTTAAAAAAAAATAATTGAAATTCTTTTCCCTACCCAGTAGAGGGCAATATGCATGAATTGCATTTGCAAATGAATTTGAATCCTCCAGAACTCTGTGTAGGGCATCAATTTGGCCTGTCTGGGATGGCATGAGGGTGAGTAAATGATGAGAGAATTTTCATTTTTGGGTAAACTATTCCTTTAATGTTTGGGTCAAACATCCACTGAACTCAAAATGTTGTGCTCCAGGTCCTAGTTCACCTCATCTCAGAATGATCACTGATGTGGTTTGTAAGAGGAGAGGGTGTATCATGATAGTTAGTACACATGGTTGATCAGGTTACAGGCAGATAGGAGGGACATGGGAATATCACTTTCATTACGGAAACACTTATTCCCCTCCGTTTGTTTTTCTGTCCCTTCCTCTGCCCTCCTGAGGTATTCCACCCTTTCCACTGAAACACCTGGCACTGCCAATGAGGACGAGCAGGGCCGACTGACGCTAACAGGAGAGGAACAGCACTATGAGGGCATCCTGGCACAACAGTCCGACTCAACTTCTTTAAAGCAGCAGTTGACACATGATAGGTCAGTATTTACTGATGGATTTAAGTTCTTTCTTTCCACAGCATGCACTGTAGTGTGGTAGTGGGACAGTATATTCATAATTAGAGCAGCATGTTCAAATGTAAAAAAAAAACAAAACATTATGACATAAGTGTGGTACTGTATTTTACAAGCAATGATGACAGATCAAAGGTTGATGATTAGAAAAAGCTTTCAGATATTATTATTTTTTTTAGATTTTTAACAACTTTTGAGGGTTATTGCTCTCTGGCCTAGCATTATTTTGTGATGAAGATACAGTATATTCAGTGATTTCTGTTGCATGATTAGGCTATGTTAGCGCTATACTAACAGTACCAAAAAGTATAATTTTACAACCAGTGTTGGGCAAGTTACTTAAAAATAGTTATTCACTACAAATTATTAATTACTTGTACTTCTTAAATCATATGACGTAATCACATTACTACATTACATTTAAGTTACTTTAAGTAGTTGCCTAATAAGCTGACAAAGAGATCTGTCGGGTAAACGCATGAAACGGCTTTTCTTTATCGGTGAACGGTCATAAACCCCTTAAGGATTAATGATCTATATAATTTTTGCCCATTACTCTGATTTCACATTGCACGTAAACACCTTTACCGCGTTCTTACTGGCTTATCCAATGCATTGTTGTCAAAAGCACTTCAAATCTCATGTAAACATGGTTTTCTTGCTTTTCTGATGTTTTTATTAAGATGATTTTTTTGGGATTTAACAACGTATTGGTGTGCATGGAAACGGGTTCAGTGACTCGTTAAGGGTTACACGCCCTTAAAATTCACAGAAACCCAAAAAGATTTACATATTAATATAATTCAAGCTTTAAATGTACTCTACATAAATAATATTATTTTACAAATTTGTGTAACCCAAGTAATGTGCTTTATTAAAAGTCAGTCAAAAGTAATTTACTTAATTGAAAGTCAATAACTGTAATCTGTTTACAAGAATTGAATATGTAATGTGCAACCCTACTTTTTTTACTAAAAAGTAATCAGATTACATGCAACACTATTTATGACCATGTTTTTGTTAACATGGTAATGTAATGGTTTTTGGACAATATCATGGTATTCTCTAAAGTACCACGTAAATACCAAAGTATATAAATATGGTAATCATATCAGATCATATACTAAAGTATGATGGTATTACCATCTGATACCATTACTGCACCATGGTACCACCACAGTACTTTTTTGAAGGGGTAATGCTAAGACATTTTTGCGCTAATGCAAAACAACAATAGAGGTTTCCTGTCTATATGTGTAACGAGGCGGGCAACGAGAGAAGATCTACATGCAGCTTTTTATTAACAAAAACAAGAAGACTAGGAATAAGGAAAACCACAGGGAACTTAGCACAGAACATGCAATAACTGACAAATAGACAGGGGAAAACAAGGGCTTAAATATACTAGGGAAAACAAGAAACACCCGGGGAAACAATCAGGGGAAAACCAATCAAAAAATGGAACTACAAAGGACTACAAAAACCAAACAGGAAACAGGAACTAAACAGGAACTTCAACATAAAAGCACAAAACAAAAGTCAACAGAGAATCTGTGACAATATGAAATTTACAAATTACAATTTATACAAATATAAATATAAACTTTTGTTTTTGTCACTGCTTTTTTCTCTTTTTTCCTGTCATCTCTCTGTCAGGTTTGAGGACAATATCAGATCTAGTGAAGCCTCCTTTTCTTCTATAAGAGTTCATTACATAAGACCACCTGTTGAGAACTCTCCTCAGCCAATCACAGACACGAAACAGGTAACAAACACACTGGTGCAGATTCAAAACTTTAAAAAATGTAACATTCCAGATAGAAAAGATCAAAGATTCAACATTGAATAATTACTGATCTTTAATAACACTGTTTTTGTTAGAAGGTTTTTTCTGGCACATTTGTGGGCTGTTCCAGAATGACAGAAAATATTTGTTTTAAAAAGTTTTGTTTGTTGCTTCAGAGATTTTTGAGTCCCGAGACTGACAGTGGGTTTGGCAGCTCTGACCTGAGCCGGCCAAACACCGGACTCACCGAGATACCACTTAATCCTTTGAGGTAAAAACACTCATACATGCACGATCCTTCAAAGCTGAAAAGTACACACACTTTCACACATAAACCAATTCAGAGAAGCTCAAATACCCCCCCCCCCCCCATGTTTTCACTGATGTTTAAACGAAACTGTTGGAGTCGACTAGTCTAAAACTAAACCAGACCCATTTCAAATACTTCATCTATTCCAAATCCAACAATTTATCTGCCATGTGCTCGTCTGCATCATCATTGTACATTAAATATAGAACATGACACGCATTCACCTTTAGCAAATACATGTTTATTTATTGAAAACAATTGAATGAATAGTGCAGGACGAGGACCAATAGCGCAACCCAATTATCCTATTCTAATTGGAATTCACCAAATAAAAGTTATTTAACATATTAAAACAGCCAGGACATTATTGAAAATTATTAACAGGTAGGCGAAGCCAAATCTACGAGAGAATTCTTTAACTTTATTTAAATAACCTTTAAAATCATGCATTAACATTATTAATGATCTTTAACAACATTTTATAATATATTATAAGATTTTATCAACTTTGTACACAAAACATTTCGGCATGACCTAGAGCAACTTGTAGAAAATCACATATTCATTCAGCCCCTCAGAGTGAGGTTCAGGTGAGTAAGTTCATTCACTGAAGGATTCGTGAACTGATTCAAAACGAGAACTCGTGAGCTGGTGATGGTGGTCATGAATCGGACCAAACCGGTCACCGTGTTTGTTGTTGAGCACAGCCAGCGAATACAACGCAATAGAAAGGCGCACTGTTTTGGTGTTTTTTCAATGGTGCACACTTTTTTATATAACCACATTCCATTCAAACTACAATCTCATAACTTGTGTGAAATATCATTCCTTTAGTGATGCTGGTAGATCAGCGGTGGAGCATAGGAAAATTGGAGCAGGAAAATAGAAATGTTATTTTCATAACTAACACACTGGCTGTGAATGCCCAATTTTACAAGCCACATTAGATTTTTTTACCAGCTCGTTTGGTTATTCATAAAGGTATATAAAACACCACTTCTGAAGCTGTAGTGAATTATGATGACACACATGACAATTCATTAATGTCGTTGCATGCCATTTACTAAGTTTGTATGGTTATGGATTCAACCACAAATGTTTGGAATTAAGCAATGTTGCATTCACAATGCGTATAAACTGCTCCGTGGAAATCGAGCGAACTAAACTTAGAGCACCTCTTGAGATGGACTGAGATCATTTGCAGTGTTGTCAGGGACGACACTGTTCTTGCAGTTGCAAACTATTTTAAGATGACTGAAACAGCAGAAACAGTGAACACTCTGCAAGCACATGGTCTATGAGCAGAGCACTTCTGAATACACAGCGAATCAGGCACGCATCAACGGGAATCAAGCAATTATATTAACAAGAAAAAGAGAAATTCGCTCGCTCTTTGGCTGGAGCTTTAGCCTCAGTAAACCATCTGAAACTGAACATAAATGCCAAGGAACTGAAACCTGCTTAAAATTAATAATAGTTCAATGGACAGAAACAATGCAACATTTATTACATCAAATATTTATCCTTGGATCTGCCTTTAATGAATTACTTACCTTTAAGCCATCCAAGATGTTTATGACTTTCCTTCTTCATCAGAACCAAAGTGAAGATTTTTAAGCTGATTTCAACTCAGATTGTACATAAATGTGTGTAAATGGGTGCCATCAGGCTTCTGGCTGTTTGACGGACCAAGAGGCATATTTAGGCAGCATAAAAGTAATCCACAGTACTCCAGTCAATCAATGAATGTCTTCTGAAGCAAATTACTAGGCTTGTGTAAAAAACGATATATATTGAACGAAAATATTGCCTAAATATGCCTTTTGGACCAGTTAACAGCCAGCAGACTGATGGAACCCATTTACATGCACTGTATGGACAAACTGAGCAGAAATCTGCTTGTAAAAATCTTTTGCTGAAGAAGGAATGTCATACATCTATGGGATTGCTAAAAGGGAAGTAAGGGAAACGTTTTGCTATTCTCATTCTTGCAGCTTGTTTGTCATAAGCCTTTTCTTTTAAATGAAAAATACACCATAAACTGACATTTCAGCAAAACATTTACCCTTTTTTTTTTATCTGACCCCCTCTCTTCAGTTCCACACTGTCCAATGATGTCAATAGTGTGGCCAGTATGAGCGGTTCAGACAGCGAAGCCTCTCACTCCAATGCACGAACAACCATATCTATGGCGATACTACCTGTGCAGCCCACAGTGAATTTGGAATACGAACAGCTGGACACAACAATCAACTACATTACCCAGAATGCACCAAACCGGGAAGACGCAACTGCATTGGTCAGAGGTAAAGATAAACAAAGATTTGAGAATGTATGCTCATATTTTATATATTATATATACACATACTGTAGATGCCATCATAACCCTAATTTATAAATTTATTAAAACGCTTTTACATGTTTGTAATGTGCAATAGACTGTAATGTGCACCTACCTCACAATGCAACACAGAGATACACAGATTCCCTGTAGGTGGCGCCATTCCCATTCATGACCAAAGAGGAGGGACTGTTCAGCTTGGGAAGAGCCATTCCGCAAATGAGAAACCTGTTAGAGACACACACTCGCCTTCACATTGTTCATGTCACAAGTATGCAAAATCAGTTGATTGGTAATTGTAAATTGTGAAATGTTAGAAACTACTGGGTTATTTTATAGGTAGGCCTGCTCATCACATTTTACTTCTGTTCTGTTCTCAGTAGTGAGGTTATCCTGGCATTGCAATATGAGGTATCTCGCCTCAAGAGGGCGCTGGAAGAGAGCCTTGGTCACCTCCCTCATATGCACAAGAGGACTGATTACCTGAATGGCAGGTATCCTTCGGAGAGGAAGCACAGAACGCAGGCCCGTGGCCAAAACAAAACTGGCTCCAGCAGGTACATCAGGGTCTAAAGAGGTCAAAGAATTGGCCCTATCCTATAACGTCTATAGAAACTACTATAGAATCTTTGCTATGTACTATAGAAACTATATTTTCTGAGAATGCACATGCAAAGCTAATGTATAATCTCACTTTACCATCAGATGTGTGAAAACAGACGCACGCCTTCAGAGGATTGAGGACTGGATCTCTTCTGATATGGAGCAAAGTAAGAGCAAAGGTGACAGCTTCACAACCTGGTTCACACTTCAGCGATGGCTGTGATCACTATTGTTTAAATTACTGGTAATGGTGTTGTTAAAATGTGATTTACAATGTACAATTTTAGTGAAGTTAATTGAAGTAAAGGAGTGTGAAATGAAGTATAATGAAGGAAAGAGTGTAGTGAAGTAAAGTAAAAAAAGTTAAGTCATTTAAAACAAAGTGCATAAACTCTTAGTAAAGAAGACAAATAAAGTGAAGTGAAATAAAGTGGAGTGCAGTAAAATGCAGAAAACTCATTTGAAGTTAAAGTGAAGTGATGTGCAACAAAATGAAGTAGAGAAGTAAAATAAAGTGAAGAAAAGAGAAGTGAACTGAATTCAAGTGAAATATATTTGTGTGCCATCTGACACAGGTGGTGAAGATTCAGATCGAACAATGAGTTTCCAGAGGGCTTTCAGTCCACCTCGCCAACAAACACACATCCACTTCAGAAGTCTCTCTGGCAAAAGGTCATATGACTCCAGATCCTCATCCAAGGGTAGGGTGACTACACTTTTAAGCTAAACAGTAAATTTGCCCTAGTCCATCATGTAGCCAGATAAAGCCTTCAAAAGTTCTTCCCTTTTTGATCACAGGCTTGGTAGGTAACTTCCCTCTGGAAACATCTCAGATCAGTCAATCCGGCAGCCATCGTAGAGCCAGTGTTGGGCCAGCCATCCACAGCGGCAACACCAACAGAGGGGCAAGCTACAAAAGTGCCAGCTCAAGCCCAGAAAGTAAGGAATCTGCTCTGATACCCAGAAATGCCCCAAGAATGTGTTGATATATTGGTCAATAATTTTGTGGTTATAAAAGCATTTTATGCTTGTGGTGAGGAAAAGCCCTCTTGGGAAATTGTTTTTTGTTGTTCCAGTGGGAGTCTTGGGGAATGTCTTCTTCAAAAACACAAAGCAACCCCTTTCTCTTGCTGCTCAACCTTCCCATAAACCTCTCCTCCAGGTCAACTATGGATCTTCTTCTAGTCTACCTGCTGGGTAAGCAAGGAATACACTGCTAAATACACACCTATTATTTAATCATTACATGTGAAGCATGCTTTTTAAGCATGCATCTTTTCGAGTCACTCTGACCCAAGAAACACGTTTTGAGCTTTATGCACTTTAGAAAAAAGGAAAGAATTTAAATGATTATATCTTGACAATAGTTTGGGGTATGGAGTAGAAATGTAATTATAAAGAAAATAATCTTTAGCATAAAACTACAAATGTGTCAGAGTGACTGAAATTGATGGAACAGGTCACTTATTATTTCAAGTATACCCCAATTACCCCTTTGATCTGTCAAGGGGAAGATATTGTAACATATCAATAAACTGACCACTGATTTCCATTCACGCACACTTAGATTGTTTGGCATTATTTATGACATTGAGGTCTCTCTTGTGATGGATATTTTCTCAGGTTCAAAGTGCGGGATCTGGAGTCAGAACCCTCTGTGTCTAGTAGAAGGCGATCTACCCAGTCTGACTCAGCACTACTTCCCAGTAACGTCTTCTTTCAACGTGCATCACCGCGGACAAGTCGAAGGAAACAACGCAGTAGCAGGGTCAGTATTTACTATCATACAACTAACATCCAGATGAAACCTTTAAGAATTACTGGGTTTGGAATGTGAAAGTAAAGTATTGTGGGGTATTGTGGGGTAAACTTACAGTATATTGCTGTGATTGGAAGATGACAGCAATATTTCTTTTGCGGTCCCATATGTTCCAACAGCAAAAGAAAAAATCCACTATTAAGTTTTAATGACTTTCCAAAAGAGGAACAAATAGTGAGAAAGAAGGATATGACAAATACATTACAGTTCTAATATTATAAATCTTTTGAATATAGTTTGATATCCTCTTGTGTTCCATGCTTATTAGGAGGAATCGATACATAAGACATTGGACAAGGCCTTGCAGGCAGCTCTTTTAATGAAGCAGACCACTGACAGGATGGCAGATGCTCTTTCTGCTGACCTGGCCAAAACCGAGCTGCAGAGGAAGTTGCATGGCCTACATCCTCTGAGCAGCAGGACGGGCAGCTAACCGTTCTGACTTTCTCCAGGCACCTGCAATTCTTAGAGGGATAGTTCACCCAAAAATGAAAATTCTGTCATCATTTATAGCACTCAACCTCAGGTTGTTTCAATGTCTTTCTTTCTTCTGCAGAACATATGAGAAAATCACTTCATGAATGTTGGCTGAAATCTGTACAGTGGCAGTTCACAGTGACTTACTTTAATGCTTAATAAAGCACCCAAAATTGTCATACAAGTAGTCCATGCGACTCATGCATCATATACAAAGTCTTTGAATGGCACATTTGAATGATGAACAGATTGTAATTTAAGCATGAGCATGAGTGACATGAGCTACCCAGAGAGGATATCCGCAGTGTTTTTCTTTCTTTCTTTTTTTTAAATAATCCTTAAATAAATGTGGAGAAGAGTATGTTATTGATTAAACTTTGTCAGCCCTCATTCCCAAATATAACATATATATATATATAACATGTCAGACACATCATCGGTGGTGAGCTTCCCTCCCTCCAGGACATCTACACCAGGCGGTGTGTGAAAAAATCTCGGAGGATCATAAGAGACTCCAGCCACCCGAGTCATGGGCTGCTCTCACTGCTTCCATCAGGCAGACAGTATCGCAGCATCAGGACCCGCACCAGCCGACTACATGACAGCTTCTTCCCACAAGCAATAAGACTTTTGAACACTTGATCTCTCACGATAAATGTATATCAGTACTGCACTTTATAATTCTCAGACTGGACTCTCACATTTTATACTTTCTCTTAATAACACACTGGCAACTGACTACACAGCACTTGCATATTTATTCCCAACCGATTACATGATTAAATTTTTATACTTATTGTTTACATTGTATCTTATTTTGTGTATATTGGATACTGTATAACGTACATTATTAGGTGTATATTGTGTTATGAGTAAATTAGATTTTTATTGTAGATTATCATGACTGCTATGTTGCTTGGAACTGCACCCAAGACTTTCACTCACTGTTGCACTTGTGTATATGGTTGAGTGACAATAAAGGGATTTGATTTGCTCCAAGGTAATTTAAAGCTAATAACTGAACGTTAAAAGGATTGTTCCCCCAAAAATAAAAATTCTCTCATTATTTACTCACCGTCATGATATCTCAGATGTGTATGACTTTCTTTCTTCACATGAACCCATTTGAAGAAAAATAGAAAAATATCTTAGGTCAATAAAAGTGAATGGATGTCTCTTTTAAAGCTCCAAAAATCACAGATAGTCAGTACAAACTTCATCCAGTTACACCAGCTGTTAAATGAATGTATTATAAACCGTCACAATTGCTTTTGAAGAAAAGAAATATCAATATTTAATACTTTTGAACTATAATCCAAAGCTTCATGGAAGTGTGGGGTCTAAACGGTCTCTCGTGTGACGTATTTGCGTTGCCATAATGACCTCATGTTCTCAACTCGGTTGAGACATCCAGGATGAGCACACAAACGCACCATTGTAATAAAGAAACAGATAAATACAGATCTAAACTAAAACCAAAGAAGCTTCAGTACAGTGTTCCTCCTTCTCACTTGTAAGCAGTGCTGCTCTTTCGGCTGTGAGGCACTTGCGTCAGTTCTCGCAAGTTTAAAATGCCGATGTGATTACGCCACATGCACATACTGCTGCAGTAAGGAAGCATGATTAATAGCAGGGGTGCTCAACGGTGGTGGTAACGCCCCCCAGGGAGTGTTCAAGGGATGCCAGGGGGTTCTGAGAGCAAATTATTAGAGAGGGGGGTGCGTATCAGTCATAATAATAAAATCTATTGTCAGGTTCCTCTTTGCATTAAAATGTTTATCTAGGCTTAGAGTATATCAGTTGGTTCTCAATTATACGGGTTTTTATGCATATGTAACACGGTTCATCTGATTTTGAAATCTAGCAACGTATCCGATGTATCTGGTTTAGCAGTGTCATATACACAGGTGGAGGCACAACCTTGGCTAATGCACCTGTATGGATCTGTAGATGGATACGTCTCAATGGAAAGAGCAGCGCGAGTGCAAAGCTCTTAAAGCTTGAGCTCTTAAACTTTGCGAGAATCAGTGAGATGCAGAAACCATTTGAAATCAGGGCAGAATTTACCATCACCACCCTTGAATTTACTATAGTAACACAAACTGTACATTAGGCAGAAATAGACTGATAGTAAATATTATCATATCACTACTTCAGTGGCTTGGGTAATGGAATGAATTAGAGGGGCGTTCATCAAAAAAGGTTGAGTGCCACTGATTTAGAGTTTTAAAAAGTTCTTAAATATTTATCTTTTTCACACCAGAAGTGATCGTGTTGCTTTAAAAGACATTAATTTAACAACTGGTGTTGTATGGATGAATTTTATACTGACTGACTGATTTGTGGAGCTTCAAAAGAGAAATTGCCATTCACTTGCATTTTAAGGACCTACTGAGTAAATAATGAGAGAATTTTCATTTTGGGGTGGACTACTACACCTTTAATTAATTTATGTATGGATTCAAGTCAAATTAGTGTGTTATGAGATGTTATAAATAGCTCTGTTCACTTATGCTAATGTTCTTTGATGTGTAATTGCTGTTAAGTGAAGTTTTTCTCTTTTCAAGTGACTGTAATAATCATTTGCCTTGATTCTGATTCATAGTCTCCACAGTTTTAAATCAAATTACTGTGTAATTGAACAATTTCTTTGACAAAACACTTCAGATAAATATGCATTACAATGTCTCTCTACATCACACCCCACGTAAAAAAATAAATAAATTATGCATTCCGTCTATAGAATATAAACGATTTCGAATATTTTGCCAAAAACTCACAACAATATCCCATTCATTCCATTGGGGAGGTCTGTAGAGCTTGTCAGAGCAAGCAACCATAGCCAAGAGGACAGAGCATAGCGAAGGGTCAATTACAAGGAAAGGAAGAATTGCTTTATTATCTGAATTATCTGCAGTGCAGCAGTTTGTAAAATATATTTTTCCTTCCTGGATTTGGCTGCTGTGGTCCATTTAGCAAATATCATCATGCTATATTTAAGGTATAGGCAGCTTTTTGATTAAAAGTATGGCCGATTTTAGTGTTCAGTTCCCAAAACCCCCTCAGTTTCTTTCTGTCTTTTTTGTTCTCAGTGGAATGTATTATTTGACACTTTAACAGCAACATTGCTTAATATAAATTAGAAACCTCTGAATCCAAAGTTGGCCCGTGATGACCTTTGATTTGGCTGGCCTTGCCATAAATGGCAAAAGGAAAAACTATTTAAAAAAATATGCCACTGATGCAGTTCTTCATTGCATTAGTGAAGCAGAGTGTGGAGTAATGTTTTCTTTACTTATCAATTCTTTTTATTAAAGTAAAGAACTTACTTTAGTCAAAACATAAAATAAATAATACATTTCTGCCTTTATACCATCAGAGACAAAAATCAGAGACAAAAATACTGATTAAGAATAGGACGGTGTAGCAAAGTCAATGACCAAGGTCTCAACATTCAACGTGCATCTGGCTTTTTACTGCTTTCATGAACCTCAACAAACCTGATATTTGGAGGCTGAAAGATCTTTGGAAGAAAGAGTCAAATAAACATTTAACACTCCAATGCATGACATCTATAGAATGGAGAAGCACAGGTGAATTGTGTCTTGTATAATGCAACCTGTTTCAACGTCTCACTGGGGGAGTTACTGCAAGCCATCTCCTTTAGCAATCTCAGTGTAAAATACAGTAACTTTAGAGACACGTCAAATGAAAGGGCCATATGGACATATCAGTTGTCCTTCTCTCGTGACTTTCATGAATATGCTCCGTCTCTGATGCTCAGTACTCTTTTCATAATCAGACAAAGCTAATACAAATGCCAACTATCAATGACCCAGATATGTGTGATTTATTAGGTGGGATTGTGAGTAAACTGCCCCACAGTCCCTGTCCACAAATATGAAATGGATCCACTAAATCCTTTCTTTCCTTGTTTCTTGTCCTTTTGGCTACTTATGATGCAATGCATTTGTTTTTAAAACCTATTTTTTGCCATCCTTTATTCATTGTGATGAGTTTAGGAGAAAATGCAGGTATTAAAAACAATTGTATTATTATTATTATCTCCATAATTATTATCTGCATAATTATTGTTATTATTTAATGTAACACAGTATGCTCCACATTTGTTTCCTGGACACACAATGTTCACAGCATCTTGATACTGTGGCTGCCCTGCCTAAATCTCATAATCATGTCTGACATACGAGTACTAACCTGTGCCAACCCAGCTAGTGTGTCTTTTCACCTTTTCCAAAGTGGTCACAAGGGCTACATATATCTCAGCAAGTAGGCCTTTAAGGTTTTAAATCAAAAGTCTAACAGCAGAAATACTTGGTGTCTCTATGGTTTAGAATGTTGGTTTTTAGGGGTGCCCACATTTTAGCCCAAAATGAAGTTTAAGTTTCTCATAGTTACCTCTCAAAAAGTAGCCTTTTGTTTCAATTGATTGATTGTTCGTTCTATGTGTTCTATTGTATCCCAGTACTGTTTTACTGAGTGAGAAACCACTCCAAATGAAATCAGACTAAATAGCAAATCGATTCTGACCATTTTACTTATCTTTGGCCAATTCACTAAAAAGAAGAATCAGGCATCGCTAGTTCTGATTCTAAGCAGCCTGCAAAGGTAGGTGACACACATCATGATTGTGGAAATATAGGTCTTGGGCATCTAACTGTCCTGTATGTTGGTCGAAATTAAGACGTTGCATACAGGACACCAATTGTATGTAGATGTATAGCTGTCAAATCATTTGAATTTCTGTTGTTGTTTTTTTAATGGCCAAAGGGATTTTTGGCTGTTCATCATTTAAATGGAATTTCCCAAACACTGGCCATAGTAAAACTGCCAAGACTGTTTTGGCATTATTTATGACAAATAAGGTGTCAAGCTTTGGTCAAACTGCTGTGATCAAATGTTAAAATAAGAGCACTACAATTCCTGAATGCCCCACAGTGGAGAGTTTTTTTTAACATGCTGCAATACATGTTCCCATAGGAACAATAAAATCTCAAATTAAATCTCTTTAATATCTAAACTGTTAGTAATAAACTCAACTTATGTTTATTAAAAGTGATTGGTGAGCCACATCAAATCACCAACTGACTTACATTAAATAAAGAAATTACATCATGCCAGGGACTTAATGGCAAGGACCCTCAATTATGATGTTGCCCTTGCGAGAGACCCCCTTCCTAAAATATACAGGCAGCTACAGTATACATTTTTATGTAAACCAACCCACTTTTACTTTCTTGAGTAAAAATTGTGATTTTAAGACCATGTTGTTTCCAATATTACATAATTAACCACCCTTTTGGGTTGTCAAACAAGTGTGTAATATGATATAAATGCCTCATGATTGTGATCTAACTTGTTCATAAAAGGTCTTTAGTAAAAAGAATACTATTCTATTCAGAAGTATCAGCTTGAATGAATATAGGCTAAGTTACTTAATGGGCTATTAAAAATGGTGTGAGTGAAGAGAATGTTTGATTCTCTGTATAATTGACAACAATAAGCAGAACAATACTGAACAGCCCAGTCTCTGTCCTCAAGTGTATTGATGCGTATCTCTGCTGTTCTTCAGCATATGTCCACTTTCTCTCCCAGCCAGAGGGAGGAGGCACACGTGAACACTCAGTACTACCAGAACAATAAAATACCTGTTGGATGGCAATGAAAGGGGGGGGGGGGTATGGGGCAGAACGTATGCCTCAGTCATAGAGAGTCAAATCCAGCGGATAGAGTGCCCTCAAGGCAGCCGATCAACACATTCAAGGCATGGAGTCGAAATATTTACATCTGTACAATTTACTCTTATTGATAATCACTGTTTCAGAGGTAAGAACAAATATTCCTCTCTCTGATAGCTGCATAGCCTACTTTGTGGACGAGTTCAAAAGTGCATTGGCATTCAAGAAAAAAAAAGTACTTTAAAAACAGCTGAATTATATCACAGAACAAAAGTTATTTTTAGTTATACAATTGTCATGTGTTGCAGTTGTAGCCTACTTCGTACACCGTGTCATTCCGGATCGGAAGGGAAATATCTCTAGATATAAAATCTGTGTTGAGTGATGCTCAAATTAGCTTCCTTTGCCACTAATGGCACATAATACCATATGACAGAGTAATAGGGGCTACTGAAATAAGAAAGAATGGATACTTTTTTTTTTTAACCTCCTGTATATTTCTTTTAAAATGATTTGTCTTTACAGATATGTGCAGCACAAAACGGTACGAAATCTGAAATATTTATTATCTTTGCCATCTTTCAGCGTAATGTGTCTCTAAATACTACTGAATAACAACAGTATTGTTGTTTATTAGCTATTCTGTCTCCTTGTCTTGGCAGACATCACTGTATCAGTGTTTACCGTCACTTCTAAAAGTATGACGGTGCGCTGGAGTGGACATACTGGCGCAAGCTCGTATAAAGTCACAGCGACGCCGAAAAACTCGCCCGAACCGTCGGTGTTCGCACAGTTCAGCGGCAGCACGGTGATGGGTTCTGTTAACTCTCTGTCACCGAACACCGTGTACAGGATGCGGGTCGAGGCCATGGACAACGCGGTGAACGTGCTCAGCAGTGCCGAAACGGAGCAGACAACAGGTAAAAATCACCTCAAACACAAGTTGGCAAAACATGAAAAAAGAAAACTTAACCAAGATGCTTTTCTGCTATTTAAAGGGACATTTCACTCAAAAAATTGTATTTTACTCATTTTCTCATTTTACAGAATATTCATCTCAGTCACTATTCACTTTCATTGCATCTTTTTTCCATACAGTGAAAGTGAATGGTGACTGAACTTATTTCATCTTTTTTTTCCATACAATGAAAGTGAATGGTGACCGAGGCTGTCACCTCCTTTTGTGTACAATAGACGAAAGAAAGTCACATGGTTTTGGAACAACATTTGAGTAAATTACATAATTGTAATTTTTGGGTGGACTATTCCTTTAATGTAGGTAACTTTAAAAACATGCCTGTTTCAGACAATCTACTAATAATGAAAATAATTTAATAAATATTTTAACTTTGATAATAAGTACAATATTTCTTATTTTAAACATGATAAATATGAATAATAATAATAATAATAATATTTTGTTTTATTTATGTATTTATTTCCTAATTAACTTACCACTTGTGCATAAAGCTCTTTGAGCTTCAATCTTGTTTGAAAGGTCTAGTAGTAGTAGTAGTATTAAAATATTTATATTGCTTAGTTATTGTTTTGAATTTTTTGATATATTAAGCAATTTGAACTGTTTTTTTCTGCTTTAAAAATAAATAATAATTGATCTTTTTGTATATTAATATGATTTTTAATTTGTATATAATTTGTATAATTCTACTAATGTTGAAATATTTTTGTAAATAAATATAAACTGATTTATTTGATTTATAATGTTTTTTTGTTAAATGTCCCATTAGCACCGGAGGTTCCCTTCATAGAGCAGGCTTACTCGAAACACAGTGACAGCATCACAGTGGAGTTCGTCCAAGTATCTGGTGCCACCAGCTACATCCTCCGGGCGGAGAACGACGATGGATTCTTTTCTGAAACTGTGGTGGCATCTTCCCCCGGGACAGTGATCAACCTGCAGCCCTACACCCAATACACCCTAAGCGTGATGTCTGTCAACAGTGGGGGCAGGAGTCAACCCTCCCTCCCCCTGAGTGCTAAGACAGGTAAACTTACTACAGACTAATTAAAACAACTCATCAGCTTACATGATTCAACCTGACATTAACATGCCTTTTAGGAATTTATACATAGGCTAATTTGTATTTTATTAAAAATAAAGGTGCTAAAACCCTGCTGAGAAAAAACTGTGGTCTGTTGGTCTTGGCTGGTTTAACCGGTCTCCCAGCCTGACTAATTTGGTTTTCAGCTGGTTTAGTTGGTCAACCAAATGGTCTCCCAGACTGACCAACTGACAAATGACCAAAACCCCTCTAAATCCATTTTACCAGACCAGCCTAATCAAAGGAAACCATGGAAACCAGCTTGGTGGCAAACTAAGACCAGCAAACCAGGCTGGTTTAATATGTTTATTGTTTATTTTTTTATTTTTGTCTCAGCAGGAAAAATGTAATGAAATAGAACTAGTTTGAGGAATTATACAGATATGTCTATCTTCTGTAGTGTATCCGAATGGCTCACACTAAAGTAAATGTTGAAAACTGGCATACATTAGGCTTGTGTTACAATCTAAAGTTTAAGTCAACCTAAAAACAACTTTTTACACCCACCCTGACTTAAATTTTATTACGTAAAGTGTCATCTTCCATGACTTGACATTAAAAGACTTACATAACAAAAACAAGTATGCCTTATGACTATCCACTCAAAACTTCAGACATTTTAAAATTAAGTTTATTAGCTAAAGAAGATCAAATACTGTAGATATAAAGAAAACAGGGCCCTGTTTTCTGTTCAGATGACAATGAGTTGGTATTTAAAACCTGTAGCAATAATGCAGTATTGTTCAGTCAAGCTATTGTGCAAGTGGGTACCTCAGGCTCTAGCAACTATTGATGGTAACTGCATCTTTTGCTGGACTTTAGAACCAAAAGTGAATGAAAATATAAACCATGAGAACTAGGCTATCCGCTCTCCCCAAGGAATGGCTTGATGTAACATAAGAGGGACAGATCTGTAAGTTTAATATATAACAACAAAACTCTCATCCTATCCCATTTCACCATGTAAGCATGCTGCAGGTTACATCTGTGTCCTATGTCTTTCCCTATCAGACATATTTACATGCAATAATTGTATATCTAATTGTTTTATACCCAAATATAAGCATTGATACAGCTCAAGTGAACTAATTCGATTCTAGTCTTTTTGTTCCTAATTGTTTTAATTGATGGGGAAAGATCGAATGATCTTTGATGATCGAAACTCGCAACCAGGGGCAGTAATTGTTTACAGTCTTATCATTCACCCTGCTGATGCTAATATGGTGTTTTGTTCTCTTACCAGTCCTTCTGTCCAAAAGCACCCATTGATTTTGGAGCACAGTGGATTTTGAATGCAACTTTTGTATTTTTGTAACAACGGAGGCATTCCCTGTTCATCAGCTGACAGATGTGACGTTTCAAATGCTCATGATGCGTTGCCCCTAGCTTTAGCACATTAGCCAAACTCAGTCAAAGGAAAATGCCCGGTATGCCAGATTACCAGTCCAGCCCTGGCTTCAATCGGTTTTGAATAACAATATCACTATTACTACCTCTTTATTATTATTGTCAATAAATCATTTTTGTCTTTCCTTCACTCTGTCTCTCTCCCTTTCTCTCTGCAGTGGTGGTGGCCCCAGAGCTGAGCTCCATATCTCCCAGTAGTGACACCATTGTGGTAAGCTGGAATCCAGTGAACCATGCAGTGTTGTACACTCTGTGTGTGATCATGGAGGGATCAGATACTCGGGTCAAACTCAACACTTCTCAGACCAACATAACATTTGACAACCTTGAGCCTGGCACCACCTACTGCATCAAGGGCAATGCCTGGGATCCCGATGGTAACCAAGGAGATGACATCACCATCTACCAAATTACACGTAAGGATTACTCAACCTTTGCCTAGATTACAGATCTGCACACTCTGGGATGCTTTTCAAACAGAATTGAAGAAGATCCTATGTATGCTGGACACTTCTTGGCTGCTTTTTCTTCACTATCTGGCCCAACTCATCCATTTATGTTTAATCAAAATGTAGTTTTGTAAAGAAATGTATATGTTGGTACAGTTCATATTTTTCAACAAAACTAATTTTAAGCATTTAAGCGTACAGCAATTCTTTAGATCAAAAAGTTTTAGCTTTAATTCAAGACATGCTAGAATAAATACATATTTTCCATTAGCTAGGGACTTTCTTTTTTTTTTTTTTGCCATCATGTGACTCATATTATAGAATCACTGTAGAATTTATATCATATAATGCATCTCTTCCTTTTTTTTCCCCCTTTCTCTCTGTCCCTCTCCCTCTCTCTTTAGGACCCCCTGTCCCCGGGGAGGTGCAGGTACTGTTGACACCGAGTCGCTCCATTGGTCTGGAGGTTTGCTGGCAGTTGGTCCGTGGTGCTGATTCGTACTTTGCTGTGAGCTCAACGGGTCAGAACTGCAGCTCCTTATATGCCTTCTGCGTCATCAGTCCCCTGAACTGCAGTCAGAACCACACCATCACTGTCACAGCATCGAACCAAGCTGGACCCAGTGACCCGTCAACCCCAGAGGACCTTCTCACCTGTATATATTACACACACACACACACAAATGTACACATATTCACTTGAAGTTTGTTTACATGTTCTGTGTAATGTTTTCAGTCCCTTGTACTCCTGAGCTGGTGTGGGTTGAGGAGCCGAGAGCAGGGAACTGTTCCGTCATCTGGTCTGAGGTTTTGTGGGTGGATTATTACATTGCCTACATGAAAAGAGATGATGGTTTAGAGGAACACTGCAACACCACTGGCACGGCCTGCAATTACGAATGCACATGTGGATACACATACCTTACAACTGTATTCGCTTACAACCAGGCCGGGTCAAGCCCACCGGGTCAAATAGTTAACTATACAACAAGTATGTACTACACAGACTCTAAAATATATATTTTTTAAATGCACACACACAGGTCTACCAGGGCACATACCAAACTACTGTAGCCCCCAAAAGTATTTGGATATTTAAAGGTATGGTTCACCCAAAAATCAAATTATTTCATCATTTATTCACCATTGCTTTGATCTAAACATATATGACTTTCTTTCTTTCATGGAACCCAAAAGGAAATATTAGGCAGAATGTTGACCTCGGTCACCATTCACTTTCATTGCATATTTTTTCCATACAATGAGTGCGAATGGTGACTAAGGCTGTCATTCTGCCTAATATCACCATCTATGTTCCACAGAACAATTACATTTATATGTGTTTAGAAACACCATGAGGGTGAGTAAATGTAATTTTCATTTTTGGGTGAACGTTCTGAAAAAGTGTGTATCACTTTGCAAAATATAACAAAATATCAAATAAAGTGGCTGCACAAATGTAATTAATTTTTTTAAAGATTTAGGCATTTCAATTTATATCAAAATTCCATCCATTTAAATTAAGTACTCTATAACAACAACAACAAAAAATATTTTTTTTATTTTTTATTAATTTTGTTAAAAAAAATACACAATTCAATTTGATGGCATTTTGTTATGAAATTGAAATGCGTAAATCTTAAAAATAGGCTAAATTAATTAAATGTAGCAGAAAAAAAATACAGTAAAAAATAAAAATAAGATGTTTGTTATCAGATATAAACCCTGAACTAACGTAAACCAAAATTCAATAAGATTTATACAATAATTTTACCTCTCTCTCATGTTCCCTCATTTTCCTCTCTCTCTCTCTCTCTCTCTCTCTCTCTCTCTCTCTCTCTCTCTCTCTCTCTATCTCTATCTATCTATTCCCAGTTCCATGCTGTCCAGAAGATGTGTCCGTGTCCCTGATATCCACAGAGACGTTAGAGATCTCGTGGTCAGCGGTTCGAGGTGCTGAGTTATATGAAACGATTGCTGCAGATGGGACTGAATTGATCCACTGCAATGACACGGCCCCAGTGTGTGCGCTCTCTGATCTCACCTGCGACAGCCTGTACAGTGTAGTGGTGCGGCCATGCAGTGAAATACAAGGATGCAATTACACCTGCAGACCACACACACGCCGGACAGGTACACAAACTCACATATGTACTGTACACTCATTTGCACCCAAGCCCAAGTGTACAGAGATTCTCTCTAAATGCACATGGAGCTGCAAGAATGTGGCATGGGCAAGACAGACAGTCCGACTAATCTGATCCATCAATCAGAATGTTCATTTCAGACATGATTGGATATTTGCTAACCAATCATATTATCAGTTTCAGTAAGGGAGGGGACATTTCCAGCGTCTAATGCTGATGCACAAGCATCCCTGGAGTAACCATAATTTGCACTATAAATTTATTTCCCTGCTAAACGTAAATATGTATATATATACACACATTTCAATTTAACTTATGCAATTAAACATTGTGAAAATACAGCATGTTTTGCACCCATGCTAGTTTTTGATGCTGTGTCCCCCTTCTTTTTTTGCCCTTTTACTGCTGTTGGTGGTGCCTTTTTCCCGTGATATCAAATAATTTCAATGTATATTTCTAAGTAGGAAAACTATTTCACTATACACAGAAATGCACATTATAGTACACAAATAAAACAAATAACTATTCATTCTTATGTAGGCTGTATATGGTAATACAAGACAATGTGATAAGTTAGCGTAAACGTGACTTTCCTTATTCTGCTGAACATAAATGAATATTTCAGCTCTGTAGGTCCATAAAATGCAAGTGAATGTACTTTTTAAATACCATGGCGTATGCATATAATAATCCTTCAGAACCATGCTATATATCAAAAGTACCATGGTATTACCATCTGATGCCATCACTATACTTGATAACTATTGGATGTATTTAGATCAACAGACATTTCATTTGTTTCTCAGTCCCTTTTAATGAAGGTTTGCTTATTTATAGACGATTTATCTCTCTTTCAGCTCCCTGTACCCCTGAGATACTGAACGTGACTCAAGTGACCTCTTCGATAGTGCAGGTGTTCTGGACAGCTGCAAACACCCAGGCTAACTACAGTGTGATTGCCACGGGTCACACGGACTTGCTCTCTTGCTCATCCAGTGGCACTTCTTGTTACATCAGCAGTGTGCCCTGCGGAGTCACATATGAAATCAGTGCCTATGCCATCACAGAGGCAGGACAGAGCCTGCCCAGCTATACCATTCCCCTGGAAACAGGTACAGTACTGAACGTGGTATACATCTGGAGATTTTTAAGAAATAATTCACCCAAAAATGAAAATTGGGTCATTTACTAATCCTCATGTTGTCCCAAACCCATATGGCTTTCTTTCTGCCGTGGTACACAAAAGGAGAAATGTTGTGGTTGCTCTTTTCTATGCAATTGTAATGAATGGGGACTAAAGCAAACTTCAAAAATGTTGCAAAAGAACCACAAACGTATCATTAAGGATGTCAAGATGTTCAGTGAATAATTACTTAAAAAGTAATACTTCATTAATTTCCTTTCACAAAGCCGTTGTATGACTTCAGAAGACCTGTCGTAGAGCACACAAGTCATATAGACTAGTTTTATGATACTTTTTCAATGCTTTTGCATCCTTTTTGAAGCTTGAAACCTCCAGTCACCATTCAATGTATTTGCATGGAAAAGAACAACCACAATGCAGATCACACAGGATTGGAATGACATGATGGTGAGTAAACAACAGAATGAAAAAAAATTGTGAACTATTTCTTTTAACAGATGTTTATAGCTGAAAATTGCCAATGTAAAAATGTCCTTCAACATTTATGGAGTACTGTGGTATCCCATTTCTCTTTAGGACCATGTTGTCCTGACACTCTGACAGTGGAGCAGGTGACCCAATCCATGACGAATGTGACTTGGTCACACTCTCCGGGAGCACGGTCCTATGTCACCTCCCTGACATCACTCAAAGGTCATGCCAAATGCCACACCATGGACACCCACTGCCTTATGGGATGCATCACATGTGGCACCAACTACAGTGTGTCCCTAGAGGCCATCAGCATCACTGGCCACAAAACACTGTGCAATTACCATGGTTTCTCCTCAAGTGAGTTTAGAATTCTTCTTCTAATGCTGTCTCGAAGGATTCAACGTATGCATCATCATTCAACTAGATTATTGGTAAATGGTTGTTATTTAAGCAGGTGCTCTTTTTTTCTATCAACTATTCAACTTCTGGTTTATTAATTGTTGGGGAAATCCCTTGGCCTTAAGGATACAATGGAGAACAATCTTAGCTCATGGGTCACACTTCCTTGACAATAGGTCTGGGCGATATGGCCAAAATTGTTATCACAATAATCTTTTTCATATTTTTCGATATTGATATTTATCACGATATACATTTACACATTTCACTTTTTTTTGATTTCAAAGTTGATGGAAGAAAAGAAGAAAAAAAAATTCTAAACAGTCAAAATAGTCTCTATAAAACTGCACAGGGGGTCCAGAGATGGCCAAAGCAGTGGGGTCTGCGGGATCTTTTACCAAAATATTAAAATATTTTATAGTTTATCAATTGAAAATGAATGTTGAAAGATCATCTGTTTGTTCTGAAGCATAGGGACAGCGGTCCTGTATTTATTGGGATATTTTTACATTAAAATTAAATATTTTGTATATTTCTTTAGATTCAGATACCCAAGTAGGGGGCATAGAAGCCCTTGTGACTGTGGAATGATGCTGAATGTCCCGAGAGAACATTTAGAAAATGTTTTTAAAAAATGTTTAAAAACATTTGTATATTTTCATTAAAGTGAGAGACTAATCTACCAACTAATTTTAGTCTTTCCTTATCTATTCCAGACATCTAATTCATTTTCACAAAATTAGAACAAAAATCGATTTGTTTATTATTAAAGGCTCGTAACATGCTGATTAATAAAGATACATTTAGAAGGGGAAAATGTTATGGTCTAAAAGGTGCTTTGAAACCACATTAACTCACGCAGCGCTTCATGTCTGCACACATGCAGGGAAAAGAGGCAACGTGTGCAGAGCAGGACAGGGCAGAAATGATGCATGTTTGTTGCTAGAGAACAATATTCAAGATTACAGCACAGAGAGATCAGAGCTGCTGTCCACATCACTGTTTTTGCTCTTCACTAGAGATGATGAGAGAGCACAACCGTTGTCATGAAGTCTTGTGGTGCGGATGGAATCAATCTGGTGTCCGACGTAACCTAATTGTTAGCAGCTAGCATTAGCAAGTTCATCCAGTCTGACCCTACGTTACCACTGGCATGTTGTGAGCGAAGCTGAGAGCGTTTTCAGTTAATTCCTATGAAAGCCGAGCGTCATGCTCGCAAGGTGGATCGTAGGATTGGCAGCGGTGTTGAGCAAGCTCTCTCCTAGCGCTGTGAGTGCCTTTGAGCGCATTTCATCTGCATCAGTGGAAATGCAGCCTGAGAAAGCCAAACTGCTTGTGTTTTAGCGACACACAGTAAATATCGAAAATTCCTCAAAAGCTTATCGTGGATTTTTTTATCGAGATATATATCGATATCGTTTTATCGCCCAGTCCTACTAGATAATGGTCCCAAAAAGTATTTGGACACTTTAGTCACACTTATAACCGAATAGAAATCATTGCATTAATAACATAATATCAAAATTCACTTTTCTTTGCTATATAATCAATGACAAGTTCACACCTGTCCTACCAGAGTGAACGCAGCTGTACTTCATCACAATTACTATGGACATGTTTCATGGCATGTTTGTCTTCATTTTAAGTACTTTATATCCTGTCTATTGTTTATAAGTTGACACTTAAACTTCATTTTGTGAGATATTTTTCTTGAAAAGGTAGATTAGACTTTATTTAGGTTATTAGGCTAGTTTTATTTATAATAAGTGTCACTGGTGTGATATTTTTCATACATTTTTAAGCATGGCTTAAAGGGTTAGTTCACCCAAAAATGAAAATGATCTCATCATTTACACTGCTTCATGCCATCCCAGATGTGTATGACTTTCTTTCTTCTGCAGAACACAAATAAGGATTTTTAGAAGAATATTTCAGCTCTGTAGGTCCATAAATGCAAGTGAATGGGTGACAAAATGTTGACGCTCTAAAAAGCACATACAAGCATTATAAAAGTAATCCATAAGACTCCAGTGGTTAAATCCATGACTTCAGAAGTGATATGATAGGTGTGGGTGAGAAACATATCTATATTTAAGTCCTTTTTGCTAGAAATTCTTCTCTCTGCCTAGTAGGGGGCGATATTCATGAAGAATGTGAAAATACAAGAAGAAGATTGTGAAAGTTAAAGTGGAGATTGACTGTGCAGGGAGGAGAAAGTTTAGTAAAAAAAGGACTTTTCCTATAGTATATTTACTATTGGTATTTTGATCTGTTTCTCATCCACACCTATCAAATCACTTCTGAGGATATGGATTTAACCACTGGAGTCTTAAGGATTACATTAATGCTGCTTTATGTGATTTCTGGGAAATTTTGACCTGCATTCACTTGAATTTTTTGGACCAAAATATTCTCCTAAAAATCTTCAATTGAGATCAGCAGATGGTAGGAAGTCATACACATCTGGGATAAGTAAATGATGAGAGAATTTTCATTTTTGGATGAACTATCTCTATATAGTCCTCTATATATTAATTATGATTAACAATATCCTAACAACCTGAATTTTTCACCCTTCCATTTTCTCATCTCATTCTTTTTATCTTTAACGTCTCCCAGGTGCGTGTTGTCCATCCAGTGTGAAACTATACCGGATGGTAAACAGCACACTGCGGGTGTACTGGCGCTCTTCCCCCGGCCTGTATAACTACACTGCTGACCTGTATGGTACCAGGTCCAACTATACCTGCAATGCGGCACAAAGGTCCAATGCATGTGATGTGTCTGAGATACTGTGTGGGGAAGTGTACACTGTCGTGGTCGCTCCCTTAACACAGGATGGTTCGAAAGTCACATTCTGCCCCAGGAGACTCTACTCAGGTAAAAGATGGTATTAGTATTTTGAGGAGGAGAATTGTTTTAGTTGCCAAAATATCAAAATTAGAATTACAAGCAGTAGTTAAAGATTTGCATTTATAACAGAAAATATACAAAGAGATACTTTAACTTTTTTGAAAATTAATTTACTCACCCTCATGTTGTTTCAAACATGTATGCCTTCTTTTTTCTTCTGTGGAACACAGAAGGGGATGTTGGGCAGTATATGTGTCACCATGTAACGTCATTGCATATTTTTCCATACTACTACAAGTAATTGAATGGCGATCAAGGCTGTAATTCTGCTTAACTAAAAAAAAAATTTTGTTAGTACATACCGGTTATGCTAACTTTTACACATTTTAGTGGCAATAAGGATAATGTTTTAAATTTCCTTGTCTTGTCAGTTGCCTGTTCCGGAAACACTGTGGGAATGGGTATGTATTGTCAGTTAAACAGCTGCATCTGAAACTTTGTATTTTTAATGCAGTTATAATAAATTATAGCACATGTTCTCCATGAATCACCATTGCCACATAACTCTTTTTTTTTTTGTATATCTACAGTAATCTATCGAGGGCGGAGGAGTGTGGACTAGAACCCTAATGTGAGTGTTTCCCTATAAAATATGACTGAATATTTACATCTACATCTACGTACAGTTGTGGCCAAACATATTGGCACCCTTTGTGAATATGAGCAAAGAAGGAAGTCTTTATTGTTTATCCTTTTGATTTTCATTCAGAATATTCACAAAATCTGGCCTCTAATGGATATCAAAGATTGCAAACACAACACAATTTTTATCAAATAACAAAGATTTTTGTCAAATATATGTGTGGAACAATTATTGGCAATCTTTTATTCAATACTTTATGCAACCTCCCTTTGCCAAGATAACAGCTCTGAGTCCTCTCTTAAAATGCCTGATGAGGTTGGAGAACACCTGGAAAGGGATCTGAGACCATTCGTCCATACAGAATCTCTACAGATCCTTCAAATTCAGAGGTCCATGTTGGTGGACTCTCCTCTTCAGTTCACAACACAGGTTTTCTATGGGTTCAGGTCAGGAAATTAAAATGACCATGGCAGAACCTTGATTTTGTGGTTAGTGAACCATTATTTTGTTTATTTTTATGTTTGTTTTGGATTATTGCCCTGCTGGAAGATCCAACCATGCCATATTTTAAGCTTTCTGGCAGAGGCAGTCAGGTTTTGATTTGTTTTTATCTGTTGGTAATTGATAAAGTCCATGATAACATGTATCAGAACAAGATGTCCAGGACCTCTGGCATAAAAAGAGCCTCACAATGTAAAAAATCCACCACCATATTTAACCATGAGGTACTTTTCCATACGGCTACCTCACCGTGTGGGTCAAACCCATCTGGTGTTTGCTGCCTAAAAGCTCAATTTTTGTTTCATCGGACCATAGAATCCGGTCGCATTTGAAGTTCTAGTAGTGTCTGGCAAACTGAAGATGCTGGAGTTTGTTGTGGGATAAGAGCAGAAGCATTGTTTCTTGAAACCCTCTTAAACAACTTGTGGTGATGTAGGTGACGTCTGATTGTAGTTTTGGAGACTTTTTGACCCCAAGACCCAAATCATTTCGGCAATTCTCCAGCTGTGATCTTTGAAGATTCTTTGGCCACTCAAACCATCCTCCTTACTCTGCTTGAAGACAATATAGACACACGTCCTCTTCCAGGTCCTTTCTTAACATCTCCAGTTGATTGGAACTTCTGAATTATTGCCCTGATGGTGGAAATGGGCATTTTCAGTGCTTTAGCTATTTTCTTATAACCACATTCCATTTTGTGAAGCTCAACATAATTTTGCCGCATATCATAACTATATTATTTTGTCTTACCCATTGTGATGGATGACTAAGGGCATTTGGCTTCTGTGTTACCTCATATTTATACCACTGTGAAACAGGAAGTCATGGCTGCACAATTTCATGTTCCTTGCAACCCAGGTGAACTAAATAAAAATATCAATGGGAATATACTTCTGATATACTTTACTTACAATAATTTCTAGGGGTGCCTATAATTGTGGCAAATGTTTTTTTGGAGAATAATATTCATTTAAATATGAGAATTTACCCCCCTTCTATTAGTTTGCTTCAATTAAAGGTTTGATTATTGTGAATATTTTGAATGAAAAATCAAAAGGATAAATAATTAAGACATGTTTTTCACAGCCTTCTTTGTTCATATTTACCAAGGGTGCCAATATTTTTGGCCACAACTGTAATAACTAAACACGCACACACACAAACACAAAGTCTCATGGGACAGGTTTACGCTGTAAATTACCTGTGCTCAGGAGCAGGGCATTAGACACTGGAGCCTTTTGTGTTCACTGTAAGATAAACCATAACATGTGACCATGTGGACATTTTAAATTGGCTTATTGCTGTATAGTCTGTGATAATAAAATCTGACACTTGCACTCTTGGGATTCAAGAGGCATATCTTAGTCAGAACGCACTCAAGACATGACAGACAATGAGACAGATGTCTTTACAATTATGAACGTGACACAACAGGTTTAAGAGACTAACTGATGTTTTTGAAAAAGAAACAAAAGAAACTGATGGACACCAGATATAAGTCTTTAATGTTTTACCAAGTTTGGCTGCAGCTAAAACATGAGACATAGATGTCATAGTAATAGAAGTGAACTTTTATGTTTTTATATCTATGTGAAATAGATAAAAACTCAAGTTTAACAAACTGTTTGGGTTATGTAGGTTATTACAGAGCAATAAAATAGTAACTAATCTGTTAAGATTCTCTATATTGTTATCATTCCCTGGGTATCAAAACCCTTGATTTTGGGATTGATAACACCATGCTCAAGTAGCTGAGCTACGGGAATATCATGATTGGCTAACCTTTCTGAATGCAAAATGAGAACTTGAGAACAAAGACTTAATTAAGAGTTGAATGTTTGCTATCGGGTCCAAAATAGTTGGCACATGACATCAGAAATCATTGAAACTATTTTAGAACAAGATATTTTTATATATTAGTTTTCTTAGACAGTCTTTTTATTTTTTAGACTGGGATAACACACTTATTATAACAATCCGTCACTATAGCAACCTCCAAAATGTCACTCTGGTGCTGCATTCAACTCATTACTGAGGATTTCAGTAGTTTGCCCAATGTTACAAAATTAAACACATTTAAAATTAAATCATTATTTACTTATTGTTTTCTTATATAATTTATATTTTGTTTGTTGTGGAGCACAAAGGGAGATTTAAGAATGTCCGAGTTGTGGCTCAAAAAATGAGAAAAGCGCCATAAAAATTATCATAAAAGTAATCCTCTTTTCATGTGCTGTATTAAACAAGACACGGGAACATATAGGGGAACAGGATATCACATGGCCAGGAACACATGAGGAAACAGGAAATCACATGAAATGAAACCACATGACCTGAACAGCAACAGGAACTAAACTTAAAAATAAAAGACATGAAAAAAAAAAAACACATAAACGTGACACAGATCCAAATTTAAGCCTTTTAAGCAGCCTTAAGACTCAAATCCTGCTCTCGTTTAAACCTTCAAAAATTGCCACCTCAACAAGCATTACAACAAGCTGGGTTTAGGCATATACAGTAGTGTAATGTAAATACAATTATTGCATCTAAATTTACCTGCCTGTTACATGTTTTCTATTGTGTATAAGTGGTTAGGTTTTGGGGTGGGGTTGGGTTAGACAGAGGATCTCAATATGATAGTGTAAATGGATTAATGGAAAGGAGGAGTCGTCGAGAACCGGCTTGACAATATTAATAATAGTTTCATATAAAACTCAATCAAAAAGACAAACACACTTAAAAACACTTACTCGCCAGTTCTCCGATATGCCTTAGCTTGGTCCTCGGCCACTCCTCCACCCTCTAATGGATGACAGCTGCACCTCCCCGATCGGATCGGAGGTGGTTGGTTGGGAGCCCCTCGCAGTCGGCGGCCATTCCTCCGCTTTCAGGCGGCTGATGGCCGCGGCTTCTCCTTTAGGGTGGATGATAGCGGCGAGAACTCCACTATGGCGCATCCCTCCTCCTTCCCGGTTTTCGGCACCATTGTAAAGGGAGTTAAAGGGAAAGGAGGAGGCGAGAACCGGCTTGACAATATAAATAATAGTTTAATATAAAACTCAACCAAAAAGACAAACACACACATAGGTGTCGGACAGCTGTCCTTAAATCGTTCTCTCTCTTTTCTTCTTTTGTCCCAACTTTGTAAGCATGTAATTCTGGTTCTGTTCTCACTTTGAAAAGTCTTATTTTGTTCTATGGCAGCAAGCACTAGAATTTTTGTTTTTTTCCTATATCACATTCCATCCCAATATACAGATCAGAAATGTAGGTGGCGCTCAAATACATCCCTCAGATTTGTTTGTTCATAGACATTCAGCCTAATTGTTAGTTTACGCATCACCCTCCACATTTCATTGAATATCTCGAGTGGACTAGAAGCTCAATTTAGGTGTCATTAGAAATCTGTTCAAAACATTTTATGAGTTGTTTAGCATGCTTTTCCTGCTGGATCCCATATTTTGTTCTGGACATCTAAGATATAACATTGGATTATTCTGCCATCAAGATATTAAGTTTTTAGCTATTTGGGGCATACAGCAGCAATAAACAATGCATAAAAGAGATGTAAGTACTTGATGACTTACAGAAATCTTATTTAATTTTGTGATTCTTTTTAATCAAAACTATATAGTCCTGAGAATGAGAGCTTTCATGTGATATACAGTGGATATATAACACACCCCTGTTAAAACTAAAAAAGGTAAATCATATCAGAATTTTTGCACCTTTAATGTAAACATTACAACCTATGCAATGCCACTGAAAACCAAAGTGACACATTTCAGTGAAAAAATTACAAACTTGAAACACCTAACTGCATGAGTGTGCACATCCCTGAACTAATACTTAGTTGAAGCACCCTTTGATTATATTACAGCACTCAGTCTGTTTGGATAAGAGTCTATTAGCTTGGCACATCTTAACTTGGGAATATTTTCCCACTCTTCTTTGCTAAAACATCTCAGATCTGTCAAATTGTGAGGGCATCTCCTGGGTACGGCCCTCTTCAAGTCCCCCTACAGATTTTCTAAAGGATTCACGTCTGGGCTCTGGCTGGGCCATTGCAAAACATTCATCTTTTTTTTTCTTTTTTTTTTTTTAACTGAAGCCACTTTTGTTGATTTGGATGTGTGCTTTGGATCATTGTCATGCTGAAAGATGACAGATCTCTTCATTTTCAGCTTTAAAGCAGATGCCAGAAGGTTCTGTGCCAAAATTGACTGGTACTTGGAGCTATTCATGATTCCCTCCACCTTCACTAATGCCTCAGTTCCATCTGAAGAAAAGCAGCCCCAAAGCATGATGTTGCCACCATCATGCCTCACCATGGGTATGGTGTTCTCTTGCGGATGTGCGGTGTTAGGCTGTTTTTGCGCCAAACATACCTTTTACAATTTGGGGCAAAAAGATGCATCTTGGTCTCATCAGAACATAACACATTTTTCTACATGGTTTTGGGAGCCTGGATATAGGGGGTTTTTTTGTCAGAAAAGGCTTGGTCTTGTCACCCTGCCCCATAGCCCAGACAGATGAAGAATACGGGAGACAGTACTTCCCTCTTGACAGCCTCCTTGACCAGTTTTCTCTTTGTCTTCTCATCAATTTTGGAGGGACGTCCTGTTCTTGATAATGTCACTGTTGTGCCATACTTTCACCACTTGTTGATGACTGTCTTCTCTGTGTTCTGTGGTATATTTAATGCCTTGGAAAAAAATTTGTAGCCCTCACCTAAGGTATACCTTTCAACAATGAGATCCTGTTGATGCTTTGTAAGCTCTTTGTGGCCCAGGGCACTTGTAGAAGCATGCAACCAAGATATATTCAAGAACAGCTGAGATTTATTTGGAGTTAATCAGAGTCACTTCAGGTGAAGACAGGTGTGTACTATTTCACATAAACTTGATGATTGGTTGAACACAGCCACACATTTTTAACACTTTAACATTTTAAGTAAATAAAAATCAGTACCTTTTTTATGTTGTTAGAATTTATACATTTTAATGTCTTGATTACAGTCATGTCAGATTTATGCTGCTTTCCAGACGAAGTCGGAGGTGGGAATAACAGAGTTGAAATTTCCCAATTTCGATCTAATGCGTTTCAGTCAATCACACATCACAGTCACATGTATAGTACACATGTCAAATGCACAGTCCTCAAGATGTTTACTAGATGGCTCTCCAGCTATTTCTTGAGCAAAATGGGTGAAAACATACTATAGGCATTGATTGCAACAAACAACTCTTCTTTATATCCTCTTGTATAGTTATTGCATACTGCATGTTCACACATTTCAAGCAGTGAAAATACTTAAAGTTTGTTTTAGCGTTTCACGAAACCCAACTCCACATAATGCTCATTGGACGCCGCCATCTTGAAAAATGATGGCAAATGACACTTCTCGCTGAGGTCGGGTTGATCGATATACCTCGACTTCACAGGTTGGATATCTGAGTTCGAGGGGCATTCCAGTCATGATTTTAAGTAGACAGTTGGAAAATTAAGAATAATATCATGGCAGAAGTCTTGCATAGTCTAATGGGAAGGTAATATAATGTGAGAAAAATTACAATGTCGTGGGATCCATTATTTAAAGTGAACAACACTAAAAGAAATGAACAGCGCTAAGGTCATATGGCCAATTTATTTGTATATGGGATTAAAGTTGGACTGCCCCAAATGTCTCAGTCTAATGCATTTTTGTGTTCTGTTAAAGGACACAGCTGAAAGAATATGGAACTCTGACTTCATAAACTGACACAGGAGGAGACACACTTCTCAACACAAAGACCCATCTTGCCCCATATTCTGTTTGCCAGAAATAGCAATAATGATTCGCTCAATGAAAATAGTATATAAAAAAAAAATACAATCATATACATATACTTTTAACCACATTAACACTATAAAATGTGTCATGTTTTTTGTATTTACATATACACTTTCTTATTTTGGCGGGGTGTTTTGATTTTATACTATCATTTTCTATTATTCGTTGTATGCCATCAATGCCCAAGTTTTATTTGTCCCGAAAAGTCAATAAGGTTCGTTTTTTCAATGAAGCTATGTGACATATTCTGAATGATTGATACTACAAGTTTAAAAGTTATATGCAAAATGATATAATGATTCCAACAACACTTGTAGTATTTGTAGGAATTCCCCCAAGCAGAAAGCCTCAAAAGGACTGAACCAGTCTCGTGTACAGGGTGAACCTCTACTAAAGAAGTTTACAGAGAAATTCGAACAGTACAAGTTTCAGGATTCGCCCCAGGTTATCCATGTCCTTTGGATGATACATTGCATTGAATCTGCCCAATGTGTTTGTTTACTTGTGGCCTAAAGCCTAAATAGTCTGCTAAATACAATAGTAGTGTCTAGCACTCTGAATAAACAATCTAAAGCATGAGTTATTGAGACGTTTGTGGTCATTTAAAAAAAAATGTATTAAATGGTAAAACCAGAGTTAAACTTTGATGCAAATGTTTTGTTTTTTACATACTAGGAATGTAGAGCATCTAACTTCTGAGAATACTTGTTTTCTATTAAAGGTGGTTTGCATTACATGGTATGAATTGAAGGGGCAGTGTACATTCTCTCCCATGTTTTCTTCATTGTGAGCTCAGTGAGAGGGTTCGACCAACACACACTAATCCTTCATTATCCCAAAGACATTTTAAATAGGCTGAATTATTCTGAAATGGCATGGTGCCCATTTTCTGATATTTACACATCTTTTAATAATGAGTCAACAGAGGTGAAGGTCAAAATTCAAGGGCCCATCCAAAGGGGAATGGAGGAGGCTAAGTCTTCAATAATATTTGCATATTGCAAACATTAAATAGTTAATTGTCTAGTATACAACATGAAATATATGCTGTCCTCAAGCAAATACCAACACACTGATGTTTTGCCATAAACTGTTCTTTTCTTTTCTTTTTTTGTCTTGCCAGTTAATAATGGAGAAAACTTTAACAGAGAAGTACCATAATAGCAAATGTATTTATCAATATGAAATTAAATCCAGATTGGACAAAAGTAATTTAGTCAATGAACCGAACGCATTAACACTGAATGATCTACATTTTAAAATGCACAACATCTAGATTTTGCCAGTTCCAGATCTCTAAGGAACTGTTATGAAATAAGTCAAGATTAACCCTTTAAAGGTAACAATTATTGAAGCACAAGAACCGGATGATTTCAGGTAGCACAATCAATGCAGGGCATTAGGATAAGGGTTTGTTTAACCAGTGTTTGACAGTCCTGGTCCTGGAGTACCCCAACACTTCACATTTTGGATGTCTCCTTGAGATGACACACCTGAACTAGCTTTTTTGTAGAGTGCCTCCCTAAAAAGGCACTGCAGGAAGGATATGCTATTCAAAGTGTAGATCCAACTGAAAGGGAACAACTGAATCTCTTCCTGAAGGGCCCTTCCAAAAGACCATTAGCGAAGGGTACATAGGATTGTCCATTTTAGAGGAAGTAATTTAGTTGTTTATGAACATGTGATACTGGGTGGGTGGCGTTTCCTTGATTCATTTTTAAAACTGAGGTCATTTCTATGAGATGTTATCTGGGATTTAAAGGAATGTTCTGGGGTCGATTCAAGTTAAGCTCAATTGACAGCAATTGTGACAATGTTGATTACCACAAAAATTAATCTGGACTTTTTTTTTTTGATTTATTGCCCTTTGGTTCGGATCTGGACCAGAGTTTGCATATTGAGTACCTCTGCCCTAAATCCTAAAATGACTGTAAAAATTATTTTTTAAACAACTGAAGGAAGGACGAGTCATAATTAATTTTTGTGGTAATAAACATTTTGGGCCTAATTTGTATTTATCTCTGAATATTCCTTTAAACCCAAAGAAAAATATAAGAGGAAACATATTAGTTTTTCACAAAGAGACAGTAGGTCTACACATATTTGAATTCAAGACACAGAGGCTATATTCGACTCAGAAATAGGAACAATAAGACAAGAAACTCACAATCTTAATTACGTGACTGTGGCAAAGTGATATCACATGGCTTCTTGTATTGCAGCAGTTCGGAGGTGAAATGTACACCGAGTTGCATTTTCTCTGAAATAGACTTTTTAAGGTTAATGCTCTATCGAGTCAGCAAAACTAACCCCCCTAACCTAAGCTTTAAACCTAAATATACCCAATAGCTTCATGAAAAGCAAATCTGACATGAAAAATTAAATTGCTAAACAACCATGTCTTTTTCTGGTGCTTCAATGACACTTTTGGCTCGTGTGGAAACGTTTGGCAATCCTTTGTGGACATTCACCTGGAAACTGGATCCACTTGTGCCCTTACGTTCAAAAACACGTCCTACTTCAGCCACTAGGGGCAGTGGTCCAAAAATTAATTTTGTTAAACAGAAAAATTTTAGCTAAAGAAAAGTCAACCTACTGTTTCCGATTTCACTATGAGTTCAGTCAGCTGGAGAAACAGAAAATGAGTAAGTGTTTATTATATGCTCACTTTCAAATTGACATCAATTTGACCCTGAATTGGGTGAATTAAATATGGTAAACATCTAAAGCATGGTTTTAGTCCTACGGACAGTGTTTGAAACACTGGTTTAAACCAGATTACTTGAAATATTAATGATTCTATAAAGGTATACCTTATGTCCTGCTCTGTATGCAAAAACTATTTCCTGATCTCACATGACAATGGCAGAAAAAGACTAAAGCTTGTCTATATTGTAATGTAACAATAACATTGTGTATTGAAGCACTGATATGACAGAGTGATACCTGCATTCCCTTGGGAGAGCTTTAGTATGTGGTAAAGTTAAAGAGCGCGAGTCAGACTTTTGATACGGTATGTTTTACATAGAAGTGAGGGGATCCAGTGACTCTGATAGATCAAATATACCACAATCGTGTGTCATACAATAAGCCTGACTATTCATCCCATAAAAAAGAAAAAAAATCACAAATGAGATTTGTGTTCCTGTAGATCAAGTAACAGAGCACGCCTCTGCCTATTTCAAAGATATGAGTTCAGTTCCCAAGGAACACATGTACTGATAAAAATGTATACCTTGATTAAATTTTATGTTGCTCCTTTTTTTTTTGCTCATGCATTCTGCTTTTGCTTATAGTCTCCTCTGCAGTTTTAGAGATCTGAACATTATCTCACACTGTACCCAGATACCAGAGTCTGCAGTGAAAGTCAGATTTTTCAATACAAACTCATTTACATTTATGCATTTGGCAGACACTTTTATCCAAAGTGACTTATAGTGCACTTATTACAGGGACAATCCCCCCGGAGCAACCTGGAGTTAAGTGCCTTACTCAAGGACACAATGGTGGTGGCTGTGGGGATCAAACCAGCAACCTTCTGATTACCAGTTATGTGCTTTAGCCCACTACACCACCACCACTCCAAAAACTCAAACAATTTTTATCAAATTGTTCTAAGTACAACTTATCTGAGCTATGATATGCACTTTAATTTTAAAGCTATTTATTTTAAAGGTACTGTATGTCAACAACCGTCTCATTTATTTCTATTTTAATTTCTCTAATAAAGGATATTTTTTACGAGACACCTATCAGACAAAGATGATGCAACAGTTTCCTGAGCTATCACAGAGTAACATCTGAGACATAAAATTGTCCTCTCGCTTGCTCAAATGGAAAAAGAAAGTTTCAAGGTTGTGGTTTGTCCAAAGTTAAATGTTTTGTTCATCTGCATCAAAAGTTAAATCGTTGTGTATTTTCAACATTGCATATCAGATTTAGCCATATATTCATGGAAGTGTATTTCCTGTTTCAGTCTAAATCAAGTTCCTTCAGTGGTTGGACTCTGGGAGTTTCACAGAACACCTAAGAGAAAGTAAAATACAAAGCCTAAAGCTCAGCGTCTGTGTACAGTCGAATTGTTATCTTTCAAGTGTATTTCAATTGACTGTGTGCACATACACAGGTGGTTGGCACTTGCATGCTATGAAAGCTATTAAATACTGGACTAGACACATAAAGATGTCTTTATAGTCCTTCAGTATCAAGTTTTAAAAATGCAGGTATCACCTGACTTCCTCACCCACGCACTCTTAACGTGAATATCCACTGTTGTTGTTTACACCTTCATCTCCTTTTGTTTAGCGGCGATTACATCTTCTAGTGCTTCTTCATGACTGTCACGGCTCAACTGTGAGTGTTGCCACCTTTTCGAACCCACTAATTAGTGCAAATACTTCCAGACGCATGCTCTTATTGCGTGTTGAGATTACGCACGGTTAGAAAAATCAGGCCGCACACATTCAGGCACCTACACACAAGAGTTAGCACTGCTTCAGGGAACAGTGAATGCATTGATTTCAATGGGGATGGTGTGTCAGAATGTCGGAGAGGGAAAATGCAAGGGTTTCCATGATTAAGCTCATTAACCAACTACCAAAATAGAAATGCACATTTATGCTTTTAAAATCCACGATGCCTGGCCTTAGACTTCCATTGTAAGTGCACTACTATAAACATGATTTGTGCTTGGTTTACAAAGTGAGGTTCCCCGTCTGTCGCTCACTTCGAGGGGTCTCTCTTGAGTGCCGAATAGGCCTCTGATCTATGAAAAAAGGCCAATGAGGAGTTGGCAGACAGTATTTGCATACCCCGCCCGTCCGGGGACATACAGGTATAAAAGCGGGGAAATACATCAAGTTCATTCAGAAATTTTCTTCAGAGCCGATGGTTGTACTGCAGCGAACTGAGAGTCACACACCCGTTCATGTTCCTCTGACGCTCTCTGCTGTTGGATCTACAGCGGCTTTCTCCTTCCTTGTACGGCAGTGCAGTTTGCCCCTGGGCGCTTCGACAGTGCAGAGCATATTAAAAGAGTGATATTTCTTTTAAAAGAGTGTTTTTCCTCTATTAGAGCAATACACAGCAGCGTTGAACGTCCTTTTCAGGACGCGTCTTTATAAAGATGCCCTTCCACCCCTGTGTAGTTCCTGGATGCGGTAGAGTGCTCTCCGCTTCAGATGGCCACAGGCGCTGTCTCGTGTGTCTGGGCAACGATCACACCGAAGCAGCGTTTGTGGATGGCTCATGCTCTCACTGCGAGGGCATGACCATGGCAACTTTCCCGTCGCGGCTCGCTTTCAATAGAAAGCACGCCACTCCAGCCGCCCCTCGCATTGCTCCTTCTTCCCACGGGATTGAAGACGATGCGGCTGGCGATGGAGGCGATCTGGGGATGGCAGCGGGTGCAGCTCTGCCGGTTATGCCCCTTCGGACCACCTGCCCCCCAGCACGCTCATTGACTCCCGTCCGTGATCGAGGCAATAGCGGCTCGCCTCACAGCCAGCCTACTTATCCTCTAGCTGCTACCTTCGGGCCAGCACGCCCAGGCTGAGGCTGATGCTCAGATGACCGACATGCTTTCCCGGGCCACCGCCAGCGTGGGCTTGGACTGGAACCCTCCGTCCTCCCCACAAGAGCAAAAAGCAGCAACTGTAACAGTGAAAACAGTGCACCTGTACAGGTCCAATCAGGTAATAAAATATGCCACATAACTGACCATCTAGGTTAACTTTGAGGCTATATGTATGCTTGTGTATTCCTAAAATTTTACAAAACTAACTTTTAGCATATACTGTATATGGAAAGTTGATTTGAAATTTCGAGCAGTTCCAGTAGTGTCCTGTGCTGTGACATTCTTTATTTCATCTAAACTTAATCTGTCCAGCCCCATGCCCTCCACAGAATATCCAATCCAGAATAAACTGTGGCAACAACACAGCGAGAGTGTCCTGGTCTCGTGGCAATGGAACTCTATCCTTTACTTCAACACTAGATTGTTCTAATGGGCAGACATATATCTGAAACAGGATATGACATCAATAACCTGCCATGCACAGTTAGGTTAGTGGCAGAAGGACAATCCTGCAACAGCTCTATTGGCACTGGATCGAATATCACAACAGGTTAGAAAAATTAAATTAAAGTTGACACTAAAAGGCATTTTTGGGTGTAGAACAGATCAAATTCACGGGCAAGGAAGAGGCGAGAAACCGGCTTGACATATAAAATAATAGGTTTAATGAAGAACTCAAAAGACAAACACATAAGACAACGGACATGTCCGTGAACGATCTCTGTCTCTCGTCCGCAATCGGCCTTTAACCCTCTCGGAGGCTTGATTAGCCTAATACGGGACCGGGCATGTTGAGTCACGACCCGGCCCCACCCTCCACCGTGCCACATTCCTCCCCCGTTCTTCCAGGCTGGGGACCCCCGGCCTGACATACATCCCCTGGGGGGGGGGGGGGGGCGCCTCCCGCGTAGTCTGCCAGGATGTAGATCAACCTGGATGAGGGAGGGGGCAAGGGGAGGGAAACAACAATAATTAAAAATGGGGGGGGGGTCCTTCCTGCACTGGGCAGTACCTCCCCTCCCACAAACACCATAATTTAAAAAAGAGGGAAAAGGCCAACGCAGAGCGGCAGTGAGAGAGATTGAGAGAGAAAAAAACTTACTCGCCAGTTCTCTGATACGCCGTAGCTCGTTCCTCAGCCACTTCTCCACCCTCTACAGGACGACAGCCGCGCCTCTCCGGGCGGATCGGAGGCAGTCCTCAGCCCCTGGCGGACGGAACGCCCCGCCGCGTTCTCGGGGAGTCGAAGGGGCCTCCCCCCCGCCCCTGGCAGCGGTTCTCCCGCTCCAGGCGGTCGGCCGCGAGCCCACCCCCCGCACGCGGTCGCCGATCTCCAACCCCGCCGCGTTCCAGCGGCTAGTAGGGGACTCCCCCGCCCCTGGCAGTGGCCCTAACCGCTCCAGGCGGTCGGCCAGGAGCCCCTGCTCCCCTCGCGGTTGGCGGCCGTTCCTCCACGTCCAGGCGGCTGGGCTCCTCCGTCCCCCGGCAGATGGCCGCGGCTGCTCCGCTGTGCAGTGGCGAGAACTCCGCTACGGCGTATCCCTCTTCCTTCCTGGGTTTCGGCACCAATATAGAACAGATCAAGTTCACGGGCAAGGAAGAGGCGAGAAACCGGCATGTCCGTGAACGATCTCTCTCTCCCGCACGTCGTCCGCAATCGGCCTTTAACCCTCTCGGAGGCTTGATTAGCCTAATACGGGAACGGGCGTGTTGAGTCACGACCCGGCCCCGCCCTCCACCGTGTCACAATGGGCTATTTACTGTAGGTATTGCTGAGAAATTCCCTTAAATAAAAATAATTGTATAATTATGAAATAATTATAAACATAATATACACTAACTGAGCACTTTATTAGGAACACCTGTACACCTACTTAGTCATGCGATTTATCTAATCAGCCATTCGTGTGGAAGTTTCAGGGACAATGCATAAAATCCTGCACATACAGGAGTTTCAGTTAATGTTTACATCAACACACCAAATGGGGAAAAAACCTTAGTGATTTCAAATGTGGCATGATTGTTGGTGCCAGACAGGCTGGTTTGAGTATTTATGTAACTGCTGATAACCTGGGATATCTTTACTCAGAGGGATGCCAATTACAAAAAACATCCAGTGGGTGGCAGTTCTGTTAACGGAAATGCCTTGTTGATGAGAGAGGTCAACAGAGAAAGGCCAGACTGGTTTGAGCTGACAGGAGGAAGGCTACAGTAACTCCCTCTGTACATTTGTAGTGAGAACAACAGCATCTGAGAATGATGTGCTACAACAGCAGAAAACCACGTTGGGTTCCACATCTATCAGCCAAGAACAGAAAGCTGAGGCTGCAGTGCGCATAGGCTCACCAAAACTGTACAGTTGAAGACTGGAAAAACTTAGCCTTGTCTGATTAATATTGATTCCTGCTGATCAGGGTCAGAATTTGGCATGAATCCATGGACACAACCTGCCTTGTGTCAACAGTCCAGGATGGTGCCGGTGGTGTAATGGTGTGGGGAATGTTTTCTTGGCACACTTTGGGACCGTTAATACCAATCAATCATTGCTTGAATGCCAATTGAGTGTACTGACCATGTGCATGCCTTCATGGCCACAATTTAACCATCTTCTATAGGGTATTTCCACCATGATAATGCACCATTTCACAAAGCAAAAGTTGTCTCAAACTGGTTTCATGAACATATGAGTTCGCTGTTCTTCAGTGGCCTTCCCAGTCACCGGATCCTGAATCCAATAGAAAACCTTTGGGATGTGGTAGAACTGGACATTCGCAACAAACATTTTTTAACAAAAATGTACACTGCCTGGCCAAAAAAAAAAAAAAAAAATAGCATAATAAAAATTTTCGTTGGACCTCCTTTAGCTTTGATTACGATGCAGGTAAACTGATTACACAGAGTACTTTAAGTTTAAAAACAACATTATTAACCATTCTTTTGTTTCGTTCTAACCGGATGCCATTTGGAAAGGAGGCTGTGGAACACCCAAACTGGAACGGAACTGTTTCTGCTCAGAATGAACCAAAATGAAAAACATTTCACTTTTGTCCCTGATTTGGAGGATTAAAACTTTATTTGAAATTATTGAGTTTCACTACACAGGTCATCATCAGAGTTTACGTTCTCTACCTGCATCAGCAAGAGACAATTGTCAAGTGTCATTCTGTGCATTACATTTGTAACTGATAAAGCAAAGTTAAAAAGAAAAAAATACTTACAATAATACAGCTTCAGTTAGTACTTTCTGTTGATGACGCGAGCATTCCATAGTTTAAGGCCAAAGTGCACAGTGTGAAAAGAAATCTCTGTGAATGCGGGAACAGGACTGAACTCTGGTTTGGATCTAGCAATCAAACCAAAATTGTGGTTTGGACAAGGGTGGTGGGGGGGGGGGGGGGGGGGTTGTAAAGGCAAATACTAATATTATTGGAAATAATGTGATTGTTTAAACATTTTTAAACTAGACTTCAAGTATCTATAGTTTCCTTTAAAAAAAAAAAAAAAAAAACTATTTTTAAACCTCATCTATCTCTACCCTTTAGCTCCGTGTCCTCCAGGTGGGTTGAGGGCTATTCCTCGTACAGTAGTGAATGACACTCAAATCTTGAGAGCATCCTGGTCTGCCGTGTATTGTCCTGATTCTGAATACCTCCTGGAACTCAGGGGCAGGATTCTAGATATCACCCAGGCGCTCTTTGATGTAGCCTCGTATTGGACAAGCCGAACTTTCTTCGAGATTCCCCTCCCTTGTGGCTCCTCCTACAGTGCCACGGTCAGGGCACAGAACTCAATCAAGCGTTCCATCAGCAGCTGTCTCTGGAACCACAATGTTAATAACCATAACACTCATACACTTTTTTATGGAAAATTAAGATTGTATGTCTAAGTCGTTTTTCACCTAAATAAATTAACTTACCATGGACAAATAGGGTTAAAATTATATCCATTTGCATGAAATGAAGACCCGTCATAACAGTTGCCTACAAAAATCTGTTTTGTCCATAAGGTGGGTTGCCCCCTCTTGGTCGCTGCCATGTTGGAATGACTTGCTGAGTCTCTCAATTCAACATATTTTTGGTTAATAAACAAACCTCAAAACTGTTGCACACCAGTCAACCTGTGGTAACAGCATGGGTGCTCAAGAGCTTCTTGGCACAGCAAAGAGGCTAATGCTTTTTGTCTCAGCTGTTTATGAAAAAGAGCTAGAAAAACATTAACATGTCATTGCACATTTAAACTCCAAATTAATTAATTTCATCTCTAATTTAGTTTATTTCCTCCTGTGCCTTGTGCCCCTCAGAATGTGAAATTCTCTGCATCATTGTCGATGGTGACATGGAATCAGTCTGTATTTGCTACAAACTACACAGTGTATCAGTTCACTTCCTCTAGTAGGATGAAGCTCTTGACACCACAGCTCCAATGCTCTCTCGCCAACATCAGCAGCGGTCATATTGTTGCAACTGCCAGCAACACTGGTCAGAATTGGTGGGAACTAACCTTTTTTAAGGCTATTTGTATTCCCTTTGTATTGGAAACATCATTATCAGAAGGGATAGGGCTAGCGTTGTGTATCATGCTTCGGTGAATGTCCTTTAACCTTTGACTTTGTCCATCATGTGGCAGTGACAGCAGGTCGTAAGAGGTGAGACCTGGCAAGGAGCGAGACAGGTGAGGTGAAGCTCAACCACAGCAGAAAATGTTGAACAAATTACAAAAAATGTATAATTAAAATAAAGAAGCATTAAATGTCTTGCCTTTTCTCAAAAATAAGTAATTGTAAAACAAAGTTGTGTACACGAAGAATATTGGATGAATATATACATACACTGGAGGCCAAAAGTTGTATAATGTACAGATTTTGCTCTTGTGGAAAGAAATTGGTACTTTTATTCACCAAAGTGGCATTCAACTGATCACAATGTACATTAATGGACATTAATAACTTTAAAAATTAATTACAATTTCAGAACTAGTTCTCAGCATTGACAGCTTTGCAGATTGTTGGCGTTCTAGCTGTCAGTTTACCCAGATACTCAGATGACATTTCAACCCACACTTCCTGTAGCACTTGCCATAGATGTGGCTATCTTGCAGGATCCCACAAAGCTCAATGGGGTTAAGATGTAACACTCTCTTCCAATTATCTGTTTCTTTGCCCACTCTCCTTTTCTTTTTCCGTTTCAAAAGTGGCTTTTTCTTGGCAGTTCTTCCCATAAGACAAGCATTCCTGAGTCTTCTCTTTACTGTTGTACATGAAACTGGTGTTGAGTGAGTAGAATTCAATGAAGCTGTCAGCTGAGGATGTCTGTTTCTCAAACTAGAGACTCTGATGTACTTATCCTCTTGTTTAGTTGTACATCTGGCCTTTCACTTCTCTTTCTGTCCTTGTTAGAGTCAGTTGTCCTTTGTCTTTGAAGACTGTAGTGTACACCTTTGTATTTGTATCAGTTTTTTGCTATTTCAACCATTGTATAGCCTTCATTCCTCAAAACAATGATTGACTGACGATTTCATTTTTTGCCATTTTTGAACTAATATCGACCATTAGACAAGCCAGTCTATTGGATACTGTGGTAACTCAAAAACTAAGACAACGTTAAGCTTCATTTAACAAACCAAATAGCTTTCATCTGTGTTTGATATAATGCCAAGTGATTTTCTAGTACCAAATTAACAATTTAACACGATTACTCAAGGATAAGGTGTACAAGTGATGCTGCTGGAAATGGGGCCTGTTTAGATTTGATCAAAAATGGCTTTTTTCAAATAGTGATGGTGCTGGGTTTTTTTTTTTTTACATAGGTAATGTCCTGACTATACTTTGTGATCAGTTCAATGGCACTTTGGTGAATTAAAGAACTAATGTCCTTCCAAAACTGTTTAATCTATACATTATTGCAAAGTTTTGGCCACCAGTGTGTGTGCATATTTATTCTCATGTTTGATGATTATTAAATACCATGAACATTTCTCTGTTATTTGTCACTAAATTATGAACAATGTGCAGTGTATAAAATAATACACAAAAGAAAAATCCGCTGCTGTTCTAAAAATAAAGAGATTTAAAGATTAACTATGAATTGATAAAAGCAACAGTGACTGGCCACTCACTTTTTCAAAAGTTCATTTTCTACATGAAGATTGTAAATGAAGAGTGAAGTTCAAAAGAGTTCAAAGCCTTAAACCAAACAGCAATGAGATTAATCTGTTTATAATATAAATAATGAAAAGTATATTATTTATAACCATTTGATTCTATGGAAAATGTATTTGAAAAAAAAAAACATTGTGTATTTGACAACTGGATGTCCTACTCAAACTATAAATTGTTACAAATTATAGAATCCAATTAGCAACAGTACATTTTACAATCTATTTAATTAAATGATAAAATTAAAGTTGACTGCAATTTTTTAATTAAGCTCATAGGTTTATACATTGTTAACATTAAGTTTCAATGGAGAAAATTTATAGGATTTTTACACCTGGAACCCTAGTGTCACACACCCATGATTGCTTAATGACACCAAAAACATACAACTGTCATAATTTTGTTTCATACAACAATTTTATTAGAAAATGAGATGCAACAGAGCAATGAAACAGCACAATAGAAGCACAGCTTTCATCAGCCTGTGCCACAAACTCAAATCTGTGGTCGCTCTGTTCAAATTTAAAACATTTTCTGAGCTGTATGTACAAAGCCATTTGAAAGAATCCTGAAAACAAATGGGGGGGGGGGGGGGGGATGGAAAAAAAAGGATTTTAAAAAGTCATTTTCAGTCCTGATATCTGTAAGGGCAACAGATAGAAAATAAAATGTTGATCTCTACACAAGTGACGGACAAATATATGTAGGCGTTTCCATTAGTTTAATTCAACACAAGTGGTGCTCAATAGGACAAAGATATAGACATTGGCATGGGAATTCGAGAGAGAGGGGAGAAAGAGGAAAAGGCTGGGATCATGGGGACTCTGCTCGAACACTGTTTGCCCTTTCTTCTGGTTCGGGACTGTGGCTCCGGTGGTGCTCCGTTTTAACATGTTCTCTACCATGTGAGCGTTCTTTGCTGGAACTGCGTTTGTGTGGCCATTCCTTACTATGGCTGCGTTCCCGCTTCTTGTTCCTTTCTTCCCCTGCTTCCTGTCTGCTACGGCTGCCAGAGCGAGAGCGTTTCTTGCTAGGTCGCTCGACTCGGTGCTTTCTCTCTCTGCTTTTGCTCCTGGATCGTTTACTTCTCTTCTCCTCCCGGTGCTTTCTTTCCTCTTTCTCCTCCTTGTGCCTCCTCTCATCTCCCTCTCCTTTACTCCTTTTGTCTTTCGAACGCTCCCTCTCTCTGTCACGCTCACCTCTGTCTTTGTGGTGTTCTCTGTCTTTTCTGCGACTGCGCTCAGTCTCTGCCTCCCTCTCTTTCTCTCGGTCTTTCCTCTCATTGCGTCTCTCACGGCTTGCACTGCGACTCCGGCGTCTTTCCCTGCGTTCTGCAGTTCGGTCCGGTGTTCTGGAACGTCTTCTCTCCCTATCTCGCTCTCTGTCCCTGTCTCGATCCCGATCCTTCCCCTCCCTTTCTTTACGCTGCCGGTCTCGTTCTTTCTCCAATTCTCGGTCAAAGCTGGCGCCACGTCTTTCTCTGTGGTGGCTGCGACTTCGGGATCGGTTTTGGGATCTACTGGGGCTCTGACTTTTCCTAGGGGTCCTAGATACACAAACAAACAATTTTGAGCACATAAATCAACCGATCAAATATATTTTAAAGACCTACTGAACATACAATTGATAAAAAAAATAAAAATGAAGAGGAATGGACCACTATTGAAATCCTAGTTGAAAACAAGCTGATCAATATCAAGTTAATAATAAACAAACAATAGTTTCATATGCCACAATTGAGTTTATGCATTATAATGTAATATACAATATACCGTATCTTCCATTTTTAAATCTCTGTATAAAAATCTAAAATGGAAAAAAAAAAATAAGTCACTGTATTTATACAAGTGGGAACTCAGGAGAAAAATAATATTAGCTGATAAAAATATAGGCTAGTCAACAATAAACCTTGCATCCATAATTCAGACCACACAGATTATTCAAAGGCTCTAACAACTGTTAATCTAATTTGACGATTTTAAAATCACACCCACACACAACTAGCGAATGTACCTGGAGCAGTGCCTATCTGTATGCCTTCCAGAATCGGCTGCCGCTACCGCCTCCTCGTCCTGCTCATCTCCTGGCGGAGGTTTACGTGGTCGGCTCTTCATGTGTTGATCGATTGCCTTCTGCACAGGAACAGGTATACGTGGGAACAGTGTTGAGAACCACTCCAGTTTGGTCAGGAAGGAGCGGAGCATCTCGCCGATTGTCATCATACACCCTCCTCCTGCCTTCACGTCCAACTCCTTGATTACAAAAAAGTTGCAGGAAAATAATTACAACACATTTACAGATAAACATACACACTTACCAAACACACTCATGCTACCTTTGATGGCCAGTGCCCTAAAGTACATTTCATTAAGAACTAAAAAAGTGCATTGTGATGACCAAATACTGAATCCTCACCTCTGCTCTCACCTGCCTTTATATTTAATAAAAGTTGCAGTAAGAAAGGATCGCTTTACTTGCCAATACAACAGTGTTTGTTGGCATCTATCATAAGGCTGTGCGATTATGGCAAAAATCATGGTAAATAGAGATCACAATTATTTAACACGATTACTCAACGCCTTGGAAACATCATGCATTTAATTTTGAACAAAAACTTATTTTTAACTTGAAATGTAAACTGCACTTGGTAAGGGAGGCTATTGTCATAGGATGATTAATGTATTACTGTTACTTATGGTAGTCAAATAAAGGAAAGCCTCCGTAACCATCATTTACAGCAGGGGTCCTCACACTTTTATAGGATGAAATCTACTTTTTCATCACGCTATAGCAGGAAGATCTACCACGTACAATATAGGCTATACATTATCACAATACCAAATGTTCAGTAGTCGGTAGTGAAATTTGACAATTCTCAATACCGGCTTGAAAACAACAACATAATAATACCAACTAATATGTTAATTATGGAAGATTGTTTAAGTTCTTAAGTAATTATTTGAGACTAGTAAACAGTCAACAATAAAAAAACAGCAATGAATAGAAATAGATTAAAAATATTAGAATGAAAGATACAAATTAAGAAAATTCACTTCAGTTTTTAACAGCACTAGCAGTAATGGCATCACGTTTTCCAGTAAACATTCAGAATGAAATGCAACATAAAACTACTACTGGTCTTCACTGTATGATTATAATACATTAATACTTTTTAAAGCTACTGAAGTTACCCAGTCAAGAGCAGTGAGTGTTGTCTCGTTTTCTTATTATGGTTGTTTAATTATTATAATGACAGACTACAGATGGCAGCAGGTATTTTGGAATACATTTATACTTACAAGTCAGACATTTTAATACATATCCACTTTTTTCTCCACTGTTTATGATCATTTCAGACACCACTCTCTGTGTTTACATGTGCCGTTCAGGTGCGCATAAACAAAAGCATTTTCGGAACACACGCACGTTCAGAACACCCCCCACCCACACACGTTATTGACGTTTTAATCAGTCTGCATGCGGACTGCACCGGGCAAGTAATTTTTTTTTTTTTTTACAGTTGCCCCTTAATGTCGAGCCCTGATTAAATATTGTATTCAGAATTCATTTTTCTTCTGCAATATGCCGCTAAAGTAAATGTATAGTGCATCTGGAAAGTATTCACAGCGCTTCACTTTTTCCACATTTTATGTTACAGCCTTATTCCAAAATGGATTATTTTCCTAAATTCTACAAACAATACCCCATAATGACAACATGAAAAAATACATATTTAAAAAAAAAAAAAAAAAAAAAAAAAAACACACATGTACACAAGTATTCACAGCTTTTGTACCAATTACAGTCTTAAGTCTTTTTGTGTATGATGCTAAAAGCTTGACACACCTATTTTTGGGCAGTTTCTCCCATTCTTCTTTGCAGGACCTCTCAAGCTCCATCAGGTTGGATGGGGAGCGTCGGTGCACAGCCATTTTCAGATCTCTCCAGAGATGTTCAATCGGGTTCAAGTCTGGGCTCTGGCTGGGCCACTCAAGGACATTCACAGAGTTTTCCCATAGCCACTCCTTTGTTATCTTGGCTGTGTGCTTAGGGGTTGTTGTCCTGTTCGCCCCAGTCTGAGGTCCAAAGCGCTCTGGAGCAGGTTTCATCAAGGATGTTGCTGTACATTGCTGCATTCATCTCTCCCTCGATCCTGACTAGTCTCTCAGTCCCTGTAGCTGAAAAACATACCCACAGCATGATGCTGCCACCACCATGCTTCACTGTAGGGATGGTATTGGCCAGGTGATGAGCGGTGCCTGGTTTCCTCCAGATATGACGCTTGCCATTCAGGCCAAAGAGTTCAATCATTGTTTCATCAGACCAGAGAATTTTGTTTCTCGTGGTCTGAGAGTCCTTCAGATGCCTTTTGGCAAACTCCAGGCAGGCTGTCATGTGCCTTTTACTGAAGAGTGGCTTCCGTCTGGCCACTCTACCATACAGGGCTGATTGGTGGAGTGCTGCAGAGATGGTTGTTCTTCTGGAAGGTTCTCTTCTCTCCACAGAGAAACGCTAGAGCTCTGTCAGAGTGACCATCAGGTTCTTGGTCATCTCCATGACTACAGCCCTTCTCCCCTGATTGCTCAAATTTGGCTGGGCGGCCAGCTCTAGGAAGAGTCCTGGTGGTTCCAAACTTCTTCCATTTACAGATGATAGAGGCCACTGTGCTCATTGGGACCTTCAGTGCTGCAGAAATGTTTCTGTACCCTTCCCCAGATCTGTGCCTTGATACAATCCTGTTTCGGAGGTCTACAGACAATTCCTTGGACTTCATGACTTGGTTTGTGCTCTGACATGCACTGTTAACTGTGGGACCTTATATAGACAGGTGTGTGCCTTTCCAAATCATGTCCAATCAACTGAATTTACCACAGATGTACTCAATCAAGTTGTAGAAACATCTCAGGATGCACCTGAGCTCAATTTTGAGTGTCATGGCAAAGGCTGTGAATACTTATATACATGCGATTTTTTTTTATTTTTAAGAAATTTGCAAAGATTTCAAACAAACTTCTTTCACGTTGTCATTATGGGGTATTGTTTGTAGAATTTTGAGGAAAATAATTAATTGAATCCATTTTGGAATTAGGCTGTAACATAACAAAATGTGGAAAAAGTGAAGCGCTCTGAATACTTTCCGGATGCACTGTACATTGTTTTAAATTAGTTTTAGATATCGTTTTTGGAAAATAAGCCAAAAAAAGACTAAAAAACATTTTTGTTCCAGTGTATAATAGGCCAAGACTACATTTGCTCACCTTTATGTTCACTTTGATCCATCTTTAACTCACAAAAAACAAACTTTCCATTTAATAAAACAGCTTTTTCTAGATACATCCTGAGTCTTGATCAGATGCAAGTGTACATTATTTTAAACATATGTCAAAAGTGCTATTCATTTAATTAGAGGTAAAAGTGGAAAATTATTTACTGCACTTTTAAAATAAGTGAGAACGCTTGGAAAAGTGACAGAGACTAGTTGCAGGACCCTTCACCTTTTTATAGCAAATAAATATGGTAAAATTAATAGCAATTAAAATGATTAATAGGCCCTACAACTGCTTGACTAAGCTTCAAACAATCAGCTTTCACAATTTATCTTACTATGCACTGACTGAAAGTTGACAATTCTAAGGAGGTCAAAGGACAGCTGACATATATGCTGTACCGGTGGGTGTGAAGGGGTGGAGTGGGTGGGTGAGTTTGTCTAACTGCACTCACGGACGTCAGCCAAGAGAGTGGAGCCACCCTATATCCAATCCACCCGCATCACAAGGGCAATCTGGAGAAGAGAACAGCGCAGTCAGCCAGTGACACACCAGGCCTGGCAGCAATTTATGCACAATACAAATTTTTAAAAATGATATATTACCAACTCTTTTCCAAGTGAAAGTTGGTGTGCATGAGCATTAAAAAGAAAAGCCACCACCAAGTTATTAGACATCTGAAATTAATTAGGACTGGGTACAAATTCTCCAATGAAAATCACAATCTTAGTATTTATTCTTAATCCCAAGAAAGATATTTTACTCTATGGGCAACCCTCCACAATAAGTGTCAAATTTCAAGATTTGAAATTTCAAAATTTCTGCATGTCAACAATTTCTGAATGTTGAGAGTAAAAGTTGAATTTGACCTGGTCCATGTAATGTGTGATCCACACAATCCATTTATCATTGAACAATGTCTCTTCTAAAGGGGTCATGTCATGCATTTTTTTTTCCTTCCTTGAGGTTCACTTATGTTGGTAAATCATAATGTAGTATTACATTACCTTTTTCTACTGTGTCTATGGCCAACTGTCTGAAACTCTGCGTACTTATGCTTTAGGAGACGCCTACAGTTATGATTGGCTACCTTCTTAGCAGAGCAAACGCCCCCACCATTACATGTGAGGAATTGTTTTTCTTCCAAAAGTGAATGAAAAAGTGCTAGTGATAAAAAAAATTGCTGAATATCTACTTCTATATAAAACAAACACAAATGAAATCAGTAGATAGAACACCACCATCCATGGTCGCGAGAAATGCCAAACATAATGCAGAAGTATAATGAGGATAAAAATAATCTGATTATAATACACTGATATTTTGAAAAGCATATTGCCTCCCATAAATGATCTCATTACATATAAAGTGCGAACATACAATGTATGCAATTTTAACAGGCTTTTTGTAGTTTTGCAGTGTGTGAAACATGTATGCACAGCTAAAATATGTAGGCTTAGGGATAATTGTACAGCCAGACTGGGGCACACAATCAACAAGGCCTTATGGTGCGCTCAAATAAAACGCGAAGAGAGCGTTGAGCAGCGCGATTACATAAAGTCAATGCAAAGATGCGAATAGATGTGAATTCACACCGGGCAGCGCGAATGAAGTGATCGAACATGCAAAATCACTGCATTCGCGTATTTTTGAATGACGCGTTGTCGCGAAATCCTATCAGCATTGAGATTGTCCGGATGTCACTGATGGAGTTGCATAAGAAATCTGTAAAAATGGATGAAGTGTTGTAGTGGTGTGTGGGCACCTGGAATTGTATGACACAATGTCATACATGTACAGATGAAAAAAAGACATCGCTTGGAGGAAAGTGAGCGAGGAAGTTGGACTACCTGGTAAGTTCTGAAAATATGCGCGTCTACTTCATTCCAGCTATTGGTTGTACTTTACTATGAACCAAGACCCTCCACCTATCCTTTTCCAGAAGAGGAATACTCACGGGTTTGCGTTAATCGCGCGAACGCAAGTTTAAACACAAATATTTCCGGGCCAGTTGTGGCTCAGCGGTTATGGCTCTGGGTTACTGACCAAAAGGTTTGGAGTTCAAGCCCCAGCACTGCCAAGATACCACTGTTGGGCCCTTGAACAACGCCCTTAACCCTATCTGCTCCGTTTCATGGCTGACCCTGCACTCTGACCCCAGATTAGTTGGGATATGCAAAAACAACTGCACTTCATTGGCTCTGTACCAGTACTCTGCACAATGACAATAAAGTTGAATCTTAATCTTAAATTTATAATACAGTAGTCAAACTTGCGCAAGCAATTCAAGGTGAAAATTTTCTTTGCGTTGTATGTGAACGCACCGTTAGAACATGAATACTGCTTATCAAACACGGATTCTGCAAGTTTACAATAATCAAGGCATGTTGCCATTATTGTAAATATAAATTAGTTTTAATCATTAAAATTGGTAAACAACATCAATACAGTCAATGAATAAACAATATTTACCTACAAATTATAATAAATTATTACATGTAAACCCAAGCATCATGCAGGGACATCCATTTCAAAAGCATACTGTAATATTAATGTATCAAATGATTACTCTAGAATTAACAGTAATATTTCTGTCATAATTTCATTAAATTCACATGGAATTGGTCCCATTAAACCCTCAAGCTTTTTTTTTTTTTTTTTACAGTAAACTGATGATATATTTGTATGTCTTGCAGGTTTTTTTATTATTATTTAAACATGCTCCTCATTTACAATGTGGTGAAATGCCACCACCTCCTCTTCTGTGCCCCAGTTTCACATAATTACAAGAATGTTTTGAATTGTGAAAATAAGTGATTTCGTAGCACTTTGTGTTCTCAGTGTACATCAGCAGTAAAACGCATCGTACACTAATAGCAAACAAAACTAAGAAAACTCACAAGATGGATGGCGTTTGTGTGGGCCGTTCGCTGTTTGTGAGGCACTCAGAAAGTGGAAAACACAATAGCCATACTTGGGCCATGTTAATCAAGACAATTAGTACATTTATTTAATGAAATTGCAGCCTTTTGGGGGGGTTAATAAATCACACAGTCATTGTGATGTCCCAACATTTAACACATTCATTGACTCTGCCCAACTTTAAGTATTCATGCGATATTGCATATTGATTGTAAATTATTCCAAAGTAAATTCATATTTTATCGAAATATTTGGCTTACTGTTGGTAAGTGCAAAGATCCATTGATGTTTTTATTTTTATGCACACTTAGATGTCATATGATTTTCTTGTTGTTGATCGCTTCTGCACATAGAAATATTTTTATTTCTCCTCTTTCAGTCAGCTATCACTAAAATGGTACTCCGGCATGTTGATAGAAGTAGGAGATGCAGGCAACCCTTTACGATCATGTTGGAGAGAGAATAGTCATTGGCTAGTACATTTTTGTTTTTACTCAGAGTTTTGATGACATGCAAGCATAATGTAACTAAAAATATATTAAGCAAACTGAGATAGGGAGCCTCTTCATATATGCATGTTGTATAGTATGTTGTATTTAATTTTTTATTTTGCTTTATGATTTTAATCACATTTTAGCTTTTTAAAATGTACAAATTTCACATTCTATTATTGTATATGATATCATGAAATCATATTTTTATTAAATGATAAAAGCTGTTGTCACGGTTTGAAATTTCATACACATTTTTAACAAAACAATTAAAAATGTAGAAACCCAATGAAAATTAGGGGTCACGATTGTGAAATTTTCTGACAGTTAATTGTCAAACAAATAATTGCAATTATGACGATTAATTGCCTATTTAGGGCCATGATGATTAATTGTCTGTTTTAAGTGTTTCACGAAAATTACGATTAATTACCATACAAGCTCACTGTGTGTGCTTCATGTACACAACAAATTAATTTTGCTTGGGTCATATAATAAAATAAGGGTTTATGATTTCCTTTTCAGGCTTCAAAAACTGTATGAATGAGTCAAATATAAAAGCATTACATTTAAAATAATTAAAATAATATTTTAACGATCAAAATATGTCTAAATATATCTCTTATTTGTCCGATTTACTTTTGATCCATTTGACTTTATAAATGTTTTGCTTTCTTTTGTAACCCAGCCAACCGGTTTAGCTATTATATTATGCAATAGTAAAATAATTCTGCCTTAAATTCCTCACTTTCAAACATTACTTTAAGGCTCTCTGATTTACTCACAAGCCCTTATTTCTTGTGAAGGAAGACTGTGATTCTGTTTCTTGCATTTTATCATCTCCACAGAAATAGAGCAGGACATCTCCTCTGTCTCACTGCGTGTTATTAACCTTGTGTGAATAAACCCACAATGACCACGGACATTTGCCATTACATGGCCATTAAATGAAACTGGAGTGCTTAAATCATAAAATTAATACGTTTAAACCTTGTTTATATTTTGACTACACAACTCTATCACCGGCGAGTGAAATGTTAATATTTACTTGCCAGTGGCTAACAGATGTTTTTTGGTTGCATAGTGCGAAATTTACTCGCAATGTAGAGGGCTGTCAGGTATAATTTCTTTGGCTCCAATCTACCACAGTGGAGAGATGTCCAGTACTTCCATGAGCACGCAACATCAAAGCAAGAAAGTAGTGGAGCGGCGCGTTTGCACTCCCGTGCTGATGAGACATCACAAAACAACAATGACTGCATAAGAATTATTTAAAATTCTTAAGAATTTTTTTTTTATATAAAAAAAAAACATTTTTATAACGGTCAACAACCTAAAGAAAAAGCAAGCATTTACAAGGAACATTTCAAAATTCGAAAACCTAACTGTGAAATTCAAGCATTTTCCAAACTTTCTTATTTTGTTCTAACACTGCATTCCACATTCCAAGTCCACATAAAATGTGTGAAAGAAATGTGCCAATAGAACTGGAACTTCAAGATTTTCACTGGAATTACTGTACTGTTATACTGCTGCAGTATCCAGTAGAGTAGTTAACAATAAAGGTTTTCTTAAAACACATTGATGAATGTTGTTCTGTTGTCTATACAGATCTTTAATTTTAGAAAAAGTGCTTTTGATGCATTACTAATAACAACATGTAAAATGTTTAATTATTTGAAACAAAGTCTAATTTAAATAAATAAATCAATCAATCAATTTCAACCAAGAATTTTAATTTTGGTGAATCACTAATTGATACCATTTGACTTTGATAAATTAATAGGCAAAACAAGTAATTAATTTGATTAGATTGCTTGACAGCCCTAATAAATATCTCTCTAAATAACCGAAGCATACTGCGATGTTTAAGACTGCAACTCTGAGCTAAGAGAATCTTGCATACACTCACTGGATTCACGTTTAACTGCAAAGGAACCACAAAGAATGCTTTAAGGATGCTTTTGACCAGGTCACTCTTGTAAAAGAGATTTTCTCTCAATGAGTTTTTAACATCGTGAAATAAATGGTTACTAAGGAACTTCACAAATACCCCAAGTAGCTCAAAGGACCATTTTCCATGAATGAGGTATTGTGTTACAAAACCGCATTTAATATGACATAGTATACCCAGTCCTGTATCAACTTGCCACCACAAATACAGCAGTTTTAACTGCATGTGTCTCAAGGGGAACATTAAGCCAAATGAGGTCAAAGGTTGAAGGACAGTAATGTGCATCACAATCAGCATTTGGCCCAAAGCGTTCTGGTTTAAGTTATGTACATTAGAAATATAAAAGAGAGATGAAGGCATTACCCGTGAAGACATACCTCCTCGTCGTCAAGGAACTCATCATACCAGTCAATCAGGTCAGGAGGTGGCAGTGTATACCTACAATACATAAAAACATGCATCTCATGATAAATTATTTAGGTCTGTCAATCAAAAACATTTAATCAAATTACATGATATGCAGATTAATCTATCGCATATACAGTATAATTATTTGCTGAGAAAGCAGCATAAAAAACATCAATTAAAAAAAAATACAAAATTTCAAAGTTATATAAAAATATTTATAGATAATTCCAATAATTAAAATGCATTACATTATTGTAGCAGACAATCATTGATACAACACAAAAGGTGGCTTTAGAAGGCATTATATTGTTTATTTCTATATTAATGAACATGAGCCTAACATTGGCATACAGTCCACAACAATCCATTTTGCAACTGAATTTATCAATCTGTCAAATGCAGACTTTTTATAAGGTCTTGTCTTAAGATTTCTCAATGTACACACGCATCAGTCGGATGCAATTTGAGTGCCTCACTTTGGTTACGTTGCATCATAATCATAGAAGTTTTAGGTCACATTGTCAAGTTAAACGTAGTTAATCAACAAGGTGATTTTGCGAAAAAATCTTGTCACACCTATTCCATGCACTTAACTATTTTCCTATTCTGGTTTACTCTCAAAATTTGGTATTGCTGCGCTACTAATATTGTTGGCTTCTTTGTGATAAAACTGCAATTTTTTTCTTCTCATTTTTATCTCAGTGAGCTCATTTACCTAGACACCAGAAAACTATTTACAGCGAGAAAACTTCAAGACTTAAAATCGGCATAAACATTTACGTGCACTATGCTGGCGTCTTTCTCTTTACTCCTGTATACATGCAGCTTGGTCAGTAAAGCAGCTTTCTCCAAAGAAACATAATTTCCCCACAACACTTGTGTAAATAAAAACCATGACATCGAGGGAAGACTTTGCCATTTTATAATTTTTTTTGGTTTGCTTTAATTTCAGATTTTCAAGAGTTGTTGCTGTATTTATTTCCTTAAACTTTCAAACGTGACCTGCAGTGGGATTGTGCTGCAATCCCGCTTTCGTAAAACTCCAGGATTTCCCCCAATGTCCTTGATCGCATTTACTGTCGAGAGGCAGTAGAGGATAGTTTTAATTGGTGTTTAAATATGTATAGTTAACGGTGTATGTGCTATTCTCTTTTCCCACTGTACTCCCAGAAATGTTGAACTCTTTTTGCTGTGTCGAATTATGATTTGATGAAAGGCTCCTTTTTATGACATTAGTTATCCAACCTTTTCCACGCAAATGCAGTTTTCAAAAATCTGTAAGAAAGCTGCTTATGCATTTACACTATCACATAAGAAACGTTCTTTGGGAGGAATCTAGGTGTGTTAATCTGCTTTCCTTTAAATGGCTGTCTTGTTTACATGCCGAACACTGCTTTCAGCATAAACCCTGGAACAAACCATTTTCTTAAGTGCATGTAAACGGGGTCAGTGTGTATAAGAGCATCTACTTAAATCAATGTAAATAGGTGGTTCTGAGTCGTACCTGATGTACATAAAGCCCAGTGCCCTGATATAGGGTGAATCTGTGTGAGTAATGAGACCCATCACTTGTTTGCGGGTCAGTTTCAGTGTGAACAGTTTATACAGCAAGCAGAAAGCCGTTGACACAATCCCACCCGTTCCGACTCCTCTCACCTGCAAAACACACACCATGAGGCTTCAGTTACATTGATGTGTTCCCTGCGCAAAGTTCTCCCTTGTTTTAATAAAAGTGATGAAGAGGATGGGAGGATGAAGGTGAGGGGGTCTAGAGGCACGTACTTCTACTTACCCCTCCGCACATTCCCGTCTGGCCCGCAGTCTTTCGGCTGCCTTTTTCCCATGGCTCCACATGGTTGACCTGGGTACACAGAGATCACAGACCAAGATTACATGATGAATCAGAAGTTAAATATAACCATTAAAGACAAATTAAGATTGTGTTTCATCATACAACAAATAACTGCTACATAAAAACTTACAAATCAGTCTAACCAAACATTATTTCACTATAATAACCAGTGTCCACATATATATATATATATATATATATATATATATTGAAAAGTGATTTTTTGCTACTTTATTTTTTGACAGTGGTGACTAGATTTGTTCTTATCGAAATACTTCCCAACCACAAGTCAATTCAAACGATTTATTTTTCTTTACTTCTATGCATTTGCACCCATCCGTTTTACACGTGAAATTCGGCTTTGATATGTGCCAAGTGGTGATGCCCTCTCAGTACCCGTGGATAAAAGCATCTGCTAAATATAAAACAAAAGTGCCAGATTTCCATTGTAGTAACAATAACTGTGGTAACTACGGTGTTTCGTCATTAACTACGGTTACTATGGTATATTTTCCTAACGGACGGTAAATATTTTAATGGGAAAAGAAGCTAAATAATATCCTAAAATTAGCACTATTAGCCTTCAGGCCAAATACGATCCACTTCAGTTCTCGTGAAATAATAATTTCAAGCACACAAAATTATTTTGAAATAGTCCAATTTATCAAGAAAAATAAAAACAAGAAAACCGCGGGCTTCACGCGCATCGATCGGCCCGGTTTCAATTCGGCACCTTGAAGTAAATCTCGTCCACCACCTCGTGGTACGTCTTGAGCTCATACAGCTGGACCTTGAAGTACGGGGACGAAAGCACGTTGGTTAAGATCATCGGGTTCAAGTTCATGGTTTTCTCGTTGCCCCATAAGGGCAAAACGTTGCCGTGTTTCCCGCCGGCCGGTTTGCTCACGGCCTGCTGTTGCTGTTGACTAACCGCCATGGCCGTTCCCTCACAACGCCATTGAAAATAACTAAACGAAAATAAACGACCGATTCACCACCCGAGAAACTCGTCCGATGAGGTGCGAAGTGGTGAAATGAGGTCTGTTAATTCATTCGAAGCAGAATTCGGATTGTTCAACTGTTATTTTTCAAGATGCGCGCAAGCCTCTCTGCTGCATTGAGTTGCGAGGACAAGATGGCGCGCGGAAGGTGGGCTGGAGGAAGGGACGCGCGGGGCGGGGGTTGCCAAATGTTTCACAATAAATTGTTCTCTGCGCAAAAATAAATACATTATAAAAAATAAATAAACAAACTAGTGAATATATATATATATATATATATAATTATTATTATTTTATGAAAACATAATATTTAATTGAATGATCAAATAGAAACAACATCTCACCATTGTAAGCCAAGAGGACTTGACAACACGGCCCACCAGCGTGGTCTGATATGGTTAGTGTATGATTGCAGATGTCTTGCAGATTAAAAGGCACGCTTAATTGATAGTCATCTCGCCGTTTATCAATAAAGAATGCCACCTGCGCAAATTGTCTTATTGTGTGCTATTGACCATCTATTGCTTAAAGTAATGTCCTGGGTACAACACAAGTTTGGCTCAATCGACAGCATTTGGCATAATGCTGATTACCACAGAAATTAATTTCGACAGTTTTCGACTTGAGGCAAAAATCAAGGTTACAGTGAGGGGAGCGTATCTATGTTCCCAGGGTCCTAAGTACCCCTTTTCAATATTCTGTTTACACATTAACCCTCCTATTGTGTTTGGGTAAAATTTGACCCATTTCAAGTTTAAATACTATCCATATAATATATATTTCATAAAAAAAAAAATAATAATAGATCTCCCCTTTCTCCCCAATTTGGATTTCCCAATTCCCAAAGCGCTCCAAAGTACTCACCTTGGTGTAGTGATGTACCTCAATCCGGCAGTGGAGGACGGAGGCCTCCGCATCTGAGACCATCAATCCATGCATCTTTCATGTGGCTTGTTGAGTGCATTACCGCGGAGACATAGTGCGTGTGGAGACTTCATGCTATTCTCCTTGGCATCTGTGCACAACTCACCACACACCCCACCCAGCGCAAACCACATTATAGCGACCACGAGGTTACCCCATGTGACATACCCTCTCTAGCAACCTGGCCAATTTAGTTGCTTAGGAGACCAGTCTGGAGTCACTCAGCATGCCCTGGATTATATTTCATAAATATTAACCCTAACCCTATACATTTGGGGAACATAGGGCCCTTTGTCATGTATTCATTATGTGCCATATAAATCTGGTGAACATAGTACCCAGGGAACATAGGACCCTATAAATCTGGGGAGCATTTGACCCTGAGAACATAGGAATGACCCCACAGTGAGGCACATACAATGGAAGTGAATGTAGACAATTTTTGGAGGGTTTAAACAGAAATGTGAAGCTCTAATTTTATAAAAGCACTTTCATTAATTATTCGTTTAAAACTTGTGTATTATTTGAGCTGTTAAGTTGTTTAAATGGTAATTTTTACAGTCATTTTAAGGTTTGTTGACATTACATCATCATGGTAATGAAAAGGTTAGTAAGTGATTTTATCACACTAAAATCACGTTATTTATGTCTTGTGAGTCTACTTTTGAAAAAGTCAATATTTCTATGTTCAAAAATTGGCCTTCATTCACTTCCATTGTAAGTGCTTCACTTTTTTTTGGTACTCAACATAATGCCACAAATGCTGTCGATTGAGCTAAATATCAATAGATCAATATTTAAGTGTTCTCCTCCACTTTTATGCTGACTTTGTGCATTTTGGAGCTTAAAAATTTTGGCACCCATTGACTTGCGTTGCGAGGACCTATAGAGAGCTCAAATATTCTTCTAAAAATTGTTTGTGTTCAGCGGATGAAAGTCGTAAACTTTCGTCTGGGATGGCATGAGAGTGAGTAAATGATGAGAGAATTTACATTTATTTGGTGAACTTTCCCTTTAACTTGTATTGAACCGGAACATTCCTTTAACCATGGATACTTTCAGTTTTCTTGCCCATGAAGGGAGATGCTAAGAGGTGACTTTTGTATAGTACCTCCATTACATTTAGAATATAATTATAAATATAATGTAAAAATATACATTTAAACTGAGCATAAAACCAGTAGACATACTGGCAACACAGCAAACACAAGAAATACAGATAGTCTAGCAGCTCAATAGTTCAATTTATGCTACTTTCAAATGCATTTTTACAATGTAACATACTAAATGCAGAATATTACATGTTGTATTTTATAAGCACTTTAACCAGAGTTTGTTTTGACTATTGCCATTTAATTAAATTACGCAATTTATTCAACATTTCTATATAATGTAAATATGGGGAATGAGTTTCCTGACATCATTGTTCCTATTTCAGGATTTAGCACTGAGAGTCATGTATCATTGCTGCAGTGTTCTAGATTTATATAAAGAAATAAATATAAAACTTATGCATAGTTAAAAAGTGTAGACACTTTTCAAAAGCACTATACACACACTTTATGACATCTCTCTGTAAAATGAGAGAGATTAGAGATACATTTATTTATTTTGCTTTTACATAAACACACATACAGTAAATGAAACCCATTGTTCTTGTTTTCCTCAGGCACACCATTTTACACCAAAATATAACAGTTTTATAAGATAAAACATGAAACCTCATCAATTGTGTTCAAACAGTTTTTTACCCTCCATTAAAAATTATGATCTTATAAATTATTTAAAATTTCCCATATTTATAAACCCAAACAAACAAAACATATCGACATGCGTTATCTTGTTCTGTATTTGAACGGATCCTTCCTGGATCTAGTTTGTGGTCTATTTTCTCAGTTAAAACATATAACACCACTTTAGGGCACATCATATGGCCACTTTAAGGTTGTATGTGTTTTTAAAAAGACTTCTATAAGAAATCTATGATTCCAAGCTGTCTACTTGAAATTCAAATTAGCAGCTTCCTGAAAGGAGACATCAGACATAAGTCCAAAGTGCATCAACCCATCTAATTACATTTTAAAAAGTTCTTTATAAAATCTGAGATTCCTCATGGTGACTCTTTTCAGGTACACCTATGTGGTGCCACGCATTAGATCCCCCTTTTTTTTCAACTACTGTGAGAACTATAACCATCTATTTTTGCCCTTAGAGTACCAATCCAAGCATGTCCAGTAAATTGAGCATGTAGAACAGCTGTCTGTCATCAGAACCAGCTGTCAGAGCCTTCTAAACCAGAACTTCTCATGTTTGGCCACTAGAGAGAGCACTGATTTCCCAAGAGCCCACGAATGTGTCAGGAACCCAGTATAGAATTGTTGCTTGTGATCTAAGACAACTGCTGTCCCCTCGTTTGAAACAGGATGTTACATCACCTTCCCTCACTAACGGTCATTCTAGCGCTTTATAACCACCTGTTCAAAAGCCCCAGCACCAACCCTGAATGATGAAAAGAGAGATTGAGTGTGCAAAGGCATTACAATACAGAATTACATTACCACATTTTGATTATTTTTTTATATCTTGTGTAATATAATAAGCATCTCTCAAACAGCCAGCTGTTAATTATATAAAACCACAATGACCTTGCACAAGGAGAGCATGAATTGCCAGTTGCCTTGGTGACCTTGCAGAGGGGATATTACATAATGGTACAGAACTCACCTGGTGTGCTGTGTTCCCAATGCAGTGCTGCCTCCTGGCCCAACAAACAGACGCAGACCCTCCTCTAAAACACACACACACACACACACACACACACACACACACACACACACACACACACACACACACACACACACACACACACACACACACTTCAGACTTTAATCAGTTAGAGCAAAGGCTTCAAAAGGGATCAATTCAACTTAAATGGATTAGACAGATCATTCATTTCTAAATCTAGTAGTATACAGGGGTACTTTGAGAACAATTCACTCCAGTTTGCCACGTCAGTGGTGCTTGTTAAAGCAAGCATCGCTATTACTATTGGTCGAGTCAGTTTAGAGTTAAGTTTCCATGGTAAAAGTTGTGGCAATTGTGGCTGTCTCTTAGGTCTGTCCATGAGTCAGAGAGAGAAGGAAAATTCAATCATCTGTTTGTTGGAGAAGGTGGTAACCATAGTAAACATTCTGTTTTACAAAAACACACTGTGGTCCATGTTAATGTGTGACAGCCTCTCTACAGAAGCACAGGTCAGAATCTGGCTGCATATCCTGTGGATGTATCTGAATGTCTGTACTATCTCCATTCCAGAGTGGTTGAAACTGTTAGTGTATTTGCATGTATATCTGAGTATTCACATTGGAGGCAGAAGCAATGCAGAAGCTGCAGTGCAAGGGAGTTTCTGTGAAGAGTCTATTTTTGCAGCACTGCTCACACTGAATTAAAGTGACAGTACACTGTTGATGGACATAATGAAGATGAGTTGACACAAAAAAAAGATATTGCACAGAAAAAGCACATATTTGTAGTCTAGTGTGCTTTTGCTTTAATAACAGTCTGTAGCAAACCAAATAATTAAAATAAATAATAATTAAAATGGAGAAAAAACAAAATGAATTCATTTAAAATGATATAGCTGAAGCAGACATACGGTTTTATCATTTAAAACTACAGAATACTACAAGACACAGGCTTAAACAAACAAAATAAAACTGCCCATTATATACTATTAAAAAGGTCATGGCATATTATTTTTACATATTCCTTGAGGTTCACTTAAATATTAGTTAAGATTTGTGGCACAAAATAACATTCATATATTTGTAAAACATCATTCTCTGTTTGCACTGCTTGGTTTTGGTGCTGCTTTTCCTTTAAGACTTGACAGTAAATGTCCACTGTTATGATTGGCTCTATGCTCTTGACTGAGCTGTCTCTCATTGCCATTTCACTGCTCACCACTTCTGGGTGGGGCTACAGATGTAATAACGTCAAGTAGATGTCAGACTACACATTTATTTATATATTTATTTATTCCCTTGCACATTTCTTTGCACATAAATTCTACCTCCTGATGCCACTTGCACTGTTATGGTCACCAGCCATTAAAATATATTTATGTGTTTACATATTTATACTTTAATTTTATACTTCTTCATTTGCACCTTGTACTGTATTCATAGACATTTGCATTGAGCTGGTCTCTGCTTCTCCACCTCATAACTTTGCACTCTTAAAAAATAATAATAATAATAATAATAATTTTTTATATACACTCACATATTTATACATACATACATACATACATACATATACATATATATATATATATATATATATATATATATATATATATATATATATATATACACATTTATACATATATTTTATATATACATATTGCCATTTGCACTTCTGGTTAGATGCTATCTGCATTTCAATGGTTCTGTTCTTCTATTTTGCACAATGACAATAAAGTTGAATCTAATCTAATGTGTTGTTGTGGAGATGGTCAGATACAAATGTACACCAAAGTGAGACATCACAATGTGGAGGAAGCATAGAAAGAGTCGTTTTGGCAGCTTGGTTTCAACAAATGCTCTTTTTGAAGTGAGGAGGAAGTTTTGAGTTCTGAAACTGACAGTATATTTTTATAGTACTGTAACCGAGCTTCTGGATCGGGTTTGCCTAAACACTTTGAATAATAAAATAATGAAAACGAGACTCAGATGTTCCATGAACGGTGCACACTTTAAAAATGTTCTACCTCTCCACCACATGTCCTGCAGGGACCAACAGTAACCTCATGCACATGCCCATCCCTCTCTTGTGTAAGGCAAGTCCCAAAGGACAGAATGTATTACACACACACATAAATGCAACATCCCAATAGCCTTAACTTAAATGCAGAATTTAATCTGTTACAGTACCAAGACCTCTTATATGTCAAAAGATCAAGGAAAAATGTATTCCTCCTGTCATGACCCCTTTAAATAGAGAGCAGATGCACGTTCAGCAATGACAAAATGTAGCAAAATGTTTATTTAAACAGAAACAGTGGTGTGTTGACCACCCTGTTGTGTTAAGCAACCGTTGCTACTATGGCAGCTGTGAAGGTCATTCTTTGTGTTCTTTTCAGATAATTTTTGGAGCCTGATGAAATGGTTTATATATGTGTTTAATACTACAAAATATGCTTGATGTTACAGTCACTACCCTTGCCGTCCAGAATAGCAGAGAACATCCCAATCGAGTGAAGGGATTTGTGGAAACTGTGGTTCCTAATTATGGTGATCCAACATTTGCCTTGCATTTCAGGATGACAAGGCAAACATTTCTTCTATCTTCAATTGTTGCATACACCAAGCTGCAGTGGACATATTTGTAAAGGACTTTAGTTGGATCAGTTCTGCGCACTGCCTTTTTACTATGGCAGGGTTTATATACATGTCACTGCTGATTGGGTAACACCTGTGACACACCCACCAAACGAGAGACAACGTACCTCAAAGACTGTCACATCGTTTCGAGGAAATATGTCATTCAATCTGGAAATCGTAGCAAACCAGTGCACACCATTTTGAGATTGAACGTGCCCCAGGTCTAGCAGGGTTAACAGCAATACCATACAGCAAATCGCTAACAGCTGTGGTAAATAAATGCATGCAACAGCCTGTATGGTGTGTAAATTCAGAACTTAACCTAATTTTTGTATTGCGATGGATGACACAACAATGATTGTGGAGAAACAAAGGTGTAAAACAGGCATTAGAAGTAACCCTACTGTTTATACTACAAGGACTTTACCACTTTAAAATTACCTATTTTATGATTGGCTGACCTGAGTAACAACACCCCTGATAGGTTGCTAAATACTGAATAGGCGTTGATGTATACGTTCTGGACACATTCTAAATGTCACATATTTGCAGCCTAATTTCAATAAATGGTCTGATTGGACTGGGGAGGGAGTTTTGAGTTGTGAATGTTAAAGTATGTCTACTGTTCAAAGCACACCAAACTCAGTGGCGTCTGAGGGTTCAGAAGAAGAAGTGATTTTCTAGCAGGACAATGCGAGTCCTAGATTGGCTTGCCTGCAGTCCTGACCTGTCTACAATTGAGAATGTGTGGTGCACTATGAAGTGCACAATATGGCCGTGAAGCCTCTTTACAATAGTAATGGATGAATGGAAATAATTTTGCTTGCTAGTCTTAACAAACTTGTGTCTTCAGTGACCAAATGCTTGATAAGTGTTGTTAGATATAATGGTGGTTACACAGTGGTAAACACTCAAATGTTCTAACTTTTTGGAGCTTGTTGCAATCATCTGATTTGAATCGAGTAGTTTTTTTTGTTAAACTATTAAATTCACAAATTAAAACATCAAATAATGTGATGTTGTAGTGCTTTCAATATAGCAAAGGGTGAATAGAAACACTCTTGCTGTGTCCGAATACTGCATACTGTCACAGTATTTATTGTATTTGATGAAGGACGCACTTATCTGCCGGCAAAACAGTACATTCTTTTAGGTATGTATGCAAGTAGTATGAATAGATTTCGGATATACCTTATCCAGGGACATAGGTATAGTCTTGTGACCCAAATATATGATGTAAGAACAATAACCGTGTAAAATATCCCCTCAGGTTTTGTTAAACAAGCACCATTTCAGAACAGGTAGCAATTATCTTATATATTATCTAGTATATATAGCACTTACAGTCGAGAAGAGACATCCGAGAGGGATAAAGGCCGACTGCGGAAGGTGGTGCGACGAGAGAGAGATCGTTTACGGTCAGCAGACTGCCATGTGTGTTTGTGTCTTTTGGTTTATCTCTTCATTAAACTATTATTTGTATTGTCAAGCCGGTTCTCGCCTCCTCGTTTCCCTTAAATCCCTTTACAGATAGTTCACCCCAAAATGGAAATTCTCTCATTTACACACCCTCATACCATCCTAGATGTGTATGATTTTCTTTCTTCTGCAGAACAAAAATTAAGATTTTAGAAGAACATTTCAGCTCTGTAGGTCCTCACAATGCAAGTGAATGGGTGCCAAAATGTTGAAGCCTCAAAATAAAGGGAGCATAAAGGTAGTCCATATTCCAGTGGTTAAATCCATATTTTCAGACACAATTTGATAGATTTGAGTGAGAAACAGATACATTTGTAAGTAATTTCTATCATAAATCCTCCTCCCTGCACATTTAGGGTCAAAAACAGAAGAAGAATGTGGAAGTGATAGTGAAGTGGCAATGGACTGAACAGAGTGGAGAATTAATAGTAAAGAAAGACTTAAATATTGATCGGTTTCTCACTTCTGAAGATAATTATTTAACCACTAGAGTTGTCTGGAATACTTTTGTTTATTTTGGAGCTTCAAAATAATGGCACCCATTCAGTTACATTGTATGGACCTACAGTGCTGAGAAAATCTTCTAAAAATCTTTGTTTGTGTTTAGTAGATGAAAGTCATACACAAATTGGATGGCATGGGATGAGTAAATAATGAATTTTCATTTTTGGGTGAACAAACCCTTTAAGGAGAATATTACCTTCTGCACTAGAATCCAATATGCTGTGACTAAAGTCTTGGCCCTGTAGGATGTTCTCAATGATATCATCAGCGTCCACTCTTGTAGCGTCCACTCTCTTTAGCTGAGACTCAACTGAGTCCTGCTTTATAGGGTGCCTAAATTACAAAAGACGCAAATCCCAAATGACTTTTATTATCTTTGGAACACAATATGAGATCTTATGCAGTATGATAGTCTCTATCACATTCACTTTCATTGCATCTTTATTCATACACTGAAAGTGAATGGTTAATAAAACTATGAATTGTCTTTAATTCTCTCTGGAAACACACTTTGAAGGAAGAGCTAACACACACACATTTACCTGTTGACTGAGCTGCCACTGTGTGATGGTGTGATTAAGTGTTGGGGCAAAGGCGTGCAGGCTGATGTACGGGACTCTCTGTCCTCACTGGGCTCTGGTAGGCTGCCAATCCCTGTGGACACACTGCCCACAGATACATTCCTCCTATGAGAAAGCTCTGTCAGGCTAGAGGAGCAGGAGTGACCAGTGCTGTATCCTAAAAGAAATCCCAGATGGGTCAACATTAGTTTGCAATCCGATCTCAACAATGAGGACATTTACGTGGACACTTTTACACCAATTATGGTTAGTAAGCCAACAACATTTAAGGGCATGTAAACATCTTTAACGATTTTCCTTTATTGGGGTATGGTCATAAATGGCTCACATAGATTTTTGCCACTTAAACTGATTTTTTGTTGTAAACACATTTACTGGCGTACTTTCCAATGTGCACAAGTGTTGTGCATGTGTCTGTTCACGGTTTGACATCAAAAACAGAGAATACTCAATGATTTAATGTTAACAGACGCATGATACAAAAGATTGAATTTTTCATATTTAAAGGTATATTTCATCTAAAAATAGTTGTTCATGTTGTTCCAAACTCTTCTTTCTCATGTGTAATGAATACAACAGGACGAGTTAGGCAGAATGTTAGCCTCAGTCACAATTCATTTTTATTGCATCTTTTTTTTTAACATTCTGCCTAACATCTGTGTTCCACTGAAGAAAGAAAGTCAAGAAAAAAAATTACTCTGCTTTGGAAAAACATGAGGGTGATTAAATGATGGCAGATTATTATTACTATTATTTTCAGATGAACTATCCATTATAAGTCTTTTTTACTAAGATAATGTACTGCAAACATTCCCACTTGGTGTGAACAGGTCTTCAGGCTGGAAATTAACAAACCTGAGAGCTTGGACTGCTGGCTGGCGTAGCTGGAGGTTCTTGAGTGTCCACACTTTGCCAGGTTATCTGGGACAGAAGGAGAACCTAGACTGGAGCCACTTTTTCCTGGGTTTTCTAGAATATAAAGATCAGGGAATTGTTAGTGTCATTGGCACTGATTTAATAAGATCTCAAATAATAGGTCCTTATTTGCTTGTGCAATCTATTATACTGTGTGTGTGTTCATGGGCATATTGCAGGTGATTTACTGCAAAAACTTTGCAAATGCACATATGTTGGACAGGCCCTCAAAAAGGAGGGTTTCTACATGGGGTAATTGCACCAAATCCACTCTCATTACAGGTCTCAATAAATGTTTTATTCAATATAATATGGCATTTATGAATATAAATATATTTATTTATACAATATCATCATAAAATCCCTGCTATTTAGCAAGTGTAAGAGTAGTTGATGAAAATACCCAGGTATGGCCCTTCTCTTAAAGGAGACCTATTATGCCCCTATTTACAAGATGTAATATGTCTCAAGTGTCCTCAGAATGTGTCTGTGAATTTTCAGCTCAAAATACCCCACGGATCATTTATTATACCATGTTGTAAATGCCTCTTTTTGGGTGGAATCAAAAACACGCCGTTTACATGTGTGCGACTCTTTAAATGCAAATGAGCTGCTGCTCCCTTTAGCTGCATTAGCTGTGGAATCAGCTAACAAGCACATTCGGAAAGGCGATTTGCAAACATTCACAAAATATAAAGTGTGATACTTACATCTTCAGGATATAAAGCTGGAACATGAACAGTTGGTACTGATCCATGCTTTAGTATTTAGTATTAACAATTTTTAAAATCCTACTTTATATTGACACTCATTCACAAAGCAGTCCAGTGTAAAATGATTTGCGCAAACAAACACACCTTTTTTGTATATTTTGGGGCACATTTCCTTCAAAAACAAAACATGTCCACTGCGTCTTCAGTGGCTCTGATGCCGGGAGTACATTATGTTCACTTTTACAGCCATCAACAGAACTCTAATGATGCTTACGAATTGGAGATATGATTCTTCTCACTGTATCTGCTCCAGTGCGGAAAAAAATGGCGAACTGTGTGTAGATCACACAGGGGAGGATCTATGATTATAGGGTGGAGTACGTCACCAGTCGTGGGCGAAAACCATTCATTTTGACATTTGACTGTTTTTGATTAATAGAAATATAAGAAAGAGGAGTGGGTGGACTTTTAACATTGTAGGGTGGTTGTGTACACACACTGACGACTCACATTTATGTACAAACACCATGTAAAAGTGAATTTTGCATAATAGGTCCCCTTTAAGATGTTTTAAACCAACTGCGCATTTGACAAAAAAGACAAAATTCAATATTATGTACACATTAAGCCACCGCAACACTGATTTATACTAAAAATCAGAATAGCACAATGCGTGTTACCAATGAATTCTCCATTCTCAAAGTTTTGCCACTAACACCTGCATTTCATTCGTACTAATTTGCTCTCAATTTAACAATAAATATGTAACACAAATCATATATGCAATATAATATCTTGATATTTATTGATTGAATACATTTATTTGTTCATTTTTAAAAAGCCAAAATGTAACCAAACCGATGAAAAAGTAATAAAATATAATTAGTCAAATGAATATTTTCCTAATGTACCTAGTTAAAAGGTCCCATGTATAAATAACAGCATTAGCTGTTAGATCAATTACTTTATATGTAAGCAAAATGGACATTATAAATGAAATACACCCATATGAATCTATTTTGAATAGAATCAAATCAAAATCAGAAATTAATTGAGATCTAGTGAATCGGAATCTAACTGAATCGGGAAATCTGTGTCAATATCCATCCCTAGGTGCAATATTAATTTCATTGCATTGACGCTGCGCTTTATTCTGCGTATTTGGAGGTATGCCTCTAATTTGCATATTAATTTCGAGGTAACACACAAAAATTGCCAAGATGTGCTCGTTTGCACATCTGAAATATGCAATCCTCAAAAGACTACGTTAGTAGATCAGATCGAACCTTTTTTTGCACGTGCTATCAAGTTTGCATGTGTTTTACTCTGACCCCAGTTTAGCTGGAATATGCAAAATCAAATAAATTTCACTGTATATATGCAAAAATGGATGTATAATGTGTGACCAAAATAAAGGCTTCTTCTATTTTATTCTATTCAATTCTAAGCTTCTGTTTTATAAACGCAAGCCTTTACTAAATCAGGGTCATGGTGTTAATTTACTGAATGAGTGGTGTGCATCTACACATGCCAATTCAATAGCTCAAGAAGATTTAAAGAGATAGTTCACCCAAATATGAAAAATCTTTTATCTATTACTTAACTTTCTTTGTACGGAAAAAAGTACAATAAAGGTGAATGGTGACTGAAACTAACATTCTGCCAAACATCTCCTTTTTTGCTCCACGGAGGAAAGAAAGTCAAATGAGTTTGGAACAATATGAGGGTGAGTAAATTCTGAAGTCATTTTAATTTTTGGGCAAACTATCCCTTTACAAGTATGGCTAACTAGTTTTTATGAGATGTAAAATGTATTGGTGATGGTCTTCTTTGTGAGTGTGGATTGAAGATACCTGTACAAGTGTGAGCAGTTTTCTGTGTTTCTCCTTTTCTGTCCTCATGAAGACACTCTGTATCTACTGGGAAACCAATGGTCATTGCAGTGGATGGAGGCCTGGAAGAGTAAAAAAAGAAAAAGATGTGGACACGAGGGGGCTCTTTGAAATACCCTGATGTTCTCAAAAAAAATATTTTTTTAAAAATGGGGGGGACAAACGTAATATATGTGCTATATAAGGTTTGTTACAGTCCTGGTCTGACTCGTTTTATGAATCCCAGTGTTGTTTCTTCATCAGAAAAGCTTTAAGACTGCCACAGAGGAAACTATGCTGTGAAATACTAATAAAAACAGTTCATCTAAAGGCATATTAACCCATAAAGCACTGATCTGGCATTTCCCTTTATTTAGTACCTCTAAAACCGACACTGACTGAGAACTATGACATACCACCCCGAGCTAAAAGCATTTCAGGCAGAGTACAAGCACTCCCACACACACATAGGCCTCTCACAAACACACTCACAGGTAAATATTATCACCAAACATTCTGATTTATGAGTGTGTGTGTGTGTGTGTGTGTGCGTGCGACTATTTTTGACAACCATCCAGAGTGAAGGAATGATACAACTCTCACTGGACATGCAGTTGTGACGACAGAACTGTAAACACATTGACATGCACACCTCTTTGTGGAGGCTAACTTGTTCCTCATATCAGTTGCTAATCCACTGTCAGAATACCGTGCATGTTGTTTCATGGGAGATTATGTGCCAGTTTGCTTTCATAATGACATAAAACACACCGCTCAGTGTGTTGGGGTGTTATGTGACAGATCTCATCTCACTTCCGCTTAGATCTGAAATTAACCACGCCAACTATAATTGGCTTCAAGTACCTGTCTATTTAATCTATCAAACCTAAACAAAAAAACATTAAGCATACTAGAAACTTGTTCAGTTTTGCACAAGAGAATAAAACAGAAAAAAAAAAAAAATGAAAACAGTTTTGCATTCCCATGCAATAGTTTTGCGTTCCCTTGCAATAAGTAAGACATTCCTAACAATACATTTTACGGGTTGTGAAAATGCAACACACAGTTTGCTATTTTCCTGAAAAATAGGTCATTGCACTAAGGTGTTTGAGAACCATCACTAATCTCAGCACAAAGTCTAAACTCAGTTCCTGCATTTGCAGTTTGGGCATTCCATCAGCAGATGTTATCGAGCCATAAATCACTTTAATACTAGCCATGATTTCTGTCGGTAGATCAATATAATTAATAATAAATACATTTATTTTGTATGCAACAATCCAATGCTGTATAACAAATATACATTACAAAGCAATGAACAATGGAAGAAAAGAAATGCATATTTCAAACAAGTGAAACACGGGCAAGCCCGACAAGGGCCAACAGTCCCAGAGAGGATAGAGAGCATACAACATATAGTCCAGAGCAGTACAGGCATAAAATCGCATGGAATATATAATAGGATGCAGACTGTGCAATAACCGGAGAAGAACTTCAGAATTAAATTGCACTTGATCCAGCCCATTAGCGCTTTGCACGCACATTTTTGCCAATCCACTTGCAAGAAAATATCAAAACTTCATGGCGATGCTCATTGATTTGCACAGATGACATATTGCATTGCTCTGTGTTTTAGGCAAAGCACTCTTAATGTAGGACCCTATATTTTATCATTAAGGATGTAAGAACTAATCATGTCTTTCCAAATCCTTATAACTTACTTTCTTAAGTGGAACACAAAGGATATATTAAGAAGAATGTTTACATTGCTCTTTTCCATACAATGAAAGTGAATGTGAATGGGTGCTGTCAAGCTTTAAAAAAAAAAATGGCAAAAAGCACCATGAAAAGAAAGTCCATATGATTTATGTGCAACATTCCAAGTCTGCCTCACCATAGATCTTCATAATTTATAAATAAATCCTTAAAAAGGAATATTCTGAGTTCAATACAAGTTAAGCCCAGCATTTGTGGTATAGTGTTGACTACTACAAAACTACATTTTGAATTGTCTCACCTTTTCTTTTAAAAAACAAATAATCAAGGTTATGGTGAGGCATTTACAATGGAAGTGAATGGGGCCAATTTTTGGAGAGATTACAAGGCAGAAATGTAAATCTTATAATTTTTATAAAAGCACTTACATTAATTCTTCTATTAAAACTAATGTATTACTTGAGCTGTAAAGTTATTTAAATCATAATTTTACAGTCATTTTGTGGTCATGGCAACAAAGTTGTAAAATTGACCATAAATTTACACAGAAAAGGTTAATAAGTGATTTTATCACACTAAAATCATTTTAATATACATATTGTTTATGTCTTGTAACTAAGCTTTTGATAAAGTGAAAATTTTAACGTTAAAAAACTGGCCCCCATTCACTTCCATTGTAAGTGCCTCACTATCACCTCGATTTTTGCTTGATTTCACCTCGATTTTGAAGGAGGGGCAATTGGAAATAAATTTTGTGGTAATCAATATTATGCCACAAATGCTGTTGATTGGGTTTAACTTTATTGAACTCTGGATATTCCTTTAACAAAATGTTTAGAGGTTTCAGGCTACAGACTAGAAAAACACCTCTGTGTGACTGACTAAAACACACCAGGAAGTGGCTGAATCTGACTTCCTGTGTTCATACGGTTCTAGACCTCAGGGTCAGACAAAACATATTTCATGAAGTATCACGACTGCTTTCTTTGCTGTTGTGACACAGCTTTGATAAGGCTATTCTGAGCTGCTGGGTTACACTCTATATTAGATGAAGGACAAATCTGCTGAAAAAACCACCCAAGACCAGCATGAATTTCCATGCTGGTCTAGCTGGTGGACCAGCATAACCATACCATAGTCAACCAGCAAATCCTAATGGGGACACCAACACATAAACATCCAAAACATATGCTGGTGACAAACTCTGCTGGTCTTTTCCGCGGGTAAAGACAGATTTACATTTAAAATGCAAAGATTTCATCCTATCTCACACAATCGATTAAAAATAAGGTGTGACTTACGTTTTAAAGCAGGGATCACCCGACATTAGCTGCATACTGATAATCACCTGGAGAAAGAGTGTGCGATTATGTAGGTAAGTAATTACACACTTTATATACTAACATCCATATTTGATTGTACGAGTCATATTCACAAAATCATGATTTTCCATGGAAGAAAGTCAAATGTGTTTCAAACAACATGAGGGTTAGTAAATGAAGACATAATTTTTATTATTAGGTGAACTATAATTTTAAAGGCTGTGTGTGGTTCTCTACAGGTATATGGCATGTGAAATTCTGGTTGACTCAGAACTGCTCCAAGAGTAGGTGGAGGGGCACAAAGCGGTGGAATTCTGGGGGTGCTGTGAACAGCTTCAGGCGTAAGTGAGGGTGGTGGATTGGAAAACATATTTCTACACAGGCTGGAACATGCCACACATAACCAGTATATAGCTGAGCGTGGAGTAACACAACACCACAAACAGACCTTAATGGGAGGACATGCCCCTCACACTCCCCTTAGCAACAACATGTTTGTGATATAAATAAGCAAAATGATACAATAGAGGGCATGCAATCTCAAGACAAAGGGCACAACTGGCTGATGTCTGGCAGCTCTCTACATTGCAAGTTAATCACTTGTATATGCAACCACATTTCGCACTATGTGACTAAAATACAGTAGGTCTGTTATTAGCCACTGGTAAGTAAATATTCAGATTTTACTCACCAGAGATTAGGTTGTTTATGGCGAAGAATTTAAGCACCTCAATCCTTTTACTGAATAATGAGCTGGCGATTAAGAAGCTGGATTCAGCCTAGTGAGCATGCACGTTGAAGTTGAAATTGACCTTATTTGACTGCAGTTGGTGCTGAGGTGTCGTGATCGCGCTGTCACCATCCTTTTAGTCATGAAATAGCATTGACATTGCATTTAACGACGTCAACTCTGACTTTGGTCAAACTTTTCCACGGATTGTTTTCACAACATTCCACATTTTAACGCATGACTACAGACAAGAACACGCCTGCTGGACGTCTATTAGAAGGTAAAGTGTGTTGCACTTTTCTCGAGAGCTTGTAGATTTGAATTTGAGAAAGTGTACAAAAATATTTGTACAAGCAAGGCACATTATATAGTTTCCTTTTGCTTCATTCTGTGTATTGTGTGTCCAAAGACGAGATTCAGGTACTCCATTTTAATTTCATGTCTCTTAATATCCTTTCTGTTATTTACATTCAGTTGGTGATGAAAAATAATAATAAATTCTTATCATACAGTACATAGCTAAAATGTGATTAAAATGATCAGAAGCGAAATAAGAAAATTTACAATCTTGAATACTAGACTGCGTGAAATCATATACTGTATATAAAAAAAAATCTAACTATATATGTGAAGATGCCCCCTTCGCAGTTTGCTTAATATCTTTTTAAGTTTTCAGTTGCATTATGTGTCAAAAGTCTGACTAGTAATAATAAAATTTTACTAGCCAATGGTGATTATTTTCAGTAGAGGGTTGTTGCTGTTGTGTGTGTGAGTTGGTACTCTCATCATTATAAATTATTCTGAAAACCAGTGCATTCATAAAGTTTCAGACAACTTCACTTTTTCACATTTTGTTATGTTGCAGCCTTCTGCTAAAATGCTTTAAATTATTTCTTTGTTTACATCAATCTACACTCTACACATACCCCATAATGACAAAGCAAAAAAAATGTTTTTAAAATTTGATAAACTGATAACAGTTTATTCTTTTTAATAAATTTGCATTGACATGACAATTCAGACCCTTTGCTATCTCACTTGAAATTCTGCTCAGGTGCATCCCATTTCTCTGAGATGTTTCTACACTTTGATTGGCATCAACTGAAGGTCTCACAGCTGAAAATGCATATCAGAGCAAAAACCAAGCCATGAGGTCAAAGGAACTACCTGCACAGCTCAGAGACAGGATTGTGTCAAGGCACAGATCTGGGGAAGGCTACAAAAAATTTCGGCCGCACAGAAGTTTCCCAAGAGCACAGTGGCCTCTATAATTCTTAAATGGAATTTTGGAACAACACTTCCTAGAGCTGGCCACCTGGCCAAACTGAGAAATTGGGGGAGAAGAGCCTTGGTAAGAGAGGTGACCAAGAACCCAATGGTCCCTCTGGTTGAGCTCCAGAGATCATGTGTGGAGATGGGAAAAACTTGCAGAAGTACAACTATGCATCCTTCACAAAGACAAATCTGCCCGATTCCATCCTTGCTGAAGCACCCCCAGTTTTTCTTGGTTGTTGGCAGATAGGATGTTCTAAGCTCCTAGGAGAATTTGCAGTAGTTCTTCTATCTATTTAGGCTGTCTCAACTGCTTCTGTCTCTTTATGTAATACTACACTGACTCTATGTTCAGTGGGGGGCATGCTATCTGTCACAGAGCTCCCTGTTCTTCTATTCTATTTGCAAAAGGAATGTTCGGAAGTTTAAAATGTGTATTATAAGGCTATCAAATTATAATTCAAAATTCAAATATTTGTAGAATTGGAGATATAAATGCACATTCGGCTGTTCCGTGCACTTTGGGCCATTTAGACCAACTGCATTCTTGGGCTAAAACAGACACAGTGCAATTAATAAAACAGAACACGGGTGTCTCGAGATGAGCTATGAAGGCTGAATATGCTTTTAAATTGACACTGCGTCTAAAAAAAATGCATCGCTCCTGCACGAGACACTGAAAAAACAGCAAGACACAGTGCACCAGTCAAAGGTCAACTCGTTCGGAGTGAATGGCCCCTTAGGTGGAGGTCTACACACCAACCAATTTCAGCAAAAAAAAAATAAGTCCAACTGTCGCTGAATTCAAAGTGAGATCATCCTGTTATGTGTGTACCTTCAGTATAGAGTTATCCTGACGTGTGTTTTTTGTGTTGTATCCCTCCAGTAGACAGCGCCGTGTCGTGCTTCCTGATCCAGCAAACTCAGCCAGGTTTAAATCAGCAAAGCCAAGCTGTATGACAATCACACACACATAGTAGTCAGTGCCAGTGATCTGATCAAGAAAAATCTGAATTAAGCCAGTTCTAGACAGTCATCATCAACTAGTAGAAATTACTTACTTTTGCAAATGTTTTCCCACCTTTTAGTTCCTTCATAAAAGAACAAACCGAAAATTAATCAAGCCCTCACCCAATCCAAAAAATATATACAAAATGTGTAAAAACAAACTGATCCATATAGGCAAATTTTCAAATCAGATAATGTAAACCATACTGTACCTTTCTTACAGATACCCGGAAAACACAAGGGTCCAGTATCCCTGTTGCAGCATTAGCGCTCATCTTGCATAAGAAGGAGAATCTTTTTCTCCATTTAACACAGTTAGCAAGAACTGGCTCTCTGTAGGAGAAATCAGGACAGAGAGAGAGGGACAAAGTGAGAGAGATTATGGATGGATGGATGAATGCATGTGTGTAAGTGTGTAGTTAGGTAGGTTGGTTTATAAGGGGAGATTTGAACAGAAAGGCACATTATAATTATGTCTACTGGGACAGAATTTGTCCGTAACATTATTATTCTGAAACACTCCGCATACTGTAATGAATATTTCTGAACAATGCTTCCTGTAATGGGGTTTTCACTGACTGATCTTGTGTGAGTGCGCACGCACTGTTTTCATTGAAAAAACTCTTCCCTTTTCTGTCTGCACATTTTTGATCTGTCCTGAAAACACAGTTCAGTTTGATTCTTTTCCACAAACTTTTAATTTGGACTGTTTGTTTCAATGAACTAGTTTAAAAAAAAATAATAATATTCACCAGCTATTTTACGTCATCATGTAATGATGTCACTGTACATAATGCTAATATATCGGTGTTACAATATATTCAGTTCCTGAAATATTTGGTTCCAGGGGGCGGAGCATACATGAATATTCATGATTTATCCTGGCATGCGTGTTGAAGTGGAACGGAAAATATTAGTGTATCACTGTCATGACTCAAGTTAAACTTGACTGAAGGATTGTTTTGAAAAGGTAATTAAACGTTGACAAAGTTAGTCTAAACTACCACAGTTTACATTTCTGTAACATTTAATAATTTGTCAAAAGTGCTTTTGATTAGTCTGTGCGCTTTGCATACTTGCACGAATGAGTACAGTCACTTTAGGATACAGGAGAGCATGCTTATGCCACGAAACTGCCCATAGCTTTTTTTAACTCTTAATTGTGTTTTTCTGTTGTATATTATTAGGCAAATTTTTGCAACAATTCATTGGCTGTGTAATATTTTTATTGGCTGAGTTTTATTAACAATTAAGGTTTCAACGCTACTGTAATTAGCTGTCAGGAAACAAGAAATAAAAATAAATAAAAGTTATACTTTCAGTGAGTCTTCATACTTTATGGAAAATTTGCTTTACAAAGGATGTTTAAATATTTCTACAGGAAACAAGAAATGGTAAATGTTCTGCACTTATATAGCCTAGCGCCTTTTTAACCTTAGCGGTATTCAAAGCATTTTACATTGCATATCATTCACCCATTCACATTCACACACCAATGACGGCAGAGCTGCCATGCAAGACGCTAGCCTGCCATTGGGAGCAACTTGGGGTTCAGTGTCTTGCCCAAAGACACTTCGGCATGTGGAGTCGTGTGGGCCGGGAATCAAACCACCAACCCTGCGATTAGTGGACGACCCGCTCTACCACATCAAGTTTCTGCCTTTATCACAGTTAACAACCTGTTAGCAGTTCATGTAGTTCACTTATCAATATATGCCATAATATAATGCAACATAAAATATTGATTAATGCTTTGTTCTTGTAGCAGATTTATTATTGTTATTATTATCATTATTATTGTTGTTGTTGTTGTTTAGTGTGCAGAGGCACCAGCTCTGATGGGAATTGATGCAAAAAAACAAAACAAAAAAAAAGACAGCAGCTAACACAAAAATGTATATTTTTAAATTGGGATGATAGGAACAAGTACATATGTTATCATTACCAATATTATGAATGTTATGTTTTAGGTTTTGTTGCTTGTGATGCACTTGTTTCTACAAAAGACAACAGGTTTGTGTTTTGTATTTTTGGTACAAATATCATTTCACAGAGGACACTGTGAGTGGACATTTTTGTGTGTTAATATGAAAACTAATTTGGAATTTCAGTTTGCGTTACAAAATTGAAATGTGTATTAACCTGATATGATCTTGTAATAATACATTCATACTCATGTGATGTCAATGTCATTGTCTCTTTCAGACTGAATGTGAGAACTGCAGTGGCTGGTACCACAGGCAATATGTTATCCAGGCAAATATGGAGGCTATTTTATTTGTTCAGTGTGCCAAGCATGTTTTAATAAACTATTTTCTGGGGCACTTGCTAATCTTGTTTAATTTCATAGAATGTTTTTGTATTTGATTTAGATTCAAGTAGATGCATTTTATTTTCATCATTTTACTACAGTTTTAATCTCAACATATTGATGTTGAATAAAAGGAACATTCACCCACAAGCCTATGTGTGAAGGAGTTTACCTATTTGTCTAACTGAGGAAAGGACTGCAAAGTGAGGACAGAATCAGTATGCTAAACACAAGTCAGAACAGGGTAAAGAACCTCATCACCATGGATGACTAAAAGTTGGAAGCGATCATCAAACTTTACATTATACAAGAGTATTTAATCAATACACACACACACACACACACACACACACACACACACACACACAGTACTGTGCAAAAGTTTTAGGCACTTGTGAAAAATGTTGCATAGTGAAGATGTCTTAAAAATGAATGCCATAAAAACTTTTCATTTATCAAATAATGTCATACAAAGTCCAGTAAACAAAAAAAGCTAAATCAATATTTGGTGTGACCAATTTTACCTTCAAAACAGCACCAATTCTCCTAGATACACCTGTAGGACACAGTCTTTTTGGTTGTTGGCAGATAGGATGTTCTAAGCTACTAGGAGAATTTGCAACAGTTCTTCTATCTATTTAGGCTGTCTCATCTGCTTCTGTCTTTTCATGCAATCCCAGACTGACTCTATGTTCAGTGGGGGGGGGCTCTATGGGGCTCATGTTATCTGTTGCAGAGATCCCCGTTCTTCGATTCTATTTTTTTTTGCAAAAGGAATGTTCGTGAGTTTAAAAGGTATATTTCCTATTGACACACTAAAGTTGAAGATTATATATATATATAGATATAGATATATTAACCATCTTAAGACAAATGATTTTGTGAAACATCTTATGTTCCCAAGATTTTTGCACAGTAATATATATATTCAGATGAAGACCATTTTAACCAAAATGACTGAAAGAGGTTGTGTATTTTGCAACACATGATCAAGGAACAAACAATAGTCTATTTCATGTTCGCATGTGGTACTAAGCTATTAGTCCTATAGTCATAGCCGGTTTACAAAATGAACAAGAAATAAAGAGTGACAGAATAATCACACCAAGGTAGGTTATGAAAATGTTATTAAATAACAGATCGTTTTGCAGGTTTATTTTAATCACTGCTGTTAATAACAACTAATAGAAATAAAAAATTAAAGATTTGAAAGAAAAACAATGCACAATAACTGTAGACTACTGTATTCGTATTTGCTAAAGTTTGCCCTGTACCTACTTCAGTAAATGCTGTATTCAGGAACACAAAATAATCAAAACACAAATTGCATTTATAAACTGCAAACGGTTATGAAAATCAGAATGTTGTAGTTATTACATACTTCGTTTAATGCTGAAACTTAAATACCTTTTCAAAATAATCCTTTAGACAAGTTGAGTCATGGCGGTGGTGCACAAACATTTTCAGTTCCACTTCAACACGCATGCCAGTATAACTCATGAATATCCATGTGTGCTCCACCCACTGGAACCAAATATCTCAGGAACTGAATATATTGCAACACCAGTATCGTAGAATCCACGCTCAAACACATTCAACAAAGCAATATGTAGGAGCGTATTGCTAATTATTACATTTTAATTCACTTATAATAATACGGGTGTTTATTGTCATCAACATTTCATTCAGTGATCTTACAATACTAAGTTTTACACTTGAAGAACCCACACTGACGGATGTTCTAAGATTCTAAAGCATATTTAGTGATTAAAATTGTTTTTATCAACTCACCCATTTCTACAGAATCCATTATGATCTGACGGATGAACTTGCGACTTGATTTGACTCATTTATTTAATAACACAGCAACAATTGTGATAAGACATGTCAGTGTTATGGACGGCTCTATCTTTTAGTCACTGTCACTATGGTTACAGCTGTTAGAATACAGATCTGACTTTGGTTGTTTGTTCATACAGACAGCATTCGAACTGCTACTGTACGCTGTTGAATGAACAGAACATTTCAAGACTCACAGCTGCAAGTAAATACTGTTGTCAATCCCAAACACAGACTATGTGAACGTAGCCAAAGTTATACTAAAGCCTTAAGGCACTGAATAATACCTCGGCCTGCAGTGTAAATGTGGAACAGTGGAATGGCTGGCATTCGGACAGTTTGGAAAGTTTACATTTTGTAAAATGCATACTGTTGCCATGGGGAGCCCAGCCTTGATGGTTAGAGGAAGGAAGGGACTTGCTAACTCAGAGACTGCCCACTGTTCTCACTCTGAGGCAAATAAGACCTGCTGAGTTCCCTGTATAAATCCCCCCCCCCCCTCCCCCCCCGATTCCCCATTTTCAAAATACATGTTCCTCTCTAACACAGAAATTACACTTTTGTGAAAGAGATCTAAAATGTTTCATTTCATAAAAGGCTCAAATGTTTACTAGTTCAGATTTAACTGTCAACTGAGGCCAACTAAAGCTGAGAACAAGTAAAGACGAGACAAACTGCGCTGGTCATTTATGACGTGTCGCCGATGTCAGCGAGATATCTACAATGTTAAATATCTGGACCAGTCGGCGATTCCAAATCGTGCAATGTGAATTATGTTTTGACTGAATACAACAGCAGCGTTGACCTACAGCCAATGAGAGAGCAAGAAACAGGGCATGGGAAGTTTCAGTGTGAGTCCTGATGTACCTGCAACCGGCTGTGGTATCGAGAAAGTCACACTGGTCTGAAGCAATTGAGGAAAAATTAGTGGAACATTGGCAGGAGCACCAGTGCAGATTTGATGTTTCATCTGAACTGTGCCACAGCCGGGTGGAGAAAGAGAAGGGTTGGAGAGAAATTGCCAATTCTCTTGGACAGTCAGGTAAACAAATAGGTAAATATTTCAGTATGAGGTACTTTTTCATATTGTAACCAATAAAATATATGATGCCTTTAGGAGATTAAAAACATAGGCCTACACATCATATTCTGAAATGCATATGATCATGCATTTGTTTTCGTATCACTTCTCACGTGTACTCTGTTGGGAATCGTAATTTGGAGTCAAGGCAGAGTCTTCGGGGATTCGTCAACAATGAAATGTCTTGTAATGTGTTCACCCATGTTGCCGATTCCTCGAGTAATTTGAAAATGCTACGACTTCAGTGACAAGACAGACAGTTGTGTAATATGAATAGTACCACGATCTGATATCTTTGAAAGTCATGTAGTGTGTAGGAGCCATAACAGTTCTACTTTAAATCCAATTCAGAGAAGACATCAAAAAGACTAAAGCCTGGAGATAATAGATCACTGAATATTACCACACATTTCCACTCTAATTTGTGTATGTAGGCCTACAGGTTTGAGATTGGTCTAGTTATCATGCAATTTAAAAAGTAAATGACTGTAATTATTTTCCTGCTCATTTTTTCCTAACAAATACAGCTCAGTTTGACAGTAACATACTGTAAACAGTTTCTAAAGGCAGGCATGGTGGAGAATACAGCAATAATACAGTAAAAACAAAATTGACAGCAACATACTGTAAACAGTATTTACAGTAAGTTGCAGTAAGAAATACAGCATTAATACTGACAAATCAACAAAAATATTTTAAAGTGGATGACTTTATTCACCAGAACACGTATGAAGAAATATAGAAACATATCTTTGCTCAGTAGGTCTTTAAACTGCAAATGAACATATCTGTTGAAGCTCCAAAAATCACAGACAGTCAGCATAAACATTTAAAATAATAAGACGTAATTGCTCTGGCATTTGAAACACGCGAGAACTCACGTACGTGCATCACAGCCGGAAGAGCAGCAATGTATACAAGAGAGAAGCAACTTGGTTGGTTTTGATTTATATCTGAGTTTATCTGTTTCTTTACTCACAATGTTGCATTTGTGTGCTTATCCTGGCTCTCTCAACCTAGTAGAGAACGTGAGATTATGTCAGTATCATGGCAACACGAATACGTCACACGAGAGACAGCTTGGACTCCACCCTCTTGTGAAGCTTACCCTCACATTGGATTATAGTTCAAAAGTTATTTGATATGGATCTATTTTTGCTCCAAAAGTGATCATGTCCCTTTAAAAGACATTCATTTAACCGCTGGAGTCAGTATGGATGAAATTTATGCTGACTATCTGTGATTTTTGGAACTTCAAATGAGACATTTCCATTCACTTGCATTATAAGGACCTACTGAGCTATGACATTTTTCTATTTTTCCTTCAAATGGGTTCTAGTGAAGAAAGAAAGTCATACACAACTGGGATATCATGAGGGTGAGTAAATAATGAGATAATTAAACATTTTGGGTGAACTATACCTTTAAAGACCCGAGATAAGTAACATTGTCCCTTTTTTAAGCTTTGTTTACAGTCACAGGATATATATTTCTTTTTTTTATACTATATTCATACAAATGACAACTTTATCACTTGATTTTCTGTGTGACAATTGTGAATTATCAGTATACCATATATGCATGCACACATAATATATTATACTGATATTTCTCATTCAAGGTGGCGCTGATGTTTTAGTGATTGACTTAAACTTTGTCAACTCTTACAACTTTTATCTCAAAACCTTTATCTGGAATAATAACAGTCATATATATATATATATATATATATATATATATATATATATATATATATATATATATATATATATATAAATGTTTGACCATTTTTTTTAATCATTTAAAATCATTTTTAAAATAACGGCCAAAGTAAGACGTTGTAGGTTGTCTTCGACCCTCAAGCATGTATTAAGAGTGTTTTTCTCACCTCGACGACTCCTCCGAAAAGCCCCCGTCCGTGAGTCGGACCTTGCAGAAGAGAACTCCATTCACAAATGGAACAGATGATAATTCCTCCAACTCCACATCCACTTTAAACTTAAACCTCTTCTTCTTCATCATGATGAAAGACATTGATCGAATATGTGAAGCTAGACCGACTCACTAGACAGCTTTCCCACACGACTGGGAGTTAAAGAGTGGAGGAACACACCGGTTTTGACGCGCCTCCAGTGTTGAATGCGCAGAAGTACAGAACAGCAGATTTTGAAATGCTGCTTTGAACGGCATTTAACGGACAACTGGCGACACTTTATAATAAAAGTCCAATCCGATTATGATTAATAGTAATAAAATGGAGATAATAGTAATAATAATGATGATAATAAGACAAATTGATCAAAATAATTATAAATCTTGTAATATGTGTTAAAAATAAACTTTAACTTGCTTAATAAACGTTGTGTGTTCTCCACACAACACGCAAAAACTGAGAATCAATTTGAGATCAAAAAGTGAAAATCAAAAGGTGAATATTAAAGAAACGGTATTAAGAAATTTAGCAAAGAACAAGATCTGCCATCAAAATTGTTAAACGGTCATGCTCGCAATTAGACACAATAAATATAAAAAAAGTGTAGCCTAATGGATTATTGTAATATAATAAATACAACAAATAATAGAAATAGGCCTATTTGTAAATTACTGAAATGCAATGTTGCTATTTTTAATTTATTTGCAGTTAATTTCTGTATTTGTGATCCCATTTCTAAAAATAGGATGTTCTGATAAGGAAGTCAAATAAAAAAAATAAAATAAAATAAAAATGAAAGTGTTCCCACATAAAAAAATATATAAGCCTATTTTGACAATGAATCAATTTCAATTCAACTTCATCTAATTGAATTATGCAATGTTTAACTAAATTCAATTAAGAAAAATTTAAATACTTATTTTTTCTTCTATGAATTTTTTCGAATTTTGTTAATAAAAATTGAAATGCAGAAATATAAAAATATTTTTTTTGAGAGCTGATAAATGTGTGTATTTACACTGAACATTATATCCCAACTAATCAATTTTAGGGGAAATAAATAAAATAAACATAACATTACAATGTTTTCACCTCTCGCAGTGTTTGTTTGTAAAGTTATCAAACTTGAGGGATATACACTTATTCTGAGATCAGACTTTGTTTCAAACCTTGCAGGGGCTCAAACCCATCACCTTAGTGTTACATGCCCAGAAACATTACCACCACCTTTGTGGGAATAGTGCGGCAGATTATTGAACACATATTCATACAGAAAGCAAACAGCATGAAGGATCAATAAAAAGTAATTTTTTGACTTGAATTCAGTAACACAAGACATACTTTGTAACTAAAAAGATATGTTAAAGGTTTGTAATCCGCTCGTGTAAAAGGCGAGCCACTGTGAAAGTTCTCAGAAGATCCTCAATGGCATCTTTAAGAAACTAACGTTCACTGCTCTCATTTATATGGTTCAAGATAAGTCACAATAGGTAAGCATAATAAAATCGAGTTAATTTACAGAGGTTCAGGAGGAGCATGTTCATTTTAATCTGACAAATCAAAAAGCCTGTGAGTAGGAGTAAGCCACACTGTACAAAAAAACTTTTTTTTTTTTTTTTGTAAAAACAACAAGGCATACTGTATGTGGTTGCCAGAATAATTATGTAGAAATACAATAAAAATGTCAACATCTTTATAGAACAACCTGTACATTTTACAGTTTAAAATGGTTGTAATTTACACACATTTAAATTTACAGAAAAATAAAATTTCATAAACTTGATATTAGACTTCTGAAACTGTAAAAATCTGATTTTTACTTTATAAGGTATGTGTTATTCACTGTAGTATAGGGCACATGATGACATGACGTTCATCATTAGTGGCTCCTCTTGGAGCAATGACCAATAAACATGCAGAGACAGCAGGGTCAGGGTAACACCTGTGAGATTTAAATAATGCTAAATAATCAAAATGACATCAAATATAAAACAAAACACCCCAGTGTACGTAACTGATTTTAAAAATAAGATAAAACATGGGACTAACTATATTGCAATAAAATATAATGGGTCACGCAGGGAATTCTGGGAACACCCGATAACATTTTTTAACACTTTACCATTAATTATACAGGACAATCTTACTTTTTACATCTATACATTTTTTTATTTTTACAACATTTTACTGTAAAAACTACTGTATGTCTTTTAATGTATTAAAACCTTTTACTGTATATTTTACAGTTAATATTTGTTAATCAATTAACATTTCGATTCTGTAGCATTTTTACAGTATTTTAAGGTTAAAATTACAGATTTTTTTTTTTTACAGTGCACTGCATAGGCCACCTGCTTCCCGTGCAAATTCTCCTGACATAACAGTCATTTCGGCATTGACGCCGGCCGCCCATCCACAACGTGTCTCATTACTCTGCTTGAAGCATTCAACCTCCTCATCAGATAAGCCATTTTGCCACAATCATTGCGTTATTCAACGGAAGCTGCCGGAAGATCACTATTTTCAGACATTGCAGCCTAATATGGCAGCTACCACTTTAGTGCAGTACGCGGCTTTTCTACTCTGCCTTTCTTTCTGTGATTAACATTTTTTTATTGATTCAACGATTAAACAATGATAAACAGAACACATCCAAACAAAAATCAACATTTAACCCTCACAATATCTCAATTAAAGTAACAAAGTGACACACACACACACACACGTGATCTTATAACCACCTCGCCAAATAAACATTTGCCATCTCCAACGGCCCCATTTCCAATCACGCAAGTATCAGTATGCAGTATGTGGCAACAGGTGCAAATTAAGAACTAAAGACAATTATAAAGATTATTATAATAATCATCATAATAAATAAGCCTAATAAATGCTCTTGTGTTCCCAAAACATGCTGACAAATGTGTGTTCTTCGAATAAGTTTGTATTGCGTTTGTTAATACAGTTAATGCTGTCTAAAGAAAGTAAAACTACATTTTAGGTTCAAAGTGAACGTGTTTTGTGTTACTTTATGATTTAATCACTTTCGTCTTTGTTTCTTTAATACAAACCTTTATATTACTGAACCGCATGCGTTCACAATGTGTAAGAGTGAACTGCTCCGTTACAGTATCTCACGAGATGATCGGAGATCATGTGCAGCATTCTCAGATTACATTATTCTTGCAGTTTTGAATGAAAAAGGGAGTGATAACTCTTTACATGTGCTTGCTCCATGAGACAGGGTCCCGTTGCATGTCTCAGTACAAACAGCAAATCAGACACGAGCATTGACGACTTTTCTTTGTTGTTAAAAATGTAATAAAGTGTGTTTCTTCAAGCGCGTCTTTTTGACTAACAGCATTTCTTGTCATGTGTCACTCGAGACATCTTAAACGTCATCCACCTGTTGGATAGATGAGCAAAATTACTTGCACAATATATTTGGATGAGCTGGCGAAATGAGTCTTGTCGCATTTTGCAGGTGCTATTTCACACCCTGGGTGCACATAAAAAATAACGAACATACATAAATCATTTGTAGAAAATGCTCTTAACTGCTAAGATCAATGGTTATTGGGAAACGAGTCCCATGCAGAACTCCAGAATATTTATAGGTCATTCTAAATGACGCCCCCCACCCCAAATGTTTGTGCTTCGTTTGTGCTGGTTTGTGCCGGTAAAAGTTTCGTTTGTGCTGCTTCGGATTTTTAAATATTAGACATTGAATTATTGGCGATGACGTCACCAGCCACCCCACAAGCTCCAAATTCATCCAAAATAGTTTCACTCGTTTGTGCTGGTTTGTGCCGGTAAAAGTTTTGTTTGTACTGCTTTACTACTGGTTTTTAAAATATTAGACACTGAATTACTGGCGAATTATAAATGCTTTTATTTATTGAATACAATACTGACATAATAAAATAGATCACTTAATGGTCACAAAAATCAAATGTAGTTTAGTAGCAGTCTCGGACATTCTGATTACTATATATTAGACTACTATATTATATATTTCTAAAATAGATCTATCTTGTTTGGTGTGTATACAGTACGATTTATGAGCATATGATTTATTTATGCTGGTGTTACTGAGGATGATCAGAGTGCAAGCTGGTGTTACTGGTGGAGATCAGAGCAGATGCTGCTGTTACTGGGGGAGATCAGAGCAGATGCTGGTGTTACTGGAGGAGATCAGATCAGATGCTGGTGTTACTGGGGGAGATCAGAGCAGATGCTGGTGTTACTGGAGGAGATCAGAGCAGATGCTGGTGTTACAGGGGGAGATCAGAGCAGATGCTGGTGTTACAGGGGGAGATCAGAGCAGATGCTGGTGTTACAGGGGGAGATCAGAGCAGATGCTGGTGTTACTGGAGGAGATCAGATCAGATGCTGGTGTTACTGGGGGAGGACAATCATGCATCAGTTGCAGCAAATTTCAGTTTGAAATGCACACCCTCAGAAACCATTCACTGCCTTATTGTACTTCTTTCACAGATTTTTATGTTCATAATGTCTTGTTAAATGCTTATTTTATTTCATATTGTAGTGTGTATTGTTTTATAGTTTAATTGTATTAATTTCCTGTTTTTTGATTGAGTCAATGATAACAGAATCTTTTATAGATTATCTGTCCTTTCAAAAGCAGTGGTGATGGGCACCTTTGACTTCAGGTGTGCCTGATCACACACAGTAAGTTATGTACCATTTAAGTGCCCCTCCTTTTCATGCCTACTGCAGACAAGTGTTTAGCAGCAGGGTGATGACTGAAAGGATTACATGTGGGGGTCAACCTGTCAGAAGGTATCTCTTAAGGCACCTAACATCCCTGTAGTGCATGAAAAGGTTTTGTTTTTTAGGTTTTGGACACAGCCCATGTGCTCTATCACCTCTGTCTTAAAAGGAATATGCCGGGTTCAATGCAAGTTAAGCTCAATCGACAGTATTTTGGTCATAATGTTGATTTTAAAATAGTTCGCTATGAAATCAATAGACACTCTCTGCAGTCTGCGCATGCGACGTGATGGGTCTAAATGAACAAAACACGAAGCTAACACAGTATGACGTTGAATTATGCTACATGTTCTATTGTTGTGGATGTGATACATAGCCTTATATTATCCAACTTTATTAATGACATGCATTTATATCATTTGGCTTGAGTTGGATTGAGCAAACGGCAGTCCACTAGATGGAGACAACTTACCACAAAACAAAAACGGACTAAAGAAACGTCTAACATATACAGGCATGTCTGCGACACACACACACAAAAAAGGCTTTTCGGAAACATTAACAACCAATGTCAATAGTCGACATTTTTAGCAGTGGTCATCAGCCAATCAGAAGCATGATTACAAATGATGACCCCGCCTACTTTGATGTTAGCGCAGTAGGTAGCGCGTCAGTCTCATAATCTGAAGGTCGTGAGTTCGATCCTCACACGGGGCAGGTCGCACTTTTGACAGTTCAGAAATGGAACAAGTCTGGAAATCAAAAATGAACAAGTCTGAATTAACAACAAAGCCAGGACATAGTCATACAAAAAGGAGAATAGTGGCAGACATTTCTCCAGAAAATCGCACACGTGACCAAACAACATTGGAAATGGATTCTCCAAGCCAAAAAATAACCAACATCCTTTAGACTAAAAGATTAGCAGAGAACAATTGACATTTGAACCTAAAACTCACATTGGGGGTCAAATGTACGACACTTTCAAATCCATGTATCCGGACAACAGGCGCAAAGTTACAATTGGCAATAAAGGAACAGAATTCTTCACACAAGGGTGTGGAGTGAGACAGAGCTAGAGTTTGAGTCTAACTAAATAATTCTGAAGTTTAAATTTCTTCTCTCTGCAGATGATCTGGTGCTGCTGTCAGCTACTGCACAAAAGCAACAGAAGCACCTGGACCTGCTGGAGAACTACTGTCAGAACTGGGCCCTGACAGTCAATTTCAAATAAATAAAATAATAATAATAATAAATACAACTAAAATTATGATCTTCCAGAAAAAAGCCAACTTACAGGAAAACAGATACACATTCACTCTGGGAAACACTGCAATAGAACACACCCTACACTACGACTACCTCGGTCTAAACATTGGTGCTTCAGGGGTTTTGGTCTGAATGCACTAAAAGAGAAAGTTAGAAGAGCATTCTATACTTTTAGGGCAAATTTACCCTAATAAACATACTTGTATAAATTTGGTGTAAAATCTTTGATAGTAATGTCATTAAAGAAAGCAAAAATTCATATTTGGACCATTGGGAAAAAGAAAGTTAAAAACTAAAGCAAATTGGATGTTATCGGACCCTAAACAGAACGTATAATCTGGCAGAATATCTCTACACTGTAAGAGACGGATCCTCACCAAATACAGGCTCAGTGATCACAGTCTGTCCATAGAAAAAGGTTGACACAGACAAACATAGAAAGGAAGAATGAGTCTGTTCTAACTGTGACACGGGTGAGGTCGAGACAGAGACACACATTCTCCTTCACTATGAGACATTTATAGAGGTGAGAGAGAAGTACTTTGACAAACTCTCAAATCTCATTCCACAGTTTTCCAGTTCATCAGAAACAGATCAGATGCTGGTGTTAATGGAGGAGATCAGATCAGATGCTGGTGTTAATGGAGGAGATCAGAGCAGATGCTGGTGTTAATGGAGGAGATCAGAGCAGATGCTGCTGTTACTGGGGGAGATCAGAGCAGATGCTGCTGTTACTGGGGGAGATCAGATCAGATGCTGGTGTTACTGGGGGAGATCAGATCAGATGCTGGTGTTACTGGGGGAGATCAGAGAAAATGCTGGTGTTACTGGGGGAGATCAGAGCAGATGCTGGTGTTAATGGAGGAGATCAGAGCAGATGCTGCTGTTACTGGTGGAGATCAGAGCAGATGCTGCTGTTACTGGTGGAGATCAGAGCAGATGCTGCTGTTACTGGGGGAGATCAGATCAGATGCTGGTGTTACTGGGGGAGATCAGATCAGATGCTGGTGTTACTGGGGGAGATCAGAGAAAATGCTGGTGTTACAGGGGGAGATCAGAGCAGATGCTGGTGTTACAGGGGGAGATCAGAGCAGATGCTGGTGTTACAGGGGGAGATCAGAGCAGATGCTGGTGTTACTGGGGGAGATCAGAGAAGATGCTGGTGTTACTGGGAGAGATCAGAGCAGATGCTGGTGTTACTGGGGGAGATCAGATCAGATTCTGGTGTTACTGGAGGAGATCAGATCAGATGCTGGTGTTACTGGGGGAGGACAATCATGCATCAGTTGCAGCAAAATTCAGTTTGAGATGCACACCCTCAGAAACCATTCACTGCCTTATTGTACTTCTTTCACAGATTTTTATGTTCATAATGTCTTGTTAAATGCTTATTTTATTTCATATTGTAGTGTATATTGTTTTATAGTTTAATTGTATTAATTTCCTGTTTTTTGATTGAGTTCATGATAACAGAATCTTTTATAGATTATCTGTCCTTTCAAAAGCAGTGGTGATGGGCACCTTTGACTTCAGGTGTGCCTGATCACACACAGTCAGTTATGTACCATTTAAGTGCCCCTCCTTTTCATGCCTACTGCAGACAAGTGTTTAGCAGCAGGGTGATGACTGAAAGGATTACATGTGGGGGTCAACCTGTCAGAAGGTATCTCTTAAGGCACCTAACATCCCTGTAGTGCATGAAAAGGTTTTGTTTTTTAGGTTTTGGACACAGCCCATGTGCTCTATCACCTCTGTCTTAAAAGGAATATGCCGGGTTCAATGCAAGTTAAGCTCAATCGACAGTATTTTGGTCATAATGTTGATTTTAAAATAGTTCGCTATGAAATCAATAGACACTCTCTGCAGTCTGCGCATGCGACGTGATGGGTCTAAATGAACAAAACACGAAGCTAACACAGTATGACGTTGAATTATGCTACATGTTCTATTGTTGTGGATGTGATACATAGCCTTATATTATCCAACTTTATTAATGACATGCATTTATATCATTTGGCTTGAGTTGGATTGAGCAAACTGGTAGTCCACTAGATGGAGACAACTTACCACAAAACAAAAACGGACTAAAGAAACGTCTAACATATACAGGCATGTCTGCGACACACACACAAAAAAAAGGCTTTTCGGAAACATTAACAACCAATGTCAATAGTCGACATTTTTAGCAGTGGTCATCAGCCAATCAGAAGCATGATTACAAATGATGACCCCGCCTACTTTGCTATCAGCCTCGTTAGCGCAGTAGGTAGCGCGTCAGTCTCATAATCTGAAGGTCGTGAGTTCGATCCTCACACGGGGCAGGTCGCACTTTTGACAGTTCAGAAATGGAACAAGTCTGGAAATCAAAAATGAACAAGTCTGAATTAACAACAAAGCCAGGACATAGTCATACAAAAAGGAGAATAGTGGCAGACATTTCTCCAGAAAATCGCACACGTGACCAAACAACATTGGAATTGGATTCTCCAAGCCAAAAAATAACCAACATCCTTTAGACTACAAGATTAGCAGAGAACAATTGACATTTGAACCTAAAACTCACATTGGGGGTCAAATGTACGACACTTTCAAATCCATGTATCCGGACAACAGGCGCAAAGTTACAATTGGCAATAAAGGAACAGAATTCTTCACACAAGGGTGTGGAGTGAGACAGGGCTAGAGTTTGAGTCTAACTAAATAATTCTGAAGTTTAAATTTCTTCTCTCTGCAGATGATCTGGTGCTGCTGTCAGCTACTGCACAAAAGCTACAGAAGCACCTGGACCTGCTGGAGAACTACTGTCAGAACTGGGCCCTGACAGTCAATTTCAAATAAATAAAATAATAATAATAATAAATACAACTAAAATTATGATCTTCCAGAAAAAAGCCAAATTACAGGAAAACAGATACACATTCACTCTGGGAAACACTGCAATAGAACACACCCTACACTACGACTACCTCGGTCTAAACATTGGTGCTTCAGGGGTTTTGGTCTGAATGCACTAAAAGAGAAAGTTAGAAGAGCATTCTATACTTTTAGGGCAAATTTACCCTAATAAACATACTTGTATAAATTTGGTGTAAAATCTTTGATAGTAATGTCATTAAAGAAAGCAAAAATTCATATTTGGACCATTGGGAAAAAGAAAGTTAAAAACTAAAGCAAATTGGATGTTATCGGACCCTAAACAGAACGTATAATCTGGCAGAATATCTCTACACTGTAAGAGACGGATCCTCACCAAATACAGGCTCAGTGATCATAGTCTGTCCATAGAAAAAGGTTGACACAGACAAACATAGAAAGGAAGAATGAGTCTGTTCTAACTGTGACACGGGTGAGGTCGAGACAGAGACACACATTCTCCTTCACTATGAGACATTTATAGAGGTGAGAGAGAAGTACTTTGACAAACTCTCAAATCTCATTCCACAGTTTTCCAGTTCATCAGAAACAGATCAGATGCTGGTGTTAATGGAGGAGATCAGATCAGATGCTGGTGTTAATGGAGGAGATCAGAGCAGATGCTGGTGTTAATGGAGGAGATCAGAGCAGATGCTGCTGTTACTGGGGGAGATCAGAGCAGATGCTGCTGTTACTGGGGGAGATCAGATCAGATGCTGGTGTTACTGGGGGAGATCAGATCAGATGCTGGTGTTACTGGGGGAGATCAGAGAAAATGCTGGTGTTACTGGGGGAGATCAGAGCAGATGCTGGTGTTAATGGAGGAGATCAGAGCAGATGCTGCTGTTACTGGTGGAGATCAGAGCAGATGCTGCTGTTACTGGTGGAGATCAGAGCAGATGCTGCTGTTACTGGGGGAGATCAGATCAGATGCTGGTGTTACTGGGGGAGATCAGATCAGATGCTGGTGTTACTGGGGGAGATCAGAGAAAATGCTGGTGTTACAGGGGGAGATCAGAGCAGATGCTGGTGTTACAGGGGGAGATCAGAGCAGATGCTGGTGTTACAGGGGGAGATCAGAGCAGATGCTGGTGTTACTGGGGGAGATCAGAGAAGATGCTGGTGTTACTGGGAGAGATCAGAGCAGATGCTGGTGTTACTGGGGGAGATCAGATCAGATTCTGGTGTTACTGGAGGAGATCAGATCAGATGCTGGTGTTACTGGGGGAGGACAATCATGCATCAGTTGCAGCAAAATTCAGTTTGAGATGCACACCCTCAGAAACCATTCACTGCCTTATTGTACTTCTTTCACAGATTTTTATGTTCATAATGTCTTGTTAAATGCTTATTTTATTTCATATTGTAGTGTATATTGTTTTATAGTTTAATTGTATTAATTTCCTGTTTTTTGATTGAGTTCATGGTAACAGAATCTTTTATAGATTATCTGTCCTTTCAAAAGCAGTGGTGATGGGCACCTTTGACTTCAGGTGTGCCTGATCACACACAGTCAGTTATGTACCATTTAAGTGCCCCTCCTTTTCATGCCTACTGCAGACAAGTGTTTAGCAGCAGGGTGATGACTGAAAGGATTACATGTGGGGGTCAACCTGTCAGAAGGTATCTCTTAAGGCACCTAACATCCCTGTAGTGCATGAAAAGGTTTTGTTTTTTAGGTTTTGGACACAGCCCATGTGCTCTATCACCTCTGTCTTAAAAGGAATATGCCGGGTTCAATGCAAGTTAAGCTCAATCGACAGTATTTTGGTCATAATGTTGATTTTAAAATAGTTCGCTATGAAATCAATAGACACTCTCTGCAGTCTGCGCATGCGACGTGATGGGTCTAAATGAACAAAACACGAAGCTAACACAGTATGACGTTGAATTATGCTACATGTTCTATTGTTGTGGATGTGATACATAGCCTTATACTATCCAACTTTATTAATGACATGCATTTATATCATTTGGCTTGAGTTGGATTGAGCAAACGGCAGTCCACTAGATGGAGACAACTTACCACAAAACAAAAACGGACTAAAGAAAACGTCTAACATATACAGGCATGTCTGCGACACACACACACAAAAAAGGCTTTTCGGAAACATTAACAACCAATGTCAATAGTCGACATTTTTAGCAGTGGTCATCAGCCAATCAGAAGCATGATTACAAATGATGACCCCGCCTACTTTGCTATCAGCCTCGTTAGCGCAGTAGGTAGCGCGTCAGTCTCATAATCTGAAGGTCGTGAGTTCGATCCTCACACGGGGCAGGTCGCACTTTTGACAGTTCAGAAATGGAACAAGTCTGGAAATCAAAAATGAACAAGTCTGAATTAACAACAAAGCCAGGACATAGTCATACAAAAAGGAGAATAGTGGCAGACATTTCTCCAGAAAATCGCACACGTGACCAAACAACATTGGAATTGGATTCTCCAAGCCAAAAAATAACCAACATCCTTTAGACTACAAGATTAGCAGAGAACAATTGACATTTGAACCTAAAACTCACATTGGGGGTCAAATGTACGACACTTTCAAATCCATGTATCCGGACAACAGGCGCAAAGTTACAATTGGCAATAAAGGAACAGAATTCTTCACACAAGGGTGTGGAGTGAGACAGAGCTAGAGTTTGAGTCTAACTAAATAATTCTGAAGTTTAAATTTCTTCTCTCTGCAGATGATCTGGTGCTGCTGTCAGCTACTGCACAAAAGCTACAGAAGCACCTGGACCTGCTGGAGAACTACTGTCAGAACTGGGCCCTGACAGTCAATTTCAAATAAATAAAATAATAATAATAATAAATACAACTAAAATTATGATCTTCCAGAAAAAAAGCCAAATTACAGGAAAACAGATACACATTCACTCTGGGAAACACTGCAATAGAACACACCCTACACTACGACTACCTCGGTCTAAACATTGGTGCTTCAGGGGTTTTGGTCTGAATGCACTAAACGAGAAAGCTAGAAGAGCATTCTATACTTTTAGGGCAAATTTACCCTAATAAACATACTTGTATAAATTTGGTGTAAAATCTTTGATAGTAATGTCATTAAAGAAAGCAAAAATTCATATTTGGACCATTGGGAAAAAGAAAGTTAAAAACTAAAGCAAATTGGATGTTATCGGACCCTAAACAGAACGTATAATCTGGCAGAATATCTCTACACTGTAAGAGACGGATCCTCACCAAATACAGGCTCAGTGATCACAGTCTGTCCATAGAAAAAGGTTGACACAGACAAACATAGAAAGGAAGAACGAGTCTGTTCTAACTGTGACACGGGTGAGGTCGAGACAGAGACACACTTTCTCCTTCACTGTGAGACATTTATAGAGGTGAGAGAGAAATACTTTGACAAACTCTCAAATCTCATTCCACAGTTTTCCAGTTCATCAGAAACAGATCAGATGCTGGTGTTACTGGGGGAGATCAGAGCAGATGCTGCTGTTACTGGGGGAGATCAGATCAGATGCTGGTGTTACTGGAGGAGATCAGAGCAGATGCTGCTGTTACTGGGGGAGATCAGAGCAGATGCTGCTGTTACTGGGGGAGATCAGAGCAGATGCTGCTGTTACTGGTGGAGATCAGAGCAGATGCTGCTGTTACTGGGGGAGATCAGAGCAGATGCTGCTGTTACTGGGGGAGATCAGATCAGATGCTGGTGTTACTGGGGGAGATCAGATGCTGGTGTTACTGGAGGAGATCAGAGCAGATGCTGGTGTTACTGGGGGAGGACAATCATGCATCAGTTGCAGCAAAATTCAGTTTGAGATGCACACCCTCAGAAACCATTCACTGCCTTATTGTACTTCTTTCACAGATTTTTATGTTCATAATGTCTTGTTAAATGCTTATTTTATTTCATATTGTAGTGTATATTGTTTTATAGTTTAATTGTATTAATTTCCTGTTTTTTGATTGAGTTCATGATAACAGAATCTTTTATAGATTATCTGTCCTTTCAAAAGCAGTGGTGATGGACACCTTTGACTTCAGGTGTGCCTGATCACACACAGTAAGTTATGTACCATTTAAGTGCCCCTCCTTTTCATGCCTACTGCAGACAAGTGTTTAGCAGCAGGGTGATGACTGAAAGGATTACATGTGGGGGTCAACCTGTCAGAAGGTATCTCTTAAGGCACCTAACATCCCTGTAGTGCATGAAAAGGTTTTGTTTTTTAGGTTTTGGACACAGCCCATGTGCTCTATCACCTCTGTCTTAAAAGGAATATGCCGGGTTCAATGCAAGTTAAGCTCAATCGACAGTATTTTGGTCATAATGTTGATTTTAAAATATTTCGCTATGAAATCAATAGACACTCTCTGCAGTCTGCGCATGCGACGTGATGGGTCTAAATGAACAAAACACGAAGCTAACACAGTATGACGTTGAATTATGCTACATGTTCTATTGTTGTGGATGTGATACATAGCCTTATATTATCCAACTTTATTAATGACATGCATTTATATCATTTGGCTTGAGTTGGATTGAGCAAACTGGTAGTCCACTAGATGGAGACAACTTACCACAAAACAAAAACGGACTAAAGAAACGTCTAACATATACAGGCATGTCTGCGACACACACACAAAAAAAAGGCTTTTCGGAAACATTAACAACCAATGTCAATAGTCGACATTTTTAGCAGTGGTCATCAGCCAATCAGAAGCATGATTACAAATGATGACCCCGCCTGCTTTGCTATCAGCCTCGTTAGCGCAGTAGGTAGCGCGTCAGTCTCATAATCTGAAGGTCGTGAGTTCGATCCTCACACGGGGCAGGTCGCACTTTTGACAGTTCAGAAATGGAACAAGTCTGGAAATCAAAAATGAACAAGTCTGAATTAACAACAAAGCCAGGACATAGTCATACAAAAAGGAGAATAGTGGCAGACATTTCTCCAGAAAATCGCACACGTGACCAAACAACATTGGAATTGGATTCTCCAAGCCAAAAAATAACCAACATCCTTTAGACTACAAGATTAGCAGAGAACAATTGACATTTGAACCTAAAACTCACATTGGGGGTCAAATGTACGACACTTTCAAATCCATGTATCCGGACAACAGGCGCAAAGTTACAATTGGCAATAAAGGAACAGAATTCTTCACACAAGGGTGTGGAGTGAGACAGAGCTAGAGTTTGAGTCTAACTAAATAATTCTGAAGTTTAAATTTCTTCTCTCTGCAGATGATCTGGTGCTGCTGTCAGCTACTGCACAAAAGCTACAGAAGCACCTGGACCTGCTGGAGAACTACTGTCAGAACTGGGCCCTGACAGTCAATTTCAAATAAATAAAATAATAATAATAATAAATACAACTAAAATTATGATCTTCCAGAAAAAAAGCCAAATTACAGGAAAACAGATACACATTCACTCTGGGAAACACTGCAATAGAACACACCCTACACTACGACTACCTCGGTCTAAACATTGGTGCTTCAGGGGTTTTGGTCTGAATGCACTAAACGAGAAAGCTAGAAGAGCATTCTATACTTTTAGGGCAAATTTACCCTAATAAACATACTTGTATAAATTTGGTGTAAAATCTTTGATAGTAATGTCATTAAAGAAAGCAAAAATTCATATTTGGACCATTGGGAAAAAGAAAGTTAAAAACTAAAGCAAATTGGATGTTATCGGACCCTAAACAGAACGTATAATCTGGCAGAATATCTCTACACTGTAAGAGACGGATCCTCACCAAATACAGGCTCAGTGATCATAGTCTGTCCATAGAAAAAGGTTGACACAGACAAACATAGAAAGGAAGAATGAGTCTGTTCTAACTGTGACACGGGTGAGGTCGAGACAGAGACACACTTTCTCCTTCACTGTGAGACATTTATAGAGGTGAGAGAGAAATACTTTGACAAACTCTCAAATCTCATTCCACAGTTTTCCAGTTCATCAGAAACAGATCAGATGCTGGTGTTAATGGAGGAGATCAGAGCAGATGCTGCTGTTACTGGGGGAGATCAGATCAGATGCTGGTGTTACTGGAGGAGATCAGAGCAGATGCTGCTGTTACTGGGGGAGATCAGAGCAGATGCTGCTGTTACTGGTGGAGATCAGAGCAGATGCTGCTGTTACTGGGGGAGATCAGAGCAGATGCTGCTGTTACTGGGGGAGATCAGATCAGATGCTGGTGTTACTGGGGGAGATCAGATGCTGGTGTTACTGGAGGAGATCAGAGCAGATGCTGGTGTTACTGGAGGAGATCAGATCAGATGCTGGTGTTACTGGGGGAGGACAATCATGCATCAGTTGCAGCAAAATTCAGTTTGAGATGCACACCCTCAGAAACCATTCACTGCCTTATTGTACTTCTTTCACAGATTTTTATGTTCATAATGTCTTGTTAAATGCTTATTTTATTTCATATTGTAGTGTATATTGTTTTATAGTTTAATTGTATTAATTTCCTGTTTTTTGATTGAGTCAATGATAACAGAATCTTTTATAGATTATCTGTCCTTTCAAAAGCAGTGGTGATGGGCACCTTTGACTTCAGGTGTGCCTGATCACACACAGTCAGTTATGTACCATTTAAGTGCCCCTCCTTTTCATGCCTACTGCAGACAAGTGTTTAGCAGCAGGGTGATGACTGAAAGGATTACATGTGGGGGTCAACCTGTCAGAAGGTATCTCTTAAGGCACCTAACATCCCTGTAGTGCATGAAAAGGTTTTGTTTTTTAGGTTTTGGACACAGCCCATGTGCTCTATCACCTCTGTCTTAAAAGGAATATGCCGGGTTCAATGCAAGTTAAGCTCAATCGACAGTATTTTGGTCATAATGTTGATTTTAAAATAGTTCGCTATGAAATCAATAGACACTCTCTGCAGTCTGCGCATGCGACGTGATGGGTCTAAATGAACAAAACACGAAGCTAACACAGTATGACGTTGAATTATGCTACATGTTCTATTGTTGTGGATGTGATACATAGCCTTATACTATCCAACTTTATTAATGACATGCATTTATATCATTTGGCTTGAGTTGGATTGAGCAAACGGCAGTCCACTAGATGGAGACAACTTACCACAAAACAAAAACGGACTAAAGAAACGTCTAACAAATACAGGCATGTCTGCGACACACACACAAAAAAAAGGCTTTTCGGAAACATTAACAACCAATGTCAATAGTCGACATTTTTAGCAGTGGTCATCAGCCAATCAGAAGCATGATTACAAATGATGACCCCGCCTACATTGCTGTTAGCGCAGTAGGTAGCGCGTCAGTCTCATAATCTGAAGGTCGTGAGTTCGATCCTCACACGGGGCAGGTTGCACTTTTGACAGTTCAGAAATGGAACAAGTCTGGAAATCAAAAATGAACAAGTCTGAATTAACAACAAAGCCAGGACATAGTCATACAAAAAGGAGAATAGTGGCAGACATTTCTCCAGAAAATCGCACACGTGACCAAACAACATTGGAATTGGATTCTCCAAGCCAAAAAATAACCAACATCCTTTAGACTACAAGATTAGCAGAGAACAATTGACATTTGAACCTAAAACTCACATTGGGGGTCAAATGTACGACACTTTCAAATCCATGTATCCGGACAACAGGCGCAAAGTTACAATTGGCAATAAAGGAACAGAATTCTTCACACAAGGGTGTGGAGTGAGACAGAGCTAGAGTTTGAGTCTAACTAAATAATTCTGAAGTTTAAATTTCTTCTCTCTGCAGATGATCTGGTGCTGCTGTCAGCTACTGCACAAAAGCTACAGAAGCACCTGGACCTGCTGGAGAACTACTGTCAGAACTGGGCCCTGACAGTCAATTTCAAATAAATAAAATAATAATAATAATAAATACAACTAAAATTATGATCTTCCAGAAAAAAGCCAAATTACAGGAAAACAGATACACATTCACTCTGGGAAACACTGCAATAGAACACACCCTACACTACGACTACCTCGGTCTAAACATTGGTGCTTCAGGGGTTTTGGTCTGAATGCACTAAACGAGAAAGCTAGAAGAGCATTCTATACTTTTAGGGCAAATTTACCCTAATAAACATACTTGTATAAATTTGGTGTAAAATCTTTGATAGTAATGTCATTAAAGAAAGCAAAAATTCATATTTGGACCATTGGGAAAAAGAAAGTTAAAAACTAAAGCAAATTGGATGTTATCGGACCCTAAACAGAACGTATAATCTGGCAGAATATCTCTACACTGTAAGAGACGGATCCTCACCAAATAAAGGCTCAGTGATCACAGTCTGTCCATAGAAAAAGGTTGACACAGACAAACATAGAAAGGAAGAACGAGTCTGTTCTAACTGTGACACGGGTGAGGTCGAGACAGAGACACACATTCTCCTTCACTATGAGACATTTATAGAGGTGAGAGAGAAATACTTTGACAAACTCTCAAATCTCATTCCACAGTTTTCCAGTTCATCAGAAACAGATCAGATGCTGGTGTTAATGGAGGAGATCAGATCAGATGCTGGTGTTAATGGAGGAGATCAGAGCAGATGCTGGTGTTAATGGAGGAGATCAGAGCAGATGCTGCTGTTACTGGGGGAGATCAGAGCAGATGCTGCTGTTACTGGGGGAGATCAGATCAGATGCTGGTGTTACTGGGGGAGATCAGATCAGATGCTGGTGTTACTGGGGGAGATCAGAGAAAATGCTGGTGTTACTGGGGGAGATCAGAGCAGATGCTGGTGTTAATGGAGGAGATCAGAGCAGATGCTGCTGTTACTGGTGGAGATCAGAGCAGATGCTGCTGTTACTGGGGGAGATCAGATCAGATGCTGGTGTTACTGGGGGAGATCAGATCAGATGCTGGTGTTACAGGGGGAGATCAGAGCAGATGCTGGTGTTACAGGGGGAGATCAGAGCAGATGCTGGTGTTACTGGGGGAGATCAGAGAAGATGCTGGTGTTACTGGGAGAGATCAGAGCAGATGCTGGTGTTACTGGGGGAGATCAGATCAGATTCTGGTGTTACTGGAGGAGATCAGATCAGATGCTGGTGTTACTGGGGGAGGACAATCATGCATCAGTTGCAGCAAAATTCAGTTTGAGATGCACACCCTCAGAAACCATTCACTGCCTTATTGTACTTCTTTCACAGATTTTTATGTTCATAATGTCTTGTTAAATGCTTATTTTATTTCATATTGTAGTGTATATTGTTTTATAGTTTAATTGTATTAATTTCCTGTTTTTTGATTGAGTCAATGATAACAGAATCTTTTATAGATTATCTGTCCTTTCAAAAGCAGTGGTGATGGGCACCTTTGACTTCAGGTGTGCCTGATCACACACAGTAAGTTATGTACCATTTAAGTGCCCCTCCTTTTCATGCCTACTGCAGACAAGTGTTTAGCAGCAGGGTGATGACTGAAAGGATTACATGTGGGGGTCAACCTGTCAGAAGGTATCTCTTAAGGCACCTAACATCCCTGTAGTGCATGAAAAGGTTTTGTTTTTTAGGTTTTGGACACAGCCCATGTGCTCTATCACCTCTGTCTTAAAAGGAATATGCCGGGTTCAATGCAAGTTAAGCTCAATCGACAGTATTTTGGTCATAATGTTGATTTTAAAATAGTTCGCTATGAAATCAATAGACACTCTCTGCAGTCTGCGCATGCGACGTGATGGGTCTAAATGAACAAAACACGAAGCTAACACAGTATGACGTTGAATTATGCTACATGTTCTATTGTTGTGGATGTGATACATAGCCTTATATTATCCAACTTTATTAATGACATGCATTTATATCATTTGGCTTGAGTTGGATTGAGCAAACGGCAGTCCACTAGATGGAGACAACTTACCACAAAACAAAAACGGACTAAAGAAACGTCTAACATATACAGGCATGTCTGCGACACACACACAAAAAAAAGGCTTTTCGGAAACATTAACAACCAATGTCAATAGTCGACATTTTTAGCAGTGGTCATCAGCCAATCAGAAGCATGATTACAAATGATGACCCCGCCTACTTTGCTGTTAGCGCAGTAGGTAGCGCGTCAGTCTCATAATCTGAAGGTCGTGAGTTCGATCCTCACACGGGGCAGGTCGCACTTTTGACAGTTCAGAAATGGAACAAGTCTGGAAATCAAAAATGAACAAGTCTGAATTAACAACAAAGCCAGGACATAGTCATACAAAAAGGAGAATAGTGGCAGACATTTCTCCAGAAAATCGCACACGTGACCAAACAACATTGGAATTGGATTCTCCAAGCCAAAAAATAACCAACATCCTTTAGACTACAAGATTAGCAGAGAACAATTGACATTTGAACCTAAAACTCACATTGGGGGTCAAATGTATGACACTTTCAAATCCATGTATCCGGACAACAGGCGCAAAGTTACAATTGGCAATAAAGGAACAGAATTCTTCACACAAGGGTGTGGAGTGAGACAGAGCTAGAGTTTGAGTCTAACTAAATAATTCTGAAGTTTAAATTTCTTCTCTCTGCAGATGATCTGGTGCTGCTGTCAGCTACTGCACAAAAGCTACAGAAGCACCTGGACCTGCTGGAGAACTACTGTCAGAACTGGGCCCTGACAGTCAATTTCAAATAAATAAAATAATAATAATAATAAATACAACTAAAATTATGATCTTCCAGAAAAAAGCCAAATTACAGGAAAACAGATACACATTCACTCTGGGAAACACTGCAATAGAACACACCCTACACTACGACTACCTCGGTCTAAACATTGGTGCTTCAGGGGTTTTGGTCTGAATGCACTAAACGAGAAAGCTAGAAGAGCATTCTATACTTTTAGGGCAAATTTACCCTAATAAACATACTTGTATAAATTTGGTGTAAAATCTTTGATAGTAATGTCATTAAAGAAAGCAAAAATTCATATTTGGACCATTGGGAAAAAGAAAGTTAAAAACTAAAGCAAATTGGATGTTATCGGACCCTAAACAGAACGTATAATCTGGCAGAATATCTCTACACTGTAAGAGACGGATCCTCACCAAATAAAGGCTCAGTGATCACAGTCTGTCCATAGAAAAAGGTTGACACAGACAAACATAGAAAGGAAGAACGAGTCTGTTCTAACTGTGACACGGGTGAGGTCGAGACAGAGACACACATTCTCCTTCACTATGAGACATTTATAGAGGTGAGAGAGAAATACTTTGACAAACTCTCAAATCTCATTCCACAGTTTTCCAGTTCATCAGAAACAGATCAGATGCTGGTGTTAATGGAGGAGATCAGATCAGATGCTGGTGTTAATGGAGGAGGTCAGAGCAGATGCTGGTGTTAATGGAGGAGATCAGAGCAGATGCTGCTGTTACTGGGGGAGATCAGAGCAGATGCTGCTGTTACTGGGGGAGATCAGATCAGATGCTGGTGTTACTGGGGGAGATCAGATCAGATGCTGGTGTTACTGGGGGAGATCAGAGAAAATGCTGGTGTTACTGGGGGAGATCAGAGCAGATGCTGGTGTTAATGGAGGAGATCAGAGCAGATGCTGCTGTTACTGGTGGAGATCAGAGCAGATGCTGCTGTTACTGGTGGAGATCAGAGCAGATGCTGCTGTTACTGGGGGAGATCAGATCAGATGCTGGTGTTACTGGGGGAGATCAGATCAGATGCTGGTGTTACTGGGGGAGATCAGAGAAAATGCTGGTGTTACAGGGGGAGATCAGAGCAGATGCTGGTGTTACTGGGGGAGATCAGAGCAGATGCTGGTGTTACTCGGGGAGATCAGATGCTGGTGTTACAGGGGGAGATCAGAGCAGATGCTGGTGTTACAGGGGGAGATCAGAGCAGATGCTGGTGTTACAGGGGGAGATCAGAGCAGATGCTGGTGTTACTGGGGGAGATCAGAGAAGATGCTGGTGTTACTGGGGGAGATCAGATCAGATGCTGGTGTTACTGGGGGAGATCAGAGAAAATGCTGGTGTTACTGGGGGAGATCAGAGCAGATGCTGGTGTTAATGGAGGAGATCAGAGCAGATGCTGCTGTTACTGGTGGAGATCAGAGCAGATGCTGCTGTTACTGGTGGAGATCAGAGCAGATGCTGCTGTTACTGGGGGAGATCAGATCAGATGCTGGTGTTACTGGGGGAGATCAGATCAGATGCTGGTGTTACTGGGGGAGATCAGAGAAAATGCTGGTGTTACAGGGGGAGATCAGAGCAGATGCTGGTGTTACTGGGGGAGATCAGAGCAGATGCTGGTGTTACTCGGGGAGATCAGATGCTGGTGTTACAGGGGGAGATCAGAGCAGATGCTGGTGTTACAGGGGGAGATCAGAGCAGATGCTGGTGTTACAGGGGGAGATCAGAGCAGATGCTGGTGTTACTGGGGGAGATCAGAGAAGATGCTGGTGTTACTGGGAGAGATCAGAGCAGATGCTGGTGTTACTGGGGGAGATCAGATCAGATTCTGGTGTTACTGGAGGAGATCAGATCAGATGCTGGTGTTACTGGGGGAGGACAATCATGCATCAGTTGCAGCAAAATTCAGTTTGAGATGCACACCCTCAGAAACCATTCACTGCCTTATTGTACTTCTTTCACAGATTTTTATGTTCATAATGTCTTGTTAAATGCTTATTTTATTTCATATTGTAGTGTATATTGTTTTATAGTTTAATTGTATTAATTTCCTGTTTTTTGATTGAGTCAATGATAACAGAATCTTTTATAGATTTTCTGTCCTTTCAAAAGCAGTGGTGATGGGCACCTTTGACTTCAGGTGTGCCTGATCACACACAGTAAGTTATGTACCATTTAAGTGCCCCTCCTTTTCATGCCTACTGCAGACAAGTGTTTAGCAGCAGGGTGATGACTGAAAGGATTACATGTGGGGGTCAACCTGTCAGAAGGTATCTCTTAAGGCACCTAACATCCCTGTAGTGCATGAAAAGGTTTTGTTTTTTAGGTTTTGGACACAGCCCATGTGCTCTATCACCTCTGTCTTAAAAGGAATATGCCGGGTTCAATGCAAGTTAAGCTCAATCGACAGTATTTTGGTCATAATGTTGATTTTAAAATAGTTCGCTATGAAATCAATAGACACTCTCTGCAGTCTGCGCATGCGACGTGATGGGTCTAAATGAACAAAACACGAAGCTAACACAGTATGACGTTGAATTATGCTACATGTTCTATTGTTGTGGATGTGATACATAGCCTTATATTATCCAACTTTATTAATGACATGCATTTATATCATTTGGCTTGAGTTGGATTGAGCAAACGGCAGTCCACTAGATGGAGACAACTTACCACAAAACAAAAACGGACTAAAGAAACGTCTAACATATACAGGCATGTCTGCGACACACACACACAAAAAAGGCTTTTCGGAAACATTAACAACCAATGTCAATAGTCGACATTTTTAGCAGTGGTCATCAGCCAATCAGAAGCATGATTACAAATGATGACCCCGCCTACTTTGCTGTTAGCGCAGTAGGTAGCGCGTCAGTCTCATAATCTGAAGGTCGTGAGTTCGATCCTCACACGGGGCAGGTCGCACTTTTGACAGTTCAGAAATGGAACAAGTCTGGAAATCAAAAATGAACAAGTCTGAATTAACAACAAAGCCAGGACATAGTCATACAAAAAGGAGAATAGTGGCAGACATTTCTCCAGAAAATCGCACACGTGACCAAACAACATTGGAATTGGATTCTCCAAGCCAAAAAATAACCAACATCCTTTAGACTACAAGATTAGCAGAGAACAATTGACATTTGAACCTAAAACTCACATTGGGGGTCAAATGTACGACACTTTCAAATCCATGTATCCGGACAACAGGCGCAAAGTTACAATTGGCAATAAAGGAACAGAATTCTTCACACAAGGGTGTGGAGTGAGACAGAGCTAGAGTTTGAGTCTAACTAAATAATTCTGAAGTTTAAATTTCTTCTCTCTGCAGATGATCTGGTGCTGCTGTCAGCTACTGCACAAAAGCTACAGAAGCACCTGGACCTGCTGGAGAACTACTGTCAGAACTGGGCCCTGACAGTCAATTTCAAATAAATAAAATAATAATAATAATAAATACAACTAAAATTATGATCTTCCAGAAAAAAGCCAAATTACAGGAAAACAGATACACATTCACTCTGGGAAACACTGCAATAGAACACACCCTACACTACGACTACCTCGGTCTAAACATTGGTGCTTCAGGGGTTTTGGTCTGAATGCACTAAACGAGAAAGCTAGAAGAGCATTCTATACTTTTAGGGCAAATTTACCCTAATAAACATACTTGTATAAATTTGGTGTAAAATCTTTGATAGTAATGTCATTAAAGAAAGCAAAAATTCATATTTGGACCATTGGGAAAAAGAAAGTTAAAAACTAAAGCAAATTGGATGTTATCGGACCCTAAACAGAACGTATAATCTGGCAGAATATCTCTACACTGTAAGAGACGGATCCTCACCAAATAAAGGCTCAGTGATCACAGTCTGTCCATAGAAAAAGGTTGACACAGACAAACATAGAAAGGAAGAACGAGTCTGTTCTAACTGTGACACGGGTGAGGTCGAGACAGAGACACACTTTCTCCTTCACTATGAGACATTTATAGAGGTGAGAGAGAAATACTTTGACAAACTCTCAAATCTCATTCCACAGTTTTCCAGTTCATCAGAAACAGATCAGATGCTGGTGTTAATGGAGGAGATCAGAGCAGATGCTGGTGTTAATGGAGGAGATCAGAGCAGATGCTGCTGTTACTGGGGGAGATCAGAGCAGATGCTGCTGTTACTGGGGGAGATCAGATCAGATGCTGGTGTTACTGGGGGAGATCAGATCAGATGCTGGTGTTACTGGGGGAGATCAGAGAAAATGCTGGTGTTACTGGGGGAGATCAGAGCAGATGCTGGTGTTACAGGGGGAGATCAGAGCAGATGCTGGTGTTACTCGGGGAGATCAGATGCTGGTGTTACAGGGGGAGATCAGAGCAGATGCTGGTGTTACAGGGGGAGATCAGAGCAGATGCTGCTGTTACTGGGGGAGATCAGATCAGATGCTGGTGTTACTGGAGGAGATCAGAGCAGATGCTGCTGTTACTGGGGGAGATCAGATGCTGGTGTTACAGGGGGAGATCAGAGCAGATGCTGGTGTTACAGGGGGAGATCAGAGCAGATGCTGGTGTTACTGGGGGAGATCAGAGAAGATGCTGGTGTTACTGGGAGAGATCAGAGCAGATGCTGGTGTTACTGGGGGAGATCAGATCAGATTCTGGTGTTACTGGAGGAGATCAGATCAGATGCTGGTGTTACTGGGGGAGGACAATCATGCATCAGTTGCAGCAAAATTCAGTTTGAGATGCACACCCTCAGAAACCATTCACTGCCTTATTGTACTTCTTTCACAGATTTTTATGTTCATAATGTCTTGTTAAATGCTTATTTTATTTCATATTGTAGTGTATATTGTTTTATAGTTTAATTGTATTAATTTCCTGTTTTTTGATTGAGTTCATGATAACAGAATCTTTTATAGATTATCTGTCCTTTCAAAAGCAGTGGTGATGGGCACCTTTGACTTCAGGTGTGCCTGATCACACACAGTCAGTTATGTACCATTTAAGTGCCCCTCCTTTTCATGCCTACTGCAGACAAGTGTTTAGCAGCAGGGTGATGACTGAAAGGATTACATGTGGGGGTCAACCTGTCAGAAGGTATCTCTTAAGGCACCTAACATCCCTGTAGTGCATGAAAAGGTTTTGTTTTTTAGGTTTTGGACACAGCCCATGTGCTCTATCACCTCTGTCTTAAAAGGAATATGCCGGGTTCAATGCAAGTTAAGCTCAATCGACAGTATTTTGGTCATAATGTTGATTTTAAAATAGTTCGCTATGAAATCAATAGACACTCTCTGCAGTCTGCGCATGCGACGTGATGGGTCTAAATGAACAAAACACGAAGCTAACACAGTATGACGTTGAATTATGCTACATGTTCTATTGTTGTGGATGTGATACATAGCCTTATATTATCCAACTTTATTAATGACATGCATTTATATCATTTGGCTTGAGTTGGATTGAGCAAACGGCAGTCCACTAGATGGAGACAACTTACCACAAAACAAAAACGGACTAAAGAAACGTCTAACAAATACAGGCATGTCTGCGACACACACACAAAAAAAAGGCTTTTCGGAAACATTAACAACCAATGTCAATAGTCGACATTTTTAGCAGTGGTCATCAGCCAATCAGAAGCATGATTACAAATGATGACCCCGCCTACATTGCTATCAGCCTCGTTAGCGCAGTAGGTAGCGCGTCAGTCTCATAATCTGAAGGTCGTGAGTTCGATCCTCACACGGGGCAGGTCGCACTTTTGACAGTTCAGAAATGGAACAAGTCTGGAAATCAAAAATGAACAAGTCTGAATTAACAACAAAGCCAGGACATAGTCATACAAAAAGGAGAATAGTGGCAGACATTTCTCCAGAAAATCGCACACGTGACCAAACAACATTGGAATTGGATTCTCCAAGCCAAAAAATAACCAACATCCTTTAGACTACAAGATTAGCAGAGAACAATTGACATTTGAACCTAAAACTCACATTGGGGGTCAAATGTACGACACTTTCAAATCCATGTATCCGGACAACAGGCGCAAAGTTACAATTGGCAATAAAGGAACAGAATTCTTCACACAAGGGTGTGGAGTGAGACAGAGCTAGAGTTTGAGTCTAACTAAATAATTCTGAAGTTTAAATTTCTTCTCTCTGCAGATGATCTGGTGCTGCTGTCAGCTACTGCACAAAAGCTACAGAAGCACCTGGACCTGCTGGAGAACTACTGTCAGAACTGGGCCCTGACAGTCAATTTCAAATAAATAAAATAATAATAATAAATACAACTAAAATTATGATCTTCCAGAAAAAAGCCAACTTACAGGAAAACAGATACACATTCACTCTGGGAAACACTGCAATAGAACACACCCTACACTACGACTACCTCAGTCTAAACATTGGTGCTTCAGGGGTTTTGGTCTGAATGCACTAAAAGAGAAAGCTAGAAGAGCATTCTATACTTTTAGGGCAAATTTACCCTAATAAACATACTTGTATAAATTTGGTGTAAAATCTTTGATAGTAATGTCATTAAAGAAAGCAAAAATTCATATTTGGACCATTGGGATAAAGAAAGTTAAAAACTAAAGCAAATTGGATGTTATCGGACCCTAAACAGAACGTATAATCTGGCAGAATATCTCTACACTGTAAGAGACGGATCCTCACCAAATACAGGCTCAGTGATCATAGTCTGTCCATAGAAAAAGGTTGACACAGACAAACATAGAAAGGAAGAACGAGTCTGTTCTAACTGTGACACGGGTGAGGTCGAGACAGAGACACACTTTCTCCTTCACTGTGAGACATTTATAGAGGTGAGAGAGAAATACTTTGACAAACTCTCAAATCTCATTCCACAGTTTTCCAGTTCATCAGAAACAGATCAGATGCTGGTGTTAATGGAGGAGATCAGAGCAGATGCTGCTGTTACTGGGGGAGATCAGATCAGATGCTGGTGTTACTGGGGGAGATCAGAGCAGATGCTGCTGTTACTGGGGGAGATCAGATCAGATGCTGGTGTTACTGGGGGAGATCAGAGCAGATGCTGGTGTTACTGGGGGAGAACAGAGAAGATGATGGTGTTACAGGGGGAGATCAGAGCAGATGCTGGTGTTACTGGGGGAGATCAGAGCACATGCTGGTGTTACTGGGGGAGATCAGAGCACATGCTGGTGTTACTGGGAGAGATCAGAGCAGATGCTGGTGTTACTGGGGGAGATCAGATCAGATGCTGGTGTTACTGGAGGAGATCAGAGCAGATGCTGGTGTTACTGGGGGAGGACAATCATGCATCAGTTGCAGCAAAATTCAGTTTGAGATGCACACCCTCAGAAACCATTCACTGCCTTATTGTACTTCTTTCACAGAATTTTATGTTCATAATATCTTGTTAAATGCTTATTTTATTTCATATTGTAGTGTATATTGTTTTATAGTTTAATTGTATTAATTTCTTGTTTTTTGATTGAGTCAATGATAACAGAATCTCTTATAGATTATCTGTCCTTTCAAAAGCAGTGGTGATGGGCACCTTTGACTTCAGGTGTGCCTGATCACACACAGTAAGTTATGTACCATTTAAGTGCCCCTCCTTTTCATGCCTACTGCAGACAAGTGTTTAGCAGCAGGGTGATGACTGAAAGGATTACATGTGGGGGTCAACCTGTCAGAAGGTATCTCTTAAGGCACCTAACATCCCTGTAGTGCATGAAAAGGTTTTGTTTTTTAGGTTTTGGACACAGCCCATGTGCTCTATCACCTCTGTCTTAAAAGGAATATGCCGGGTTCAATGCAAGTTAAGCTCAATCGACAGTATTTTGGTCATAATGTTGATTTTAAAATAGTTCGCTATAAAATCAATAGACACTCTCTGCAGTCTGCGCATGCGACGTGATGGGTCTAAATGAACAAAACACGAAGCTAACACAGTATGACGTTGAATTATGCTACATGTTCTATTGTTGTGGATGTCATACATAGCCTTATACTATCTAACTTTATTAATGACATGCATTTATATCATTTGGCTTGAGTTGGATTGAGCAAACTGGCAGTCCACTAGATGGAGTCAACTCACCACAAAACAAAAACGGACTTCGAAACGTCTAACAAATACATGCATGTCTGCGACACACACACACAAAAAAAGGCTTTTCGGAAACATTAACAACCAATGTCAATAGTCGGCATATATTTAGCAGTGGTCATCAGCCAATCAGAAGGATGATTACAAATGATGACCCCGCCTACTTTGATGTTAGCGCAGTAGGTAGCGCGTCAGTCTCATAATCTGAAGGTCATGAGTTCGATCCTCACACGGGGCAGGTCGCACTTTTGACAGTTCAGAAATGGAACAAGTCTGGAAATCAAAAATGAAAAAGACTCAATTAACAACAAAGCCAGGACATAGTCATACAAAAAGGAGAATAGTGGCAGACATTTCTCCAGAAAATCGCACACGTGACCAAACAACATTGGAATTGGATTCTCCAAGCCAAAAAATAACCAACATCCTTTAGACTACAAGATTAGCAGAGAACAATTGACATTTGAACCTAAAACTCACATTGGGGGTCAAATGTACGACACTTTCAAATCCATGTATCCGGACAACAGGCGCAAAGTTACAATTGGCAATAAAGGAACAGAATTCTTCACACAAGGGTGTGGAGTGAGACAGAGCTAGAGTTTGAGTCTAACTAAATAAATCTGAAGTTTAAATTTCTTCTCTCTGCAGATGATCTGGTGCTGCTGTCAGCTACTGCACAAAAGCAACAGAAGGACCTGGACCTGCTGGAGAACTACTGTCAGAACTGGGCCCTGACAGTCAATTTGAAATAAATAAAATATTAATAATAATAATAAATACAACTAAAATTATGATCTTCCAGAAAAAAGCCAAATTACAGGAAAACAGATACACATTCACTCTGGGAAACACTGCAATAGAACACACCCTACACTACGACTACCTCAGTCTAAACATTGGTGCTTCAGGGGTTTTGGTCTGAATGCAGTAAAAGAGAAAGTTAGAAGAGCATTCTATACTTTTAGGGCAAATTTACCCTAATAAACATACTTGTATAAATTTGGTGTAAAATCTTTGATAGTAATGTCATTAAAGAAAGCAAAAATTCATATTTGGACCATTGGGAAAAAGAAAGTTAAAAACTAAAGCAAATTGGATGTTATCGGACCCTAAACAGAACGTATAATCTGGCAGAATATCTCTACACTGTAAGAGACGGATCCTCACCAAATACAGGCTCAGTGATCATAGTCTGTCCATAGAAAAAGGTTGACACAGACAAACATAGAAAAGAAGAACGAGTCTGTTCTAACTGTGACACGGGTGAGGTCGAGACAGAGACACACTTTCTCCTTCACTGTGAGACATTTATAGAGGTGAGAGAGAAATACTTTGACAAACTCTCAAATCTCATTCCACAGTTTTCCAATTCATCAGAAACAGATCAGATGCTGGTGTTAATGGAGGAGATCAGAGCAGATGCTGCTGTTACTGGAGGAGATCAGATCAGATGCTGCTGTTACTGGAGGAGATCAGAGCAGATGCTGCTGTTACTGGAGGAGATCAGATCAGATGCTGGTGTTAATGGAGGAGATCAGATCAGATGCTGCTGTTACTGGAGGAGATCAGAGCAGATGCTGCTGTTACTGGAGGAGTTCAGATCAGATGCTGCTGTTACTGGAGGAGATCAGATCAGATGCTGCTGTTACTGGAGGAGATCAGAGCAGATGCTGCTGTTACTGGAGGAGATCAGATCAGATGCTGCTGTTACTGGAGGAGATCAGAGCAGATGCTGGTGTTAATGGGGGAGATCAGAGCAGATGCTGCTGTTACTGGGGGAGATCAGAGCAGATGCTGGTGTTACTGGTGGAGATCAGAGCAGATGCTGGTGTTACTGGTGGAGATCAGAGCAGATGCTGCTGTTACTGGGGGAGATCAGATCAGATGCTGGTGTTACTGGGGGAGATCAGAGAAAATGCTGGTGTTACTGGGGGAGATCAGAGCAGATGCTGGTGTTACTGGGGGAGATCAGAGAAGATGATGGTGTTACAGGGGGAGATCAGAGCAGATGCTGGTGTTACTGGGGGAGATCAGATGCTGGTGTTACAGGGGGAGATCAGATCAGATGCTGGTGTTACTGAGGGAGATCAGAGCAGATGCTGGTGTTACTGGGGGAGATCAGAGCAGATGCTGGTGTTACTGGGGGAGATCAGAGCACATGCTGGTGTTACTGGGGGAGATCAGATGCTGGTGTTACTGGAGGAGATCAGAGCAGATGCTGGTGTTACTGGGGGAGGACAATCATGCATCAGTTGCAGCAAAATTCAGTTTGAGATGCACACCCTCAGAAACCATTCACTGCCTTATTTTACTTCTTTCACAGATTTTTATGTTCATAATATCTTGTTAAATGCTTATTTTTTTTCATATTGTAGTGTATATTGTTTTATAGTTTAATTGTATTAATTTCTTGTTTTTTGATTGAGTTAATGATAACAGAATCTCTTATAGATTATCTGACCTTTCAAAAGAAGTGGTGATGGGCACCTTTGACTTCAGGTGTGCCTGATCACACACAGTAAGTTATGTACCATTTAAGTGCCCCTCCTTTTCATGCCTACTGCAGACATGTGTTTAGCAGCAGGGTGATGACTGAAAGGATTACATGTGGGGGTCAACCTGTCAGAAGGTATCTCTTAAGGCACCTAACATCCCTGTAGTGTATGAAAAGGTTTTGTTTTTTAGGTTTTGGACACAGCCCATGTGCTCTATCACCTCTGTCTTAAAAGGAATATGCCGGGTTCAATGCAAGTTAAGCTCAATCGACAGTATTTTGGTCATAATGTTGATTTTAAAATATTTCGCTATGAAATCAATAGACACTCTCTGCAGTCTGCGCATGCGACGTGATGGGTCTAAATGAACAAAACACGAAGCTAACACAGTATGACGTTGAATTATGCTACATGTTCTATTGTTGTGGATGTGATACATAGCCTTATACTATCTAACTTTATTAATGACATGCATTTATATCATTTGGCTTGAGTTGGATTGAGCAAACTGGCAGTCCACTAGATGGAGTCAACTCACCACAAAACAAAAACGGACTTCGAAACGTCTAACAAATACAGGTATGTCTGCGACACACACACAAAAAAAGGCTTTTCGGAAACATTAACAATCAATGTCAATAGTTGACATATATTTAGCAGTGGTCATCAGCCAATCAAAAGCATGATTACAAATGATGACCCCGCCTACTTTGATGTTAGCGCAGTAGGTAGCGCGTCAGTCTCATAATCTGAAGGTCGTGAGTTCGATCCTCACACGGGGCAGGTCGCACTTTTGACAGTTCAGAAATGGAACAAGTCTGGAAATCAAAAATGAAAAAGACTCAATTAACAACAAAGCCAGGACATAGTCATACAAAAAGGAGAATAGTGGCAGAAATTTCTCCAGAAAATCGCACACGTGACCAAACAACATTGGAATTGGATTCTCCAAGCCAAAAAATAACCAACATCCTTTAGACTACAAGATTAGCAGAGAACAATTGACATTTGAACCTAAAACTCACATTGGGGGTCAAATGTACGACTCTTTCAAATCCATGTATCCGGACAACAGGCGCAAAGTTACAATTGGCAATAAAGGAACAGAATTCTTCACACAAGGGTGTGGAGTGAGACAGAGCTAGAGTTTGAGTCTAACTAAATAATTCTGAAGTTTAAATTTCTTCTCTCTGCAGATGATCTGGTGCTGCTGTCAGCTACTGCACAAAAGCAACAGAAGCACCTGGACCTGCTGGAGAACTACTGTCAGAACTGGGCCCTGACAGTCAATTTGAAATAAATAAAATAATAATAATAATAAATACAACTAAAATTATGATCTTCCAGAAAAAAGCCAAATTACAGGAAAACAGATACACATTCACTCTGGGAAACACTGCAATAGAACACACCCTACACTACGACTACCTCAGTCTAAACATTGGTGCTTCAGGGGTTTTGGTCTGAATGCACTAAAAGAGAAAGTTAGAAGAGCATTCTATACTTTTAGGGCAAATTTACCCTAATAAACATACTCGTATAAATTTGGTGTAAAATCTTTGATAGTAATGTCATTAAAGAAAGCAAAAATTCATATTTGGACCATTGGGAAAAAGAAAGTTAAAAACTAAAGCAAATTGGATGTTATCGGACCCTAAACAGAACGTATAATCTGGCAGAATATCTCTACACCGTAAGAGACGGATCCTCACCAAATACAGGCTCAGTGATCACAGTCTGTCCATAGAAAAAGGTTGACACAGACAAACATAGAAAAGAAGAACGAGTCTGTTCTAACTGTGACACGGGTGAGGTCGAGACAGAGACACACTTTCTCCTTCACTGTGAGACATTTATAGAGGTGAGAGAGAAATACTTTGACAAACTCTCAAATCTCATTCCACAGTTTTCCAATTCATCAGAAACAGATCAGATGCTGGTGTTAATGGAGGAGATCAGAGCAGATGCTGCTGTTACTGGAGGAGATCAGAGCAGATGCTGCTGTTACTGGGGGAGATCAGAGAAGATGATGGTGTTACTGGAGGAGATCAGATCAGATGCTGGTGTTAATGGGGGAGATCAGAGCAGATGCTGCTGTTACTGGAGGAGATCAGATCAGATGCTGCTGTTACTGGAGGAGATCAGAGCAGATGCTGCTGTTACTGGAGGAGATCAGATCAGATGCTGGTGTTAATGGAGGAGATCAGATCAGATGCTGCTGTTACTGGAGGAGATCAGAGCAGATGCTGCTGTTACTGGAGGAGTTCAGATCAGATGCTGCTGTTACTGGAGGAGATCAGATCAGATGCTGCTGTTACTGGAGGAGATCAGAGCAGATGCTGCTGTTACTGGAGGAGATCAGATCAGATGCTGCTGTTACTGGAGGAGATCAGAGCAGATGCTGGTGTTAATGGGGGAGATCAGAGCAGATGCTGCTGTTACTGGGGGAGATCAGAGCAGATGCTGGTGTTACTGGTGGAGATCAGAGCAGATGCTGGTGTTACTGGTGGAGATCAGAGCAGATGCTGCTGTTACTGGGGGAGATCAGATCAGATGCTGGTGTTACTGGGGGAGATCAGAGAAAATGCTGGTGTTACTGGGGGAGATCAGAGCAGATGCTGGTGTTACTGGGGGAGATCAGAGAAGATGATGGTGTTACAGGGGGAGATCAGAGCAGATGCTGGTGTTACTGGGGGAGATCAGATGCTGGTGTTACAGGGGGAGATCAGATCAGATGCTGGTGTTACTGAGGGAGATCAGAGCAGATGCTGGTGTTACTGGGGGAGATCAGAGCAGATGCTGGTGTTACTGGGGGAGATCAGAGCACATGCTGGTGTTACTGGGGGAGATCAGATGCTGGTGTTACTGGAGGAGATCAGAGCAGATGCTGGTGTTACTGGGGGAGGACAATCATGCATCAGTTGCAGCAAAATTCAGTTTGAGATGCACACCCTCAGAAACCATTCACTGCCTTATTTTACTTCTTTCACAGATTTTTATGTTCATAATATCTTGTTAAATGCTTATTTTTTTTCATATTGTAGTGTATATTGTTTTATAGTTTAATTGTATTAATTTCTTGTTTTTTGATTGAGTTAATGATAACAGAATCTCTTATAGATTATCTGACCTTTCAAAAGAAGTGGTGATGGGCACCTTTGACTTCAGGTGTGCCTGATCACACACAGTAAGTTATGTACCATTTAAGTGCCCCTCCTTTTCATGCCTACTGCAGACATGTGTTTAGCAGCAGGGTGATGACTGAAAGGATTACATGTGGGGGTCAACCTGTCAGAAGGTATCTCTTAAGGCACCTAACATCCCTGTAGTGTATGAAAAGGTTTTGTTTTTTAGGTTTTGGACACAGCCCATGTGCTCTATCACCTCTGTCTTAAAAGGAATATGCCGGGTTCAATGCAAGTTAAGCTCAATCGACAGTATTTTGGTCATAATGTTGATTTTAAAATATTTCGCTATGAAATCAATAGACACTCTCTGCAGTCTGCGCATGCGACGTGATGGGTCTAAATGAACAAAACACGAAGCTAACACAGTATGACGTTGAATTATGCTACATGTTCTATTGTTGTGGATGTGATACATAGCCTTATACTATCTAACTTTATTAATGACATGCATTTATATCATTTGGCTTGAGTTGGATTGAGCAAACTGGCAGTCCACTAGATGGAGTCAACTCACCACAAAACAAAAACGGACTTCGAAACGTCTAACAAATACAGGCATGTCTGCGACACACACACAAAAAAAGGCTTTTCGGAAACATTAACAATCAATGTCAATAGTTGACATATATTTAGCAGTGGTCATCAGCCAATCAAAAGCATGATTACAAATGATGACCCCGCCTACTTTGATATCAGCCTCGTTAGCGCAGTAGGTAGCGCGTCAGTCTCATAATCTGAAGGTCGTGAGTTCGATCCTCACACGGGGCAGGTCGCACTTTTGACAGTTCAGAAATGGAACAAGTCTGGAAATCAAAAATGAAAAAGACTCAATTAACAACAAAGCCAGGACATAGTCATACAAAAAGGAGAATAGTGGCAGAAATTTCTCCAGAAAATCGCACACGTGACCAAACAACATTGGAATTGGATTCTCCAAGCCAAAAAATAACCAACATCCTTTAGACTACAAGATTAGCAGAGAACAATTGACATTTGAACCTAAAACTCACATTGGGGGTCAAATGTACGACACTTTCAAATCCATGTATCCGGACAACAGGCGCAAAGTTACAATTGGCAATAAAGGAACAGAATTCTTCACACAAGGGTGTGGAGTGAGACAGAGCTAGAGTTTGAGTCTAACTAAATAATTCTGAAGTTTAAATTTCTTCTCTCTGCAGATGATCTGGCGCTGCTGTCAGCTACTGCACAAAAGCAACAGAAGCACCTGGACCTGCTGGAGAACTACTGTCAGAACTGGGCCCTGACAGTCAATTTGAAATAAATAAAATAATAATAATAATAAATACAACTAAAATTATGATCTTCCAGAAAAAAGCCAAATTACAGGAAAACAGATACACATTCACTCTGGGAAACACTGCAATAGAACACACCCTACACTACGACTACCTCAGTCTAAACATTGGTGCTTCAGGGGTTTTGGTCTGAATGCACTAAAAGAGAAAGTTAGAAGAGCATTCTATACTTTTAGGGCAAATTTACCCTAATAAACATACTCGTATAAATTTGGTGTAAAATCTTTGATAGTAATGTCATTAAAGAAAGCAAAAATTCATATTTGGACCATTGGGAAAAAGAAAGTTAAAAACTAAAGCAAATTGGATGTTATCGGACCCTAAACAGAACGTATAATCTGGCAGAATATCTCTACACTGTAAGAGACGGATCCTCACCAAATACAGGCTCAGTGATCATAGTCTGTCCATAGAAAAAGGTTGACACAGACAAACATAGAAAAGAAGAACGAGTCTGTTCTAACTGTGACACGGGTGAGGTCGAGACAGAGACACACTTTCTCCTTCACTGTGAGACATTTATAGAGGTGAGAGAGAAATACTTTGACAAACTCTCAAATCTCATTCCACAGTTTTCCAATTCATCAGAAACAGATCAGATGCTGGTGTTAATGGAGGAGATCAGAGCAGATGCTGCTGTTACTGGAGGAGATCAGAGCAGATGCTGCTGTTACTGGGGGAGATCAGAGAAGATGATGGTGTTACTGGAGGAGATCAGATCAGATGCTGGTGTTAATGGGGGAGATCAGAGCAGATGCTGCTGTTACTGGAGGAGATCAGATCAGATGCTGCTGTTACTGGAGGAGATCAGAGCAGATGCTGCTGTTACTGGAGGAGATCAGATCAGATGCTGCTGTTACTGGAGGAGATCAGATCAGATGCTGCTGTTACTGGAGGAGATCAGATCAGATGCTGCTGTTACTGGAGGAGATCAGATCAGATGCTGGTGTTAATGGAGGAGATCAGATCAGATGCTGGTGTTACTGGAGGAGATCAGATCAGATGCTGCTGTTACTGGAGGAGATCAGAGCAGATGCTGCTGTTACTGGAGGAGATCAGAGCAGATGCTGCTGTTACTGGAGGAGATCAGATCAGATGCTGCTGTTACTGGAGGAGATCAGATCAGATGCTGCTGTTACTGGAGGAGATCAGAGCAGATGCTGCTGTTACTGGAGGAGATCAGATCAGATGCTGCTGTTACTGGAGGAGATCAGATCAGATGCTGCTGTTACTGGAGGAGATCAGAGCAGATGCTGGTGTTACTGGGGGAGATCAGAGCAGATGCTGGTGTTACTGGGGGAGATCAGAGCACATGCTGGTGTTACTGGGGGAGATCAGATGCTGGTGTTACTGGAGGAGATCAGAGCAGATGCTGGTGTTACTGGGGGAGGACAATCATGCATCAGTTGCAGCAAAATTCAGTTTGAGATGCACACCCTCAGAAAACATTCACTGCCTTATTTTACTTCTTTCACAGATTTTTATGTTCATAATATCTTGTTAAATGCTTATTTTTTTTCATATTGTAGTGTATATTGTTTTATAGTTTAATTGTATTAATTTCCTGTTTTTTGATTGAGTTAATGATAACAGAATCTCTTATAGATTATCTGACCTTTCAAAAGAAGTGGTGATGGGCACCTTTGACTTCAGGTGTGCCTGATCACACACAGTAAGTTATGTACCATTTAAGTGCCCCTCCTTTTCATGCCTACTGCAGACATGTGTTTAGCAGCAGGGTGATGACTGAAAGGATTACATGTGGGGGTCAACCTGTCAGAAGGTATCTCTTAAGGCACCTAACATCCCTGTAGTGTATGAAAAGGTTTTGTTTTTTAGGTTTTGGACACAGCCCATGTGCTCTATCACCTCTGTCTTAAAAGGAATATGCCGGGTTCAATGCAAGTTAAGCTCAATCGACAGTATTTTGGTCATAATGTTGATTTTAAAATAGTTCGCTATGAAATCAATAGACACTCTCTGCAGTCTGCGCATGCGACGTGATGGGTCTAAATGAACAAAACACGAAGCTAACACAGTATGACGTTGAATTATGCTACATGTTCTATTGTTGTGGATGTGATACATAGCCTTATACTATCCAACTTTATTAATGACATGCATTTATATCATTTGGCTTGAGTTGGATTGAGCAAACGGCAGTCCACTAGATGGAGACAACTTACCACAAAACAAAAACGGACTTCGAAACGTCTAACAAATACAGGCATGTCTGCGACACACACACACAAAAAAAAGGCTTTTCGGAAACATTAACAACCAATGTCAATAGTCGACATTTTTAGCAGTGGTCATCAGCCAATCAGAAGCATGATTACAAATGATGACCCCGCCTACTTTGATATCAGCCTCGTTAGCGCAGTAGGTAGCGCGTCAGTCTCATAATCTGAAGGTCGTGAGTTCGATCCTCACATGGGGCAGGTCGCACTTTTGACAGTTCAGAAATGGAACAAGTCTGGAAATCAAAAATGAAAAAGACTCAATTAACAACAAAGCCAGGACATAGTCATACAAAAAGGAGAATAGTGGCAGAAATTTCTCCAGAAAATCGCACACGTGACCAAACAACATTGGAATTGGATTCTCCAAGCCAAAAAATAACCAACATCCTTTAGACTACAAGATTAGCAGAGAACAATTGACATTTGAACCTAAAACTCACATTGGGGGTCAAATGTACGACACTTTCAAATCCATGTATCCGGACAACAGGCGCAAAGTTACAATTGGCAATAAAGGAACAGAATTCTTCACACAAGGGTGTGGAGTGAGACAGAGCTAGAGTTTGAGTCTAACTAAATAATTCTGAAGTTTAAATTTCTTCTCTCTGCAGATGATCTGGTGCTGCTGTCAGCTACTGCACAAAAGCAACAGAAGGACCTGGACCTGCTGGAGAACTACTGTCAGAACTGGGCCCTGACAGTCAATTTGAAATAAATAAAATAATAATAATAATAAATACAACTAAAATTATGATCTTCCAGAAAAAAGCCAAATTACAGGAAAACAGATACACATTCACTCTGGGAAACACTGCAATAGAACACACCCTACACTACGACTACCTCAGTCTAAACATTGGTGCTTCAGGGGTTTTTTGTCTGAATGCAGTAAAAGAGAAAGTTAGAAGAGCATTCTATACTTTTAGGGCAAATTTACCCTAATAAACATACTTGTATAAATTTGGTGTAAAATCTTTGATAGTAATGTCATTAAAGAAAGCAAAAATTCATATTTGGACCATTGGGAAAAAGAAAGTTAAAAACTAAAGCAAATTGGATGTTATCGGATCCTAAACAAAACGTATAATCTGGCAGAATATCTCTACACTGTAAGAGACGGATCCTCACCAAATACAGGCTCAGTGATCACAGTCTGTCCATAGAAAAAGGTTGACACAGACAAACATAGAAAGGAAGAATGAGTCTGTTCTAACTGTGACACGGGTGAGGTCGAGACAGAGACACACTTTCTCCTTCACTATGAGACATTTATAGAGGTGAGAGAGAAATACTTTGACAAACTCTCAAATCTCATTCCACAGTTTTCCAGTTCATCAGAAACAGATCAGATGCTGGTGTTACTGGAGGAGATCAGATCAGATGCTGGTGTTAATGGAGGAGATCAGAGCAGATGCTGGTGTTACTGGAGGAGATCAGATCAGATGCTGGTGTTACTGGGGGAGATCAGATCAGATGCTGGTGTTACTGGGGGAGATCAGATCAGATGCTGGTGTTACTGGTGGAGATCAGATCAGATTCTGGTGTTACTGGGGGAGATCAGAGAAAATGCTGGTGTTACTGGGGGAGATCAGAGCAGATGCTGGTGTTACTGGGGGAGATCAGAGCAGATGCTGGTGTTAATGGAGGAGATCAGAGCAGATGCTGCTGTTACTGGGGGAGATCAGAGCAGATGCTGGTGTTACTGGGGGAGATCAGATCAGATGCTGGTGTTACTGGGGGAGATCAGAGAAAATGCTGGTGTTACTGGGGGAGATCAGAGCAGATGCTGGTGTTAATGGAGGAGATCAGAGCAGATGCTGCTGCAAAAGTATTGTAGTTCGTAAAAACGTTCTTCAATCTTAAGTTAATTAATTGCAACTTAAACATATCTTTCTATAATCTTTCACAGTCTATCAAAGACAATGGAAAATTTAATAAAATGTATTAAAATATCTTGATAATTGAAGATACGTTTTGAAAATCCACTATGAAATCTCCATGAACTTCTTGAAAATTAAGTTTAACTGCTGCTTTAAAGTTTTAAGTTAAATCAACATAGCGTTACAAATTATTTTAACTCATTATTTTACATTTAGTCTTAAAAACAGTCATGAGAGGGATTGGCGCTTGTTGGTAAGGTCACGCATTGCTTGGAGGAGAAAGGAAGAGCATCATTGTTTACAAGAGGAGTGCTGTACAAAGGTTTAATTGTCTTTGCTGTAGATTTGTAATTGTATAAGTGTATTGTTCAAAATGGTCATTTGGTGTTTGTATCCTGGATGCTTCAACCTTCAGAAACCCCAAAGAAAATGCACGGCTGGAAAAAATATAAACTTTTCATGGATTGCATATACATGATCATGAGCGATTGAAGCTCTCTCTGGCTTATCACGCTGAACCTGGATATCAGTACACCCCTACTGAAATATTAGAGGATGAGCAGTGAACATTTTACCCCTGAGGATTTCAGACGATCGAAAGAAACAAAGGGTCGTTATCTGAATTCATCAGCTGTGCCCAGGACTGGACTGGGAAGAAAAATCAGCCAGCCATTTTGTGGTCTATTCTGCATAACACAGCGGCTCATTTTAACTAATCGTGGCCCATTCTGCATGTGTCGCGGCTGACCCACTGGCCCGCTAGGTTCTCCCGATGGCCAGTCCGCCCCTGATCGGCCCCAAAGTGTGTTGGCCTACCGGGAAAAATTTGTGCAGGTGCGGTGAATTAGAAATCGGGTGATGAGGAGCGGAGCGCTGAGGGAGGTGCACTGCAGAGCCCAAGGGAGGTGTACCATTGTACCATATCAACTGTACCATTGATCTCACTGTGTAAATTTGTGAATCGCAGTAAACGCTCTCACACTTGGTTTCACTAGCTACAACTTGTGTGGTTTTTTAACTATAAAATTCCACTTTCACTTACAAATTCTTCTTTTGTTTTTGACAATTTCATATCGCCACCACCGGACAGGGAGAAGAATTTAAAATGAAAAAGGACTTAAATATTGGTCTGTTCTCAACCACAACTATCATATTCCCCTTAATTTTCAATATAACAAGTTAGCATAAGTTATCATCTTATTATCATTAATCATTATTTTCATAAACACGTAGGTTTGGTGTGCATATAGTTTTACCATTTATTGCATTTTGCCATTGTTTCATCACACACTGTTGTTCAGCCGCTGAGAAATGCTGCTTTAACTTTCTTTGCACCAAACTGCATATTGTATAGTTTTGCCAAAATAATAAGCATGTTATTCCCTCTGTTCTTGTCAGAGAGCATTTCTCATTCTTAGCAGTGTATAGTAAAGAAACATGCAGATCTCACATTCAGCATAAATTATATAAATGCATTATCGGAGGTTATGCTTATACAAATGAATGGAGGTTTACATGGTGACAAGTAACACTGCATCATAACGCTCTCTGTAAAGAAACATATTTTATTATCATCTCTTCATTACAACACAAAGAAACAAGTAAATTACTCTTTTACTATAAAAGCTGATGTATGAAAATTAACCGACATTGGGATATTATTCTGCTGTGCATCCAGTGTTTATGTGAAATAAGCACATATCACTAAATTCTAGTATTATCATCTATCCAGTAATTTATATTTTGGTCAGTGACAGCGGAACTTTGCTACAATTTCCAGAAATGCTACTACCTGCTTACTTCTGTGTTGAAAAATAAGGTAGACAGCTTCTGAAGACATGGATTTAAACACTGGAGTCTTATGGATTACTTTTATGCTACCTTTATGTGACTTTTTGGAGCTTCAAAGTTCTGATCACCATTCACTTGCATTGTATGGATCTACAGAGCTGAAATAGTCTTCTAGATATCTTCATTTGTGTTCTGCAGAAGAAAGAAATATATATATATACATATATATATATATATATATATATATATATATATATATATATATATATATATATATATATATACAGGTGCTGGTCATATAATTAGAATATCATCAAAAAGTTGATTTATTTCAGTAATTCCATTCAATAAGTGAAACTTGTATAATGTATACATTCATTCCACACAGACTGATATATTTCAAGTGTTCATTCCTTTTAATTTTGATGATTATAACTGACAACTAATGAAAACCCCAAAATCAGTATCTCAGAAAATTAGAATATTGTGAAAAGGTTCAATATTGAAGACACCTGGTGCCACAATCTAATCAGCTAATTAACTCAAAACACCTGCAAAGGCCTTTAAATGGTCTCTCAGTCTAGTTCTGTAGGCTACACAATCATGGGGAAGACTGCTGACTTGACAGCTGTCCAAAAGACGACCATTGACATCTTGCACAAGGACGGCAAGACACAAAAGGTCATTGCTAAAGAGGCTGGCTGTTCACAGAGCTCTGTGTCCAAGCACATTAATAGAGAGGCGAAGGGAAGAAAAAGATGTGGTAGAAAAAAGTGTACAAGCAATAGGGATAACTGCACCCTGGAGAGGATTGTGAAACAAAACCCATTAAAAAATGTGGGGGAGATTCACAAAGAGTGGACTGCAGCTGGAGTCAGTGCTTCAAGAACCACCAAGCACAGACGTATGCAAGACATGGGTTTCAGCTGTCGCATTCCTTGTGTCAAGCCACTCTTGAACAAGGCACAGCGTCAGAAGCGTCTCGCCTGGGCTAAAGACAAAAAGGACTGGACTGCTGCTGAGTGGTCCAACGTTATGTTCTCTGATGAAAGTACATCTTGCATTTCCTTTGGAAATCAAGGTCCAAGAGTCTGGAGGAAGAGAGGAGAGGCACAGAATCCACGTTGCTTGAAGTCCAGTGTAAAGTTTCCACAGTCAGTGATGGTTTGGGGTGTCATGTCATCTGCTGGTGTTGGTCCACTGTGTTTTCTGAGGTCCAAGGTCAACGCAGCCATCTACCAGGAAGTTTTAGAGCACTTCATGCTTCCTTTTTATGGAGATGCAGATTTCATTTTCCATCAGGACTTGGCACCTGCACACAGTGCCAAAGCTACCAGTACCTGGTTTAAGGACCATGGTATCCCTGTTATTAATTGGGCAGCAAACTCGCCTGACCTTAACCCTATAGAAAATCTATGGGGTATTGTGAAGAGGAAGATGCGATACGCCAGACCCAACAATGCAGAAGAGCTGAAGGCCACTATCAGAGCAACCTGGGCTCTCATAACACCTGAGCAGTGCCACAGACTGATCGACTCCATGCCACGCCGCATTGCTGCAGTAATTCAGGCAAAAGGAGCCCCAACTAAGTATTGAGTGCTGTACATGCTCATACTTTTCATGTTCATACTTTTCAGTTGGCCAACATTTCTAAAAATCCTTTTTTTGTATTGGTCTTAAGTAATATTCTAATTTTCGGAGATACTGAATTTGGGATTTTCATTAGTTGTCAGTTATAATCACAATAAAATGAAATAAACATTTGAAATATATCAGTCTGTGTGTAATGAATGAATATAATATCCAAGTTTCACTTTTTGAATGGAATTACTGAAATAAATCAACTTTTTGATGATATTCTAATTATATGACCAGCACCTGTGTGTGTGTATATATATATATATATATATATATATATATATATATATATATATATATATATATATATATATATATATATATGGGATGACATGAAAGTGAGTAAAGTTTTTTTTTTTGTGGTGAATTTATCTGTTAATTTCTGAAATATACAGAGGCATTAATTGTGACCAATATACTATAAGTATGGAATTTGGAAGGGGTGAATACTTTTCCTAGTACTTTGTGATGCCACTAAAAGCTTAAGCATAATGTATGCCTTTGGTGTACTTATACCTGAAACTTATGAGCATTTCTCTAATTCTTTTTTTTTTCCAGACTACATCCAAAAGAAATTCAGTGTTTCCATGGTCTCAGATAAAGGCATTTATAAGAACAAAGTTGAAAAATGAGGACAAGTTCTTCAAGAAGCGAAATCTCCCTGAATAATTAGGGAAGAAATGGGGATACATTTAAATATTTCTAGACATATTTTACAGCTGTGTATGTACAGTATTGCAAATGTAGTTCAGTGGTATTTATTATGTTTTATTAATTTTGCAATTGTTCCAAAGTAGCATTGAAATTGCACTTCAGTTGTTTCAGTCCTGTTGTATTGCTGTTTTACTGCAGTTGTACTATGTGGGTACTATGTTAGTCATTAGTCAGTAGTACTATGTTGAATCTATAACATTACAGCAATATTGCAGTTTTTTTGTGTCTAAAAAACTGCATTTAATTAAATGTAACAGAAACTGCTGTATTACTTATTAAAAACTGCAGTTATTTTTTGTTAGACACCCACTTATTGCTTCAGAAGATATGGATTTAACCAGAGTCATCTGGAGTACTTTTATGTTGCCCTTAATTGGATTTTGGAGCTTCAACATTTTTGACACCCTTTCACGGACCTACTGTACAGAGATGAGAAATTCTTCTAAAATCTTTGTGTTCAGCAGATGAGGGTGAGTAAATGATTTAATAAAAATTTTTGAGTGAACTAAATCCCAAACTGTAGTTTGATTTTGACGTTTGCGTTCAGTCAAACGCGAGCCTTTCAAAGTGTACTCCACCTGACTGTGCGCACATACACAGGCGTTTGGCACATGCGCGCTACGACTGCAATGGATGAAACACCGGACTTTTTCTCTTCAGGAGATTACACCCATAAAGATGTTTTTATATTCCTTCAGACTCGAGTTACACAAATGCAGGTACTATGACCTGACTTCCTCACACACGTGTTCTTGACTTTCACATCTACTGTTGCTGTTTTTACCTTCTTCTCCTGGTGTTTACTGGCAATTATATATCTACTTCTAGTGCTTTTTCATGACAACAATGGATCAGTTGTGAGTGTTGGCACCTTGTAGACATTCTGCTCATTCGAAGATGCGCGGTTTTAGAAAAATAGAGATGTTCAGTTTGTAGTCCACAAATCCATAAGAGAATTTGCCATGGGTTCCCTCTGGATTTTCCTGTGGGGTTTTATAGTGGGAGTTTGGGATTTATTAGTAAAACAAGGTTTTGTGTGGTTAACATTACTTAATGATACGTGGACAAAAAACGTACAACTTGAAAGATATGTTAATCCTTCAAAAAAAAAAAAAAAAAAAAACATTTTCCCACATCAGGCACAAAATCCTTATTAATATTATCCTCTTTATTCAGGCATGGGAGCCTTTCTTGTACCACCCTGTTATGGACAATATGTACACCATTAGAGTAGTAAAACAAGAAATAGATTAAAATGTTTTCCTAATAGTAAAATGTCCCTTTTTTGGAAACCATCAATAGAAAGTCTGTAATTTAATAAAAAAAAATTATTCTTAGATTTTTAATCTTGAAATATGAATTCGACATTTCAATGGCCTCATTGTTTGTACTGAAAAAAGAAATTCACTTGAAAAATACAAATAAAGTTACATTTATCTGATTAGTCCACACAACAAGAACATCATTCAACATTAATTTATGTAACATTTAATTTCCTTTCCATAAAATTAACAAAATGGATGGTAACTGATGTGACGGGGTGGTATGGACAAAGTGTTTCTCTATGTGATCTGCTGGTTTTAACCTTTATAAAACTGGGGGATGGGAAACATTAAAATTGGAGATGTAATGGAAAAATTTGGTCAAGCTCTGAATACCTTAAAAGAGCATCATAATGGTGAATGGGAGAGTCGCATCCACACATCACTCTAAACTACAAAAAAAGCTGCTCAAAGAATACCCAAAGAGGTTGGATGAACATTTAATGGAAAAAGATACAAAGTTATTATTTGAGAACATTGCTATTACATTCAGAAATGGGGATGCAAACTTTAGAACCAATGAAATTTTGAACAGGAGGAGTGGTGGTGGCGTAGTGGCTAGAGCACAGGGCACAGGGCTGCTAATCAGAAGGTTGCTGGTTCAAACCCCACGACCACCACCATTGTGTCCTTGAGTAAGACACTTAACTCCAGGTTGCTCCAGGGGGATGTGCACTGTAAGTCGCTTTGGATAAAAGCGTCTGCCAAATGTAGTGTAATGAACATTTTACAATAAAATTATTAAAAAACTATTTTTGAACATTTTCTTCCTTGTAATAATGAAAGAACATTTTCTAGACTTTGATTATATACATCACAATACTTTTTGCATTCAGCTATATAAACGTTGTACAGTAAATAAAAAAGATAAATGATGAGTGACTGAAAGATATAGTGAGTGAGTAAGTGAGTGAGTGAGTGACTGACAGAGATAGTGAGTGAGTGAAAGATATAGTGTGTGAGTGAGATAAAGATATAGTGAGTGCATGAGTGAGTGAAAGATATAGTGAGTGCATGAGTGAGTGAGTGAGTGAAAGATATAGTGAGTGAACAAGTAGTGACTGAAAGAGATAGTGAGTGAGCGAGTAGTGAATGAAAGAGAGTGAGTGAGTGAGTGAGTGAGTGAGTGAGTGAAAGATATAGTGAGTGAGTGAGTGAGTGAGAGAGAGAGTGAAAGAGATAGTGAGTGAAAGATATAGTGAGTGAGCAAGTAGTGACTGAAAGAGATAGTGAGTGAGCGAGTGAGTGAGTGAAAGAGTGAGTGAGTGAGTGAGTGAGTGAGTGAAAGATATAGTGAGTGAGCAAGTAGTGACTGAAAGAGAGAGAGAGTGAGTGAGTGAGTGAGTGAGTGAGTGAAAGAGAGTGAGTGAAAGAGATAGTGAGTGATGAGTGAGTGAAAGATATAGTGAGTGAGCAAGTAGTGACTGAAAGAGAGAGAGAGTGAGTGAGTGAGTGAGTGAAAGAGAGTGAGTGAGTGAGTGAGTGAGTGAAAGATATAGTGAGTGAGCAAGTAGTGACTGAAAGAGATAGTGAGTGAGTGAAAGATATAGAGTGTGAGTGAGTGAAAGATATAGTGTGTGAGTGAAAGATATAGTGTGAGAGTGAGTGAAAGATATAGTGAGTGAGTGAAAAATATAGTGTGAGAGTGAGTGAAAGATATAGTGAGTGCATGAGTGAGTGAGTGAAAGATATACTGAGTGAGCAAGTAGTGACCGAAAGAGATAGTGTGAGAGTGAGTGAGTGAAAGATATAGTGAGTGCATGAGTGAGTGAGTGAAAGATATAGTGAATGCATGAGTGAGTGAGTGAAAGATATACTGAGTGAGCAAGTAGTGACTGAAAGAGATAGTGTGAGAGTGAGTGAAAGATATAGTGAGTGCATGAGTGAGTGAGTGAAAGATATACTGAGTGAGCAAGTAGTGACTGAAAGAGATAGTGAGTGAACGAGTAGTGAATGAAAGACATAGTGAGTGAGCAAGTAGTGACTGAAAGAGAGAGTGAGTGAGTGAGTGAGTGAAAGATATAATGAGTGAGTGAGTGAGTGAAAGAGATAGTGAGTGATGAGTGAGTGAAAGATATAGTGAGTGAGCAAGTAGTGACTGAAAGAGATAGTGAGTGAGCGAGTAGTGAATGAAAGACATAGTGAGTGAGCGAGTAGTGAATGAAAGACATAGTGAGTGAGCAAGGAGTGAGTGAGTGAGTGAGTGAAAGATATAGTGAGTGCATGAGTGAGTGAGTGAGTGAGTGAAGAGATAGTGATGAGTGAGTGAGCGATATAGTGAGTGAGCAAGTAGTGACTGAAAGAGATAGTGAGTGAGCGAGTAGTGAATGAAAGACATAGTGAGCGAGTAGTGACTGAAAGAGAGAGTGAGTGAGTGAGTGAGTGAGTGAGTGAGTGAAAGAGATAGTGAGTGCATGAGTGAGTGAGTGAGTGAAAGATATAGTGAGTGCATGAGTGAGTGAAAGATATAGTGAGTGCATGAGTGAGTGAAAGATATAGTGTGTGAGTGAAAGATATAGTGTGAGAGTGAGTGAAAGATATAGTGTGTGAGTGAGTGAAAGATATAGTGAGTGCATGAGTGAGTGAGTGAAAGATATAGTGAGTGCATGAATGAGTGAGTGAAAGATATAGTGAGTGCATGAGTGAGTGAGTGAAAGATATACTGAGTGAGCAAGTAGTGACCGAAAGAGATAGTGAGTGCATGAGTGAGTGAGTGAGTGAAAGATATAGTGAGTGCATGAGTTAGTGAGTGAAAGATACAGTGAGTGAGCAAGTAGTGACTGAAAGAGATAGTGAGTGAATGAGTGAAAGATATAGTGTGTGAGTGAGTGAAAGATATAGTGAGTGCATGAGTTAGTGAGTGAAAGATACAGTGAGTGAGCAAGTAGTGACTGAAAGAGATAGTGAGTGAATGAGTGAAAGATATAGTGTGTGAGTGAGTGAAAGATATAGTGAGTGCCTGAGTGAGTGAGTGAGTGAAAGATATAGTGAGTGAGTGAGTGAGTGAAAGAGATAGTGAGTGATGAGTGAGTGAGTGAGTGAAAGATATAGTGAGTGAATGAGTGAAAGATATAGTGTGTGAGTGAGTGAAAGATATAGTGAGTGCATGAGTTAGTGAGTGAAAGATACAGTGAGTGAGCAAGTAGTGACTGAAAGAGATAGTGAGTGAATGAGTGAAAGATATAGTGTGTGAGTGAGTGAAAGATATAGTGAGTGCATGAGTGAGTGAGTGAGTGAAAGATATAGTGAGTGAGTGAGTGAGTGAAAGAGATAGTGAGTGATGAGTGAGTGAGTGAGTGAAAGATATAGTGAGTGATGAGTGAGTGAGTGAAAGATATAGTGAGTGAGCAAGTAGTGACTGAAATAGATAGTGAGTGCATGAGTGAGTGAGTGAGTGAGTGAAAGATATAGTGAGTGAGCAAGTAGTGACTGAAAGAGATAGTGAGTGCATGAGTGAGTGAGTGAAAGATATAGTGAGTGAGCAAGTAGTGACTGAAAGAGATAGTGAGTGCATGAGTGAGTGAGTGAAAGATATAGTGAGTGCATGAGTGAGTGAGTGAAAGATATAGTGAGTGCATGAGTGAGAGAGTGAGTAAGTGAAAGATATAGTGAGTGAGCAAGTAGTGACTGAAAGAGATAGTGAGTGAGTGAAAGATATAGTGAGTGAGTGAAAGATATAGTGAGTGCATGAGTGAGTGAAAGATATAGTGAGTGAAAGATATAGTGAGTGTGTTAAAGATATAGTGAGTGAGTGAGTGAAATATATAGTGAGTGCATGAGTGAGTGAGTGAGTGAAAGATATAGTGAGTGCAAGAGTGAGTGAGTGAAAGATATCTTGAGTGAGTGAGTGAGTGAGTGAGTGAAAGAGATAGTGAGTGAGCAAGTAGTGACTGAAAGAGATAGTGAGTGAGTGAAATATATAGTGAGTGCATGAGTGAGTGAGTGAAAGATATCTTGAGTGAGTGAGTGAGTGATTGAAAGAGATAGTGAGTGATGAGTGAGTGAGTGAAAGATATAGTGAGTGAGGAAGTAGTGACTGAAAGATAGTGAGTGAGTGAAAGATATAGAGTGCATGAGTGAGTGAAATATATAGTGAGTGCATGAGTGAGAGAGTGAAAGATATAGTGTGTGAGTGAGTGAAAGATATCTTGAGTGAAAGAGATAGTGAGTGATGAGTGAGTGAAAGATATAGTGAGTGAGCAAGTCGTGACTGAAAGAGATAGTGAGTGAGTGAAAGATATAGTGAGTGAGTGAAAGTTATAGTGAGTGCATGAGTGAGTGAAAGATATAGTGAGTGAGTGAAAGGTATAGTGAGTGCATGAGTGAGTGAAAGATATAGTGAGTGCATGTGTGAGTGAGTGAAAGATATCTTGAGTGAGTGAGTGAGTGAGTGAGATATCTTGTGTGAGTGAGTGAGTGAAAGATATAGTGAGTGAGCAAGTAGTGACTGAAAGAGATAGTGAGTGAGTGAAAGATATAGTGAGTGAGTGAAAGGTATAGTGAGTGCATGAGTGAGTGAAAGATATAGTGAGTGCATGAGTGAGTGAGTGAAAGATATCTTGAGTGAGTGAGTGAGTGAGATATCTTGAGTGAGTGAGTGAGTGAAAGAGATAGTGAGTGATGAGTGAGTGAAAGATATAGTGAGTGCATGCGTGAGTGAAAGATATAGTGAGTGCATGAGTGAGTGAAAGATATAGTGAGTGCATGAGTTAGTGAGTGAGTGAAAGATATCTTGAGTGAGTGAGTGAAAGATATAGTGAGAGATATAGTGAGTGAGTGAAAGATATAGTGAGTGAGTGAGTGAGTGAGTGAGTGAGTGAAAGATATATTGAGTGAGTGAGTGAAAGATATAGTGAGTGCATGAGTGAGTGAGTGAAAGATATACCGAGTGAGCAAGTAGTGACTGAAAAAGATAGTGAGTGAGTGAGTGAGTGAGTGAAAGATATAGTGAGTGAGTGAAAGATATAGTGAGTGATTGAGTGAGTGAGTGCGAGAGTGAAAAATATAGTTAGTGAGTGATGAGTGAGTGAAAGAGATAGTGAGAGAGTGAGTGATGAGTGAGTGAAAGAGATAGTGAGAGAGTGAGTGATGAGTGACTGAAAGAGATAGTGAGGTGAGTGAGTGAAATATATAGTGAGTGAGAGAAAGATATAGTGAGAGAGTGAGTGAGAGAGTGAGTGAACCAAACAGGGTTAAGTTAACAGAAAATAAATTGATTAGCCTATATTAGAATCCTTGATTTCACACATCCTCACATTCAAACGGGAAGCAGAACCACCCCATCACATCCCTTACCACCACATCACAATAAAACATGTGACGGGGTGGTAAATGTGACTCAAATAGCATAAATGCATTCAATCTGAAATATAATTTTCTTTGCATTAATAATGTAAAAAATTTAATAAAAAACAGTTTTGCCTATCTATTTTGCGTGACGGGGTGGTTTGTTTGAGCTTGACGGACCCTGCCTAACATGAAAAAGCAACAAATAAACAAAGTATAAGAATGTCAGTACTTGCCTGCTTTTGTTCTTGGTGGCTTCAAGGCTCAAATGATGTAATTTCCACTTTGTGATGTCATATAAAACAACGGTACATTATTTATAGATAAAACAAGTTAGTGTGACGGGGTGGTAAGTCAAACTGAGGGACGCACACAAATCATAAAATATTTACAAAGAAATAAGGTTTATTTAGAATAAATATATCTTATATATACAGGGACACACATAAAATCCTGAAAATAATAAATGTTTGAAAAAAAATATGTAACTTATTTGGTGATATTTTAGATGCAAGTGTCAATGTTGGTCAACACGGACATGTGAAATTGACTATGTGCTAATGAAAAATGATTAAAAATAGTATGTTATCCTTTAAGAATAATATTTTTATCATATATCATGTTAACAAGAACACTTGATTGAATAACTTTAAGCTTTGGAAACACACTTTGGGACATTTTTTGTGCCTTATGCATCTCATCAAACGTTGCGGACACAAATGGCACCCGTTTCATAGAATGACTCTACTGTATTACACACTTTTATACCTAAAACGTGAATTTTGAAGCCGTATTGAATTGTATACTTAAAAAAAATTATAATAATAATACGGCAGCTTCAAAATTCACATTTTGTGTATCAACGTGTGTAATATATGTTGTAGAACAAAACTTCCATGTCCTGTGAAGTAATGTTTACCACAGATCTGATTTTACTCAACTCCATAAAACCCTATAGGAAAATTCAGAAGAAACCTATGGCGAATTAGACTTCCATGCTTGCCTACAAACTGATGTCACGTCTGAACAGCTGATGACCAGATTTGGGTCACATGTCCTGTACTGACCAAAGTATCCAGTTTTCCAGAGCAATCGCAGTTATGAATGCAAAAACACTGTCATTAGAAAGTAAAACAGAATATTCCCAAAACCTCTCTCTAACTGGAAATGTCCTATATATAAAAGCATTGAAAAATAACAAATCTCCCAGAAATGACGGCCTTACCTCAAAATTTTATAAGATATATATATATATATATATATATATATATATATATATATATATATATATATATATATATAATTTATAAAAATGTTTACTTGTATATGAAGAGACTGTTAGCAAAGGATCCCTACATCTCTAAGAAAAATTGTCATCACCCTAATTCTTAAATCTCATAAAGCTACCTAATTATTAGAGAACTGGCAACCTATTCTTTGTTAAATAATGATTACAAAATAATGGCAGATGTCTTTGTATCCTACATGAGAAACTCCTTAAATTAAAATTTTTTCGAAACTCAGTGTAGTACAATACAACAAACTCTTATATAACAAACATATAAATGCTTCATTTTTTAGTAATTAAATTATAGTTTCTGTTCTGTTTCTACTTTTGTTGCAAATACAGTTGAATAATTATAATTGTAATTTAATCATTCTAATTGTTATAATTAATTTATAAACTATTGCACTCTTTTACTTTGTAAATGTGCAAGCCGAGTCAGTGCACACAGTACAAAGTATTGGTGGATGGAGGTTTGGGAACAGCCCTAATCCACCAATTTATTATTATTATTATTATTATTATTATGTATCCCCTGGGTTCTCACCAGTATCCGATACACCCCACCTCGATCAAGGGCAGCCTGTGGAGCATCGGGGACCCGGACCAGAGTGCCCACCTCCATTACTGGACACCGGTCCTGGAAATGCCCTGGCTCCCCGCAGCTGACCGGCCTAGGTTTCCCTACCACACCCATGGGACTGGGCTTGCCAGCCTGAGAGGGAGGGTTAGCAGAGGGAAGAGATTTGGGCAAGGTAATGCCCTGCCTCCTGGGGGCAGGTATGGAATGGAGAGAGGACGAGTAGGGGCGGGGTTTGGGGGAAGGAGAGAGAGAGAAAGAGGATCTTCTTCGATGGTTCCCGGGATTGCTGTCGTAGTCCTCTACCTATATATATATATATATATATATATATATATATATGATTCACTTTTTAAATAACTCTTTGTTATAAATAACGTATTTATATGGTAATGTCCATATTTTTTTTCATGAGGTTTAATTCATATAATTTTACATGGAGGGTTGGAGTCAACATTATAGGAGTTTCTTATTAATTTATTATTAAAGTGTTTATCGAGAATGGACCATTTACAAGAGGTTGCAGATTATTGAAGTTATAATATTATGGTGCGTTCATGTGCTATGGTAAATATGATATTTTCCACTTGTGAACTGGTATTTACCAGTGTGTTGCGTTCAAGTGCTTTTGTTGTCGTAATGTGGTAAAAAGATGGAGATACAACAATTTACAGTTTGAATGATGAATGATGTCCTGTATGAACACAATGACGGAGTATGTTTTTATGTTTCCACTGTTCGAGTGCGATCGCGCCCGCGCCTCTCCCTCTCTCTCTCTCACACACACACACACACAATTGCAATCTTGACATCGCAGCCTGTTCATTATGCTGCGTTCACACCAAACGCGAATAGAGCGTAATTTATCGCTATTTAGAGTTTATTTATTTTTATAACGTGTATTCTCCGTGTAAATTCGTGCACCGGACCGCGCCGTTTCGATTCAATACGAATGTACTGTTCCACCCCTAGCTAACAGTAGCAAAAAAGGTTTGGTTTTGTACAATGCTTACCATTCAACACTCTCGCATTGCTCTCCGCCATTTTGAAAAGGTCAAAGGTTATCTCATCTCGGCAACTCGTGCATCAAAATATTCTACGAGTTGCCCAGTGGAAAATACCACATGAGGGGGTGTTCAAGTGCATTTTCCACGTCGGCTTTTGGTATTTACCATAATTACCATAGCACGTGAACGCACCATTACACGATCGCAGTAGAAACAGTAAACTCTGGTTGTTAGGGCTGTCTGGAGGGAAGGATACTCCTGTGGGCTTTCTAAAGCGATCGCTAACAGCACAGAAGAGGTTCTTTCACACTTTCCGAATTCATGCCTTTTTAAAACTATTTTATAAATATTTGAATACAAAGAATAATCTCTCATTTTTGGGGGGTTGGCCTGGGTCTAATTTGGGTGGCCAAGGCCCTTGGCTACTCCACTGCCATGATCTAGGCCAATCTGGAGACAATGAATCAGGGTCTCAGGGTCCACCGATATACTTAGCTATTTATGAATTTAATGGCAGATATCATTAAATTAATTAGGGAGAACTGTCCATCTCCAAGCTGTCTGGAATGTTCGGTGGTTGTGAATAAATAAACTAGGCTATGTCACAAACATTAAAGTTTTTAAGCAAGCAATTTGTAAGATTTATTATTATTGAACAAATTATTAATTTATTAATAAAATATTAAAAATTAAAATTATTTTATATATATATATATATTTCAAGTCATAGGAACCCAGGATACACACGTGATGAGATGCATAGTTTAAAAACACACATACAAATATTAAATATGTAAGCGTCTAAAAAATAAACTTCTGTATGACCAATTTTTTTTATGTTTTCACACCGTAAGGAAAAAAAACTTTAATGCTGTAGATAATCTGTGTGTGTGTATGTGTGTGTGTTTATATAATAGCTGACTACATTGAATATGTTGAAACAAATTACTGCTTTTTACTGCAATAAAAAGGCAAATAGAACTTCTTTTCTAAAATAACCTTCATATTGGTTCCATAGATTCGGAAGTGGCAAACCTCTGGTGTAATTAATCCCAGCTGTTCCCAATAATGGTGAAGTAATATATTAGCTGGTATAATCTCCGAATTCTTTAAATTATGCAGTTTTCGATTCATTTGAGAAAGCAGTTGGGTTTTAACAGTGAGTAGTTATCGTAGACTTCTATTTGCATACATTGCGCAGAAGAATAATTGTAGGCCTGTAAATGTGCTGCAGGTCCTCTTCAGTGATCGTGGCGTTGGAATGGTTTCATCATGACTGGCAAGCAGATTTGTGTTTGGCCATGGTTCATTTTAGAGTTTTTCCTCTTCTCTGTTATTGGAGAATCCTCAGGACCGTAAGTCATCTTAAAACGTGTGCGCGTGTGCGTGATGCGATGCAACATTTTCAAAGGATACACAAATATTTGAGCCTATTGATATTTCTGTATTTCAAGTGATGGTTATTCGATTTGATGGGACAATATATGAAATGCAGAATTCACAATTTCATTGTAATTTTCAGCCGCTTTCTCCCAATAGATTTTTCATGGTAACGTTTCCTGTAGTGATTGAGTCTGGCTCTCAGGCCAGGATGTGTGTCAGTCTTTACAAACTAAATGAGACCCTTTCAATGAACATTCATCTAGTAAATAATGGCCTGAAAACACCTTTGTATAAGACTGAAGCAAAGACTGGATTTCATCACTGCTTTTGCTTTCAGGTCTTTCATCAACTGTTAAATTAATTTTTTTTTGTCGTTTTGCAAGCTGGTTATCTCTAACCCCACCCCATTTATTTAAGGCTCCACTGGTAGTGGGAGAATCTGTGCAGAAAATAAAAACTGTAATTAAGGGGAGGAGTTTTAATGTGACTGAGGAGAGGAAGGTCCTTTTCAAAAGTTACGACAATTTGACGTTTATCCAAACTGATAAACCCATCTATAATCCAGGACAAACAGGTGAGCTATAAATGCTTAAGATTAATTTTTGAAATGTAGAACATTTGTTTTCCACATGTCTTGTCTAATATTTGTAACTTGTTTGGCAGTGTTTTTCAGAGTTGTAACAATGGATGACAATTTTGTGCCTCTTGATCAGAAGGTTGGGATTTTTTTATATATATATATATATATATATACATACACACACACACACACACTCTGGTTTACATATGTAACATTATCAAATGATGTCCTTATACACATTAGTGTGTTCACAAGTGATTTAAGAGAGCCTTGTACGTGTGGTATAAGATTTGAATTGTGACTGACTGAAGTGTTTAATGGTGGTTCTCTTTACAGTATGGTTGTGGTGGAGGTAAGACTCCCTGTATATGGTGTGGACAATTGGTTTACTTTTTTTTTTTTTTTTTTTTGGTGCTTTTGATCATTTCATTAGCTTGACACTTTTCACTTTTGAATAGGACAATCAGAATAACAGGATTGGTCAGTGGGCAAATGTTTCCTCCTCAAGGTGGATCTTGCAGCTTTCTCATGAATTAAACCCAGAAGCTCAGCAAGGCATGTACACACTGGTTGCTTTTATTGGTGACCGGATGGTTAAATGGCCTTTTGAGGTGAAAAAGTATGGTATGTAAATGTACAATTTACAGCATTTTAGATACTGCATTTCTGCATGAGTTTGAGTTGACTTTTCTAACCCAGTTTTACCCAAGTTTGATGTCACTGTGAAAGTGCCACAGACACAGAGTGTTGGTGAAGTTGGACTGAAAATTGAGGTTTGTGCAAGGTAACGGGACCTCAAACCCCAAACTAATTCTCTTTAAAAATCTGAGGCAGTCTTTTGACTGACTGTTTTGTACCGTTTCCCAGGTACACATATGGACAACCTGTTCCTGGTAGCGTACTGGTTCAAGTGTGCCGTAATCCTTTTGTTTCTGTTCCTGTGGCGGTTCCTCTGTGTTCAAATGAAACCGCTGTGGTGAGTCACTACACCATTACAATGTGTAGGTATGTCTGGATTTATGTACAGTGACCCTTTCACTTTCTGTTCTCAGATGAATGATACTGGTTGTGCCTCAATTATCTTCAGTATATCAACTTTCTTGAGCTCCACATTTGAGAACTCTCTGCAAGATTCTCTTGTAGTTAATGCAAGTGTAATGGAGGAGGGAACAGGTGTGCTTTTTGTTTCTATCTACAATCTTTTTTTATGGTGTTTACCAGCAGATCATGATTCTGTTCCAACTCCCCAGATATAGTTATGAGAAAATCTGAAACCATATCCCTAACTTATGAAATTGGAAGGATCATGTTTATGGAGATCCCTGACTTTTTTACAACTGGATCTGTTCTAAAGGGAAAGGCAAGTTAAAATGTCATACTAATTTATTGTGCTGAATGTGGAACACTTGAAACCTGTTTTGTTTTTTGCAACCTACATGTACAAACAGGTCAATGTTACAAGTTTCAGTGGAAAACCAATTCCAGGCAAAGCTGTCTATATCTTGGGACTTTGGAGCTGGCCACCAATACAGCTCAAGAGTCTTAAAACGGACAGCAATGGATTGGCATCCTTCTCCATCAATACCAGTATTTTTCCAAAAAGTGATGCTCTGCTGACGGTAGGATTTTGAGTTAATGTTCATTGAATTTGAAGTGGCAATTTTATTTAATTCTCTCTCGCTTCTCTCAGGCGAGCGTTACACCAGATTCTGTTTTTGGCTACAAAAAGGCGTACTTGACTTCAGCTGAGAAAAACGTCCAAATGTTTCAAAAATCTGCTCCCACTACACCAACAATAAGTATACTCACTATAGTGAAGCCAGAGAAACCATTGACGTGTGGTGTGGAATTTCCAGTAAACATCAAATATTCATTTGTTGGAGAGAATTTCAACCATGTCTGCAGCACAGACATAGTCTACATGGTGTGTACAAAATTTTACCTGTGTCCTGGGGTAGTTGTTTATTGCCAGGAACCAAACCATACAGCCAATGCCATCTGTCTGTCTCAGGTTTTGTCCAAAGGGGTGATTGTTCAACATGGATACCAAAAGGTTGAAGTGACTGCTAATGCAGTGTTGAGTGGCATGGTGTCTTTCATGCTCTGTTACACCAAATCTGGCTCCAGTAGTGCAGATTCTGGCATACTGCATTCTACCTAGTGCAAATGTAGTTGCTGTTGGCACAGATTTTGACACCGAAAAATGTTTAAGAACCCAGGTATGGGTGGGGAAGCTGGTTTTGGGGTCTTTGAACATTTGCAGTACACGTGTGTGTGTGTGTGTGTGTGTGTGGGTGGGTGGGTTTATTTTTTTTATACATTTTATTTAAAAGGCTGATATAGAGGGGTAAAATTGAGCAAATGGCAAGATCTGTTGCTTAACCATGGATTTGTTACAGGTGTCTGTGCAGTTCTCTCCTGATAAAGCAGTTCCAGGGGAGAACACCATACAGCTATCAGCTCAACCTGGTTCCCTTTGTGGCCTTGGCTCTGTAGATCAGAGCGTGTTGATTTTGGAGCCAGGGAGACGTTTGAATGCTGAAGCGGTAGGTGTATGGTTTTCCATTTTTGCCATTTCACCTAATTCGTGGCCCATTACTTAATTTGCACTTCTGGATTTCAATGGCTACTTGTACTCTGCACAATAAATTTGCTTGACCTTTCAGTTTGTGATCCATAAGACTTGCTGTGCACGTCATTGGTCTGCAATCTACGTGCTTCAGTTGTGTAGTTGGTTGCTTCTGCCACCACATTGACTGGAGCTGGTATGACTACTTTGCATCCCCATCATAGATCTTCAATTTGCTGCCAGTGCAGACACTCTCCAGTTATCCTTATGAAGTTGATGATGACCCAGGATGTTTGTTTTTTGGACCTCATCCACCTGTTCTACCCCTTCTGCCTCTAAATCCTGTTCTTTCTCCTGCACGCCGAAGCATTTTGCCTAGGCCAGTACCCCAGGGAAATACCCAGGCCTTTTATACCTTTAAGGTAAAGTATTCTGTGATGGCCAGTTTGGCAGTATATTGAAGGCTTTCAATTCCTCATTTGGTGCCAGTAACATTTGCTTTCTGGTGTGCATAATATGCATGAATCATATGTAATTTGCTGTTTTGACAGGACTTGGGGCTGAAGATTGCAACAAATTTGTCTGCACTAAAACCAGAGTGCAACTTTTTGGATGGTAACATGGTAATGCACACACTGGAAACCAGGTGGTTGATATCCTGCGTCCTAAGATTTGAAGCCATCTGTTCAATATGAATGTGAATATTTGCATCCATCGACAGGGCCTAGCTCTAAGACTTAAGGGAGTAAACTGGGTGCTTCTCAACGAATTGCTTGCCATTTTATAAAGTGTTCTCTCAATTCACCATGAGGGGGCAAGGACTGAAGACAGAGGGGTGGTGGTGTAGTGGGTTAAAGCACAACTGTTAATCAGAAGGTTGCTGTTTTGATCCCCACAGCCACCACCACTGTGTCCTTGAGCAAGGCACTTAACTCCAGGTTGCTCCAGGGGGATTGTCCCTGTAATAAGTGCACTTAAGTCGCTTTGGATAAGTGTCTGCCAAATGCATAAATGTAAAATGAGAAATGTAAGACACTTGCTGAGGACTCTTTGAGTGGGGAAGCACAGGTGGATCCTGAGTAGAGGTGTGTTTTTAGCCGTTTTTTGAAGATCGTCCGTGAAGCTAACACACTGAGTTGGGAAGGTCATTCCACCAACGTGGTATGTTGAAACAAAGTCCGGGAAAGTGTTTTGGTGCCTCTTTGTTTTGGTATGACAAGGGGACATTCCTTAGCCGACTGCAGGCTTCTGGTGGGAACGTAGCTCTGCATAAGTGTTTTTAGGTATGCTGGAGCAGACCCAGTAACGGTTTTGTATGCCAGCATCAGGGCCTTGAATTTGATACATGCATGAACCGGCAGCCAGTGGAGAGAGACAAAGAGTGGTGTAACATGTGCTCTCTTTGGTTCATTAAAGACCAGACGTGCTGCTGCGCAGGCGCGCGCAATTCAGTTTCTGGAAGGAAGCATCCCATGTTGCCATTTAGCCCAGAGTAGAGAATTCTTTGTAGTTTTTCAGTAGCAAGTGTCTGTGGTTTGACCGCTTGTATAAAGCCTAATTTACTAATTTGCAAAAGCATTTTGTATGAACTTTGTCTGTACGGTGAGTTCCTATTATTAAAACATGGTAGTTCAGTGCAATAACTGTGCCATGATGCAACGTAATTTGTCTGGTCAACTTTGCTGAATCTTGACCGATTCTGAACCCTGGTCCTGGAGTGTCCCATTAATGCTGTTTCGGATGACTGTTAACCCTGGTTTCAACTCCACTCAGTGTAGCCTCCAAGATCTGCCTTTTGGTGTGAAATGGAGATGCTGAAAATATGCTGTGATTGGGCTACTTGAGAACCAGGATTGAGGACCACTATTGTGTGGCAAATATGCTCTTATGTTTTGCAAATTTAACATGTAGAACTTGTGTAAAGGAGGTTTCAGTGACTTTGTTCCTTGCTTGAAGTGATGTTTTTTTCCTGGAGTCATGGCAATGGCTCCTGTTGCTGCTGAACAACCAAGTGCAAGCTCTGACGATAAGTCCCTTTCTGATGTGACCATTCGGACAGTCTTCCCGGAGACGTGGATATGGCAACTTGCAGATGTGGGGTTCGTGCAGTCTCCTGTATAACTTCAGTTATCTACAGTTGACTTTGGCTTAGTGTCCAATATTCAGTTATTTATTTTTTTCCCTACAAAGGGCCTCTGGAACTGCTCTGGTTACTGTCAAGGTTCCTGACACAATCACCACTTGGGAGACTGAGGTCTTTTGTCTGTCCCTCAAAGGACTGGGTCTGGCTCCCCCTGCTCAGCTCACCGTTTTCCAGCCCTTTTTTGTGGAGCTCTCTTTGCCTTACTCCATAATCCGTGGTGAGAGCTTTGAGCTGAAGGCCACTGTCTTCAACTATCTGTCCAATTGCATCATGGTGAGATCTCTAAATTCAGTCAAATTGGTGACTTAAGTATGGAACTCATTCCTCCTCTCCATGATAGGTCACAGCAACTCCAGCGGCTTCCTCGAGCTACACTCTTCAAGCCAACTCTCCTCCGTATTCCACCTGTCTCTGTGCCAATGGGCAGAAGACCTTAAAATGGACCCTTATTCCCCTTGTTCTTGGTCAGTTTTACTAGATCCACATGCTTGGTGTTTAGTGGTATTTTTATTTATTGTCGTTCTTTCAATCGCAGGAGTTCTGAATGTGACCGTTAGTGCACAGGCCGTGCAGACAAGGACTGTGTGTGGCAATGAGACTGTGACAGTGACACAAAGAGGACGCACCGATTTAGTCACTCAACATCTACTTGTGTGTGTGTGTGTGTGTGTGTGTGTGTGTGTGTGTGTGTGTGTGCGTGATATTAAAATACTATGTATAATTTATTTTTAGGCTGAAGGTGTTGAAAGGACAAAAGCCTACAGTTGGTTGCTGTGTCCACAGGGTTTGCCTGCACACCTGTTTCTATTACCTCATTTACAGATTAAGCTTGCATCTGATCCTCTTGATTTGGGTCTGTATTTACTCTGTTTGATAGGAAGCCATGTCCTGGAACAGGTGACTCTAACTGTACCTGCAAATGTTATAAGTGGATCCACCAGATGTTCTGTTTCCGTTGTTGGTAAAGTTTCAAAAAGTGGCTGCATGATGTCAGTTGGAATGAGAATTTTCAACCTTTCAGGTTGACCCTTGAATCCCTTTTGTAGGGGACATATTGGGCCGCGCATTAAAGAATCTTAATGGGCTAGTAAACCTGCCATCAGGTTGTGGAGAACAGAATGCTGCTATATTTTGTCCCATTATTTACATTCTTGACTACCTGGTGTACACTGCGCAGCTTACCTCAGTCATCAGACAAAAAGCCCTTAACTTCCTAAGGATTGGTAAGCAAGGTGTATGTGGGGCTTTTTCTTTCTCTTTTTTTTTTTTTTTTTACATTTCCAATATTGTCAAACAAAACAGGATACCAGGGAGAACTGAACTACAAACATCCTGATGGTTCATACAGTGCATTCAGTACTGGTGATGGGAATACGTGGTATGTAGTGTCCTTCTGTAGCTGCCTCTGATAAATTGGAATGCTAATTTTGTTTTCTTAAACGATCACTTCCAGGTTGACTTCATTTGTCCTGAGGTGTTTTGGCAAAGCACAGACATACATATATGTTGATCCAAATGTTACACTAAGTGCAAGGAACTGGTTGGTTGATAGGCGGGGTCCAGATGGCTGTTTTGCGCAAGAGGGAATTCTTCACCACCATGAAATGGTGCGTAATGCAATTTTAAACCGTTGGTCTAAGAATGCAACTAAGTCTGGTGATTTGTCAAGGAAGTGAAGTATTGCTTCATTACAGGGTGGTGTAGATGATAATGTCACCATGACTGCCTACATTATGATATCTTTGCTTGAACTGCGAACTCCAGTCTCTGTAAGTACAGTTATGAACTAGGGCTGCATGATTTGGACAGTCATATTGCAGTTGTTAGAAAAATATTGTGGGTGGGGTTCACCCAAAAATAAACTAATTTGAAGTCTTCATATTCAAATGTTGCCATCCACTGTGTTCCTGGGTTTTGTCCACTTAAATTTTTTTGAAACACCGTTAACTTTAATATTGGGGATGATCTAATCAGGATTTTTAACATCAATACTGATCTCGTGCGTGTGTGCGCGTGTGCTCGCTCGCTCGAACCCCCATCAGCAAATGCATTGAGACTAATCAGATTACATCTGCTCTGTGCTGCCTACCTTACTGGACCCACTGCAGTTTGCTTATCGCAACATCTGCTCCACTGATACCATTACATCTACACGACACACTGCTCTTTCTCCCACCTGGAAAACGGAACGCATAATGGGAGTACTGTTTGTAGACTACAGCTCAGCATTCAAACCATAGTGCCCTCCAAGCTTGATGAGAAACTGCTCTAGGTTTAAATGGCTCCCTGTGCAGCTGGATCCTGGACTTTCTGTAAAGCAGATGCCAGGTAGTTAGAATAAGCAGCAACATCTCAACACTGGAGCCCCGCAGGGCTGTGTTCTCAGCTCACTCTTGTATTCCCTGTACACGCATGACTCTTGTGGCAACAAGAGTCTGATCACTGACAATGATGAAACCACCTACAGAGAGGAAGTGCACACTCTGACATGCTGGTGTCAGGAGCACAACCTCTCCCTCAATGTCAGCAAGACCAAGGAGATTCTGGTGGACTTCAGGAGAAAAGACAGCGAACACCACCCCATCAATGGAGGTGTGTGTGTGTGTGTGTGTGTGTGTGTGTGTGTGTGTGTGTGTGTGTCTCAACCGAGTGTATAATTTTTTTTTAATTGTACACTGTATTCTGTGTAAATCTGATTTTTATTGAAAATTGGTATCATTACTTTTGTTGCTTGAACCTGCACACGACTTTCTTCCACTGTTGCACTTGTGTATATGGTTGAGTGACAAAGGGATTTGAGAATCAGATTACTTTTTTTTTTTTTTTTTGGAAGATGGTTCTAGGAATGAGGACCCTTTTAATACTGTTCCCGGACTTTCAGAAAGCCTTTGGCACAAGAAATAATTTTATTTGACTCCTTTAAATTGTTTTGTTAACTCTTGATTAAATATTATCCAATGTGCCATGGTAGTTATAGCTATATTAAACTTGCAAATGGAATGTCTCCTAGATTTCAAGTAAACTGAGGTATTCATTAAGGTTGCCCAATTTCGGCTTTTTTTTTTTTTTTTTTTTTTTTGTAGTGGTAGCCCAAGTTGTAAGAGGAATCAAAACCCATTTTTTGGGTATCCAAATCAGTGATAGACAAATTAAACGGTCTCAACTTGCAGACAAAACAATTGAGGTACATGGGAACCTTAGGCTATAGAGATTATTAATCAATGTTTAAAGGGCTGAATTTAAATCTAAGTAAATGTGAAATCCTACAAGTATTATAATGTTTGTAACCTCCCTGTCAAATACACAATAACTTATCTAGACATTCAAATCTTTAAAAATACTGATACGATGATCAACTGAACTTTTAAACCTGTTATTGAGAGTGTAAAAAAGAAATATAACTCGTAGTTCGGTAGAGACCTCTCTATAAAATAAATAGTTCTACCAAGTAAAGCAGAAGGTTTTTCAAGAGCTGCATCTTTTCTCACATAGTGCCCCCAAAAATATGTTCACAAATGGATAGGATACTTTTCAGCTTTATCTAGAAATATAAGCCTCACAAAATTAAGAGAACCATGCTTAACAATAAATGATATGAAGGTGGGTTGAATGATAATGTCACTTTTCGATCAAATTATTAAAATTGCTTCAAAACTTTTCTAAAAATCCAAGAAGCATATTTAACATTGTCCCTAACTATTTATTTGAAGAAAATAAAAAAAGGCAGGGCTAAGCCCTTTGTTACAATGCTTACTCTGTCGGTAAAATTCCTGTTGCTTTAGCTAACTAGCACAAACAAGCTTTGCTGTGCTGGTCACTTCAATACAAGCACAATTTCTCTCCCAATAGAGACTTTATATGAAATAATGGTAACATCACTCAGATAACAAATCTTTGTACATGAAGAGTTGGACCCAACATAATACAGTATATTATTAGTAAACCTTAGTATAAATTAGTAAAAAAAAAAAAAAAAAAAAAAGAATATAATTTATTGACAAAAATGGGCAATTGTACTCCTGTACTATATATTTTTTTTGTGACGATGATGTAGACTACCAGACAGGTCATTTTTCCGGTGTTTCAGCCCCGAATGTTTTGACTGTAGCCCCGAATGTAATTTTAAATGTAGGCAACACAAGTTTAGTGCAGCTCAACAACAACAAAAATATTTCCTTATTAATATATAATCTTCATGACGCAGCCTGTCATGCATATCTTTGAAGTATGTTGGCTCCTCGCAATAATATTGCTACATTTTGCTTGAAGTTCACGTGGCGTGGCGTGACACCCCCCCCCTCCCGGAAAAATGAAACGCAGCCTTTTGGATTTTATTGAAAAGAAGGGTAATGGTGAGGATTTACTGACGTTATCCACATGTTTAGCTTAATGTTTTTAAACTTGTGGGCTGGTCAACGACGTCCAAATGTAGGGCGACCATACGTCCTCTTTTTCCCAGACATGTCGTCGTTTTCTGACCTTAAAAAAGCGTCCAGCCGGGATTTCTAAATTTGCGAAAATGTCCGGGATTCGGCTTTAGTTGGATTACGATGTGCATCTGGTCTAATACTCCATTGTGTGTGTGCGCCACTGATAATCGGTGGTGTGCGCGCGCATATTTGCATTGCTTTAACCCCTCTTTGTAAGTCCCGCCTTCTCGCACACTATTGGTCGATTATAAGAGATTTGCAGCAACTATTGGCCAAATTCCTGCCTGTCAATCGCTCCACGAAGCGCTGTTGTGTTCGGCATCAAACAGCTGCTTGACAGTAGCAGCAAATGACAGCTGAGTTAAAACAATGTCCAAATGAAAGTGCAAATTTACAGAAGATTTGCACAGATAATTCCCATGCTTTCGTCCATGTCGAGATCCGTGGGAAGCAGAATGTATGACATGTAAATCTGGCACTTATGTGTCAGTTACTAATAAAGGTGCAAGTGATTTAGAAGCACACATTAACTCTGCGAAGCATAAAGGGTCAGCAAAAGGTGAAAGTTCATCAGGTAAATTAACGGACAACTTTTTTTTTTTTCAAAATAATAGTAGGCTAATAGTAAATGAAGGTACACTCATGGCATCAAATATTTTATTTTAGTACAAGGACATTCAAAAGAATGTTGGACATTTATATTTATTTATATATATTTATGTCATGCTAATAGAGTGTGTTTTTCACTGAATTAAAATTTGCATTTAGTAACACTGTTTTTAACCCTATTACAAATGGTCAGCATATGGGGTGTACTCTCAAGTCCACTTATGCTAGTAATCAGCAACTGACTGATTTAGATGTTCATATTAGATTAAACTAATATTACACCAAAATAATTTGTTTTACTGTTTAATGATAAATGTATGTATGTGTATATATATATATATATATAGGCCTACGGCAAGAACCACCATGTTACTACCATGGTAGCCTACTTCGCTATATGTTTACCATATTCATATACATTTGTATTTACGTGATGCTTCAAGGTAATTAAAAAATACCACGGTACATTTCTATATTATTACCATATTCATATAGCCTAACATTGTATAACATAGTGCGTCCAGGTAATGGTACATGTCCAAAAATATGGTATGCCATGGTAGTATTTTTAATGTATTTTCGTGTAGGCTAATACGTGGTTTGATACTCTTTTGGTTGGAAAATTGATTGAGTTAATCAACAAGGAACATTCCATACCGCATATAAAACCTGACTGCAAAGTTCAAACTGTTTCGCCCTAGAAAAAGAAAGCAGTTTGCAATGTAAATGACTGGAGGTTTGGACGTAGTCTACAGTATTTGGGAGACCGGGGCTAGTGAATAATTCTCAGGTTTACTTTTGAAAGTCAATTTCTGCATAGCCACATACCTTTAAGTCTTGTCTACAAAAAAGCAAGTGCATTCTATTATTGTTCCACAGAAAAAAGATTTTGATCGATCACGTTGACCTTTTGTGGCGCATGTTGACCAAACACATTGGGTAAGTTGTCAAGACTTTATTCATGCTAGCGCCATCCTTGATATTTGATGGGAAAGACAACAAGGCTGTGAGGGATGGACATAATCTCTTCAATGGGCTGTACAGTAGTTTAGTGTTTCTGGATCGTTCCACGGGCAAAACATTGAAAAACATCCATCCAAGAACATTTAGCAGACAATAACCTCCAGACAACATGAGTTGTGGAAAATCAGATGTGGCCTATGGTTTATGTGGCTTTTTTTTATCAGAATGCCATTAAATAGATAAGTCTTTCCCTCACAGCCTCGTTTTCATTCACGTTAAAAATAAAAGATGGCGCTACTGTAAATAAGCTAATGGAATGCCATTATTTATTAAAGAGAAAATGTAAAAGGCTACTTACAAAAACAAAAAAAATCAAACCACTGTTTTGGTCAACAGATATTGTAATTAATACATTTTCTGAAGTTATAACTTTTAATAACATGTGACTTTTTTTTACATACAATTTGACATTTCTGAAGTATAGTTGACCCCTGCCTGAATGTATGCTAGTGTGGTTTATTGGGTTTGACTGTACACACAGCTATAGTAAAAAATATGATCATATATAGGAAATTTATTTGGGAGGACAAATTCTTATTCAGAAGGGTTTTAAACTAGGTGTTTGAAATATTCAAAACCACTGCTAGAGAGAACCAAACTGTGTAACTGGATAAAAAAATTACTAAAACCTTACAGTTTCTGAGATATAGCACTTGTGACCATTTATCTGTGTGACAACTAGCCCCTAGTCTCTCCTATGCGTTAAACAATGCTGTTTGCAAGTAAATATATGATTAAAATATAACGTTTTAAAAGTCCAATTAACACATTTTATGTTTAACAAAGGACAGAAAGGTTTTTTACCATTTTTACACAGAGCTTTCTACTGCAATGACTAACTAGATAGGTAAAGTTTGTCAATTTATGATGTTGGCTTGTCCGAATGTGTAAACTTTTGAAGGATTTACAGACCTTACATTAAGACAAACAGCCAGCTAGCTAGATAGCCATTTTGGGGTTTTGTTTACATTAGAATATTTGACAGTTTGAGTTTGAATTAACGAGCATTCTGTTTGGCCCATATAAACATTCCATGAATGTTAGTATATGGGATATTTAAAAAAAAAAATGTTATTGTAGAATAACAGTATGTTGGCTTCGCCAAAACAACATCAGCACTGATTCTACTTTCCAGTGGGAATTTGTACAGTATTAACAAGAGGCAAAAAAGCTAGTGTGACCATGTTTCTAGAATTTGGGCTCAAACATCTACCCAGATGAATAGAGCAGTAGGAGAGATGGACTGCAATATTTTAATCCACACAACAGCAGCAGACATTTCCCATGGGCCTTTACCATAGTAGTCCCTTTTATCAAAGTATGATTTAAGAAAGGAAACAGAAATAACACAATATTTCACTACATTTGACTTTAGTGAGAGTTGTTTTATCACCATTAATGTTTCAAATATGTCAAAATATTAGTCTGACTTTAATTGAAAACCTACTTGTAACAACAAAACATAGTGGGATTAAATAATAAAATCTACATTATTATTACAAAATATACAACTTAGACAACTAAAAACAAAGTGCAATTTAAAATACGAAAGGAATATAAGAAACAAAAAGTGCAAGATCATGGTATCAAATGCCAAAGATTTCACACAATGTTTAGCAGAGCTATGCACCAACGCCCAAAAACATTTAATTGAATGTGCCTTTAGCACCATGTATAAACTGAAGTCTTTATAGGACACAGATTCCCTTCACAAATCTACATTTAAAATACTTTGATGGCATTAATTTAAGAGGCACTCACCAGGGCTGCAAACACTTTCAAGCAAAAACAGTGAGATCAAAACATAAACCGCTTTAAATAACAGACTTGCTTGACAGCATTTACAAAGACAGATTACATTGACGTTGCTTCTGATACTTGCACAGCAAACATCTGAATTTTGATACAGTGTTTGCAGGAGTTCATATAATGTACATTTTTCAGCCAAGCACAAGCTTTGGAAACTGGATACACCTGCCATGATTTACACTGTTTGCATTTAGCGGGCATATCGTACATTAAAATGACTAGCTTAAATAGATAATACAGCAGGACTCTAAATATCAGCATTTATTAACAAAGGCTGGATTTAAAAAGCCAAGTGTGGATGTGCTTTGAAGTGGTCGTTAATGCAGTGTGAACACAGAGACGCTTAAAAATCCAAGAAGGCCACAGTATATGTGTAGAGGAATTTTTGTAGAGGAATAAGATAAAATTCTCATATCTCTCATCCCTTAAACCATCTTAGATGTGTATGACTTTCTTTCTTGTGCAGAACACAAAAGATATTTAAAAGAATATTCATTTGAATGGTGACCAAAACTTTGAAGCCCAAAAAGCAGATTAAGGCAGCATAATAGCAGGTAGCAGTGGTTTAATCCATGTCTCCTAAAGTGATCAAATTGGTTTTGGGTAAGAGGACCAAAATATAACTTTTTCACTGTACATCTTGCCATTACAATCTCTAGGTATGACCATGATTTAAGCCCGATTACACTTCCTAAAGCTTGAAGCATACACAGAGTGCTAGATTGAGCTAGGAAGTATAATTGAGATTGAAATCATGATAGCCAAGGAGACTGTAGATGTCAAGATTTATAGTGGGAAAAAGGAGTTACATTTTGGTCTTTCCTCACTTAAAACTGGATTGCTTTAGATGGATTAAATATGGATTACTTGTATGCTGCTTTTATGTGCTTTTTGGAGCTTCAAAGTTTTGGTCACTATTTACTTGCATTGTATTTGTATAGACTAACAGAGTAGAGATATTCTTCAAAAATCTTTGCTTGTGTTCTGCAGAAAAAAGAAAGACTGGAATGGCATGAGGGTGAGAAAATTATGAGCGAATTTTCTTTTTTGGGTGAAATATTCCTATAATGGAATAATGCATATAGCTAAGCACACTAAAGCACAAGATCCCAATATGGCTCAGTGCCATTACAAATATCGCACGCACACACGCACACGGCACTGGCAGTCACATCTGATAATTAATAGGGTTTACATTAAAAAGATCTCAGCCATACATTGTGATGTGGAACTAGGGGTCTAGGAACACAAAATAAATACATACTCACACACAGACGCACACCTTTGTTTACACAGTGCCACAAACATATATGTATATTTTTACATATCCATTCCTTCAGACTCTTTGCAGTGTATGTGAATGTATTGTCCTCCTCTAGTGGTTGGAGCTGGTTCTATGTGGCTTGCGTCCAGAGTGTGACCGTGCGGTCAGCGGAGGAGGACAGAAAGGAGAGGTGGTGTGTGTGCCACCTGCACTGGATCACCTTATCAGCATGCTCTCCCACTACTGTCAATGGCAGCTGCTTCGTCAAGTCCCCTGTAACACAAGCACACAGAAATTTACCAAAAAATTTAAAATGTAAAAGAAAAGTCACCCAAAAATTAAAATCACATATAAGCATAACTTTCTTTTTCTGCAGAACACAAATTAAGGTTTTTAGAAGAATATCTCAACTCTGTAGCTCCATACAATGCAAGTGAATGATGGCAGAACTTTGAAGCTCCAAAAGCACATAAAGGCAGCATAAAAGTAATCCATACGACTCCAGTGGTTTAATCCATGTCTTCAGAAATGACATGATAGGTGTGGCTGACTACCACCCCTGGAGTTCACGAGTTCGAATCCCAGTGCATGCTGAGTGTCTCCAGCAAGGTCTCCTAAGCAACCAAATTGGCCAGGTTGCTAGGGAGTTTAGAGTCACATGGGGTAACCTCCTCGTGTTCGCTATAATGTGGTTCACTCTCGGTGGGTTGAGCGTGGATGCCGCGGTGGATGGCGCGAACACGCTCAACAAGCCACATGAGAAGATGTGTAGATTTGTCATCTGCCACCCGGATTGAGTCACTACACCACCACGAGGACTTAATCATCAGGAGTGCATAGGGAATTCCAAATTGGAGAGAAAAAAAAAAGGGAGAAAATGATAAATAAAAAAAAAAAAAAGTCATACACATCTGGGATAGCATAATGGTGAGTAATGATGAGAGAATTTTCAATTTTGGGTGAACTATTCCTTTAAAGATTTTGTGATTAATTTCTGCGCCACCAAATAGAATTATAAAAACAAACATGGTTTTCGAGCAGCTTTCCGAATAAACACTTCTCCTGCCATAGGTTGAACTTTAACAGACAGAGGAAAGTGTCAGGAGCAAGTCTTTATGCTTTGGCATAAACGTTAGTTCTGTCAGTCGATTAAAATATTTAATTGCAATTAATTACATTGTTAATCGTGATTAATCACAGCTTTTGAAAGAGCTGACATTTTACTCAATACATCTTTTCCTGTCAAAATGCATTGTTTCATGGAAAGAAAATTAAACAATATGTAGCAACGTTTTATTAATATTTAAAAAAAAAAAAAAAACATTTCACAGGATACACTGATCAGCCACAACATTAAAGCCACCTGCCGAATATCGTGTAGGTCCCCATCGTGCCAAAACAGCACTGACCCAAAAAGGCGTGGACTCCACAAGGCCTCTGAAGGTGTGCTGTGGTATCTGGCCTGTGGGCAGTGCACTCCGACCGGTCTGTGGCTATGCAGATGCACCTTTCTATCATGGCCAGAATTAAGTTTTTCAGCAATTTGTGCTACAGTAGCTCTTCTGTAGGATCAGACCAGATGGGCTAGTCTTCTCTCCCCACGTGCAATGAGACTTGGGCGCCCATGACCCTGTAGCCGGTTCACTGGTTGTCCTTCCTTGGACCACTTTTGGTAGGTACTAACCACTGCATACTGGGAACACCCCACAAGACCTGCCATTTGAAGATGCTCTGAGCCAGTCGTACACCCATTACTATTTGGCCCTTGTCAAAGTCACTCAGATCCTTATGCTTGCCTATTTTTCCTGTTCCAACACATGAAACTGATGAACTGACTGTTCACTTGCTGCCTAATATATCCTATCCCTTGACAGGTGCCATTGTAATGAGATAAATCAGGGCTGAAAATAAAGACTGCCCGATGGCCCATGTGAGAGAGCTTTGGGCCAGTTGCTAGAATTGTCCCTTGCCCGATTGGGCCAGTGCTGCATTTATAACATTAGTGCAAGAAAACAACAAGTGAGAGAGCACAACAATTACACAGAGCAAACAAAGTCTTCTAACCATCGAGTGAGCGTGATTCTATTTAGCTCGCAAAGATGCACAAGCGCATAATATACTGGACGCACCAAGGCACAGTCAAGATCGTGCAGACACTGAGTGCACTATCCTAGCACTGTCTCGCTCTTTTGTCTTAGCAGCAGCCATTACCAATGTGTAGAAAATAGAAGGAAAAAACCCACTTAATGAATTTCGTAGCGGGATTGCAATACTTACGCAACATTTTAAGTATCCCTGCATATTCCATATGCACAGTGTGCGAAATCTCCAAATTTTTTGTTTTTACATGTTGGTGAAAAGCAGTAATCCACACTTTGGAACACAAGAAATCAATAGTTTCTTTGTATAGGACTTAAAATCCATGTCTCATCATCATCTCTCTCTGTGCATAGTAGTCTGATTAACATGCATGTGATCTCTTAAAGGGACAGAGCACTAGTTTTATTCCCACTGAAGTGCCGAATGAAACATTATAAACTTTGTTATACACCAGTTATACACGTGCCTGGAAATAACAAGCTGCTCAATATCAAAAAAGGAAATATAAATTTAATTAGTTTCGTTTCAGAACGTAATCATTAATTCAACATGAAAATGGCATTTGATACATTTGCTACATTTCTCATTTCTGGACTGTACAGGTATTTTGGTTTTTGTGCTTTGTGCATCAGGCTGTGTTGGTCTTTAGGTTGTCTGATTTCATGTTATATACACATTCTTAATTCACAGATTAGGCCTAATATCTCCCTAATGTATATTACACGTCACAACCGATTTGGTCTCTTCTCAGGGATACATATGTTTATTACTTTCGGCCAATAATCACATCTTTAACTCAGTGATTAAATCTTTGATCCAGTGTGTAAATACACTGCACATGGCCAAAAGTTGCATGACTGAACGGGTGACCAAAAACCCATCATCTGCACAACAGAGCTCTTTACTTAAAAACAATAACAAATGTGTAAATGGCAGGATGGCTGAGGTTAATATGATGCATTTATTAATTTATATCTGTAAAGCAGTAATATGGGATTACATAAGGCATAAATCATATCTTGCAAATTATAAGTGTGATTCAGTTTGGGGAGAACATTGTCTTAATAACAATATATGTAAAAAAAAAAAATTATCTTTCTACATTTTTAAAGCCATGATGGTAAAAACAGCTATTTATCCTTTTTGTGTTGGGGCCAGTGAAAATTTTGACAATACTTGTAAGGGTTCAAGCTTTCATTAAGGGAGTCAGAGCCAGACTGTGATTCACTTAATGGGCAGCTGAGAACTCACCTTGCAGGTCAGTGACGATGACCTTGTTGTCGTAAGATCCTGTGAGCAGGTAATGGGCCCCAGGAGAGAAACGCACCGATCGGACATCGCTGGAGTGCGGTTGGTATGTCTGAACCATGCGTCCGCCTCTGATGTCATACAGCATGCAGGAGCTGTCCTCCTGCCCTGTTGCCAGTAGACGCCCACTTGGGTCCACTGCCACTGATGCCACGGGGCTGCCTGTGGCATCACACACACACACACACACACACACACACACACACACACACACACACACACACACACACACTAAATATATATATACATATATATACACACACACACAGCATGAACAAAAATTCACTGAGACTTACCATTAAAATTCATCAGCAGCACTAACCTAAACTGGTTAAACTGACTGTAAATGTGGGAACATTTATGTTGCTTGTTTAATTAACGCTGAAACTTAATTTATATTCAATAGTAAGGAAATATTTTATACATTGTCATACATTATACTGCCCACTGGCTAGTAGACCAGCTGATCAACAATCTAGACCAGTGTAAGCCAGCTAATGACCAGCTTGGAACAGTAAGAAACCATGTAAAATCAGAAGCTGTTTAATGGTTGTTTCCGGAGGGAAAGCACTGAAAAAGTTATGTGAATAGTGTAGTGTTCAGTGGGAGGTGCACCCACCTGAGCCGTGGAAGGCTGTCCCCACCACTCTCACACAGCTGGGCATCCGCAGGTCCCAGAAACGCACCGTCTTGTCCTGAGAGCCAGACGCTATCATCCAACCCCCCCATGTGTACAAAGACAATATATGACCTGAGAACACACAAATCACATTAGAAAAACATTTATGAGCATGTGCGTGTTTGAATACAGTGCATGAGTCATATAGATAACTTCATGTTACTTTTCTATCCTTTCTGGAGCCTGATAGACATAATCATAACACAATTATGTGTGTGTGTATTGTTGCATTAAAATTAAAACAGCAGAAAAAAGGTGAATTCAATTTTGGGGTTAATTTTCCCTTTACAGTTTAGTGTGTATAATTGTTGTGCGCTTGTGTGTATGTACCCGTGTGTCCGCTCAGTGCGTGCAACCCCTGTCCTCGCTGGCAGTCAGTTGTGTAGATGTTACAATCTCCAGCTCCTGCACTGATTAGAATTGCTCCTCCACTCTCAGGACCCTCCATAAACGCCAAGTCTCTGATTGTCCCATCATGCATACTAAACTCCAGATCAGGACCTGAAACAGAAGTAAGATATGTTCCTATAGTGCAACTGCTAGAGCATGGCATTAACAACGTCAAGGGTAAGGGTTCAATGCCCAGGGAATACACATACTGATAAAGTGTATAGCTTGAAGGTACAGTACGCAAATAAGAGTGGATATAAGCAAACTCCATTTAATTCATCATTTAAATTCTATTGAGATTTATATACTCTTCTTGCACACAATCTCTCTCTCACACACCTGTGGCATTGCAGGTTTCTGGGTTGAAGGGCAGCACTTTGACATATTTGTCATTGGAGCCGGTGGCAAGCAACTGACCGCAAGGACTCCAGGCCACGCAATATATGGAGCCTTTGTGGTGCTTGTTCCTCTTGAAGCGGATCACAGGAGGCTTACTTGCACCCGAGCCACTGAGAGAAACAACAAAACAACCATAGCACACACACATATCACTCTACTGTTACAACTACTACACAAAGATGTCTATTTATTCGTCTATAATTTAGAGGATTCTGATTCCCTACCAAAATGTCCTTAAAGTATTTAAAAAAAAAAATAGTGATAAAGAACTCTACATAGAGTCCATACATGCTGGATGGACATGGGAGGTTTACTAACTCAAAAGTGTTCTTAGTGCAAATAGTAATAAATTACCTCCATTAATCCAAAATTTTTGTTGTTGCCCCAAGAACAGAATTACAATTAGTTATACTCCCATGTCCATTTGAATGCACTGTGTGGGCACCTGACCTCATGTCCAGTGTGTCAGGGTAAGCACACACACGTAGTGTCTTAGAGTTGGAGCCGACCGCGTATAATGACCCTGTGGGGTGGAAGGCCACGGCGCGCACCGCTTGTGCATCCTCCAGGGTGTTCACCATCACAAACTTTGCTTTAGACTTCTCTTTCTGAGACACACACAATAAACAAATTATACCTGTGAGAAGATTCATTTACAGAAAACAGTCCTTTACTCCCAAATAATCCGGTAAACAAATAGCATCTGTCTGAAGTGTTTGAGCTGAAAGGTTTTAAACACTGCAATTAAAACGACACTAAAGGAAGAATGGAAGAAATTAAAATGAAGGTAAAGAACACAAGGAGAAAGGAGAGATTCAGCTTTGAACAAAAAAGGAAACAATTCACCTTCATTCAAAGCAGTATTAAATCACATATAGTCATTTAATCCATTGAAAAAGCAGTAATCAAATAGATGTGTGTTATTAGTGAATGTTAAAGCTAAGGTATGTTAAAGTTTTTATTAAAATACTTTTGCCTATCCTAGTTTATTATACAGGAAAAAGGTCTCAGTTACGTATGTATACTCGATTCCCTGAGACGAAGGGAATGAGACATTGCGTAGCTACGCATGTAGGGAGTGCCTTCTGACACAGCCTAGTTGAAACCTCTCTACAATAATGCCAATATTCTAATATTGGCTATGGTGTTTGAGCCCCGTCTGTTCTGGTGCGAAACTCTCTGCTATAAAAAAAGGTGCACAGACACCATTTCCTCAGAATGTCTGACTGAGAACAAAGAGCACATCACTCATGCCTTAAGAACTCTGAGTCTTGTAGTGTGGCTAGCATTCGCAATGTCTCATTCCCTTCGTCTCAGTACATTCAGTAAGTACATTGCTTACCAACGCATATGGGGAACAGAATCCCACGCCACACTACATGACATAACTTCAGAGAGGAAACATGTGTCCCAACAGTCTTGTGGGAGGGCGACCGACATTAGCGTGCCACAGTGAGTGATCCTTGTGATGACCAGGAGGAGCACTCATAACGACTACATGAACTATAGTCATATAGTATGAATTAACTCCTTATGAACCCAGTCGGGAAGGGAGTTTATTTATAATGAAAGTGCTTGTGACTTTATGGCAAATTATAATGGCCTGAATGCAGGCGGTTGTGCAAATAATGGGGAGCCCATTCTTAAAGGGAAGGGCATAAGTATGTGTGTGTGTGTGTGTGTGTATATATATATATATATATATATATATATATATATATATATATATATATATATATATATATATATATATATATATGGCCAATGAATAGCAAGTGCTCTAAACTGAGAGGACTTGTGAAGAAAGAGACATTACGTCTAGGTTGTGTTTTGAGAGGACCATCCTACTGCAAAACATATGTCTTGTAAAGACACACCATTCGTCCATGCCCATGAGGAGGCCCCATGCCTCTAGTTGAGTGTGCTTTAACACCAATTGGGCAAGTCTGACCCTGCAACTCATAAGCTAGGGTAAGTGTATCGACAATCCAGTGAGAGAGACTTTATTTTGGAGAAGGACATTCATTTTGTGCATCGTTTGATCGCCATTCTTTTCCCTGTAGTCAACGTTCGTGAGAACGACGTCACTGCATGTGCGCGATGAGAGGGTGTGTGCCAGGACTTAAATAGTTTGCTATGAACTTCAGGGAAAAACAGGGCAGATTTGTGGGACGTGGCTGCTTGACGCCGTCCGGACTGCAAGAACGACTCATCAAGGCGAGACTGCCAAGGTTCCTTTGGGGGAAGATCACGCAATGCCAAGTTCTTTGACCACCCTTGTAAGGACACGAAGCATCTATTTGTCAGCGGAGCATACATGGTCCTCGCCCTTGCTGGGGGGATGGGTGGTAGCATCATCCACTGACCACTCGCCTGATGCAGCGAGAGACACGACAACGTCATTATCGTCCTTAACCCCAGCATAAGATCCACCAAACCAGATGATTCCGCACGCTCCTTCAGAGGGCCGGAGTTCATCTCGTATATAGTGTATTGGGAAACATGCGCTTCGTGGAGATTGAGGAGCTCATGGGGCATATGCCGGCATGAAATCCACCTCAAATTCATTCTGCTTGACCTCACGTCCCCGCCTCGGGTACCACAGAAGAGGGTGGGAGGGTGCGAGAGGTTGAATCGTTCCTCAGAATCCGCTGACTGATGGCGAAGGGTAGAGGGCTTCAAGAGATGATCGCTGTCTTGAAGGTAGAAATTCTGAGGAAATGGTGTATGTTCACCTGTTTTTATAGCAGACGGTTTCGTACAAAAAAAGAGAGGGCTCAATCACCATAGCCAATATTAGAATATTGGCATTATTGTAGAGAGGTTTCAACTAGGTTGTGTCAGAAGGCACTCCCTACATGCGTAGCTACGCATGTCAAGTGTACCGAGTTGTAATGGAACTATAAGCAAGCCATTTGTAGATTGAGCTCCCTGAAAACACTTGTGTTTCTAGAACAATTTCTCTGTGTACTTTGAGTGACCTGTCCAGCCCGACACAACAACATTGGTTTGATCTGATTGTTTTCTTAACAGAGGACGAGAAAATATTCAAAAACGCTGTTTAAAAACAATGGTAATTTTTGCAAATCTGTTTGGTGACACTAGTGGTGCAGAAATTGCGGAACCACACATCTGAAACACATTTCAGCTTGAATTATGTTGAGCTGTAGGTGGGGATGTACCTCTGGGCCTTTAGAACGGGTCAAACTGTCATCATTCTGTCCACTCTTGTCTTTCGGAGTGCTGCAAGATAAAAAAACAAAACAAATAAATCCTTCTTTTAACCACCTACACATTAAGCCTGTATGGACACAATCACTAGAACAACATCTTACCGAGCAGAATTAAATCAGAAAAAAACACAGAAACAGTAGCCCTTATTTTTGTGCTTAAGATATTAATGAAAGTTCATCTGATCGCCGTTATTTGAGACAGCCACGATTATTAGGCATTCCAATTCCAATCACATTTTAATCATTTTAAAACTTAGTTGAACATTTTAAACTTAGTTGAACTCTGAGTCCAAGCATCACTGAGCCAGTATGTATAGTTGCAGGCCGGAGACCTCCAAACAGGGGCGGAGCTAGGGGGCCGTTGCCACCATGGACCGAAGCCTGTCAATTGCCGTTTTGGTCATTTTATATCTTGGGCACAATTTAGTTAGTTTTCTACACCAACAACCACCATCACCCCTGATTTTATCTACTTCCAATTTCAAACAATTTAGGCCAGTACAGACAATTAAAATAAACATTATTATTGGACGCTACTTATATGGTCTTAATTATATACTTTATATAGTGTGTCCATTATTTGCATATGTAGTATGTGGTCAAGTTTATATGTGTGTCATTTACACCAATGCAAATGTGCTTGTAGTGAAGTGAAGTGTCAAAAAGAATCTCGGCCTCACCTCTGGGGCAGCACAGGGGACTGGATGGGCGGAGGGCAGGCTGCTTGCCCTGCTGACCTCTGAGGAGTGCTGGTGACCACATCACTGGCTTCTTCACCTCCCTTCTGTGTCTGTGGCATGGCTGAAGTGTCTCTCGACACATTGATGTTATTACCACCTCCATTACACTGCTGAGAGAGAGCCTGCACCTCTTCTCCCAAATCATCCATTCCCATATTAAGCTCCTCCAGTCTTTGAATAGACCTACACACACACAAACTTGAAGCTAGTCGAGTGTACAAGTTTTGCCCACTGACCATCTGATGCACAATACAGTGTAACAGTGCCCCCTCAAGTTTCAGCTGTTTCAGCTCTGCAAAATATTATTCCCTTCATTATTTCCATTGGGATTTAAGTACTTCATAAACAATTTTAAGCCATGAACCAAACCAACCAACTCAGTGGTGAATAACACGATTACAAGCTTTGATGTGAAGCAAAAATGTATTTGAAAATGGCCAAAAAGACAAATGGAACTGACATATTTCATGAGGGAATAAAATACAATCCCATTAAGCATTGTGAATTAAGTGACTGAAATAAAAATGGTAAAAATATTCAGATATAACAGCTGGTTAGGGTTGCACCTGCTGTGCGTAAGTTCTCACGTAAATTAGGACGTAAAGTTCACTCAAAGGTCTTAGTAAATTCTAGCTAGTTTGTAACTAGTTAGTCAGTACTTAATTTGGTTGCACCACTAGTTCTAAAGGCAAGACTTCACTAGTAGCAAAGAGTATAGAAGCACACACTCTTTGCTAGTAGGTCGTAAACTCTCCGTAAATTAATGCGTTTTCGCATATTATGACGTTTACCTGTATTGATCCAATAAACAGTCTTCAAATTTGTACACATAAGTATTAAACAGCCCATTTCAGTTTATCTCGTTACTGTTGATGTTCAAACCTTGTTTGATCATGTAACTGTCAGCTGCAATAAAAATATTACCCCATTAATTTGATAAACTTTTTATAAAATCCTTCATAAAAGAATTGTAAGCCATGAACCAAACCAACCAGCCCTGAGGCACATCACAACATCACAAACTTTGTTTAAAGCGTACTTACTGTCTTTCATGAGGGAACAGACTAAAATCCCATGAAGCATCGCAAATGATGTCATTGAATAAAAACAATATATAAAACAACTGATTTTAGGTTGTTGATTATAAATCAACAACCTAAAATCCTAAAATGTTAAGATTATAATACATTTATTGCAAAATATTCTGATATGTACAAATAGATACTGTAAGTAGTTTAAAGGCGAAGAGACACTGACTCGATTATGTCATTGACAGTGCATCATGGAAGTGGGTGGTCACTCTGAGGTCCGTTTTGCTGTTTACTGTGAATACCACTATCAAACATAATTTTTTAAACAATGAAGTTGAAATTACAGATGGCTTCAATTGAAATGTATAACATCAATGAAAAACCTTGTAGATCAAGGTAGGTCTGCCTTTAAAGGTTTATAAGTTATGTTTCAAAAATTCAATTAGTTAATGTGATAAATTAATTGGATTTTTACTTCCGGAACCAGACTATAGTGCTCTATAAACTGTAATGTGGACCATATGTAAAGCTAGCTCATAATATGCTTTTGCAAACATAACAGTTAATAATAATCTTCATCTTAATTTGCTCATCACACACACACACACACACACACACACACACACACACACACACACACACACACACACGAAATACAGCCTTATAAACTTATGATTGATGTCCTTAGGGATTTTTCCACTAATGTCTGCACAGGCCTAAAAATAATGCTCGAACCCGACCTTTACCTGAGACTGTGTGACCAGACCCTAGCTGACCAGTACTATCAGATTTTAAGATTGAACTCGCTAAATGCGTGCCAGTGACTCGTCCATTCGCGTGTGCAAAACTAAGCAGATTTCTTGTGTCATTTGTTACAAACCCAACCCGTCATACTTGAAAAACTGATCTGAACCTGGGTTTTCGGGTCCTGTTGGGCTTGGGTTGGGTTGTTCTCTATTCTCTACCCACTTTAAGTTCTGAGGCTGCTCGTTGCATCATCTGTAGAAAACTGAGGTTCATCATTAGCATTTAATTTGGTATTCAGCCCATCCCCTACCCTCCCACACACTTATCCTGATTTTCAATAATAATTTATGAACAGTAAAGTTCTCTTGTCCGACTCCACTGAAAGAACAATGAATGTTTCTTCTCCTCTTCCCTCCCTCTGACACGATGAATTATTTATGGCCCTAGCCTTTAATGATGGCATCATCACTGAAACTGCATGGCACAGATCCAAAACCTCCCTTTGTTTTGATACCGTTTTAGAATTTTGCTGTAACCACAGCAACAGAAGAACCAGAAGAACGGTCAAAGCTGAGGAAGAGTACGGCTCTATAGTTTGAACTAAAGTGTCTGCTGTACCAATCAAAATATTTAACTAATGTCCTTATTAGATTTACAAAAGTGGAAAACTGGCTGCAATTTAAATGAGAGCTCAAACAACATACTGTGCTGTAAATAATAACAAATATATAAATAAAGCCTTCCAGAAAACCCTTTCACAAATGTAAACATTGACCCAGCCACGAATCGTGCCCACCAAAAAAATACACATATTCTGTATAATTGCTTATATGCATTAAAATGCCGTACTAGTCGAAAGAAGCTGTGCCGTTTAGGAGGGGACATGGTACAGCCGACTATTCAGGCTGGAGGAAGGTGGTCTGAGGATCTCCCATACAAAAAAGTTGTCTCAGAACCACTGAATTCAAACAATGGATTGACCTGGTACTAAAACACTTACTATTCAAATGTGTTTCCAGCACACAGATGTAAAACAAGTCTCAGAGTTTATGCGTATTCTCCTATGGGATTTCTTCACACACTTCAGGTTCCCTGGATGCTCACTTCACAATCTGTACCACCCTGAGGTCATTCTAATCCTCATCTTGTTAGGCTTACATTTACTATTCCACCAACCTTCCTTTTTCTCTGCCTCCCTTCTTTCTTTGAACAGCATCATATTTCAACTTTTCTCAGTGTCTTTAAGCTTGTAAACTTCAGATGGATTGCAGTACAGCTCTGATTACCACTAGTTAAATACTGACTTCTGACCTTTGGTTGCGATGTGGAACTTGGCTGACCTGGAAAGGAAGGTCTCTGTGAGATTGTGCTTGGCGGTGGGCAGGGCCTCTTGCTGCTGGACTCCGCCCTCTTGCAGCATCTGCTGGTACAGTTCCCGCTGCTGCTGCTTCTGTTCCAGGTGCTGCTGCACACGCAAACGCTGGCGGTAAAATTCCTGAAACTGCTCAGTAGAGTCACGCAGCTATACAGAAAAACAAAAAGATATAAACTGAGGTGAAAAAGAGATTTATAAAACTAGGGAGCATTGCAGAGGAAAGATAAAAATAATGAGGATTCGACAACAGATATTTTTGTCAACTATTTTTTTTTATTGTCAACGTTGTTGATAATGCCGAATAATTGTTTTAGCCCTACTCTTGTTGTAAACATTGTAGAACACGTTAAATAAAAAAGCCTCTTGTCATCAACATTCTAGAAACCTTCTCAGAACAGCCACTCCACAAGCACATGCCTAGAAACGACAGTCAATCCAAGCCCTGTGCAGATACACTGCGATTAATCTGAAGCAATGGCAGAATTTGCTAGTTATTTATGACCCTTCTCAAGGCTACCGGCTGCTGGGAGGAGGCTGGCATTAAATATAAACATTCAGCCTAGACCAGACGGAGAGTGCATCATGCACTTGATGCACAGACTGACTAAATGCAAAGCATGTTAATAGTAACAGCTGTCAGCACACATCAGCACATTCCACTAAATAATGAAACCATGTGAATGTGGAGCAAACATTTGACTATTTCTGTAACATTAAATGTGCATCAGTTGATAGAATTAAGAACTAAATAGTTTGTCATGTTGCCCTTCCAACGATTGAGCAGATTTATAGAATCTATATCTATATTATTGTATATCAGTGGCTTTTAATGGCAAATTCAGTCCAGAATATATTTGGGTTGCAGTTTAATGCGGTTTATTTTAATGAATAAAGAAATTAATTGCTTGATATTTAACAAGTGCTTAATTCAAAGTTCAAGACATATTGATGGCTTTATAAAAGTGAAGAAGTACCTCATCCTTTTCTGCAGAACCGGGTACAGGAGCATCCTGACCCGGGGCAGAGACTGGTCGAGAGTTCTGAGGTGAGTTCATCATTTTATCAGATGGAGTTTCAGTTCTGGAGCTGCAAGACCAGATAGTCCACATTACTGTTTTAGACACACACACACACACACACACACACACACACCTCACCTTTTGTAATTGCTTTGTTCTGAACACATTTTTCTTTGAAGTAATTCTGTCAACACACCCATCGCAATTATCGAGAACATTGAATGTGCAAACCATGAATTTATCATTCTACTCAATGCCATATTTTCACAGGTTCTTTTTTTAACAATAACAAATGTGGGTGCATGAAAATTTTCAGTACAACAGTAGATGTCATATTAGCATAATTAGCTTAGCATTTAGTTATTTCAAAGTTGACATCAAGTCCACTATCTTGCATCAAAATTCATCAGCATATAAAAGCAGTCAAGTTTATAATCTTCCAGAGCCTGAGACTTGCAAAAAAGTACAAAGATATTTCCATGGTTTTTGAACATGGTAACATGATAATACCATATTTTTGTGGGCATGTACTATAGTAATAGAACTGCATTCTTTGAAGAACCTTGGAGTATCATGTAAACAGAATTGTATAAGAATGATCATTTTTGAACCATATACCAAATGACCAAAGTTTTACCATCTGATACCATCACTGTACCATGGTACTAGCACAGCACTTTTTTTGTAAGGGTTCTTTTTAAGTGAGCCAGCTATCTGGGGATCTACCAAAGTAGATATTCAGGTTAGCCAGGTGATGGTACCTCTCAGGTGACTCCTCAAAGATGCTGTGACATCCTGAGTTCTCCATCATCACACTGCGGTTCAGGTGCTGAAAGTTAGCAAACGATTGCGACATGGGTGATGTTTTCCCTCCATTTGGTCCTGCACCTCTCTTCTCCTGCCCAGAGAGGCCGTAGGAAAGACCGTCCAATGCTGGGTTCAGAGAGCGAGACATGTAGGTGTCTGCGGACTGTGGCCGTCGCAGAGGGGAGGCAGGGTACGGAGAGAGCTTACTGATCAGTGGAGTAAGGAGGTCGCCATACGCAGCCTTAGCAGGTTTAACAAGACGATCTACATGGATACTGAGCATCTTCTGCTCAAATGCGCAGGAGAAGACATTGGGTGACAGGTTCTGGAGCCAAGAGAGCAAACTGAGGTCCAGATCATCACAGCCGTTCCCGCACAACATGTCTATACCCAGAAGAACCTCACTCTCAGTGATCTCTTCTCCTGTGGCTTTGCTCTGACAAAACTCCACGCAGCACTCGTAAAGAACGCCTTTGATCAGCAGCTGGAATAGACGGTTGGAGCTGGCGCGGAACCCCGCCTCGCTAAGCTTACGGTCAGCCGGAATAAACTCTGCCACCATCCCGCAAGCCTCCTCGAAGCACTGCACACGTGCAGTACTGGGGTTCCAGTCCTTGAACTCGGCGTGGTTGGTGAGGCGGGGAAGGGTCAGGAGCAAACAAAGCTTACTGTAGTCCTCTTTAGACGGACAAAACTCCTCCACGGCATGGAGACACTTCACAGCTTCCTGCATGGTCAGCTCCAACTGAACATAGACACAGAAAAAGAAAAGGCAGAGCCATTTGCAACAAAACTGTTATCTGTTTCTGGATCGCTCATAATGAGACCTACAGCTTTTCAATTGGGCTGGGTAACAAAAAATATTTTTATCCAATAAATTGGCATTTATTTAAATGACCTTGATCTTGATTCTTAAAATCGAAGACAACCACTGGCTGATCACGTTAACACGTCAAAAAGGAAAGAGATTAGAGAGCAATACTACACAATACTACACTGAGATATTCTTCTAAAAATCTTCATTGTGTTCTGCTGAAGAAAGAAAGTCAAACACATCTGGGATGGCATGAGGGTAAATAAATGATGATAGAATTTCATTTTTGAGTGAACTATTCCTTTAAGAACTTTAAACAATCTTTACTCATTAGTAAGTATTTTGTGGTATCGAATTTGGGATTGATAATTGCTTATACAGTATATAAGTAAAATGGGCATTCTAAATATACCCAGATCATTTAGCAAATATAATCAAGAGTTTGAGAACTGGAATTAAATTGAGAAATCTGCATCGATACCCAGCCGTATCTCTCCTCAGTCTGCTTTATCTCATGGATAAATGGACAAAAATGCTGTAGCCAGATTTTTAACTGGGACTACAAAGAGAGATCACATTACCTCTCTATTGGTTGCCCTTTGTTGGCTCCCTGTAAAGACTAGAATTTATTTTTAAATTGTTATTTATGTGTTACAAGGCCCTGTCTGGTCTTGCTCCTCAATATACCATTGACATTCTGTACCCATATTTGACTCCTAGAATGCTTCTTTTTCAGTTCCCCGCTGTCATTGCAAGTCTAAGGGAGATTGAGCCTTTTCTGTAAGGTCCACCCCATCTTTAGCAATTTTTAAATCTTCTCTCAAAACCTATTTTTACTCTGTATCTTTTGATAATATTTAAGATCAAGATTACATGCTGTTTATTGGTGGTTAGTTTGTTTGATTATTTCTATATACTTGTGTACACTCTTACACATTTACATCTAATTGTACAGCACTTGGTTAAACTTTTGTTGTTTTTAAATGTGCTTTATAACTAAAGTTGACTTGAAACATGTTCTTTTTGACGAACATGTTCTTTTTGAAGAAATGCTAGCATGGTGATAACATGTTTTTTACAAATGTACCATGGTAATACCATTGGTATTCTTTCAAGGACATTTGAGTTCCATGTAAATATCATTGTATATGAATATGGCATTAAATATAGTACTACGTTATTACCATTTGATTCCATCACTGTACATAGTACCACCACACTACATTTTTGTAAGCATGGTAAAACACGTGTTGAGAGCAGGGCAGTCTTTATATACATAAAATAAATAAATCAGAGTAACTTACATGTATAGCACTTACAGTGCATCCTGAAAGTATTCACAGCACTTCAATTTTTACACATTTTGTTATATTACAGCATTATTACAAAATGGATTCAATTCATTATTTGCAGACTTGAACACAATTGAACATCTCTGGAGAGATCTGAAAATGGCTGTGCACCAACGTTCCCCATCCAACCTGATGGAGCTTGAGAGGTCCTGCAAAGAAGAATGGGAGAAACTGCCCAAAAATAGGTGTGCCAAGCTTGTAGCATCATACACAAAAAGTTTTGAGACTGTAATTGGTGCCAAAGGTGCTTCAACAAAGTTTTGAGCAAAGGCTGTGAATACTTATGTACATGTGATTTTTTCATTTTTTATAAATTTGCAAAGATTTCAAACAAACTTCTTTCATGTTGTCATTATGGGGTATTGTTTGTAGAATTTTGAGGAAAATAATTAATTGAATCCATTTTGTAATAAGGCTGTAACATAACAAAATGTGGAAAAAGTAAAGCGCTGTGAATACTTTCCGGATGCATTGTAATATTCTCCAAGCTGTATGTAAATAAAAAGCTTTCAGAGTATTGCTTCAGAGCTACATCGAAGTGTAAGAGACAGTGTGACCTTATTTTCACATGTGCTGTTAAACTATTTATAACACACACACACACTTTCCTGAATACATGCACACAAACACAAACTCATGCAGGCAAATTTAAAGTCACAAAAATAGAGATGTTTCTTTTTAAAAACAAAAGATCACATGAGACAACTCATCTGACAACACTACCCTGTCTCTGTGCAATGATGCCATCACTTACATGATGTGGCTCATCTTCAGCAGACATGGCGTTGTTCACACACAAAGCTTCTAGAAACTTCTGTTTCTGAACAATGTACCTGAACCTAAGAAGACAAGGATAAAATTAGCACAACAACCAACAATGTCTAATTTAATTGAAATATGCACATCATTTGGAGTGCTCTTCCTTGTCAGCTATAGTTTTATATTTAATTTTCAGTGAGCCCCTAAAATTCAGTGCTTATGATCATCATAATTCTTGTCTTTTCATCGACCACTACTTCTGGCAAGATTCTGAACTGATCACTCACCTTTTCGTGTCAAATTTATCCAGACATTCAAGAGGCTGAATAAATTGCAACACTTCATCCCACTGTCCATCCAAAATGAGCTGTCTGCAGGGGGGAGAATGGTTTTAAGAGAGAGAAAGAGGGGAAAATAGAGACTAAATTTGTAAAGTATAGCAGACACTGACTCATAGCAACATTAAGACATCCCAAGAAAGAAGTGCCGGGAAATTTGATCTAACAAAAAGTACCACCATGGTAATACCTTTTTTCTGTATGCATAATTTTTCTGATCCTCTCACTATACCATGCTACCACTTCAGTACTGGTTTGTAAGGTTATTAAAACATTTTTAAATAAAACGTTAAATAAAAGTCAATGTAACAAAATACAATATTTTGTCATCAGCACTTTTGTAAAACATTAATCAGAAATATTCAGATATTCATCAACCGTAACTAAATGTTTATTCAATTTCATTCAAAAAAGAGATTGGAGTCATTCTCAGCTGTATTCGTAACGGTCTATTCCTGTCTGTGTTGTGAAAGAGTTAATAGCAGTTCTAGTGTAAAGATCCCCTTTGTTACTAAGGGGCCCAGTTACTGGGTAGAGGTACAAACTCTCATTGCACTGATTCAGTGAATACTAAAAAGCACACAGAAGAAAATGTTCTTTGATCCGAGCTGCAGACTGCTGGTAAAAAAAACTTCCCTAAATTCACCCTTCAGTTTAAAATCACAATAATGTAGCTTACCTCAGATCAAAGCTGCTAACTCAAAATACAGATACAGCTCAAGAAATAAATGTGGCAAATGTACAATGTTGTCCACTTACAGTGCTCCTGATTTCTTCTGTTTTTGTGTATATCTCACTAAACTGTTTCAAAAATTCAAGCAAATTCTAACATAAACAAAGGCAATCTGAATAAACACAAAATACTGTTTTTAAATGATAGTGTAATTTATTGAAGCAAAGACGTTATACAATACCAACTGGGCCTGTGTGAAAAAGTATTTGACCCTTATTAAGTAAATCCCCAAATCTATGAAACTGTATTCATAATGGGGTTCAGCTGGACTAGAATCACCCAGGCCTGATTACTGCCAACCCTGTTCAATCAAATCACCTAAATAGACATTTTTCAGCTGCATGAAGTTGGCTGAAAGGTCTCACCCAGTAGCACACTATGCCAAGGTCGATAGAAATACCAGAAATGATGAGGAAAAAAGTGATTGAAATACATCAGTCTGGGTACGGTTACAAAGCTATTTCAAAGGCTCTGGGACTCCAAAGAACCGCAGCGAGAGCCATTATATAAACTTGGCACAGTAGTGAACCTTCCCAGAAGTGGCCTGATGAGTCGAAAGTGGAGCCGTTTAGAAGACAGGGGTCCCGTTACATCTGGCGTAAAATCAAACACAGAATTCCACAAAAAGAACATCATACCTACAGTCAAGCAGGTTGGTGGTTGTGTGATAGTGTGGTGATGCTTTGCTGCTTAAGGGCCAGGGCGACTTACAATAATTTAGGTAAATGTGAATTCTGCTCTCTACCAGAAAATCCTAAAGGAGAACATCCGGTCATCATTCTGTGAGGTGAAACTCAAGTGCAACTGGATTATGAAGCAAAACAACGATCCAAAGCATAAGAGAAAGTCCACCTCTGAAAGGCTCAAAAGAAGCAAACTTTTTGGAGTTGCCAACTCAAAGTCCTGACTTGAACCTAAATGAGATGCTGTGCCAGGACCTTAAACAGGCACTTCATGTCCTTGTGGCTGAACTAAAGCAGTTCTGTTTAAGGGGGCAGTTTGTTTTTCACACGGGCGATATAGTTGTTGGATAACTTTTTTGCGTCAATTAAAAAAATAAAATAAAATAATATATATATATATGAAAACTGGATTTTGTGTTTACCCAGGTTGCCTTTGTGCTATATCTCATTTGAAGATCTAAAACAATTTAGTATGAAAAATACACAAAAACAGAAGAAATCAGGGAGGGGCAAATACTTTTCCACATTACCGTATTAAAGGGTTGGTTCACCCAAAAATTTTAGTTCTCATTATAAAAGCATTCATACACATCTGGGATGGCACTAGGTAAATGATAAGAGAATTTTCATTTTTGGGTGAACCAACCATTTATTGTGACATTTATCTAACCCTCAGTTAAAAAGTGATGCGGAACAGTGTCAGAATGTAACTTTTACAGTAAGATAAAAAATTTGCCCTGTGGATTTGATTTCTCAAGGGCATTTCTACCTTTATGATGGCAATTAATACTAAGTAACCATACGAAACAAACTGTGTTTTCTAAATTGACTTCAAATACCGTCAATTTTATCAGTTTATTTTTTACAAATTCTGAAGATTCAGAATTGATTTCCTCTTGCCCTTTAAATTAAATCAACATCAACTCAAATTAAGAATATTAAGAACTAAATTAGATGTTTAAAATAAACTTAAATAAGATTAAAAAAAAAGTATATCAAAATTTTGAGGGCATTTTTATCACTTTCAGTGGCATTTTTGCCACGAGTCCTCTTTAATTTCTGACCTTGGTGTGGAGTGTCGTATACCTTAGGAAGAGCATGTCATCTGAATACAGGCCGTTGATGACTCCGCTCTCTTTCTCCAGAGCTAGCATGCTAATATGCAGTTTCCGTGAGTTCAGGAAGTCCAGGATCACCTTAATGATCTCCACTTCCTTCACATTTATGATCTCCTCAACCGTCATGATGGCAAGCTTTCACAGACAAAGAGAAAAAGCAGACATTTATTGTTAGTGCCTTCTCAAGTGACCACTGGTGGTGGCTTAAAGATATTGACTGGTTTGTAGGGTTCAAACCAGTCAATAGTTTTTCAGGGAGAACAGACCAAAATATAACTCCTTTTGCACTGTACACCTTGCCATTGCGGTCTCTAGGCACGATAATTTTTTCCAAGCTTGATTACAAAGTGTAATCGAGCTTGAGGTCATGATTGCCAATTGATTATGTCAAGATTGAAAGTGAAAATGTAGTTACATTTTGGTCTGTTTTTCACCCAAAACCAAGTTTATTGCTTCGGAAGACATGGATTAAATCACTGGAGTCATATGGATTACTTTTATGCTGCCTTTATGTGCTTTTTAGAGCTTCAAAGTTTTGGTCAACTTTCACTTGTATTGTATGGACCTACAGTGCGGATATAGAATTAGATATTCTTCTAAATATCTTCATTTGTGTTCTGCAGAAGAAAGAAAGTCAAACACATCTGAGATGGTATGAGGGCAAGTGAATGATGAGAGAATTTTCATTTTTGGGTGAACTACTGTATTACTTCAAATTCATGGGGACTGAGACCAAATTTTTATGAGTGGGCCCCAAATAGGTAGCTTTACCAGAGAAGATCTTAGTCATGGTAGTAGTTAGAGAGCACCTCCTCATCACACACAGCTGAAAGAGTAGCCTATTTTTTTTCCAAATAAACTCCGCAAAAAACAAACATTCCTTATTCAGGACACTGTATTTTAAAGATAATTATGTAAAATGGTAAATGGTCTGCACTTATATAGCGCTTTTCAAAGTGCTTTACACTGCGACTCATTCACCCATTCACACACACACTCACACCAATGGCGGCAGAGCTGCCATGCAAGGTGCAATGTGGGCCGGGAATCGAACCACCAACAGCTTTCAGATATTAGGCAATTAATGTCACAGGATACTAAAGAGACCTTTCTACTGACTCTGAAAAACACCAAAAGAAAGATGCCCAGGGCCTCTTCTCATCTGCGTGAATGTGCCTTAGGCATGCTGTATGGAGGCATGAGGACTGCAGATGTGGCCAGGGCAATAAATTGCAATATCCGTACTGTGAGACGCCTAAGACAGCGCTACAGGGAGACAGGAAGGACAGCTGATCATCCTCACAGTGGCAGACCACGTGTAACAACACCTGTACAGGATCGGTACATCCAAATATCACACCTGCAGGACAGGTACAGGATGGCAACAACAACTTCCCAGGAACGCACAATCCCTCCATCAGTGCTCAGACTGTCCGCAATAGGCTGAGAGAGGCTGGACTGAGGGCTTGTAGGCCTGTTGTAAGGCAGGTCCTTACCAGACATCACCAGCAACAATGTCGCCTAAGGGCACAAACACACCTTCACTTGACCAGACAGGACTGTCAAACAGTGCTCTTCACTGACGAGTCGCGGTTTTGTCTGACATGGGGTGATGGTCGGACTCGCGTTTATCATTGAAGGAATGAGAGTTACACTGAGGCCTGTACAATGGTGTGGAATCGATTTGGAGGTGGAGGGTCCGTCATGGTCTGGGGCGGTGTGTCACAGCATCAACGTCAGACTGAGCTGGTTGACATTGCAGGCAATCTCAATGCTGTGCGTTATAGGGAAGACATCATCCTCCCTCATGTGGCACCCTTCATGCAGGCTCATCCTGAAATTACCCTCCAGCGTGACAATGCCACCAGCCATACTGCTCGTTCTGTGTGATTTCCTGCAAGACAGGAATGTCAGCGTTCTGCCATGGCCAGCGAAGAGCCCGGATCTCAATCCCATTGAGCACGTCTGGGACCTGATGGATCGGAGGGTGAGGGCTAGGGTCATTCCCCCCAGAAATGTCCGGGAACTTGCAAGTGCCTTGGCGGAAGTGTGGGGTAACATCTCACAGCAAGAACTGGCAAATCTGGTGCAGTCCATGAGGAGGAGATACACTGCAGTCCTTAATGGAGCTGAATCTTTTTATGTTCATACAGATATTTACACATGTTAAATTTGCTGAAAATAAAAGCAGTTTAAAGTGAGAGGACGTTTCTTTTATTTGCAGAGTTTCTGTTTGGTACAAACATTCATCAGGCCAGAGACTGAGCTTTTAATATCTTTAAAATTATATAGAAAAGGTCCTTGGTCTATATCAGTCATGCTTCTTCAGAATCTATAAAACACTACTGACTGAAGACAACCCTAGAACTGATTGTAGTGAAAACAACTTGTTAAAAAAAATTCCAAACCAATGACAACGTAAACACAAAGGCATGGGAGGTGACTTGACATTCCACATACAACAAAAACAGCTTGTTCCCCCAAAACTATTCTATGCACAATTACAATAAGTATTAGTAGTTGAAGACTATGAATAATCAGCTCATCATTATATTATTGTTAAAAGGATTTAACTAAATCAAAAAAATGACATTGTATGTCTAACTAGATTTAGACATAAGCTTCCTGACAAGCAGCTAAACAAATTAGTACTACATAAATGACAAACTATTACGTAATATTAATAATGTTTAAAACAATAATATTCCTTTGAAGTGCTCTTATTTGGGAAAAAGTGGGTTAATATCTTTTCAAGTGTTACAATGACAAACGACCAAATAACCTTACCAAATTAAATGTCTTTTTGGTAAATATTCTCATGGTAATATTAGCTACAGTTGGCACAAACCAGGGCTCCAGACTTAAAAAATTTATGTTTTTAGTCGCCAAATTACAGAATTACTCGATTTAGATTGCTGTTCAGAAACAAGATAGAAAGCAGAAGACAGCTGATAACCCATTAACAAAAGGTTTAATAAATAGTACACAGTATAGAGTTGAGAAGATAAGTTTGCATTCCCTTTTGTCTCATAAATGTTCACACCCCTTTCATAATTTATACAAATATAATAGATAAAATATATTTTTTTTATTTAATGCTCTTCACAATCTACATTACAGATAATTACATATAGTAATATATATATATATATATATATATATATATATATATATATATATATATATATATATATATATATATATATATATATATATATATATACACACATACATATATATACACACACACACACACATATATACACATATATACACACACACAACTGGTCAAAAGTTTTGAAACACTTGACTGAAATGTTTCTCATGATCTTAAAGCGAAATTCACTTTTACATGGTGTTTGAAAGGTGTGTGTAAAAAATAAATAAATCTATATTTAAGCACTTTTCTACTATAAATCTCCACCTTTGACCAGCCCCAACCATTAGGTGGCGATATGCACGAAGAATGCGAATCGCCAGAAAACAAAAGAAGAATACGTGAAAGTGGTGAAAAATACTTAAAAACTAATCTTTTTCTCATCCACACCTATCATATGACTTCAGAAGACATGGATTTTTGGATTACTTTTATGCTGACTTCATGTGATTTTTGGAGATTCAAACTTCTGGCCACCACTCACTTGCATTGGACCTAAAGAGATGAAATATTCTTCTAAAAATCTTTATTCGTGTTCTGCTGAAGAAAAAGTCACATTTGGGATGGCATAAAGGTGAGTAAATTAAGAGAGAATTGATTTTGGGGTGAACTAATCCTTTAAGGTCAATCTACAGCATGTGTGGCATAATGTTGATTACACCCCCCCTTTAAAAAAATATTTAATAAAAATGCAAAAATCGAGGTTAAAGTGAGGCACTTACAATGGAAGTGAACGGGACCCATTTTTTGGAGGGTTTAAAGACAGAAATGTGAAGCTTATTATTTTATAAATGTACTTAAATTAATTCGATTAAAACGTGTGCATTATTTGTGCTGTAAAGTTGTAAAAATCACAGTTTTAGGGTTTATTCGTCATGGCAACAAAGTTCTAAAATTGGATATAAATTTACACTGAAAAGATTAGTAAAAGATTTCCACACTAACAGTATGTTAACAGGCTTATTGTTTATGTCTTGTGGCAATACTTTTGAAACAGAGTATTTGATCGTTTATAATTTGGCCCCATTCGCTTCCATTGTAAGTGCCTCACTGTAACCCAGAGAAAAGGAGTAATACACCACACATGCTGTCGATTGAGCTAAACTTATATTAAACCCGGATTATCCCTTTAATAGGTGCATTTCTTAAGGGGGTGATGCTAGATAATTGCCCCTTTCGCGGTTTAAACCTCCAGCATTTAGATTACCAGCTGATTTTAACCATTAAGCCACTCCTAACTCTAACCTCCACAGTGGGAAACATAGACAGCCTTCTCATGCTCTCTCTCCTGGACCTGCTTGTGTTCATTGCAAAGCATCTTTCTGACCGTGCATTATTAGGGCCGCTCAAACTGCTCATAAACCACGCTGCGTATCATCATCAGACTCTACCTCAAAACAAATGAATAAACGAACCGCAGATGAGGACATCCACCCAGATCCACAGCGGGCGTATTCAGAGACTCGCTGCGGGGGAGAGGAGTGTGTCATCCAGGCTGAGCAGCAGCCGCCTCCCCGGCCTCGCCTTTGCTAAAACAACGGCAATAACCGACGAGAACAGCTAATTAAACCTCACCTTGTAATCTCCACATATACGCAAAGAGCAGAAATCCTCTTTGGGTCCGCCGAGGGTGTGTTGACACGGACGGACTAATGTTTTTTCCGTGGGTCCTGGGCGGAGAGACTCTTGTTGTCCCTGGCGCTCGCTGGTCGTCAAGCACGAGCTTCCTCTGCGCGCTCCACCAATCCGCGCACACGCACACCCCTCACTAACGCAAAACCCGCCCCGAGCTGATCCGCACTTAACTGCGTATTATTGAACAAACAGAGGCTTATATGTGGATTTGTACAGGTTATTAGCAGCATAATATCCTAATCATGATGCATGGGTTTGTAAATAGATCCTAAACCGAGAGAGTTGTGGCTGAAGTGTTTTGGGTGTTGAAACACGGCGTTGTTCTGAAATGGCAGGAATGTAAATTAGTCATGCGTCAGTGAACTGCAAATTATTACAAAACATTCCTGAGAGTTAATATGATGTGTATATATATATATATATCTTTAATTTCTCCTTGACTAAAATAAAATCAAAAGTGCCTTTTACCCCAGAAGGGTAAATATAATGGGCTATATGCTGTATTTATGTCCAGGGCTGAAGACCCCCCAGGTTAAAACTTAAAAGGCTCCTTTGATTTCATTTTCTCTCAAAACTCCATAGCATCAAAAAACTAAAACTGCACTTTCCTAAACACCTGTTTGTCTCCATGCACTGAGCAAATTCCACGTGCCATGCAATATCCATCACGTGCAATGTCTAAAGAGTGATTTTGAGCCAATTTGATTAACAATGCTAAAATCTAAAATGCTGCATATCTATTTATTAAGAGAATCCCTGAAATAATTACATTTATTTTGAGACAAAAACTTCTTTATCATTTGTATTTTTGTTCAATGTGATTACAGGATTACAGATTATTTTAATAACTATACAATAAGTGAAACGATTAGGTAGTCAACTGTTAGTCTACTGTAAAAATAAAACCTTGTCCAGAACACAGAAGGTCCAAAAAAAGGACGTTAAGGCAGCATAAAAGTAACCAATAAGACCCCTGTGGTTAAATCTGTATATTCTGAAGCAATATGATAGTTGTGGGTGAGAAACAGATCAATCTTTAAGTCCTTTTTTTTTTTTTTTTTTTTTTTTTTTTTTTTTTTTTACTGTAAATCTACACTTTAACTTTTACTTCCACAATTTGGTGTGGAAGTGACTTTCACATTCAGCCACCTACTGGTTGGGGCTGGTCAAAGGTGGAGATTTATAATAGAAACGGACTTAAGTATTGATCTCTTTCTCACTCTCACTTATCATATTGCTTACAGATATATGGATTTAACCACTGGAGTCATTTGGATTACTTTTCTGCTGACAATATGTCCCTTTTTATCCTTCTGAGATCTGGTCACCATTCACTTGCATTGTGAGGACCAACAGAGCTGAGATATTTTTCTAAAAGTCTTCATTTGTGCTCTGTAGAAAGAGAAAGTCATACACATCTGGGATGGCATGAGGGTGAGTAAACGATAAGATCATTTACATTTTTGGGTGAACTGTCCCTTTAAATGTGGGGAATGGATTTGTCATGAGAAATTGTCAATGTAGGCTCACTTTGACTGATCTAATCACATTGGAGATTCATTTGTTTGCTTGCGATGTTATGAAATGCAAATTTGATCGAAATTAACAACAAATGTTGCAGCTTTATTTGAAGTGGTTATTATGAATAAGTATTATATAAATTTGTTTCCACTAAAGCATCTTGCTGTCTAAAAAAGTATTTGCATATGTTGACAAATATTGCCCTATATCTATTGGCCCTTTCTTTACACTATATCCCTATAAAACCTTTTTTATTTATTTATTTTAATTAAAACAACCTTTTATTATTATTTATCTTTATGCAAATTATGTTGCTTCAACAATATAATAATTATAATAATATTTTTTTTTTTATATAACTGACATTTTCCTTAAGGAGTGCCTTTAGCCCAGTTGTACCCTAGGATATGAATACTGTTACAACTTGTATTTTTGTTGTTTTATGATTTTGTTTTTTGTTTGTTTCATAATTGTTTTACAATTTAAATATTGCTGAAAAGCCATTAAATAGCGTTTACCTTATACAGAATATGAACATTCAAACAAAGGTAAATATTCTTCAAATTAGTGCCAATAAACAGCAGGTTCCAATTGTGACAACATACCCTACATGAAAACACACCCTAAAGGTTTATGTATGTTAAATGAAATGTTTTGTTTTTATCCTGGGCAATAACAATGGGAATGTTAAAATTCTTTATTTGTAGTCAGGACAAGCTGCGCATACAGAAACTGGCTTTCCAAAATGAACCCACTCTGAAAAATATCAACTGCATTACAAAATGATGAGACTGGCCTCTCCTGACAGCTACAACCACTACTACTACTCCTACTATTAGTATTTGCAGTTAGTACATTAGGAAGTATCTTACCTTATACAAAAAGTAATAATTGTTGTGTTTAATGTTGTTGACAAGTAGATAGTAATATTGGATCACAACAGTGGAGAGAAAAATCAGTTTTGGATGTAAATCTGTATTTATGTTGAGGTTAGCATTCAAATACAAACAGGCAGAGTATAATGAACCCCTCCAAAAAATTGACATGATCTGGAAAAAAAAAAAAAAAAAAAAAAGATTAAACAGCGTGTGGAAAAGAAGAACTCTCAGAACAGCTTCCTTCTGCTCTCACCACTTTGGCCTTTCTAAGTTCCTATAGAACTGACCCATACTGTTAAACATCTTTTTCATATGAAAAATATCTGCAATATTCAATGGCTTAAAAATATGCTTAGTATGTAAAACTATATCTGTACAGCATCAATAAATCCAAACAATGATATATTTCACTTAGTAAAAATAGCAAATATCTTTCAATTCTTTTGCTCCAGAAGACAAAAATGTTACAAGACTTTGCCTATCAAATGTCCCAGCTCTTTAAAATGCATTTCATAATTAAAAATGAGTTACCACATCATTTAGCAACAATATGCACCATATCTTTGAAAGCATTATATGATATTCAAGAATGTTTCCTCTGTTATATTTGTATGTAAATTTGCTCTACTCAAACAGTCAGCTAAGCTGAATTGCCCAAAATGCATGTTTCAAAGATAGAGTAGCAGTACCCAGATATTTTGGTTTGTGAAACTGCAAGTAATAGCAATATATCTAGGAATGTTTTTTTTTTCTAATTCTAAAGCAAAAAAAAAAAAAAGTCACCAGTTGAAGGCCCGATTATTACATTAAGTCACAGATGCAGAATAGCATGAGTGTTTTCATTTTGTGAACAGAGTCAGTTTGAAAAGTACTCTTGCTGTTGCTAATTTTACACACATATTCCTCTGGAGCAGCTGATGTGCAACAAGCATTAATAATCCTATCCAAAATATCAACAAACTTAGACATTACATAAGACAAAGACAGTTTCTGAAGTTCCAGTATATTAAATGCTTATTCATCTTCATGACCTTCTTTAACTTATTGAGTGAAACGTTAGTCGTCAAATGTAGTGTGTCCCCATTATTGGTTTACACTTGCATTTCCGGAACTGCGCTGTAAGCATAGCATAAAAAGTCATGACAAGACAAGACCACAAAAGTGTAACATTTGAAATTAAATGTTTGTAGAAGCAATCAGTGCTGCAAACACACACAAGGAATAATGCGTGTGTATTTTTGAACACAGGAGCTCAAATTTGCTACATATAAACATCAAAAATAACCTGCACCGTGTTTTCATTACATTCTGGTTGTGCATCACAAGGTCCGATAGGCAGGAACACTTCGCAGCTCACAGCCAGTGAGGTGAGAATTCTGCCCTTTATTTGAGGATTTTTTTGGGCGTGCTCTGTTTCTTGTTTTGCCAAAGGTGGCTGTAGATGGTGATGGCGTCCACACTCGCAGACATGGTCTTGGCGGGGATCTTACTGAACTGTTTCTTATCAGAGCTGTATTTATAGAGGTTCTCGATCATTTTGGGTGTGATAGTCTTGGGACCGATGCCAGCCAGCTTATTGATCTCCTCCGCCTCTGGGCAATATGTGTACAGAGAGCGAAACTGGCAGCCAGAGTCCCGGAACAGAATGAGGAAGTTGTTGGCTTCTGTTTTCTCCATTTCCTGTAGAAATGAGACAAATACTTAAAATATAAGAAAGATTCCCTTTTAGGTTATAACAGACATTGTAGGTCTCTCCAGCAAGTTCATCAGGGATCAATTATGGGACCAATCCGTAAACATTAAAATACTCACAGATTCAAATGTATAACCATAAGATGTCAAAAATAATATATGTGTTATCACAGTTTTAGTGTGACAGAATCGCTTGATAAAATTTTCTATGTAAAGTTATATCCAATTTTCCAACTTTGTTGCCATGACGACGCAATGCCTTAAACCGACACTTCAGCTCAAATAATACACAAGTTTTAACAGAGGTTCCCCTAGGATTTCACCTGTTATGGGGGTGGGGATGGTTGGTTATGTGGACTGTCCTCATGGCTTAAGCCCCGCCCCACCCCACTCTTTGACCCCACTGCTTCATACAATGACAAAATGCTTTGCCACTTAAACTAAAAAAATGTGCTTTGTGTAGTAACATCTAAATGAATTGGTTTTATTCAAGTCAAAAATATTATTTATATAATATGCAATATCTAAGGGTTAGATCAAGAAATAAGAGATCATTAATATGTAAAAACTTTGTAAAGTGTAGTATTGCATAGTCCATTTCTATCAAAGATTCAAATCAATTTCAACTGCCATGTAGCTGACACATTTCAGATATCTTCTTCTTACCTCCAGGATCTTGTTTTTCTGTCCCTCATTGACTCGGCCTGCGAGGCAGCAATGAGCCAGTGCATTCTGGATGATATATTTATTTGATTTAGCACTGGGCTCCTTGTATAGCTTTGGCCCTGGAGAGAAAGATACAAAAGAATCAGAGGCGACTCTTAACGTTTACAGCCTCCTCGTTCCAAACTAATGCAACTTTTATCATCCTTGAAACACACGATTGAGGGATGAGAGGATCGTGATTGCCACTTTCAAGCTCCAAAAGCACATTAAAAGCACCATAAAAGTTTTCCATATCACTTTAGCAATATTTGGATTTGGCGCGTATACGAGCACGCCTCCGTTTACATTAGCACAGTGCAATGAATGGACCTGACAGGCTGACACCACATAAGGCAAAAAAGGCAGAGGACAAGAAATCGCAGACATCGGTTTTTCAAAATAAAATAATCATCCCAGAAACTCATCAAATACTATTTTAACAAGAATTTGGCAAATGTTAATTTAGGACCCTGCTCCAAAGCATTAGAACCTCATGACCAAGACAGATCCAAATAAGGACAGACGTACATCCTACTACATGAGCGAGAAAACGTTCTCTAAAATATACAAGTTGTCCCAAATTCACCCATTTCTTTCCAATGCAGTCTGAACACTTCCTGAGTGCGTTTCATGATGCAGTATATGGCATAATGTACCTGTATATTCTGTGTTGGAAGCCGCAGATGATGTTGTTGATTCTAGTTCCCAGTTCTCCCCATTACCACTTACTGATGGACATGGTGACAAACAGCCCTCTGCAGATTCTGGCCTGATAATAAACACACACACAAGGGACTGATTTAGCAGTTGGAACTTTTTTCTATGGAAAAAAGACTCAAATCCTGCCAAAAATACAGTACAATAAAGAGTGTAATAATTCCACACTGTAATGCTGGGAAGCTGAAAGCTGGAAAATCACAAAAGCAGAGCATGGATGAAGCAGCACAGACATTTTCAATACATCATGTCCTAACTAAAGTGCTACACAACACCACAAACACAGCAATGAGGTCATATTTGATGTTTAAGATATAGTTATATGGAGCAGGACTTGTGGACCAATGAGATTTCACTGTGGGCGGGGCTTGTGAGGCACAACCAAAAAAGAAACCAAGCGACTGACTAAATTAAATGTCTTGTTGCTCATTGCTTGTGCCAGTTGTGGCTGGTTAGGACATGATGTTACACAAAGTCTTATAAACAATATGTGAAACTCTAAAGCTTATTCATGTAATGGTCTAAATGATGAGCCATTTTCTATTTACATGATGATATTTAATTTTTTAAATACTGAAAAAAATAATACAACATTAATATATGAACACAATCAAGTAAACAAAGGCATGATGTATAACATTAGGCTGTTTAACATAAATCATTCAAATAAGTTTTTAAAGATAATTGTATTACAATTTGCATTCGTGCGCGACCCCACGTCCTTCTGTGTGGACATTGTGTTTTGGTTTCGCTATATGGAATGCATAATTTATATTTATTTAAACCAACTGATCTCAGTTCAGAAGACAGTACTGTCAGAAATTGGTTAAACTTTCAACATAGGGAGTCATGTGACGAAACAACATGGCGCAGGTCACAGCGGAGTTTGTCTTTGGGAGAAACGTCAACAAAACTACATCTGGTAAGAAACCTAATTAAGTTTTAACAATGAAATCTGTTTGAGTCAGAAGATTATAGTGTCTAGTTTCATCCAATGAGCCATTTTTAAAAGTTTGAGCAATTTAGCACATGCTGTTACACACAATATCCACTATAGTGGACAATAGCGCTAGAATTTTCATTAGAATTCCTATATTTGCTGTGCATTTTCACACTGAGAAATGTTTTTGCTGTCGGAGGCTTTATATGAAGTTAGGATGAATGAATATAAGGTGCATATTTCGAACTGTTCTGAGACCAGTGCAGACAGCCAGCACACTGGAGGTTAAGTCATTTACTAAATAGGGAGCAAGGGATCATCCTATATCTTTCCTATGCAGCTAAGTGCATTCACTCCTAAAAGATGACCAAAAGTTCAGTTTCAGGCTGCAGAGGGTGTTTAAACCACTCAACATGTTTGGCAGACATGGGACAATGGTAATCCATATATAGATTCATTTTAACATGGTTGGCATTGATTGGATGATTACTTTGAATTATAATGAATTTAGCTAATTTCTGATGCTTATGAATGCTTCAGCATTGGCTATCACTTTTTTGTTTGACCGTGCAAAGAGAGAACATTAAGATTTTGTTGCCAAAGTAGTAAAAAACATTGTAAACATTGTAATGCTTCCCCCAATACACATTGTTCCAAAGCAGCTTTACAGAAAATCAGTTATAATGTCTGTAATGTCTCAAAACATGAAGACAGCAGTCTTGTTGGGTCACGTTTGGGAGATTAAAATATCTAATGAGCTGATTAACTCTTAAACTGATGTCCAAGCATATGAGTTTGACCTGCACCCAAGCTGAAATGTCATCCATCAGCCATGTGATGTAATGACATGAATTTGATGCCCTCTGCAAACTGACCTTCCCTTTCTCCCTTTTGGGGAGCTAAGAAAGAAACATGGATTGCCAGGTGAGAGTCTGCTGCCTCTGAACAACCAGCACAGAGAAAAGACAGAGATGTCATAGACAGAAAGGGGCAGAGGGTTATGGATAAGACTGGTTTCACAGCAATAGATTTGGGTCAGTATTGATTAATATTAATATAAGAGCACATATGTGATAACGATGACAAAAGTTTTTGAATAAACTCGCACATGAAAAGAAAAAGTGGATTGAAAAGGAGAAATTGTCTCACCTGGATGTCCTCTTATCAGATTGGACACTCTCATTGTCTGCCAAGTTAAGGGAGGCGAGTGACAAGCTGGACACAGAGTACCCACGCTGCCGTGACCCTGGATTAGAAGCCAAGAAACAATAAGAAACTTTTTGGAAAACAACAAATTGTGTGTTAACTACAAGCACTGAGTCTAGACAGTAGCATGCAGTTTGTCTAGATTTGAAGTGATGTCACCTTGGCTTTCAGTATACCTGTGACTGTCCGTGCTGGAGGTTTTAGAGACTCCATAATGTCTCTGTTCATAGATTTGGGGCGTGGCTTTTTTTGTTTGACACTTGAAGTGCGGGGCCTAATGACACTGTCCATGTCTTCCATCAGTTTGAGCTGCTTCCTCCTCATATACTCATTTTTTATAAAGTCCCGTCTTGCCTTCTCCTCTTCTTTCTTCTGACGTTCCTCTTCTGCTTGCAGTCTGATTAAGTAGACAGAGAACACATGTACGTGTAACAACATTTCCTTTTAACCACTTTACATTAAGTTGACATATAAAATGAACGTATCAGCTTCAGGGCCGTAACTGGACAAGTCCCCCCAATAATCAGATATGGCCAAATTGCCCCCCCCCCTCCAATAATTTATATCCTCGTTGCTGTTCTGCTGCAGTGGTTATGTGCTGCTGTATAATTGCCATTAAGTTGTTGCAGGAATAACATAAAGGTTTAAAAAAGTTACATTTTTAGCATGCACAGTAGTCTTACAGGCTTGCCAATGTCATTTGAGATAGCCAATCAAATCGAGGAAGGCAGGACTCTTGGATTATTCCAGTGCCACGCATCAGTAAGCAGTTCAGGTTAAGTGTTTGTGTCATGTAAGATGTAAGTAACTAACTAAATATGCTAAATTTGACCATTGTTTTATTATTAAAATGTTCTCCATTTAAAACTATTCTCCATTTTTAATTGAAAATATGTCACGTACAGTACATGATTCGTATGTCATTAATAATTGTGAATGTGAAAACATTAACGGAGCCGTTTTCAGCATATCAGGATAAAGATAAAACGCAAATGTTTGTATATTATAAAGGAATTGAATGAATGCGGTTATCTGGAAAGCTTTTGAACGAACTTCACATTGTCTGAGAAAATGATTGATAAAACACAAAGTATTATTATTATTGTTATCACCCTCAGATTACAACTAGAACATTAGACCTGTGATTTGAGGCTTCCGTTGTGTTTTTAGGTTGTGACAACGACAGTGTCAAATAATTTTAGTGGAAATATTATTAGGTAATAATTAACAATCGTCTTTAATTCTGAATTTTGTACAGCACCTCCTAAGAGTCTTCTTTTAAAAGAGACCATTTTATTTTGAGGATGTCCTGGTCAAGTTTGTGCTAAAATAATTACAGTTAAAGTAGTTCACCTAAAAATGGAAAATGTACTTTTACTCACTCATTTATTCACCCTTATGTTGTTCAAAACTCATATGCTGTTACTTTTTCTTGGAACATAAAAATAGATATTTTAAGCAGCTCTATTCCATAGAATAACAGTTTACAGTGAGCAGGAGCTGTCATGCTTCATAAAGGACAAATACTATACATTTTATTAAAGGTTCGGTATAAAGACATCATAACAGCAGTCCATATGACTTGTGCACTTTATTCCAAGCTTTCTGGGGCCATAGAAAGGCTTAGTGTTGTCTGGAGTAATTTTATGGTGTTTTAATGATGGACCTTGGACCTTGACAGCAGTGGTCAATATGAAGTGTTTTTGTATGTAAAAGAGCAGCATTAGGACTCTTTAAGAACAGATTGTTTTAAGATTATATGGGGGGATCAATGAGGGACAACTTGAGGACAGTAAATCATTTTTAAAATTAAATAATCATTAAATTATATTTGTCTTTTCTTTGATACATCACAAAAAGAAAGAAAAGGTGACTGAAATAGGCAAATTGCTAGCAATGCAGACACAGTGTTTGTCTTGTAACATATAATTTCAAAACAAAAATTATACAATTTTGGTAAATGGTAAATGGTCTGCACTGATATAGTGCTTTTTTTTAACCTTAAAGGTACCAAAGTGCTTTACAATGTGTACCAATCACCCATTCACACACACACACACACACCAATGACGGCAGAGCTGCCATGTAAGGCACTAGCCTGCCATTGGGAGCAACTTGGGGTTCAGTGTCTTGCCCAAGGACACTTCGGCATGTGGAGTCGCGTGACCCGGGAATCAAACCCTGCGATAAGCAGCCGACCCGCTCTACAACCTGAGCCACAGCTGCCCATTTTGGTCACATTTAAAAAACTTGAATATTTACTATTTCAAAGAAACAAGGTCACCCACGACCCCCACCCCCAAAATGGTTTGGTCCCCCCAAATGTTCAAGACATGGTTTTATCATTGATCAGCTTAAAATGCAGCAATTTTCATCAGTATATCTAATCAGCTAACTTAAATCCATTTCTTGCATAGTGATAAAGTAATGAAATTCACAGTGCACAGCAAAACCAGTCATTCTCTCATTTGCTATTGTAAACATCACAGCGCGTGTTATCTGAGTATGTGGAATGTGATTTGTAAGGTCTTCTATTATGGCTTGTCAAGTTTTCTTTTTCTCTCATTGTGTGGTGTATTTATACTTTGCCGCTTCTTTCTTTTGTTCCATCTTAGCCTCCTGTTGCTGTTTCTTGTTCTGCATCTCTCTCTCTCTCCGCAGCCATTTATTCATCAGAGCTGCTTTCTTCTGTGCAATATCCTCCTCGCCCTTTAGGTCATCCTGAGTCACAGCACACACAAATACACTCATTCAAAATGAAACAGAACATCATACTTAATTAAGATATAAATGTCTTGTTTTTAAACATAAATGTTCCATCTCAAAAGAGCTTATGCTTGACATAAATTAGATATTAAGATGACATCATAATTGAAATAATTGCCCCAGCATTGAGCCTCGTTGTCACAACCATTCACACCCGGACAGGCTATTGTTGCGTTGTCCTTCAAATCACGACTGCAGAGAAAGTATATTCATGTAGTACAGTAAGATATGCTACTATTTTAAACATACAAAATTTGTTTACATTAGGGATAGGTATTTTGAGTAGTTTTGTAGTCAAGTACTCTACCACAAACAAATCATTTACTTAAAATGTAGATTTTAAATTCAATCTTTGAACCTGTTTTTCTTAAATGAGCACTATGCATAAATAACATCTATATTAAAAAAAAATGAAATAATAAAAAAATACAAAATAATAATTTTTTAAAATCCATTTTAAATAATGAGAAATTTATTTTTGGGTCAAATATTTCTTTAACACCACCATGCATCCATAGCGCCAGCCAATGTGAACACCAGTGCATTGAGTTGCACCAGCAAGATTTAGCATAGGTGAGACAAACAGTTTCATTGTTGCCCACAGCAGGCTAAAACAAAGGAAATCAAACTGCAACATAGCAGTGTGATTTCACTATTCAAATATTTAAAGCTGAACGAGTACTTGATTAACCGATTACTTGTGCACTAGTTTACATTTATTTGGTTTCCATATATTCTAATCACTTTAGAGAATCATTTTGTAGTGACTAATTCATTTTTGAATGTACGTATAGTACAAATATTGTTTGAGAAGTTTCAGTTAAGCAACTTATCTCTATACAGTACATATGAATACAAGTACTCTCCATAATTCCGACATGAACATTTAAGTCTCACCCTGTAGAAGAAGCCACAGCACATCTGCTGGTCTGGTCCAGTCTCTGTTTCTTTGCTGCTCTCCAGGTAATGTCCATCCAGAGGCTTCAGCACAGAGAGTGGAACCTCAACCAGATACTTCTTCTCTTGTGACTCTGCTTCATTTGTGTTTCTGGTGACCGCCAAATGTTCTGCTGTTGTCTGAGGCAAAAGCTCAGATTCCGGCACATTTATGATTTTGTCTTCCTCATGTCTCATGTCTCCTCGTACATCTTTCTTTTTTCCTTGCTTCTCCTTTTCCTGATCAGATGGCAGATCAGCAGCTGTTTTGTTCTGAATGCTTGCGTCTGAGGACGGCATGTCTTTGGACTCTTGCTTTTGTGGCTCCTCTTTAGTTGTTTGGAACTCACTTGAAGGTCCATCATCATGTCCCAGGTAGGCAAAAGAGCTTGTCTGAGTTTGGCTTGGCAAGAATCGCCTAAGTCGAGGCAGGCTGTCCACCGACTGCTGGGTGTTGAGCATGCGGCTGAAGGGGGTGACATTTAGTTCGTTGGGCCTCGGCGTTCTTGGTGTCCTTACATGGAAGGAAGCGGACTTCCTTTTTATGACCGACGGTGAATGTTGCATTTTGTGCGGGGAGCCTGTAGACGACATGATGGGGGAGAGTGACCCCACAGAGCCACGGCCCACCACACTGCTGCTACACAACTGTTTCCGTGGTGATGGATCTGGCGGAGAGATCACCCAACTCTGCTGGTCACGCATATGCATGATGTGTTCTTGCTGCTGGGCTAATCGCTGCATCTCCATTTGCAGGAAGCTCAAAGACGTGTTCAGACGCTCAATGGATCGAGTGTAATCCGCTAGGTCTACATCCAAGCTGGCTTCCTCCAGGGGTGATTTTGGAGGTGCACCGTCTGGTCTACACCGTTCCATTGTAGAACTGGAGTCAATTGAATTAGATGGTGTCTTTTGGGGTTGAGGAACACTGGTCCTCTTTTCCTGACCATCTGGGCCATCGTTGTGCCCTACTGGTGACACGACTCCTTTACGTCTGACCACATTGAGGAAGGCTGTCCTGCCCATGCTCTGCCTGTGATGTGTGAAAGCCGCTTCTACCTTCTTCTTCTGGGCCTCAATGGCTCTGCGTTTCTCCTCCAACTTCATCCTCAGCTGCACCATCTCTGACGCCAACAGGTGCGAGGGGTCACGGGGTGACGTGAGCCCGGCGGGGCTACGTGCATCCGGAGTAACACAGCGTGCTGTACCAGTTGCTCCCACATTTGTGGCATACAACTCTCTGCTTTCAGGCGTATTACCACCATTTCCACTACTGCGGCCATCGGCGTGGATCAGTTTACGGAACTTCTGCTCAGCAAAGCTAGTCATACGCACTGCAGAACCCAATGAGGAGGCCATACTGGTGGTCAGAGACTGCATTCCCAAAAGGTTTGGGCATGGACTGCTGCCATTCTCCGGAAGTGGACAGGAACAAGCCTCATAGTCTTGGTCCATGTCTGAGTAATCCTTCAAGGATGAATCATCATCTTGTCCACCTTGAATGTCTTCAGTGCGGACGTGGATTCCAGTATCCATGTCAGTGGAGGTGGAATTCAGGTCAGCATCATCTACTCTGGCCTTGGAGAGGGAGTCCTCGGAATCGTTTGGCTCAGCAACAGCGGGGTTGGGGGATGTTGGGTTGTGCAAGAAAAAGGCGCTGTCCCCAGATGGGGGATGCAGACTGCTGTGGGGTCGTTCTGAGTCGTGGATAATCTTCAGGGCTTCTTCTATACTAGGGGTGCTAGGCTGAGGACAAGGGTCATAGAGAGGGCTGGGTTTATCTGCCAACACACCATTTGAGTACCTGAAACATGAAATAGACTTTCAGTTACAATGATCCCAATGATACAAGGTTTGGAAATTTGGATAAAATAAATGTAATAAAACATCATATATGTTTTACCATTTCACTTTCTTCCACAAGAAAGACAAAAAGCAGTGGGAATTGGAATGGTAAGGAATATAATGATTCGGTTTCTAGTTCTGATTCCTTCACAATACCATTTTTGATTTTTTGGTACTTTTTAAGGACTTTTTTTTATTATTATCATTAAAGTACCATTTATTACAACTAAACTCTGTTATGACTGAATATATTTACCTAAACATTGACATACAATATCAACAAACAGTGTCAGTAATTACATTTATTTAAGTCTCACAAGCATTAAGTACACAAAACACAGTGGTTCACAGTTCATTTAGATTGACTGAAGCAAGTGGTTCAGTGAGTGAGTCAGTTATGTTAATTCAGGAACCGCTTTGACTGATTTAGTGAGTGAGGGAGTCATTAGACTAATTCAAACTAACAACTCTTGAGTTCAAAACAGATTTATGAATCTTTTGACCAATTCATTTTAAAGAACCAGCTCATAAGTGTCATTCACTTGTGAATTGGACTACAATGGTCACACTATATGCAGTTTTTTTCCCTTTTTGCTGTTGATTAAGTACAGGTTCAGCAAACCATGTACAATTAAACAGCGTCAGAATATTTTGTTAGAGTTTTGTCTACATCAGCAGAAGAATGCAGACCATCAAAAGTGGTTAGCACACATGTCATGCTCTGACACATTGCGCTATGGTGCGCAATGCACATTAAATTCTCCTTTCTCTCACAATTTTCTGTTCTCTATTGCCCATCATTAAAAGTGTAAAAAAAAAGTTAAAAAATAAATAAATGAATAAAAACACTAAAGATGTACCCAGTGTAGTTTCCCTGGCGATATCTGTTTGATTCCTCATCATCTTCCTCATGTATTCTGCTGTGGTTGTTTCCATTAACTGGCTGGAATGTGAGGTTCCTCCGTATACCTCTGGCCGTGTGGTGAACTTTAAAACTCAAACCTTCAGTGCTTGCAGATCGACTCAGCCGACAACCCGAAGATGGACTTGCGATGTCATCAAGAGGAATCTCATATGATATCCCATGAGCTGAAGACCTGTGGTGAAAAAAAATTGGTTATTCATCTGTAGCATGAAAAGCATTGAAACTTGAGTGGAAATTTAAAAGATAAACTATGTAATTTCATCTAGTTGTCATTATCATACTGGAAGAAATATTCAGGTAAAAATATATTTAAAAACAGCCTTATTTTCTCATTTTCACATAACACCTGATCTGAGAGTGAAGGAGAAAGAGATTTAGTAAAGAACACAAACCGTTTCTCTTTTGGCCATGTACCCACACACCCATCCACATACGACACGGAGGATGATTGCCTGATATCTGCTGTGAAAGGAATAAAACACCAGTTTATCTTTACTAAAAGCTCCTAATAAAAAAAATCATATATTAATAAGGGTCTTAAATTCTCGAGGTTTTATGGAAAAGTGTCTTTTATTTTAAAACTGGCACCCCCTCCTTTTTAGCATTTACTAGAAAATGACTGTGGCACGGTGGAGGGCGGGACCGGCGCGTGATTGCACACGCCCGGTCCCGTATCAGGCTAAATAGAGCCGGCAAGAGGGTTAAAAGGCCACTCGCAGACGGCGATCGGGAGAGAGAGCTTAATCAGCAGACGTCTGCTGTCCTAAATGTTTGTTTTAAGTTCTTAATTAAATTATGATTTATGTTGACAAGCCGGTTTCTCGCCTCTTCCTTGCCCATGAAAGTGATTGTGTTACAATGACATACTCAGATTATATGCCTGTAATTCTTCCCTAATTTTGGTCTCTTTTAAAGAAGAGATTTGGGAGATTATTGTGCAAGTGAACAGTTAAATTAGATAAAAAGTTATAGAAGTTTCAGTATGATAGAAAATTAAAGCCATATGTCAAACCAAGTTGTGTCCCAAATTTGAAGTAAATAAATTATAAAATGGCATATATATCAGATATTGACTAGGCGCAGTACCAAAATTGGCCACAACATGACATCAATGCTCCACTGTTGCAAGAGTGGCATACTCAATTTAAATGCCTGTAATTCCTGAATGCATGGTACTATATACATCATTTTAGTCTCGTTTTAAATAATCAACTGGGAGATTATAGTGCAAGTGACATCAGTTATTTATGTAAATTAAAAAAAGGTTATAGAAGTTTACCTTTATTGCAATGAAAATGCACTGCACTAAACTATTATTTCCATTATAATATTTTAAAAACATATGTGGCACCCACAAAATTATATAAAATTAAAGCCAACCAAGTTGCGTCCCAAACTTTAAGAAAATAAATGATTAAAGGGTGTATATATATCAGATATTGAATAGGTGCAGTACCAAAAGTGGCCACAAGATCAAGATTAAGATTCAACTTTATTGTCATTGTGTAGAGTACAGGAACGGAGCCAATGAAATGAAGTTGTTTTCACATATCCCAACTAAGCTGGGGTCAGAGCGCATGAAACAGCACCCCTGGAGCAGATAGGGTCAAGGGTCTTGCCCAACAGTGGTATCTTGGTGGTGCTGGGGCTTGAACCCCTGGCCTTTCAGTCAGTAACACAGAGCCATAACTGCTGAGCCAGAACAGAGCAGTGCCATTCCATAACACGCTGGTGCAGCATGTGCATATTATACACTTACTTATTAAACACAGACTTTTGAGATTCACAGAGCTATCGCACGTCTTCAAGTGGATTTGAATAAAATGCACAAGTCATATGAACTACATAAATGGTGTTTTTATGGTTTTTTAATGTCATTTTTGGAGCTTGACAAGAACAAACATGACTAACACACAGTATCGGATTTGGATCGGGCAAATTGGACCGATACCCGGTTCATCTAAAAACGTCAGTATCGGAGCCGATACCGATCCAGGTATTGTGCATCTCTAATCCAAACGGCGTGGCACTTATTCCAAAGCACTCAAATCTATCCAAAAGTGTTTTTGCATAGATCCATCGAAAGAAGCAGCAAAAGGTTATATTTAGACTCCGATCGGTCATCAGAAACAGCAGAAAGTGCAGAGTCATAGTGGTGGCCTTTGGTTCTCTCTTCAAATGAACACTAGGGTGACATTACTGTTTTGGAATGAACAAGGTCAATGCCTGTAATCACAGAAACTTCATACCAATGGCTACATGACCTGTCAATCATATCTTGACTAGAGTTCCAATGGCTGGATCCTTTCACTGAAACAGCCAATGCGCATTTTGGAGAGGCCATGGAGCCTTTGATCTGGTTTGATTGACAGCTCCGGCTGTGAATCACAGAGAGACTCAAAACATGTTTCATGTTGTTTGAGGGTGGGCTCAAACAACATGGAATTGCCTGCCATCATCCGATTGCATCAATCACACTTTTTCATTATTTTAATGCATTACTGTAATGATGTAATTCAGAATGCAAAATAGTGGCCACATTTCGAAGCCAGAGACTTGTAGCTTTCAAACGATATAAGGTTTGTCAATATTAAAGTTGGATTTGAAAGTAATATAGTCCAATAAACATAAAAAAAAAATGCAGTAAAAGCAGAAAAACATCCCAAATATGGGACGGTGCCAGTTAAGGGGCTTTTAAAAGTGCCAGGCTACATTTGAACTCTTACCTGAGTTGTCATTTTTAGGTTGTGACCTATGGGAGAAAATTTTGTGATTTAAATAATGTATAATGTCAGACTCAAATAATCTGGTGCACTTTTTTATGATAAATTGTAAAATAAAAAAACAAAAAAAAAAGGAAAACCCATGAAAATGTCACTGTTTTATTGTGTTACAGTGTTCACAAACCTAGACTGGTCTGGACTGCCTGGTCTGTGGATCAGGTTTTGTTTGGTTATGGGTGCCATTTTATTGGATTGGGATGGGTCGGAAACTACAGAAAGAGAGAGATAAACAAACTCATTGTTAACAAAATGCAAGGCAAATACATCAAACATAATTAGACGAGACAAGACGAGACCTCACCTTTGTTAATGACTCTGCGGGGTTGAACAAAAGACGGTTTCACAACTTCACACCACCAGAACAGCTCAGCCATAAACACAAGGTAGTTATTCTGAAAACACACACAGGCACACACTGACATAAATAGGAAGATATGGTATAGAGCAAAGACAAAGTAGCCTTGAAAAATCGTCATAGATAAAATTAGGGTAATCTCTCCTGAATTTCAGTTCCAAAGCAACAACAAAGAATGAATGAAGTCAACAATGGAAGAGAAGTAAATCTTCTCTTGTGATGTCTCAAAATAACCACAAAGTGTCTCTGTCCTCCCATAGATTCAGATTTTCTTAACTGATCCTTACAGACTGTAAAGTGTAAGATCACTGGCTTAAGCCAGAGGCGATTTCTCAGGGTCAGCAAAGCCATTTCTGCTGGTGTAACATGCCAAATAAATACATATTTTTTCATCCTTTCATTCTCATTGACCTTTTTGCCTATGTATTTTCAATCGCTTTCCAGTCTAAATTCATCTACAAGCGAATAGCAAAAAAAAAAGGTTTATCCAATCAGAATTTATTCCTCGATACTTACAAGTGAAGTGCGTCAACTATTTCACAAATCACATGCCCGAAGCAGCGTGAGTCTGAGCTCCACCCCGTCAGGCCTTCAGAATTTCCACAGAATCCCGCAAGAGCGCAAATGAATGAGCAACTGATCTCAGACTGTCAGATTCATCAGCCAATCAGATTGATTTATTTGTCCTTGGTGGGTGTGGCCTTTAGGATATGTCCCAATCCAGGCCTTCTAGCTGGCTTAAAGTGATGTATGTAATTTTAAAGCGAAGAGCGCAAGATCTTGCTGACGAGTCGGCTGTCATCACCATTGAGAAAGAGATCCTTATGGATTTAATAACCTGAGATGTTCTGCATGATCATGCATCAACAGGAAAGGAGGACTGATTTTCACTTCAAGTAAATTGGTAAATGCTTTTTTGCATTGTTATAGCAACATCTGGAGTTTTCTAAGTGTAAATTAGTCTACTTGAGCATTCAGTGCTGGATCAAGTTTTGAAATGTAACCGTGTACCCTGACGAAACAGAATTTATTGCAAGCAACATTTAAATTGCAAATATTATTAGAGAGAATTTTCTTGGTATTAGATCTCCTTGGTTCTGGCTTTTGTGCATGGACGTGTTTTTAAAATGTCTGTTGGTATTATTAGTTGACTGCCATGTAATATATGATTTTCTTAATGGCCTAGACTTAAAATGCACAGGCTGCGGCTGCTTTATGCAACACTGAAAACGCTATAGTTATGTAAGTAGTGCATTTTATAAGAAACACTAGGCACAAAAATAAAACTTGTCTTCTTAGGAGCCAAAATAAAGCCTCTTCTCTATGGATGGCTGATTTATATTGAGTAGCCAAATGTAAAAGACACCCAGCAAGACTTCTGACCTGCAACATTTTCTTTCTTTACTTCATCTACACAATTGCTACACATTTTTTCTTTTCTTTTGCTGGCTCTTATTCATCTTCCTAAACCAATAAAATAGCTTTAGCCTCTCTGCTGCTCTCTGTTTTCCACAAGTTGATCGATGCACTACAAGTTGATATGAAAATGTCAAATGAAGGTTGAGGTAAGTTCTTCTTAAAGGGATAGCTCACCCCAAAATTTAAATTCTCTCATCCAGGCCCGGGGTGGGTAATCGGGAGAATCGGAAGAATTCCCGGTGGGCCGCTTCATTTTTGGGCCGGTTGAGTAATTATTATTATTATTATTATTATTATTATTATTATTATTTTTTACATTTGTCACGTTAGTCTATCTTCTCTTAAATAAGGCTACACGTGTTCCGCATTCTGACACTGCAGCGCAGCCTCTGCATGGGTTGTACCATGTGAGGGAGTTCTCCCCTCCCCTCTCAAATAGAGTTGGTTGGGTCCATAGCGCGTCTTTTCCAAAACATTTCCTCAGCTGGATAGCTGATTTCTTTACCGATAGCTGGGCCAGCCCTACCGTAACGGTACGCGTCAGGGAGGATGGATGGGAGGAAGAGGCCAGGAGGGGCTGAAAAAGCCAGGATAAATAAAAGAAAGGCATTGGAGGAGGATGCTGCCAAATGTGCCAAGCTTACAAATTTATTTTCAAGAGGACAAACACAAGTGGCAACAGGTAAAGAGAGATAGGTCTAGTAATGATTAGCATTAGCAACGCTGTAACCTAATTATTCGGCTAATACCGTTGTGTAGCTTTGTCAACCTATTCACAAACAAAATATTAAATTTAATAAGCATTTTAGCCTTTTTGTCAAGTCAAGTCATCTTCATTTATATAGCGCTTTTTAACAATGTAGATTGTATCAAAGCAGCTTTACAGAGATAAATATATAATTTAAGGTAACAGAGATTGTTTTGGCTTTATAGCGGTTCTTGAATAATGTTATTTTCCATTTTTGTATCACCCAATATATGGCGATTCATAGACTTTGCAAATATTGATAACAAAACTCAAGCTTGATCTGTGTATGCAGTAAAATGACCTCTTAATTATTTTTTTTGTAGCTTCTGAGCAGAAGATAAGACAGTCCCCTGCTGAAAATTAGGAGGCCATGGCAACAGGGACAGGTAGAGAGGATACCAGAGTAAACAATATGAATTAAATTTATTTAATGTAAGAAAGAACAGTATATGACGGTACATGATAAACCAATATGTATTGTTTGTTCAGAAGTGGTTGTAGTAAAGGAGTAAATTACCACAATATGATACCCATGCAGAAAAATGAATGACCATGACAATGTCGGCCCCCATGAGGTCTCATTCCAACAAATCCAGCCTACTGCCTAATCTGAGTCTGACACCCTATGCCCTTCTGCCCTTTTTGTTATGCAATACAGGTAGGTTAGATGTTGAGAGAGGAGAATTAGAGATAGCATCCAGTGAGACAACAGCCCTGCAAGAGATCCCAGAGGCACAGGCAGATGCAAGCGTAGATGAGGAAGCCTATCATTTTGAGGTATTAATAAAACTACACAATAGTAAGAGCTGAAATGTTGCTTCATTTATCCAATTTCCACCACCATGGAAAAATGGGCCGGTCTTAGGCCTGAAACTCCCGGGCTGAACAATGGCGCCACTCCGGCCCTGCTCTCATCATTTATTCAAGCTCATGCAATCCCAGATGTGTATGACTTTCTTTCTTCTGCTGAACACAAACAAAGTTTAGACGAATATTTCAGCTCTTTGAAGGTCTAAAAAGCATATAAAGGGAGCATAAAAGAAACCCATATGACTCCAGTGGTTAAATCCATATCTTCAGAAGCGATACAATAGGTGTGGGTGAGACATAGATCAATATTTAAGTCCTTTTGTACCATAAATGCCACTTCCATAATTTTCTATTTTTTTGGGCGATTTGCATTTTTCATACAAATAACCACCCACTGATCAAACGGGGAGATTTATAGGTCCTTTATAGGACCCAAAGTTCTGGTCACCATTAGAGGTTGACCGATATATTGGTTTTGTCGACTAATCGGCAGCGATAACAGATTGCTGGAACTATCGGTTATTGGCAAAGATACACCACGATAGTTTTTCCCTGTTGCGTGCGGTGCTGGAGTGGCTTGGAAGGGTCCGCTGTCATTATACAGTATGAGAGCGGCCTCTAGAGGTGAAATAAAAACTATCACTTCACTGATGCCTTGTGGCGTTTGTTTTGACACGTGAGACTACACTCTGCATGGAGCGGAACACCTCAGATGCGGATTTAAAACATCAACAACTTCATTAACATTTATACATTTGGCAGACACTTTTCTCCAAAGTGACTTACAGTGCACTTATTACAGGGACAATCCCCCTGGAGCAACCTGGAGTTAAGTGCCTTGCTCAAGGACACAATGGTGGTGGCTGTGGGGATCGAACCAGTGACTTTCTGATTAATGGTTATGTGCTTTAGCCCACTACACCACCCCCACTCCTCTAAATACTAAAAGGTATGTATACAGTACACTACAGTACACGCTGTCATATCACTATAAAGTAATTCATAATTAGTTCTGTGTGAACAGCCCCTTACAGTTGGTGGAGGTCTTTGGCTATTGCATCTTGCTCTCTTATAAGTGTTTCTTAGATGATGCAATTAGTTATTTTAGTGCTTTGTCAGGAAAGATGTTCAACTACTATGTGTCTCGAGATTCTTGCGTTCGGTTCCAGTCTGTTGTGTTCCATCTGTTTGAACAGCCCCTGGGGCTTAACCTCTAGTCACCATTCACATGCATTGTAAGGACCTTCAGAGCTGAGATATTCTTCTAAAAACTTTGCATGTGTTCAGCAGAAGAAAGAAAGTCATACACATCTGGGATTGCATTAGCATGCGTAAATTATGAGAGAATTTTCATTTTTAGGTTAACTATCCCTTCCCAAGTCTGTGTTCATTAATACAGTCCAATCGCAAGACACGGCTAGTCATGTGATCTCAACATCGTAGCCATCATTAGGCAGTGACACAAGCTTAAGCTATTGAAATGCCGTAATATCTGTGGTGCATAAAGCTTTAAAATATACTGTATTGAAGGCAACAGCACAACAGCCTTGAGAAGAGTCTCTGTTTGTAGAGCATATCAAAGGGTGTTCTGATTTGTCAACAGCAAAAAAAAGCAGCCGGGACGGGTTGACACGAACAGAACAGACCCAACACTCTCTTTTTCTGCTCTCTTGGGAATTATTCGGTCCTGACACCATTATTTTAGGACAGTCGAGGGCTGTTACGCATCATGAAAAAATTCTCACAGAGCAATCGCACCACACAAGGTTTAAATCACCAGAGAATTCATCAAATGTGACATTGCTTATCTGGAGAGCATGTCATTGGCTGAGGTAGCTGAAATTGAAATTCTGTGCTCATCTGATATTACAGTAACTAACTGGCTATAAATCAACCATTGCAAGTTCATCCTGAAAATATGCTCAACTGGCTGGTGTTATAACCAGTTTTGGTCTGTCAGAGGAAGGCATTAATGGAGGCTAAATGAAAAAGTATATGTTGGTTGACCATGTTCCAGATCGCACGGCGTACAGCATGCGTGATGCAAATTTCGTCGGGGTCACTGCGGGTCTCGCAGGGACGTCCAGGGGGGAGCATTTAGTTGCGTAGCATCTCACTTGTTTTTAGCGCTTCTTGCCATAAGCACTGTAAATCTATGATATGTCAATTAAAGTGTAGTTTAAAACTTTGAAAAACATCTCGAGCATCTTCGAGTGCAAAAATGTATCTGATGAAGGCTGTATGCTGCCTGCTCATTAGTTGGTTTGACTAGGCGTGTTGCCTGTACATCTGGCCACTCACCCCCTACAGCCACATCAAGGTGGTACATAAAGCTTGAACTTCTCTAATGGTAGGAACATTCCTTATTGCAGAATTTATGTACCGGTTGGGGACACGATTAATTGCGTTTATTTTTCACATCATTTATCGCACAGAATTAACACGTTAAATAGACAGGCTACAAACTTAGGGCTGTTTTTATTAAAAGAAACCACTCTGATAACATACCAACCTTACACAACTCTTAAGTCGGCACACTTGGCAGCAACTGCAAGAGTGTTCTGGTATAAAATCCAGACACACACATCCACACACACAAACTATGACTCAGTCATCCCAAACGGTCAGATTGAAAACACACATTGGCCATTTTTCCCTTCCTGCATCAGCCCCGCTAGAGTTCCCTGAAATGTTCCAGTGATCACTCATTCAATCATAGTTTTAAATTTAAAGATTTACAGTGTTCATTGGAAAATCACCATAAAAAGTGCAATTCAGCCCACAGTATGTATTCTAGAAAGCACCAGTTTGAAACCCTGAAAAACCAAATGGGACTCTCTCTTTTATAACGCATTGCAATAAATTCTATAATTGTACACAAATCTATGTTACTTCAATTTTCATACTTTTTTTCCCACTAAAACTGAGTATAGTTGAGTCAAACCCATCTGTTACAGGAATGTTCAGGTCATGACTCAGTTTTGACAAAACGTTTAATTACTGCGATGTGCCTTTGCGGCATAGCATAGTAGCTAAGTCTAGATATACAGTACATTCAAGATAAACATTCTCATTCATCATACTGTATCATTCCAGTTGAAGTTGAAATTCTCAAAACACAGTACCTGACATCAATGCTCTTCATTATTAAGAAGTTCAGAGTTCAGAATGTGGACATCAGGTTTTACCTTAATGGTGCTGGAGGCATAGAGCATATCCTCCAGGGTGAAGTGACAGCAGTTGTTGAAATTTTCTCTGCAGAACTCCTGGATCAGCTGAAGATTGTACAGACTGTCAGCCAATGACATTGTTTCTTTCACACAGATATCTAAGAGGAGGGAACAAACCAGACAACAGCCAATGGTGTTAGGAATTTATCTGAGGGGGCTGTTACAAATACAAGTAGAAGCCAATAAAGTTTTATTAAAGTATCTGGGGGAGGGTACATAATGTGTGATGTAATGAGCACTCTCTTGAGTCATGGGGTGAGTATGTGTTTATGTTTGAATATCTGCTCCACAGCTCTCTCTCAAACTTCCATTCACCCACTCCTACGTGCTCTGACTTTTCCTTTCTCTCAATTTTTCTTCCATCCTCATGTAATATCTAATAATAACTCTCTCTTTCTCTATCAGCTTTATGCTTCCTTTCCCATTGATTTGCAACATTCATTGTTAAGATTATGCCCATGTATAATGAAAGTCCCTGGCTTAGCACAGGCTTAGCCACTACAAATAAGTTATTTTCTTGAAACAGATCTTACAAAGCCAAAGAGCACAAGTTGAGTATAATTAACAGAAAATTGTTTGTATAGGAATTTTGTAAAGTTGTAAAAGTTTGCACAGTATCATTCAGTTTGCTCTTAATAACTGAAGCTTTTTTTCTTCCAGTCATAATGGATTTTAAAGAGAGTTTAGTTCTAGATAATCTTGTTTTCCTGATGCAGTTTGTGTGTGTGTGCACTTCTGTTATCTACAGGGCCAGATTAAGGGCTACGTTTCTACTGGGTATTTTGTAGAGGGTTTATCTGTGCAGGCCTCTGTTGGAGTCTGTACAACAGTTTCTCATCTACTACTGTATACCTCAATGAAAACAAACACACACAAACCATAAACAAATGTTTCCTGCAACGGTACCTTCTAGTGGCACTGCGTCAGGACAGTAAAAGTGAAGCAGAGCAGACAGTGCACAGCCGTCTGTGTTGTCCTTCAGTAGATTGTCCACCAGAGGAAGACAAAGAGCTGGACGTGCTTTAGAATTCTCTTGCTTGAACTGCCCCTGTGGATTACAAACAGCTCAGTTGCTATGACAGCAAGATTGTTAAAATGGGAATGCATCAAAACCAGGGCCACATGAGTCAGTTAAAGGGACACACACACACACACACACACACACACACGTACGTTTGCTCAGCTATCTAAATAGGGATGGGTGGAGACCAGTAGTAATATAAAGCACTTATTCTATTGCATAATTTTTACATCACCAGAATTTGAATTTGAAAAAGCCTCTGAATTCATGTTCTTGAAAAAAAGACTTGGTGTAATTTGGTGTTATCCAAAATTTTTGCTGTTAATTTCAAATATATGAAAATATTTTGTGTGAATTCACCTAAAAATAAAATAAAATCAGGTTGTGAAATTCAAGTTTTTATTATTCAAGTGGTGGATTTCAGGTTGTGAAATTCAGGTCTCAATATTCAGGTTGTTGAATACAGGTTGAGAGAATCAGGTGGCAAAATCGAGGATGATATCCAGGAATGCAAGGAAGATCAGACGACCAAGCAATGGTCCAAGCAATGGAAACAGCTCAAAGTAATTTTAAACAACTGTGACAACAACATTGTGAAAACACAAAAAGGTATACTTTAGGCATATTTATTAGAATTAATTAATATTTATAAAGATAAACTTAATCAGTAAATTGGATCCTGGATGAGTTTCATCAAGAACCTCATTTCATAATCATTTGGGCAAAGGACATTGATATTTACCAGTGTAAACAAATACTCAAACTACCTCATTTTAGTGCAAGTCTGCAAAAAACGAATCGTAGCAGAGAATTATTAAATAATAAATCTAAAAATAAAAATATATATTTCTATACCTCTGTTAAATGGTTGTAAGATCAAAAATAGTTGTATTTTTATTTAAAAAAAATTATATTACAATATAAATTTCTCGACTTTCAGTGAACAACAGAGTGTGTTTAATCATCGCATCCAAGGTAATATGAATTGGGTAGATATCTACCTCTTACTGTTAATGTAAATAAGTGAAATAATACAGACCTATGGCTGACTGAAACAACAGCCACCTTTACCCATTTTGTAAGTGTGTTTCATGTCTTTGCTGTTTTATAGTATTTATTGTGATTATAATTCATTTGTAACTGTGCTGAATGAAAATATAGTGAACTTTGAATGTACAACACATATTCTGTACCTAATTGTTTATATTACCAGTCTGGATTGCTTGAGCATGCCTTTGAACTTTTTAATATTTTAATCAAAATGCTGGATAGTCTGTTTCATATGACATCACTGAATACCAACGCTGCCTTTGTGAACAAAACACAAAGACAGAGGAAAACAGAGATATAACACTTGTTGTCTGTGCACGTGTCAAATACACTATATACACTGATCAGCCATAACATTTAAACCACCTGCCTAATACTGTGTAAGTCCCCCTCGTGCCGCCAAAACAGCTCTGACCCATTGAGTCATTGACTCCACTAGACCTCTGAAGGTGTCTGTAAGTTGTGAGGTGGACTTGTTGGTCCAGCACAGCACATCTCATTGATGCTCAATCGAAGTGAGATCTGGGGCCAAGTCAACACCTTGAACTTGGCCCCATCTTTGTCATGTTCCTCAAACCATTCCTGAACAATTTTTACAGTGTGGCAGGGCGCATTATCCTGCTGAAAGAGGCCACTGCCATCAGGGAATTCTGTTGCCATGAAGGGGTATCCGTGGTCTGAAACAATCTTTAGGTAGGTGGTACGTGTCAAAGTAACATCTACATGAATGCCAGGACCCAAGGTTTCCCAGCAGAACATTGCCCAGATCAACACATTGCCAGCCTGTCTTCTTCCCATGGTGCATCCTGCTGCCATCTCTTCCCTAGGTAAACGATGCACACGCACCCAGCCGTCGACATGATCTAAAAGAAAACGTGATTCATCAGACCAGGCCACCTTCTTATATTGCTCCATGGTCCAGTTCTGATGCTCACGTGCCCATTGTAGGCACTTTAGGCGGTGGACAGGAGTCAGCATGGGGATGCTGACCGGTCTGTGGCTACACAGCCCCATATGCAGCAAGCTAAGATGCACTCTGTGTTCTGAAACCTTTCTATCATGGCCAGAATTAAGTTTTTCATCAGTTTGTGCCACAGTAGCTCTTCTGTGGGATCGGACCAGATTGGCTAGCCTTCACTCCTCACACGCATCAATGAGCCTTGGGCACCCATGACCCTGCTGCCAATTCACCGGTTGTCCTTCCTTGGACCACTTTTGGGAGGTACTATCCACTGCATAATGAGAACACCTCACAAGACCTGCCATTTTGGAGATGCTCTGACCCAGTCGTCTAGCCATCACAATCTGGCCCTAGTCAAAGTTGCTCAGATCCTTATGCTTGCCCATTTTTCCAGCTTTCAACACATGAAATTCAAGAACTGACTGATCACTTGCTGCCTAATATATCCCACCCCTTGACAGGTGCCACTGTAACGAAATAATACATGTTATTCAATTATCCTGACAGTAGTGATTATGTTGTGGCATAAACCCATTTTTTAACCACTCCACAGATTTAATATTAGCAAACTATAGTTTTGGAAAGTCGTTTAGGACATCTGCTTTGTGTGTGACACGAGTAATATTTGCAAAAAGTGTTTATAGACAGATTGTTTCACTTTTAATTGACTATCACAATTCCAATTGTTTAGAAGTTTACATATACTAAGTTAACTCTGTCTTTAAGCAGCTTGAAAAATTCCAGAAAATTATGTCAATGGATGTATTTATTGATGTATTGTGGATGTATTTTACAGTGGCATGCAAAATTTTAGGCACCCCTGGTTAAAACTTCTGTTACTGTCATTTATTAACTGGATCAAGATTTTATACACATCACCATCAGCCACAGTCACAACCAATGGACTAACATCACAAAGCTTCACATTGCACAGGGGGACGAGGCAGGGATGTCCACTCTCTCCATCCCTATTCACGATTTTTATTGAACCTTTAGCAGCAGCTATCCGTCAAAACCCAGCAATCAAAGGTATTGAAACACCACAACAAACACATAAAATCTCACTTTATGCAGATGATATCCTACTATATATACAAGAACCCCTAGCATCTACTCAAGAAATAATTAAAACAATCCAGTCCTTCTCAAAAATATCAGATTATGCAATAAACTGGAATAAATCTTCCATCCTCCCTTTACATAAAACCAAATGGGATGTGGCACCCCATCAATCACCAATACCTATATGTCATGATCACATCACTTACTTAGGCATTAAGATTTCCTCCAGACTGTCAGAGTTGGTAACACTCAACTTCACACCACTGCTAAAAAAAATAGAAGACGATTTGCTCAGGTGGCTCAACCTTCCAATCTCCATAATCGGCAGGATAGCAGCAATAAAAATGACGACTTTACCGAAAATTAATTACCTATTCTCAATGATTCCAACCCACCCCACACTCACCTGGTTTAAATCACTAGACTCCATTATAACTCGCTTCTACTGGAAAAATAAAACGCCAAGGATAAAACTCACTACACTACAAAAAAGTAAGGTTCAAGGAGGACTAGAAGCACCAAATTTCCAATATTACTCAATGGCTAACCAACTGCAATACATATACAAATGGATTCACCCCACCCAATCTGATATTATATGGCTAGATATAGAACAATCACTATGCAAAGAATTAAATATAGCTGACATACCGTTCCTCACCAAATCAATTAAACAACACACATGTTTTAATGCAGTAACTATAGCCGCCACTCTGACAGCCTGGTGGAAATTTCACCAAATCACAAATTATACATTAGCTCCATCTAACCTCACCCCACTATGGAACAACCGTGACTTTATAAGCAATAAAAAAACATTGAATTTTCACACATGGGCGGAAAGGGGTATCACCCACATTAAGCATATTTTCAAATTTAACACATTTAGACCATTTCCGCAACTGGCCCAGGAGTATGGCATCGGGAGTAACGAATTTTTAAAATACCTACAAATCAAATCTTCTGTTCTGACAAAAATAAACATCAGAGACACAAATTTAGAACTTCCACCGGCAATATCAGACTTGGTCAACATTTTCTCCCCAAAGAAACTTCTCTCTAAAATATACAAAATGATTTCAAACCAACTTCAGACCATATACTTACCAACAATAAAATGGGAAAACGATCTTTCAATAGCCCCTGATGCCAACTTCTGGACCCAAATCTGTAAAAACATCTATCTCATGTCCAAAAATGCAAATCTTCAGTTAATTCAATACAAAATACTTCACAGAACACATTACACGGGCAATAGATTAGCTAAAATGGGTTTCACATCAGAAGTTTGCACACATTGCAATCAAAATTCTACAGATACATACATCCATGCAACCTGGCACTGCACTCCAATCAAACACTTTTGGGAAGAGGTCACACAGTCACTATCCACTATAGTTGGCTGCCACATCCCACTGTCGCCTTCTCTTTGCTTGCTGGGGGACCTCACAATAATCACTGATAAAACTATAAACTCTAAAATACTCCTCATAGCTCTAACCATCGCCAAGAAAACTATCCTCATGAACTGGAAAACTAGAAATAAATTACACATTAACATTTGGAAAAATCTTATTACAGACTTCATTACAATGGAATACGCATTTCCCCTTCATAATTACGCATCTGAAACTGACCTCTGCCGTCCAACACTTTCTGACCTCTTACAGCTATGAATCCTTTCTCTGTTTTCAACTCCGACTCCTCCCACCTTCTTAATCAACCCACGAATATTAATGCATTTTAGTTGTTTGAACTTGTTTCTGTCATCATTGTTATTACTATCTATACTGTTACTGTTATGATTACTATTTTCACTTTTATTTTTTCATTGTTGTAATTGCTGTTGTTGCTGTCTTTTGCTTTCACCATTGCGATCACCACTGCCATCATCATTATCATTTATTATTAATATTATTATTATCATTATTATTATAATCATCAATATTGCCATTGTCAATGCTGTATTGGAATTAAGTGTCATTGTCATCACTACTGCAATAATTTCCCCCTTATCTCTTCATGGGTTTTTAATGCACCACAACATAGAATAGGGGAAAAAAAAAAAAAAAAAAAAGGAATATGTATATATGGAAAACTTCACAAACACCAAGGCAGGCAAGACAGGCGAGAAGTGGTTTCAACGGGACAGCATCTCTGTCCCAATTTGAGACACTCTCGCACTGTACTCCCTCTTTTAATGCACCTTAGACATTGCACATAACACACAAAAAAAAAATATAAATAAATAAATAATGAAATAGGAAAAGATAGGGACTGATGAGATGTGGGGGAAGGTTATCTTGTATTATCTTATTATATCATCTTTTATTTTATACAGGACTGACAATGGCAATTGACAATGGCAATTGTTACATAGGAGGAAGGATGTAAATAAAAATCGACCAACACAATATTGGCAATATGGTGGTAGTGGGGAGTGGGGTGGTGATGGTAATGACAATGGTAATAAATAAAAAATGGTTACTTTGTTTACGCATACACACACATACACATACACATACCCACACTCACACCCGCTCACATACACACTTAGATCAAACACTTAAATCACTCTTATGTCACTTCTGGAATTATGGATTTACAAGATTGCTCACTACTGCACTATGTTGGTTTATATGTATGTCTGACTGTTAAATAAAAAAAAAAAAAAAAGTGCTCAAAAAAAAAAAAAAAAAAAAAAACTTCTGTTACTGTGAATAGTTAAGTAAGTAGAAGATGAACTGATCTCCAAAAGGCATAAAGTTAAAGATGAAATATTCTGTTCACAATTTTAAGCAAGATTAGTTTATTATTTTTGTTTTGTAGAATTGTAGATTGAAAAAAAATGAAAGGAGCACCATGCAAAAGTTTGGGCACCCCAATAGATTTGAGCTCTCAGATAACTTCTACCAAGGTCTCAGACCTTAATTAGCTTGTTAGGGCTATGGCTTGTTCACAATAATCATTTGGAAAGGCCAGGTGATGCAAATATCAAAGCTTTATAAATAGTCTGACTCCTCAACTCTTGTCCCAACAATCAGCAGCCATGGGCTCCTCTAAGCAGCTGCCTAGCACTCTGAAAATTTAAATAATATATGCCCACAAAGCAGTATAAGGCTATAAGAAGATGACAAAGTGATTTCACATTGCCGACTCCTCAGTTCATAATGTAATTAAGAAATGGCAGTTAACAGGAACGTTGGAGGTCAAGTTAAGGTCTGGAAGACCAAGAAAACTTTCTGAGAAATGCTTGTAGGATTGCTAGAAAGGCAAATTAAAACCCCTTTTGACTGCAAAAGACCTTAAGGAAGATTTAGCTGACTCTGGAGTAGTTGTGCACTGTTCTACTGTGCAGTGACATCTGCACAAATATGACCTTCATGAAAGAGTCATGAGAAGAAAAACTTTTCAACACAAAATTCAGCATCAGAATTTTGCAAATGAACATATAAACAAGACTGATGCATTTTGGAAACAAGTCTTGTAGTCTGATTAAGTTAAACATAACATTTTGGTGCAATGAGCAAATGTATATTTGGAGAAAAAAAGGGTGCAGAATTTCATGAAAAGAACACCTCCCCCAAATGTTAAGCACAGGGGTGGATCGATCATGCTTTGGGTTTGTGTTGCAGCCAGCGGCACGGGAAATATTTCACTGGTAGAGGGAAGAATGAATTCAATTAAATGCCAGCAAATTCTGGAAGCAAACATCACACCATCTGTAAAAAAGCTGAAGATGAAAAGAGGATGGCTTCTACAACAGGATAATGGTCCTAAACACACCACAAAATCCACAATGGACTACGTCACAAAGCGCAAGCTGAAGGTTTTGCCATGGCCCTCATAGTCTCAGACCTATACATCATCGGATATCTGTGGATAGATCTCAAAAAGAGCAGTGCATGCAAGATGGCCCAAGAATCTCACAAAGCTAGAAGCCTTTTGCAAGGAAGAATGGGTGAAAATCCCCCAAACAAGAATTGAAAGACTCTTAGCTGGCTACAAAATTGTTTACAAGATGTGATACTTGCAAAAGGGGGTGTTTCTAAATACTGACCATGCAGGGTGCCCAAACTTTTGCATCGGGCCCTTTTACTTTTTTGTTATTTTGAAAACTGTAAAAGATAATAATAAAAAAATAATATTGCTTAAAATATTAAAGACAAGTGTCATCTTTAACTTTATACCTTTTGGATATCGGCCCATCTTTAACTCTCTTAGCTATTCACAGTTACAGAAATTTTGATCAGGGGTGCCAAAATTTTGCATGCCACTTTAAGCCCTACCTTCAAACTCTGCCTCTTTGCTTGACATAATGGGAAAATCAAAAGAAATCAGCCAAGACCTCATAAAACAATTGTGGACCTCCACAAGTCTGGTTCATCCTTAGAAGCAAAAGTTCATCTGTACAATCAATAGCACGCAAGTATAAACACCACAGGACCACGAGGCATCGTACCACTCAGGAAGGAGACACATTCTGTCTCCTAGAGATTAACGTAGTTTGGTGCAAAAAGTGCAAATCAATCCTAGAACAACAGCAAAGGACCTTGTGAAGATGCTGGAGAAAACAGGTAGACAAGTATCTAAATCCACAGTAAAACAAGTCCTTTATTGACATAACCTGAAAGGCTGCTCAGCAAGGAAGAAGCCACTGCTCCACAACCACCATAAACCTCCAAACTACAGTTTGCAAGTGCATATGGGGACAAAGATCTTACTTTTTTGAGAAATTACCTCTGGTTTAATGAAACAAAAAATTTAAATATTTGGCCATAATGTCCATTGTTATGTTTGGAGGAAAAAGGGTGAGGCTTCCCAGCCGTGAAGCATGGGGATGGCAGCATCATGTTGTGGGGGTGCCTTGCTGCAGGAGGTACTGGTGCACTTCACAAAATAGATGGCATCATGAGGAAGGAAAGTTATGTAGATATATTGAAGCAACATGTAAAGACATCAGCCAGGAAGTTAAAGCTTGTTCGCAAATGGGCCTTCCAAATGGACAATGACCCCAAGCATACCTCCAAAGCTGTGGCAAAATGGCTTAAGGACAACAAAGTCAAGGTATTGGAGTGGCCATTGCAAAGCCCTGATCTCCATCTGATAGAAAATTTGTTGGCAGAAATGAAAAAGCATGTGCGAACAAGGAGGCCTAGCCAAAACATTTGACCCAAGTTGAACATTTTAAAGGAAATGATACCAAATAGTAACAAAGTGTATGTAAACTTCTGACCCACTGGGAATTTGATGAAAGAAATAAAAGTTGAAATCTCTCTACTATTATTCTGATATTTCACATTCTTTTTTTTCCCTCCCCAATATGGAATGCCCGATTCCTAATGCACTCTAAGTCCTCGTGGTGGAGTAGCAACTCGCCTCAATCCAGGTGGCGGAGGACAAATCTCAGTTACCTTTGCGTCTGAGACCGTCAACCTACACATCTCATCACGTGGCTTGTTGAGTGCGTTACCACAGAGACATATCGCGTGTGGAGGCTTCACGCAATTCTCCAAAGCATCCACGCATAACTCACCACACGCCCCACCTACGAGGAGGTTACCTCATGTGACTCTACCCTCCCTAGCAAACGGTCCAATTTGGCTGCTTAGAAGACCTGGCTGGTGTCACTCAGCACGCCCTGGATTCGAACTCGCGAATCCAGGGGTGGTAGTCAGCATGTTTACTTGCTGAGCTACCCAGGCCCCCTAACATTTAACATTCTTAAAATAAAGTAAAATCAGCTAAGCCTGTAGTAAGGACTGTAAATTGATGGACAAATGAGGAAGAGCTGGAACTACAAGCCTGCTATGAATGCACTGATTGGAGTGTTTTTGAAGCTGCAGCTACAGACCTGGACGAGACAGATACTGTGACATCCTATATCAGTTTCTGTGAGAATATGTGCATCCCTACTAGGACATTTTTACCATTCAATAATGATAAACCATGGTTTACAGGAAAACTCAGACAGCTGTCATGCCAAATAGGATGCTTGCAGAAGTGGGGATAAAATATTGTACAACAGGCAAGAAACACACTGACCAAGAGTGGCTAAAATAAGTTACTCTGAAAAGCTGAAAAAACAGTTTTCAGCCAAAAATTGTCCATCAGGTGGCAGCCTTGCAAATCGTAGCACATAGTCACGCTCGAGCATGTAGCAGAACCTCATATCCAGCTCACAACAGCAGGGAAAGTGAGAGGGCTATTAGGCGATATTGAGGCACCTAAAATCTCTGCGTTGTAGCACAGCATCAACAACAGTACAAACAGGCATTAAAATGACCTGTGTCAAGGCATTAGCTCGTTCCCAGCTCGCAGCAGCGGGGAAAGCGAGATGGCTATTAGGTGACATAGTGGCACCTAAAAACTCTTTTGCAGCATAGGTAATCTCCTGGCATGTTACCAACCAAAGTAAAAACAGGCTGAACCATTCTGCGTTACAGAGGAAATGACACAATCTGTTCCTGGCTCGCAATGGAGGGGGTTAACAGGAAGCGTTTTTAATAAGCACAGCAAGGCAACAGCACCTGAGAGTTGAACATTCATTGAATAGGGAGAACGCCAAGCCATAATAAGCTTTGCATGCAGCTCTGGAAGAATGGCACCGGCAGCGAAACTCGGAGGCACGCCAGCACGGAGAACACCGTTTTTATCTTGAGGCATCGCCGCTTCGCACTGTTTTAACACCCATGGGGGAAATTACGGATAATATCTAACCAGAGCATGTACATGTCCACTAATGTAGCCCTGTGACAATGTATTCCTGACATAAACCACCGTGAACGAATGCAGCGTGCCAGAGCCGTCAATCGCCATGGAACAGGCAAGGCTGCTGGATATTGAGAAGAGGAGGGATGCAGGCTCAAGCTGGCGAAAATCACCCTCAAATTCTCCACGCTCTGTGTCCCGTTCTCGTTAGATATAGGGAGGAGAGGGGACTGGCAGAAGGACTATGACGGGAGGAGACGGGACCGGTTTCGGCTTTTAGAGCTTAAGCGAGCGGAGACCAAACTGTTTCGAGTTTTCATGCGATCACCAAAAACACTCTCAAACTTGGCGAGCGCTGTGTCAGTTGTACCCAGGCAATCGCAGCGCTTGTGTTAAATGTGCAAATACACTTCATGTAGCGGAGAGGAGAAACGCAAGGCACGAGCCAGCAATAAATCCTCCTCAAATCTCCATGCCCTATTCCCCGTCCTCACGCACCTCCATCGTGTGGTTCGTCTGAAGCTGTAGAAGGAGTATAGCTGGATAGGGGGATGGCTTTGACTTTTAGGATGAAAAACGAGCCGCGAGCAAGCGTCTTGTGAGATTTATGCATTCACAGTGAACACAATCAGCCTCAACGAGTGACGCTGTACGTAAAACATCGCACGTGCCTACCAGACAGAGTTTTCATGTGCTTTTGGACACATTTTCAAAATGCCATCTTTATAAAGACGTTGTTAAGCAAATGGCTCTTTTACGATTGTGCACCGTATACAAATACGCATTCATACACAATCAGGCTGTAAAGCTTATGCTACAAGCTTACAGAAAATCCAATACAATCCAATAATTCAAAGGATACTTTCCTTTGAGGCCCACAGGCCGCAGAATAATCCGTTCATTGTGAAGTGGCGAAAACTGCAAAGATGTCTCGTCTGCCCACTGTCCCACAACAGGGAAATTCCACACACTGCCGTTCAACTGTGAATGTAGTAATCCGTGGTTGCCGGAGCACCACAGGGGGTAGAAGAAAACTCTGATCCACCTGCTGTGAGGCGTGCAGATCATGACAGCAATTCTAGTAGAGAGAAATTACATTTTCGTGCAGAGAAAGAGAGAGAGATTATCGGCACCCTGCAGGAGAAAATTCTGAAGAGATAGCTCTCTGGACTGCCGTTATATACGCCTGATGACATGCGGGAGGGAGGTGGAGCACAAAGCGCTATCTGCCAATAAAAATTGGCAAGATTTTAAAGAGTTTCAGAGACTGGCTACGCCTAGGAGGATAACTCCATAGTGTCAGCTATAATGCAGCATTCATGACTGATTTGAAAGGGAACTTAAATTTCACAACCTGATTTGTTTAGGTGAATTCACACGAAATATTTTCAAATATTTAGAATTAACAGCAAAAAGTTCATATATATTGTCAAATTACACCCAGTCATTTTTCAAGATCATGAATTCGGAGGCTTCTTTAAATTCAAGTTCTGGTGATATAAAAATTAAGCCATAAAATTCTCCAATTCAAACTTGTGCTATAACACCCTATAATGCTATAAAACTGCTATAAAAACATGTCATTCATATTAACTAACTTCAACCACCAATTATTCGTTCATTTCAAAAACATTTATTGAAATATTTCTTCGAAAAGATTTAGATTTATGGTCATTAAATATATAACATATATAACTGTTCTCGTGAAATTCTGCACTCCTGAAATAATAACATATACTGTAAAGAGTATATTAGCTAGCATTAGTATTATATTTTTAGAAGTTATGGTTGTTAATCATTTTAGGGACTGTTATTAAATTTTCACCTCAATTCAGGCCGCTCGAGTGGGGATATCCCCAGTAATATGCCCGGATTATTTTAATACTTTCATTCTTGAATGCTCTTTTTGAAAACATCGCTAGTGCATAGTTAAAGTCTTTCAGTATCCTATCATTTATTCTCACAATTTCATCAAGAGTAATTTTAATTAAAGTAATTTATTTATCATAATAATCTTCTTTTTGTTGTCGTCTTTCAACTCTAATGTATGATGGAAGTGAAGTTAGGTCATTTAAGCAGTTTCAAAGTTCTAATTAAATAAAAAGTTTTTACATATACGATTTATACATAAGCCTCTGATATTACAAATAAACTTTACCTGAATCTGTGTTTGCATTCATCTCAAAAAATGTTGTTTTCTCAGGTGCAAAACTCACTAAATAATTCCACAAATTGACATCAGCCCTAAAAGTGATCAAGGGTTTAGGGTGTTCCAGTTAAACACATTGCATTTGTTCCTCCAGTAATGTGCAATCACGTAATATAAGCAAAGATGTACATTCCAGTCCACGAGATGGAGGGAAGTTAGTGTGGGAAAGGCATAAAAATTTGAAGGTGAACACAGCCTAGGCCATGTGACTGCCGCGTGTGTGTTCTGATCTCTTGCAGTGGATTATTTATCACTTTTATGGACTAATTGTTGTCGTCTGGGGGAAAATTTATTTCGACTTTGTTGCTGAAGCACTGCTATCATCACCACCACTCTTGTTTTTTTAAACTGAACGAGTACTGTATCAATGCGTCGACGCACGTGCTGGACCGGGAACCCAACATGCACGATAGAGGCCACCGGGCCAGATTGAAGCCAAGCCAAAACAGGGAAGTGGCCTCTCTCTGTGTTTCTTCTAGACCTAGCTGAGACCAGGCTTGGGGAGTAACGCACTAATTGTAATAGTGTTAGTAATCAAGATACAAAAATTAGGTAACTGTAATCCTTTTTCACCTCTCAGACACTCTCCAGCATTTAATTATGACAATACTAACGATGATGAGGATGAAAAGTGTGACCTACCTATTGAATACAGTCTGAAGTTAATGAATAGTGCAAATTACAATTGCACACTAACTGCAATACATGGTAGAATTACACTGTGCAGTGCTTTTGAATCTGAGTTATATCCTGTCAGATTTAGTTTAATGTAAACCAAGACATAATTCAGTGCATCTGTTCTGATTAGATTTACTTTATGCGAAATTAAATTTTTCTGTAGCAGACAGAGAACTCACCTGATTTTAAAAAAAATGTAAATACTGACTTGTTCTTGTTTCAAAAAGAAACCCTCCCAACCCTGGCGCGCACACACACACACACACACACACACACACACAAACTACGTTTAGGACTGATGGCCACATTATATTGCATCACATAGGGACAGTTGTGTATGGCAAGCTGATTTATCATTAAATGCATGACTAGTCATAATTCAGTTTTGAGTAGTCATCCTTGATATGCAACTTTGACTAGTCATAATACACTGAAGATATCTACAATGCTATATTGGCTAGTCATAATATACATTGAAGATATCTACAATGCTATTTTGACTAGTCACACATTTCCAATGGGTTACATTGAAAAATATTTTCTGAATTTTTACTAGTAGAAATTGTGATTAAAGATATGTACAATCATATATCTAATTGTCTTCTTCCTAGGAAGTTTTAATTTTATATACTGTATCTTTGACTAGTCAAAATTCAAATTTCAGATATCTTTAATTACTTTTAATTAAAGATATCCAAAATGCATTTTTTTATATATCTGAAACTAAGATGGTACTAGTCAAAATACCATTGTGGATTGCTTGAATTGGATTCATGATTAGACAGAATTTAATAAGAAATATCTTTAATATTTGAATTATTACTAGTCAAATCGCCTTTAAAGATATCTATCATGTATTTATGAATATCTCAATTTGATTAATGGTTAATGTCCATCATTTTGTCTGATAAACAATGAATTATTGAATGTTAGCCAAGTATGTTTTTTAACAGATTTAAAAAAAATACAAATACAAATCAAATAATAATGAACAATGTTGATGGGCACATTGTAATTATTTGTATCAGCCCTCATTCCCAAATAAACTCAAATAAAATCAGAAGGGACTCCTACATTTGGTACACTGCACGTTACATGTCTACTAAATTATTAGGAGGGAATTTTATTGAACCGTGTCTCATCACAATACTGCAGTACATCACTCTAGCTGTTACACGCTGCCATAAAGTGGGCTATAAACTTAATGCGATGGATAAACCCATATTAGCAAATAATACAAAAGCATGTACTATATATTACTGTATTTCACATATGCATTAATTCAGAATATAGGAGTTATAGTAACTATAGAATAGAACAATCATTAATTAATAGCTATCTACAATTCAGAAATGAAAGAATGAGACTATCTTTTTAATTGACTGTCATTTTCAACTGTTTAAAGGGTTAGGAATCATAGGTGCCTTAATTCTGAAGCAGTAAACCTCTCTATCATGCATTTACTTGCCCAATTTCACATTTTACATACATCTCCTATAGATTGCATAATAAATTTAAAATACCATTTTGTGGTTGTCTGTCTTTATTAAACATGTACACTTATAACAATCACTTTGCTACACATGGTAAATTGGAGACATGTTAACATATATAAATGCATCTATATTGTTTAAAATGTTGTCAAGCTTCATCTTAATCCAGTAGCAATAGCAGCAACAGTGGGCTACTTACTTTCACAGCTCTTTCATTAGCACTACGCTACCGGTTAGCAACAGGAAGTAAGGAGGCGTAGCTTCATGAAGAGCCATTGCACGTCACGTCAACACCACAGATTGACTAGGGGTAAGTGCAATTTAGATTTCTGAAAATATAATTTTTACTAGTCAGAACTGAATTACAGATATCTCTTATTATCTTTGTGTATGTGTGACTCTCTAATTCTGTAACGTCATGTAGATATCTCAAATGGAATTTCGATTAGGTGTATAGATGTATACAAAATGTATTTACAGATATCTTGAATGATACTAGTGATATTATGATTGCAGATATCTCAAATTATCATTCTGACTACTCAAATTATAATTGTGACTTGTTATAATACATTCGTAGATATCTAAAATATGGAAAGTCAGATAAAAGCTTTAAATGCCCAAAAGGCTTGCGATAGCACATGTCGTTGTTGATGTTTGTATGTTATTTTTTTTCAATTAATTTGTTAAGGTACTGTTTATATACTGGCACAAATAGATAATCTAGAGAGCAGATCTGCTCAGTGGACTTTTGAGTGTATAGTTCATAGGCACTATGCATTTTTAGATGTACGTATCCTACGTGTTCTTCAATACAGTGCTTTCACTGTGACTATTTCAATAACGACAAGCTGACAAACAGAACCCTTAAAGAAAAAGGCCCAAATAGAAGACTCACACTAAGTACATTTTTTTTCATATTTGTACAATGTGGGACAATATCATGCATAAATATTATGCATAGACTGTCACTGCATTTTCAAAATAATTTCCCATTTATATCCTGGAATTTCTTAAAATATTTAATATTTTTTGTACATGGAGAAATATTACATTGCATTTCAGAAGCATTGCAAATTCAATATTAACTATATTTATGAAATGCCTTTAATGAAATCTAAACTATGGAGTGAATGTTTATCCATGCTGATTCAGCTCTATCATAACGATATTCATAACACTTTTCCTCAAGACAAATTAGAAATTGACTAAATATATTATGTAGTCTAGTACCATACTATCTTTCCAGCAAGTTTGCTGCACAACACTTTTTTTGGGCATACATTTAGTGTCATCTGTCTGTGGAAAAAGGTACTATGACCAGGATTTGTTCAGGTGTGTTGTTTAAACCAGACAAATAATTTACATTACATTGTACAATGAAATATCGTTTTATCATTTCCATTTCCTCAAAACATCTTAAACCCTGAAAAGTCTTAAAATATTTTCACATTAACAGGGTAACCCTAACCCTTTTGTACTACAAGAAAACTTGCATTCATAGCTTAGTCTAGTCTGTTTTAATGTACATCCAAAAACTCCTAAAGAAATAATCATTCAATGTGGCAGGCTCAAAATTGCAATGAATATTTCCTCACCTTTTGAGCTGTGCAGAGTTCTCCTGTATCTCTAATTCTCTGTTCTTGGGCCAAAAGGTTTCTAAGATGCTCATTTACCTGCATTAGAAAATGAACATATGTAATATAAGCATGTACCAATTGACACACTACCATACAGCTGAAAACTATTATTTAAGATTATTAGCCCCCCTATGAAAATTCAATTCTTTTTCAAATATTTCCCAAGTGATGTATAACAGAGCAAGGGGATTTTAACACAGTATTTCTTATTATATTTTTCCTCTGGAGAAAGCCTTATTTATTTCAATTTGCCTGGAATAAAATAATTATTTAAAAAAAATTAAAAACTGCTAAGATTATAAACTGCTATATTATTAGCCCCCTTAAGAAATTATCCGACCACTGTTATCCAATGACTTGTCTAGTTAACCTAACTCGCATAATTAACCTAATTAATCCCCCAAGCCTTTAAGATGCACTTAAAACTGAGGATTAGTATCTTGCAAAACAACTAGTGAAGTAATATAAAACTGTCATCATGGCAAAATAAATTTGAAAGAATTGTTAATGCTCACAAACACTTTGGCGTAAATATTCTCATGGTGAGATCATTGGAATCAAGGTTGACAAAAGGGGCACCATCAATGATCACTTTAATCAGGGCATTAAATTATACTTTGAAGGACACAAAGATGAAGCAAATGGATGAAACAAACAACCACGCTTTGTAGAAGTGTTGTGTCCTTACAGCACATTATCTGGAAAATATGTTATAGCGGTGGATATTGTTTCATCCCATAGTGTAGTTCATGACAAGCTATTTCATGTCCAGATTTTGGATGAGGACAATTAGTAAAATCACTTTTCATAAGAGATGGAGCATCAACCAGAGATGTCTGTAAAATCAGTAATCCATTTCCAATCTGAAATGGCTCAAATATATACACAAGTGAATGTTCTCAACAACAGGAGAAAGGAGTCAGAAAAGAGACCTGAAAGCAAAAGAACATCAAATCAGGGTGAAAAGCTAAACATGTATTGGCATTTGGAGGAAGCTGCCTTAGTTATTATCATTACAATAAGGGCTCCCTGAACCGCTCCAGCACCTTCAGTCATGACAATTTTGAAACTGTTCTGTGTATTGGACTTTGATCCAAACTCTTCTGTTTTTGGGATTAGTTGCAGTGTAGTGTGTTTGATATTACACATTTTAAATTTATATTTAACATTTATTTGTTTTATATTTTGATATTAAATAAGGAAATTGAAATGATAAAATTTTTGTTAAGATAAATGGAAAAACAATATATCATTGACATGTATCGAGGTAAAAAAAAAACAGCTGGCAAGTTCAAATCTACAATAATATATTACTTTGTAAAGAGAGATGTTTCTTTTGTGTGTTATTGTTTAAATATTTGTACTAGTTTATATGCAGAACACTTCATAATGCATGACAATTTACAGTTAAAAAAGAACAAACCAAACCAGCTCAAATAAAAAACAAAACAAAAACAAAACCCATATAGATCGACCACTAGTTTCTAAACAGTATTGTAAAAGCTGTGGGACATTCTCACCTTATTGATCCAAGTGGTTATTGCCTCTTCAGCATCATAGGGAAAGTCTTCCTCAGGATGGAAAGGAGTTAATTTCTTTATGCAGGTCAGTACTCTCTCCACACTGACCATTTCAGTGGTGTACGCCATCATCAAGGTGTCAATCATCGCCAGATGGGAACTCTGGAAAAAAACAAAAATGTTCCTATATCACAAATGTACTGTTTCTTCATGACAAGCCTATGAGTACATAACTGTCTGTTTCATAGTGTGCAGAATTGTAAAAAAGTAATAGGGCAATAGAGGAACGTTAATGTTGTTTTTTTTTTTTGTCCAAATTATATTGAAACAGATTTGTCTGGTTTAACGTTATGCATGATGCTCAACATTAGAATGTCATAGGGCCGTTCGTCTTTGACTGTTGTGCCATGTCTTTCGTCTCGCTGTCTTTTCAGAATCTCACAAATGTGTGAATGGCTTGTAACGCAACTTAAAATATGAGCTCTTCCCGGACTTCCTAGGTTGCCTATTAAAGTCTGTAGACTGATTTTAATGCTAAGGGAGCGGGGCGCTTTTGCTGGGAAAATCCAAAGGATGTAAATTTTATGTGCACTCCCGATAGCCTTGCCTCAGCCAGTAATAGCTTCTCTTCCGCTATTCAACAGAGACAACAAACTGCAACACTAGGTAACGTTATCTTAGAGATGGAATCTAGCAAACGTCCGACTCCCAGCACAACACCGACTCCTACACAAACTCTGAGTAAACCATGGGGTGGGGTGGAGTAATAGGGTTCAAAACAGTGTTACTATGAATGCAAACTTTAATATAGTGCAAAAGACACTTTATTAGCATAACATAAATATATGGAAATAAATAAAAATGTCCAACATTCTTTTGAATGTCCTTGTACTAAAATAAAATATTTGATTCCATGTGTGTACCTTCATTTACTATTACTATTATTTTGAATGGCCATGGAAAATAAAGCAATGTGATAACTATTTTACCTGGTCGCAAAAAGCAGTCCGTTAATTTACCTGATGAACTTTCACCTTTTGCTGACCCTTTAAGCTTCGCAGAGTTAATGTGTGCTTCTAAATCACTTGCACCTTTATTAGTAACTCACACATAAGTGCCAGATTTACATGTCATACATTCTGCTTCCCACGGATCAAGACATGGACGAAAGCATGGGAATTAATTATCTGTGCAAATCTTCTGTAAATTTGCACTTTCATTTGGGCATTGTTTTAACTCAGCTGTCATTTGCTGCTACTGTCAAGCAGCTGTTTGATGCCGAACACAACAGCGCTTCGTGGAGAGATTGACTGGCAGGAATTTGGCCAATAGTTGCTGCAAGCCTCTTATAATCGACCAATAGTGTGCGAGAAGGCGGGACTTACAAAGAGGGGTTAAAGCAATGCAAATATGAACGCGCACACACAATGAAGTATTAGACCTGATGCACATCATAATGCAACTAAAGCCGAATCCTGGTAATTTTCACAAATTTTGACATTTACAGCAACCTGAATGCTTTAAACGGAAAAGAAAACATGGAACAACCTTTTCTGATCTCAGGGCTTGGGGAATTAGTGTCCTGGAAAAATACCTGACCAGAGCTGCATATTGTACTCTCCTTAACCCCATTTACCAGTGTAAAATAAACTTAATTACAATAGGAGTCACATCCCCTGATATTCTAGCAGTGGTCAACAATTATGTGTTTATTTATAGATTCAGCTAGATTAGTTTTAGTGTGATTGTATATAAAAGTGTGATCACATATTTAAAGTGACAACACAGAAAAGTGATTATGTAAACTGTAACTGGCCTAAAATGACAGAAAAACCCCATTCAGCAACTTTAAAGAAAGTGCAGCTTTCTCTTTGAAATTAGAAAAAGGAAATCTTGCTTAACCAAAAGATCCTTAAGCCGTCAAAATGAACAAATGTTGTTAATAACAGTTTAATCCGTAGAGATCAACAAGCCATATTTCCACTGTTCCGACATACACATGAATACATTTTAAAAAGCATCACTACGTTTATGGCTCTCATCCTCACTGGAATGACACTGAAAATTGAGACTTTGAAAACGCTCTTTATAAATGCTTACTTTGGAAAACTATGATGTAAGGAAACAGAAGATGTACTTTCCAAACTTAAGAAGATTAGTGTAGGCATGGCCTAATTTATAACATATTCAGGTTAGATTTAAATCCAAAGATGCTTCAAATTAGAAGAAATATGTGCTATCAGCATGTGCATGTATAAGAGGTAAGCCTCTTCTAACAGATAAAAGATGTTTTGGACATCTTATGTTTTACCCACAACACATCTGTCTGGGCAATAGATTAAGTCCAAGAAGCTTACCAAGTAAGTGTCCCACAATCTGCCATACAAGTGCTGCCATACAATCCTGTGACTGTTCAGACAGCTTGTGTTGGCCAATGTGGGTTTGCTGTGTATGCTACATCTGCATGGTTTTCATGTTGTTTTAAAGACAGTGGCTTTAACAGTATGTTTTCTGAGCTCTGTTAAAGATGTGCTTTAATGTAATGCATCTTTTGGTTTGCTTGATAACAATTGTGTTTTTGGCCTTTTGCCACTTTTATTATAGAGGAAAGAACAGGAGTTGACTCCGATTCCCGACTCTAAACATCTATGGAGTCTATGAAATCAAATCCTCGACTCACTCCTCATTTATTTGCATTAAAACAGGGTTGAGATTCAAGGTCATTGCCAAGGGCAGTACCTTCCAAAGTGATTCAGTGTGACTCTTAAAAAATTGCTTGTCAGGCATAAGGGGAAAATTAATTGAATGATAAAAATCCCCAGGAGTTATCACTCATATTAGCTTGTTTAATCCAATCATTTGCTGCTACGTACTAATTCTGCAGTTTTTCTGTAACTGCTGGTCTAGGATCAGACACAAACAACATAAATTATGAATACATAAAATATAACAGCGGACTAGTATAACTGTTCAAAATCAGTTTAGAGACATTTATTATTTTACATTAAAATGCCAGTTGTCAATGTCATTCCCTGGTTTCTGCCTATAATCACGTTTAAATGGGAAAATAACAAGACAAAGGCTGGGCAGAAAATTATTTATTTCATTTTCAAATAGAACTAGAAAAATTGTCAGTAGTATATAGTGAAAAGAAAAAATGACACACTCACATTCACACGGATAATACCAGCATCCATCTACTTCCCAACCACTGCCCCGTGCATTGATGTAATGCTAGAAAGTTCAGAAAGTTTCATCTTTTGAAGTCTGTCAAGCACCTCTCCCTCTCTCTCTTTAGCACGCACATGCATTATCTCTCACTCAAAAATACATGATGAATGAGTGTTCCACCTACAGGTATGCGTAAGGTGTGTGATTGGTTCTTAAGACAGCCAATTCACAGATTTGAGTAAAGATGTCTGCTAGAGAGGTGCCAATGGCCAGTGCCCACAAGGATGCCACACTCCTTGTAGAGTGTGCTCATATTCCCAAAGGGGCAAGCACAGCCTGGGCCTGGTATGTCAATGCGATGGAATCCACGATCCAGTGGGCAAGCCTCTGCTTGGAAACAGCGTTCCCTTTCCGCTGTCCGCCGAAGCAGACAAAGAGCTGCTCAGAGCGTCTAAACCTTTGCGTGTGATCCAAGTAAATGCACAAAGCCATCTACCTGATCCCTGAAGGGGGTCGTGGGAACCTTGGGCACATAGCCTGGCCGGTTCTCAGAATCACATGAGAATCTGCCAAACCAAACACAAGGCAAGTGTCGCTGACAGAGAACGCTTGCAGGTCTCCTAACCTCTTGATAGAGGTGAGTACAATCAGGAGGGCTGTCTTCAAGAGAGAGCTTTCCTAGGGACTTACCGTACACCGCGTCGTGGTGGGCCACTTTGGTGGCCACATATACCTTCAAGGTGGAGGGGGACAGCCACCCCTCGAACCTCTTCTGCAGGAAGGAAAGCACTGACCCGACTGCACATCTCTGGGGGTCTTCGGCTCAGGAAGAACACCACATCGCAAACAAACACCACTTCAGGGCATAGAGCTGCATTGTAGAGGGAGCTCTGGCCTGAGTGATCGTGTCTACCAATGACGGTGGTAGGCCACTTAGGTCTTCCGCATCATATCCAAGGGCCAGACGTGGAGGTTCCAGAGGTCTGGGTGCGGGTTCCAGATAGTAACCTGTCCCTAAGAAAGAAGGTCCTCCCTCAGGGGAATTTGCCAGGGAGGTGTTGTCGTGAGGAGCATAAGGTCAGAGAGCCAAGTCTGGGTGGGCCAGTATGGGGCCACGAGGGTGACTTGTTCCTCATCCTCCCTGACCTTGCACAGGGTCTGTGCAAGTAGGCTCACTGGGGGAACGCCTATTTGCACAGCCTTTTCGATGTATATTTTCCCTACTTTCGCTGTGTTGTCAGACCGGACCAACACATGCTTGCCCCGGATCAATGGCAACTGGTGAGGGACACCAGTGTGAACTAGACCAGTCTCAGATCTGTGCTCACCCAAAATAACAAACTGTCTACACTCCAAAACATAAGACTTGAAACAATTCAAATCTGTCCCAGAAACATCAAAGACAATTTCAAGGTGGGTGAGTACAAGATTATTGTAAATAGTGTCAAATGTGGCACTAAGGTCAAGGAGGATACAGATCGAAGGAGATCCTGCTTCAGATGATAATAAATAATTGGTGACCTTAACCAGAGCCGTTTCTGTACTGTGGAATTTCCAAAACACAGACTGAAGTCGATCAAAGAGATTATTGACAGCGAGATGATTGTACAACTGAGAGGCAATGACATGCTCTAAATCTTTTGCCAAAAACAGGAGATTAGAGTTGATCCGGAAGCAATATGTCCAGGTTGTTGTCCATAATAATATCAGGTACAAAGAGAGCCTTGTTGTTCACAGAACAAACATTAAACAACAGGGCGTTAATCAAGGTCGATGTCACCAATAATGGGGATTTGAGCTCCCCATAACATCAAAAGTTATTTAGGGGAACACCAGCATCCTATTATGCACAAAAGTGTTATACTTGCATTACGGGTCTGTTCAAATCCCTAACCATAAGAAAAAGCAAATAGTAATAGTGATGCTTGTCTTTGCACCCCGTTTTTTTTTTTTTTTTTTTTTTTTTTTTACATCTGATTTGCTGTAACAGTCATTCTGTGAAACAGAATAAGAGTTAAAAAAAAAAACATCTACAGTAAATATGGTTTAGTTCAAAATATCAGTAACAAAGGACACAAGCAATGAAGTCTTATTGTCTATCTTGAAATCACTACAAATCAACACATTTTTATGTTTTACATTTTTCTTTTTTTAAAATATACACTAATTTCAAATCGAATGTTTGCAACACACTTCAAAAAAGTTGACACAGAGGCAATTTAGGACTAATAACAATCTGAAGATTTGAAATAAAAAGATGATGTGAAAAAGGAAATGTTAAACATGTGAGGAAATCACGCTATAGTACACAAGGAGCCCCCAAAAAAACACTAGCCAAGTTTAGGCTTTACAATGCAAAGCAGAAGCCATACATTAAAACTTTCCAGGAGTGCCGCTGACTACTCTGGGCTCGCTCTCAACTGAGATGTAAAGTAGAACAGTGTAATCATGCTCTGTGGTCCAACAAGTCCACATTTCAAATAGTTTTTTGAAAAAACAGCCGTTGTGTTCTCAGCACCAAAGAGGAAAAGGATCATCCAAGCTGTTATAAGCGTCAGTTCCTAAAGCTAGAGTCTGGCATGGTATGGGGGTAGGCCAGTGCCCATGGCATAAGTATCTTGCACATCTGTGAGGGCACCATTAAAGGAATTGTTCACCCAAAAATAAAAATTTGCTGATAATTTACTCACCCTCAGGCTATCCAAGATGTATCAGAGTTTCTTTCTTCGTCAAAACAGAATTTAAGACTTTAAGGATTTAATTTCAGGCCTCCTCCTCAAAACAATACAAGTGAATGTACTCCACTTTTTGACAGTCCAAAATGCATATTTAGGGTGCATCAAATTAATCCACATGACTCCAGTCACTATGTAGTCCAGCAGATGTTCTTGCTTGGACCTGGCATGCATCCATGATGTTGTGTGGATGCGCCGATGCTGGAACAGTGTGTTGGTAATTACAAGCTCATGGGCTGCACAAAAATCTAGCAGCCTCCTGCCATTGTTATTGAGCTGATAAGGCCCATGTCTTCCAATCACTCCTGACCAGGTGCTAGCATCATGACAAACTCGGGCATTGAAATCACCCATCATGATGATTCTATCCCGAGGGGCCACTTTAGCCAGCACCTGTGACAGGAGGTCATAGAAGGCATCTGACTTTCCCGCATCCCTCCACGAATGTTCGTCTTCGGTGGGGGCATAAATAACCACGACCACCACTCCTCGCCTCTGGTTGATGGGAAGGAGAACCCAAAGAAACCTGGGGCTCACAGCTTCCCACACCTCACTGCCACGCTCCCAAGCTGCCTTCATACTTTTGTTCAGAAGAAGAGCCACTCCCTGTTGTTTGGCAGTCTCCTGCCCCGAGTAGAGTACAGTCCACCCCTCATTGTTGCAAGAGCCAGAGCCGGTCCACCGGACCTCCTGAACACCACAGAGATCCAGGCGGTACCGGTACAGCTCCCGACAGAGGAGTGGCAGCCTCTCCTCCGCTGTGAGTGTTCGAACATTCCACGTGGCCATCCGTAGTGGCTTTTTGTTGTTTTTGGAGGAGACCCGAGGGTGAGGATTCAGTCTCCTGGCTCTGCCTGGTGGAGTTTGGCCAGGAAACGTCATAGACGCCTGTTCCCCCAGGGCCTTCGGCACTAGCTTACTTAAAGATTTAATTTGTGGTTTAGTGGTAATCAGTTGAAGGTCAAGGGGTTACCAGCCCCTCGCACCCGTCCAGAGCCCCCATTTGGCCACTGTGGTGGCTACAATGCGCCATGACAGAAAAATGGGAAGGGAACAGTCTCTATTGGCCCTCCCCCCATGGTGCTGCCCACGATGTTGCCCGTCCGGCACCACACGGAGGTAGGGTTTTTTTTTCCGGACTATACACACACACACACACACACACACACACACACACACACACAGAGCATATATAATTTATATATATAAACTTTGGCCCCATTGCTTGGTCCAATCAGGCCCGCGACCAAAATGAGTTTGACACCCCTGCTTACACAAATATCCTTTATGTTTGACACTATGCTGTAAATCAAGTAACTTTTGTGTTAATATTTAAGTCCGTTTTTACTATCAATCTCCACCTTTGACCAGCCCCGACAAGTGGGTGGCTGAATGTGAAAGGCACTTCCATACCAGAATGTGGAAGTGAAAGTGTAGATGTATAGTAAAAAAGGACTTACATATTGATCTGTTTCTCACCCACACCTATCATATCACTTCAGAATATGGATTTAACCACTGCAGACTTATGGATTACATTTTACATTTACATTTATGCATTTGGCAGACACTTTTATCCAAAGCAACTTACAGAGCCCTTATTACAGGGACATTCCCCCCGGAGCAACCTGGAGTTAAGTGCCTTGCTCAAGGGCACAATGGTGGTGGCCGTGGGGTTCAAACCAGCAACCTTCTGATTAGCAGCCCTGTGCTCTAGCCACTATGCCACCACCACTTCTATTACTTTCATACTGCCTTTTGGGCCTTCAAATAATCACCATTAACTAGCATTGTGAGGACCAACAGAGCTGAAATCATCTTTTTAAAGTCTTCGTTTGTGTTCAGCAGTCATACATGTTGGAATGGCATGAGGGTATATGAGGGAGTAAATGATAACAGAATTGTCATTTTTGGGTGAACTATCCCTTTAAGACCCACCCTCAATCTAGTATAGTATATTAAGGCTGTCAACATTAACAAGTTCAATTCTGAGATTAACTGAATATGTTGCATGCTGTAAATCCATTTATCGCAGTTAAAATACCTTCTTAACTTCATTTATATATATATATATATATATATATATATATATATATATATATATATATATATAAATTAATGCTATATAATGAATGCTGGAAAAATTGTCACAAAAGTGAAGCAAGCAGACATTTATATATACTTGAATTATGATTAAACGAATATGTTCCTTCCGAACTTTTGTTCAAAACACATACATTCACTGCTGCACCTGGTATGCAGCCGAGCATATCTGTGAAGTCAACACTAATTTCTCCTAAATATGCTGAATAAAGGGAATTTCATCAATGCAGATTTTCACAGCAGTGCAGACCACACCTCTTGGACTAAGAGTGCAACACACATACACATGTAAGGCATAAACACTGCTCTGAAGGCATTAGTCAAGTCATTTTTATTTGTGTACTGTAGCACTTTTCACAACACACATCATTTCAAAGCAGCTTTACAGAAGATCATGCATTAACAGAAGATAAAACTGTGATCTATAATGTCTTAAGAGTCATTGTGTAGTTTGATAAAATATGATTGTGAACTGTGTTTAAAAATAAGTAATTAAATAATAATTGTTTTTATCACCCCAGTGAGCAAGCCGAAGGCGACTGTGGCAAGGAACACAAAACTCCATAAGATGTTGGTTAAAGGAGAAAAATAATCTTGGGAGAAACCAGACTCACTGTAGGGCCAGTTCTCCTCTGGCTAACATCATGAATATAATGCCAATATTACTTGTGTATAGTGCAAGTCATGGTTTAAAATTATTCAACAAAGATTTTGTATGAACTGTAAGATAAATGACTGTCTTTATATTTCATCCTGGATTTACTGCAGAAGTTCACATAGATGCCATTGTCCTTGTTAGTTGGCTGATGAAGGGTTTTGTTGGCAATTAATTGATAATCTATGTATTCCATTTCAGTGTGTAGTCCATCATTAGACCAAAGTGATGCAGGCAGAGATCAGTTAGGAGCATCGCAGTTCAACCTGGCCGGTAATTTCGGTGAGGTCTATCCTAAGTCCAAGATTCAGGCAAAGGCATATGCAGTATCCCATCTCTTATGGTTGGAGTTGGCATCAGTTCATCCTCTGAAGTCCATCGTAATAGACTGAGGTGATGTTTGGCTGGCACCGGCTGCTATTAGTCATCATCACACAGTGACACGTACCAGTGGAGTCCAATACGAAGCAGGAATGGAGCTGGATCCAGCCGGTCCTGGTGACCTCAGGATAGGAGTCCCGAGGTTGAGACAGGGAAACAAATAAAATAATATTAGCATAGATGCCATTCGATTTATTGCAGAATTATAGATCACAATCAATGTATCTGGTTTCTGGTTCCGGCAGACTAAACTAAAGCAGCCTAATTGTGAGTTGAAGGATAAATTAGGTGTATGCCTGGCTGAATAGATGAGTCTTTAGTCTAGACTTAAACTGAGGGAGTGTGTCTGCATCTCGAACAGTGTTAGGGAGACTATTCCATAGATTAGGAGCCACATTGGAAAAGGATCTTCCTCCTTTTGTGGATTTTGATATTCTAGGAACTATTAACAGGCCAGAATTTTGTGATCGTAATGAACGTGATGGAATATAGCGTGGTTGAAGGTCACTTAAGTACTGCGGAGCTAGACCATTCAAAGCTTTGTACATAGTTAACAGAATTTTAAAATGTATACGGAATTTAACAGGTAGCCAATGTAACGATGATAAAATGGGGCTAATATGATCATATTTCTTGGTTATCGTCAGCACTCTGGCTGCTGCATTTTGAACCAATTGAAGTTTATTTATTGATCTTGCTGGACATCCTCCCAGTAATGCATTACAATAACCTAGTCTTGAGGTCAAGAACGCATGAATTAGTTATTTGTCATCAGAGAGCAGAGAGTATGTGTCCTAATTTAGCAATATTTCTTAGTTTGAAGAATGCTGTTCTACAAACTTTGGAAATTTGATTTTCAAAGGACAGATTGGTATCAAATATAACACCTAAGTTCTTCGCCGTTGAAGACGATGTAAAAGTATATCCATCGAGAGTCAAATGTTAATTTATTGGCTTATTTTTAGAAGTTTTTAGTCCAATAATTAGTACCTCTGTTTTGTCAGAAATGAGTAGAAGGAAATTTCTGGCCATCCAAACTTTTATTTCACCGATACACTCTGCTAATTTGGAGAATTGTGAAATCTCATCTTTGGAAGGTTTGGAAGAAATATAAAGTTGGGTATTGTCAGCATAACAGTGGAAACTTATTCCACGATTCCTTATAATATCTCCCAGGGTAAGCATATACAAGGACAAAAGCAGAGACCCTAAAACTGATCCCTATGGCACTCCATACTTTACTTTTGTTTGGTTTGACAATTCCTCATTTACAAAGTGGTAGCGGTGTGCTAAATAGGACCTAAACTATGCTAATGCAACTCCACAAATGCCAACATAATTCTCTATTTAATAGAATGTTGTGATCTATCATGTCAAATGCAGCACTAAGATCCAAAAGCACTAGAAGTGAAATTAAGCTGCGATCAGATGATAAGAGCATCTTATCTAGTTATTTGTAACTCTGATAAGTGCAGTCTCTGCACTGTGATGAGGCCTAAATCCTGACTGAAATTGTTCATATATATATATATATATATATATATATATATATATATATATATATATATATATATATATATATATATATATACTATTTCTCTATAGAAATGAACATATTTGGGAGGATACTACCTTTTCTAGTATTAGGAGATTTGAAATCGGTCTAAAATTAGTCAGTTCTCCTGGATCAAGTTTTGGCTTCTTCATAAGCAGTTTGATAACTGCCTTTTAAAGTATCTTGGGACATGTCCTAAGGATAGTGAGGAGTTAATAATATAAAGAAGACGTTCTGAGATTACAGGGAATACCTCTTTTAAGAGCTTGGTTGGTATTGAATCTTACAAACATGTTGTAGCTTTTGATTTTTCAAAAAGTTTTGTTAGCGCTTCATGACCTATGACAACGAAGGATTGAAGTTGCATGGGAGGAAAATTATGAGACACTGTTTTCTGAGGTACTGTGAGAGATGATTGCATAATTCCAAATTTATTTCTGATTATTTCAATTTCATCAATAAAAAAATTAATTACTCTTTATTCCTAACCAATTTATAAACACCTAGGATTGTTGTGATTATTTTCTATGTGTTTGATAAAATATGCTGACCTGGCAGCTTTCAGTAGCTACAGACACTATCCTTCCATGCACCGTGAAATTGCCCTCCATTTTCAGAGCTGCTCTCTTGAGAGTATGAGTGTGATCATTTTTCCATGGTGCCGGGCTTTATCTTTAATTTTCTTTATCGAAGGGGGGAGTCACTATCAAGAGTGCTAGAGAAGACTGTATTTATATTTTCTGTTATTTCATCAAGTTCTTCTAGGCTTTGGGGTTTACTGAGTGTATGAGATAGATCTGGAAGATTATTAGTGAAGCTATCTTTAGTGGTCGAAAGAATATTTCTACCTAAATGATAGCGTGGTGTAGATTGAGTAACATTAGCTGATCGCAGCATACAAGAGACGAGGTAATGATCCAAGATGTCATCGCTCTGCTGGAGAATTTCTATATTATCAACGTCAGTTCCATATGACAGAATTAAACCTAGCATATGATTATGGAGATGAGTTGGTTCTGTTACATTTTTTCTGACTCCAAGAGTGTTGAGAAATCGACAAATGCTAATCCCAATGTGTCATTTTCATTATCTATGCGAATGTTGAAATCACCAACAATTAAAGCTCTATCTACAGTACAAGGTCTGATAAAAAAAAATCAAATCAGAATAAGGCCCGGGTGATCTATACAGTGTAGCAAGGACAAAAGACGACAGAGATATTTAATTTATAGCTGGCGGTGTCACATTAAGCATTATTAGTTCAAAAGACTTACATTTATATCCTGTCCTGTAACACAAAAAACTTCACTGTAAATTGTAGCAACACCTCCTCCTCGACCCTTCAGATGAGGCTCATGTTTATAACAATAACCTGGTGGAGTAGATTCATTTAAACTAATATATTCATCTGGTTTATGACAGGTTTCAGTCAAACAGAGCACATCCAATCTATGATCTGTAATCATTTTATTTACAATTAGTTATTTGGTAGAAAGAGATCTAATGTTTAGTAGCCCTATCTTTATATGATGTAAATCTTTAATTTGTTTGTTTTGTTCAAGTTTGACCTTAATCAATTTTTTTCTAAATGATTTAGTGAGGGGTTTCTGTTAGGTAGTTTGGGGAACAGACACAGTCTCTTTATGATATCTAGGTGATACAGTCTCTATATGTTGTAGTTTATTTGACCTGTGTGACATCCCAAGGCAGCTAGCAGACATTCCAATTAACAAGTTTGTCTGCTTCCTGATCATTATTAAGACTATGAGAGAAATTACAAGAGAGGAGAGCGGCACCTTCTCTGGAGGGATGGAGTCCGTCTCTCTTTAGCAGGTCAGGTCTACCCAAAAACTCTTCCAATTGTCTCTAAATCCTATGCTATTCTCCAGACACAAACCGTTCAGTGACACTAATCTGCTATAAACCTTGTCACCACAACAAGCAGAGAGGGGGCCAGAGTATATTACAGTGTCTGACATAATTTTTGCAAATTCACACACCTCTTTAACATTATATCTAGTGATTTCCAACTGACGAAGCTGGACTTTAGTGCTGACGTGAATAACAATTTTAGAAAATCTACGTTTAGCATTAGCCATCACTTGTAAATTTGATCTGATGTCAGACGCTCTGCCACCCGAATTGCATTTAACAATAGTGGCTGGAGTCTCTATTTCCATGTTCCTTACAATAGAATCACCAATAACAAGGGGTCTTTCAACATGATTCTCAGTGGGTGCATTACTGAGTGGGGAGAATTGATTGGAAACCCTAACAGGAACGGGAGAGTGGTGTCGCTTTGATGAGCAAGTATGAGATGTCACCCAAACACCCTGCTGCTAGGGCTGCAGAGCTGGAACCAAAGTGTTTGTGTTGTTCTCTGTACAGACTGCATCCAAAACAGTATCTACCGGCTTCCACTAGAGAGAGCATGTCTCTTAACCCATTAACCTTCTCCGTCAGCATGAATAATTCCTTATATTTATCATGTGTATCCCTCACAGCTGACGGTAGAGGATATTTTAAACATATGACATGCAATGCAGGAAGAAATAACATGAGCGGATGCCATGACTTACTGCAGTTGTTTATTGTTGTTGGTTGTTCCTGAGCGGTGAGGGTTTGAGATCGATGTGAATCCCTCACGCAATTGTTTGTTGTTATGGTTGTTCTTGATAAGCAGTGCTTTGAGATCGATGCACATCGGTGTAACACAGAGGAAAAAACAGGTGTGCGCTGCAAAATGCACGCAGTTTAATCGCAATAAAAATAGAAAGTGTTTACACACGGAAAATGCACGCAGTTGAATCGCGACAAGAGAATAATGTGGGGGGAAACCCGCTGCAGGCTGAAAAATGGCAGGTGTTAAGGTTTAAATGCTGAAAACAGATATAAAAGCAATGCTAAAAAAAAGCTAGCAGGCTACAAACACAGACTTGAGCTAGGAGCCAGCAGCAACAGATGAAATACACACAAAAAACACACAGATAAAACAGTAGAAAAGCGGAAAAACCTGAAACACGGTTAAATGACAAAGGGTAAAATGACGAACGCATGAGAATAAGAATAAGCAATGCTAAACAGGCTAGCAGGCTACAACCACTCATGCAGCATGTCGTTAGCAACAGGGACAGGAAGTGCAGGGATATGCGGGAGTTACAACAGCCTTATGAAGAATTTGGTGGGGACACATCACCATTAAACTGATGTGTAATAATTCCAGTTTAGCAAAATATTACGGGTTCAATACAAGTAAAGCTCATTTGAAGGCATTTGTAGCATAATGTTAATTATCACAAAAATGGGGGGCCTGGGTAAATCAGCGAGTATTGACGCTGACTACCACCCCTGGAGTCACGAGTTCAAATCCGTGGTGTGCTGAGTGACTCCAGTCAGGTCTCCTAAGCAATGAAATTGGCCAGTTGTAAGGGAGGGTAGAGTCACATGGGGTAAACTCCTCGTGGTTCTTGCTCTCAATGGGGTGCATGGTAAGTTGTGCGTGGAACGCCAAGAGTAGCACGAGCCTCCACACATGGAGTCTCTGCGGCATCATGCACAACGAGCCACGGAGAAACGGACTGAGAATTGTCCTCCGCCACCCGGCTTGAGGTGAGTAACCGCGCCACCACAAGGACCAACTAAGTAGTGGGAATTGGGCATTCCAAATTGGAAGAAAAGGGGATAAAAAATAAATAAAATGAAAAACTTAGCACGAAAATGTATTTCGACTTGTTCTCCCTTTAAAAAAAAAAAAATGTGGGTTACAGTGAGACACTAACAATGTAAGTTAATGGAGCCTATATCTTTGTAAGTATAGCCACAAGACGTAAACAAAATGCATGTTGAAGTGATAGTTCACACAAAAATTTTTGTTCTCTCATCATTAACCCTCATGTCATCCCAGATGTGTATGACTTTCTTTTTTACTGCTCAACAGAAACAAAGATTTTTAAAAGAATATCTCAGCTTTGTAGGTCCATTTAATGCAAGCGAATGGTGGTCATACAGCATAAAGGCAGTATAAATATAATCCACAGTGTTTTAATAAAATTCTTCAGAAGAGACCCGATAGGTTTTGGATGAGAAGAGACCAAAATGTAATTCCTTTTTTACTTTAAATCTTCACAGCAGTCTCCTTGCTAATGGTGATTTCAAGCATATAGCTTATAGCACCATTTAGCGCTCTGCGCATGAGTCAAGCACTTGGAAGTGAATAAGCAGTTACACTTTGGTCTGTTCACGCCTAAAACCGATTGGATCGCTCCAGAAGACATTGATTAAATCACTGGAGTCGTATGTATTACTTTTATGATGCCTTAATGTGGTATTTGCTTCCGAGATCTGGTCACCATCCACATGCATTCTCTTGTGAGGACCTATAGAGTTTAAATATTTAAAAAAAAATGTATTTGTGTTCTGCAGAAGAAAAACGTCATACACATCTGGGATGGTATGAGGGTGAGGAAATGATGAGAGAATTTTAATTTTTAGGTGAACTATCATAAAAAATAAATCGCTTACTAACTTTTTCTGTGTAAATTTAAATCCAACTCTACATCTTCATTGCCATGACGTAACACCTTAAAACTGTAAAAACAAGGAATTTAAACAATTTTACAGCACAAATATCACATGAGTTTTCACAAAGAAATTCATAAAAGTCCTTTATGTCCAGCATGACACAGTAACACGCTTGACCAATAGCGTGAGTTTGGGAACTATCTGTTCCCCTTCTGTCACTCACTCGACGATGTGTCAAATGAAGTGACACAAGGGGTCTTCCTGGGATGCCAAAACCTACCTCTGAACCTGAGAAAAGGCTAATGTCAAGTTGGCAGACAGAATTTGCATGCCCCGCCCGGGACAGAAGGGAAGCGAGTGCCAGTCTTCGGAGCCGAACAGTTGTGCAACAGCAAGCTGAGTTCACCACTGTTTCACTCACCTCTACTGGCGATAAGCACTGCTGTCGGATCTACGGCGCGTTTCCAGCTGGCGTTCTCTCTCTCTGCACGCTGTGCAGTTTACGCCCCTGGGTGCATCAACAGCGCTTTCATTGCCTGAAAGAGTGTTTCTCCTCCTAAAAAGAGTTTATTTCCTCTAAAAGAGTTTGAGTTCCCACTCATAAAAGAGCAATACACAGCAGGTGTTGAACATCCTTTTCAGGACGTGTCTTTTTAAAGATGTCTTTCCGCCTCTGTGTAGTTCCTGGATGTGGTTGATTTCTCTCCACTTCTGATGGTCATAAAAGCTGCCTCACGTGCCTGAGCTGCGATTTTATGAATGGTTCATGTTCTCAGTGCGAGAACATAGCCATGGCAACATTGCGGTCGCGGCTTTCATTTCTCACGAGAGAAAGCCACTTCAGACGCCCCCAGCGTCGATTGAGGACAAACCGACTGGCGATGAAGGCACGCTTGCTTGCCTCGTGGCCAGCCGGCATTCTCCCTTGAGCCCCCGGATTGGATGACACTATCGCCGCTGCATCGGAAAGCATCACAGCGGCGTCTGATACTGATGACTCATTTGGGCTGCCACCTTCGGTTCTGCTCGCCTAGTCTGAGGCTGATGCGCAGATGTCCGCTATGCTTTCCTGGGCCGCTGTGAGCGCGAGGCTGGACTGGAAACCTCCACCCCCCACTCATGGCTACTCAATCGGTTCCTCGGGTCAGGGCGCCGCTCATAGCGTCAGTGCATGAAGAACTGATGCGGTCGTGGAGGGCACCTTTTACTGCCCGGAACCGACCCCTCCGCTCGTCCGCTCTCACTACCCTGGATGGTGTACACGTGTACACGGAGGTCCCCCAGGTGGACAGAGAGGTTGCAATCCACTTGTGTCCCGAGAACGCCACCACCTGACAAGACTGCCCGGTACTCTACTCCAGAGCCTGTAGAATGATGTCATCATTGAACTCGAAAGACTACAGTGCCACCGGACAGGCCGCCTCACAGCGCAGACACTACCCTTGTGTTCCAGGAGCGTCTCCCAGCTTGGCCTCTTCGGCGACACCGTTGACGACTTCGCCCAGCAGTTTTCGGCGGTGAAGAAGCAGATGGCACATCTTGCCACGGCGCTGTCAAACCAGCGCGCCCCGCCTGCTCGCAAGGGTGTCCCCCTGCAGCTAAACAACAGGTAGCTCCTCCTCAACCCGGGCCCAGCTCTCAGCCCCAGCGCCGAGCACCTCGCAGGCGGCGTTCGCCCCCCCCCCCCCCGTCTCCAGGACCACTTCCAGGACCAGAAAAGCTCTGAAGCGCTCCTGAGAGGGGCGACCCAGGCAGTCAGACGTTCGCTCTGGAGCTGGTACCAAGATCACTCCGTCCCCCGGTGGAATTGTCTCTAAAACAATTCCAGAGGTTCCTGGGGAAAATGGCATCCTCATGCCACATGTTACCTCCACCTAGACTGGGCCGGATGTGGCCTTCGCAGGGTCTTTTCCCCCTGAAAGAATAGGACCGGGAAAGACCACCTTCCCTGATGCATTTCATAGCTTTAAGATAGCCCCAGCCGCTTCACGTCCTATGTGAGGGACATAGTGAGAAAAAAGGTGCAGCTTCCGGGCTTGCTCCCATGCTAGTCATGTAGCGTGCGGAGAACCTAAGGTCTGTATGTGACACCTCTTTGGGGGCATTGCGGAGGGCCATGTGCAGCTGACACAGTTGCCTCTAACACGCAGTAGCCTGCTTGCACCTGTCTCGGCAGTTCACGTAACACGGTCAGTGCATGGAGTTTTTATATGGGACCCCTTGTGTCACTTCATTCGACACAACGTCGAGTGAGTGAGAGAAGGGGAACGTCATGGTTACTGTTGTAACCTCCATTCCCCGAGGGAAGGAATGAGACATTGTGTCCCTCCTGCTACAGCACTAGACCTACCACTGTAAACGTACCATACCTTATTTTCAGCTCCTCAGTGCAAAATCCTGACTGGCACTCGCTGCCCCGCTTCCCTTTATACCCCTATGTATAGGGGTATGCAAATTCTGTCTGCCAACATAACATTGGCCTTTTCTCAGGTTCAGAGGTACGTTTGGCGTCCCAGGAAGACCCCTTGTGTCACTTCATTCGACACAAAGTCTCGTTCCTTCCCTCCAATGGAGGTTACAGGTTACAACAGTAACCATGATGTTTGTATGACCAATGGAAGACAGGGGGAGTATGGAATCTGCAATTCTATTTGGTGGCACCAGTAGTGTAGAAATTACTCACTTTAACATTTTAAAATAAATATGAATGTACATCAGTTTTACAACAGAACAATCAAGGCACAATTACATTTATTCAAAGTCACTTGCCATCTGTATGGGGGTTTTGCAGAGGTCTCTCTCAGTGACGAGTCTCTCCTGGTCAGTAACATAGAGTCCTTTCTGCGCGAGGGCCTGAATGACAGCATTATGACCCAGTAGAGGTTTAGCCGCATCGCTCCTGAGGATCAAGCTCCCTGCACGGCAGTACAGCTCTGCAGACAGCAGTAGAGACACCACAGGTGGCTTCACATGCTCCTGATCATACTGGTCCTGATAAAATGGATCCTCCAACTCTACAGGTACACAATCTAAAGATAGAAAGAGTGGGAGAGATGTCTGATTAAATTGAAAAATTAAAATTAAAATGGGATGCTGAAATCTTCAATCTTCAACATTGAGATCATTGCATCAGACCAACTAGACCTTCAACCGAATCTAGCACTTAATGTAATATAAATGTAATTTTTTTTATATTGTTATATTTTAGAAAAATGTCCCAGCTTAATATGCAGTCAACTGTAAGTAAGCCATTTGTAGGTTGTTTTCACATGAAAATGTAAAACATCAAGTATTCTTGGACCAATTCTCCCATTGAAGCATGAAGCAAAATTATAAATTTTTGATTATTGATGTCATTGTAGAAAAACTTGGATAGTTCAACCAAAAATTAACATGCTCTCATCATTTACTCACCTTTATGCCATCCCAGATGTATATGACTTTTTTCTTCAGCAGAACACAAACAAAGATTTTAGAAGAATATTTCAGCTCTGTACGTCCTCAGAATGCAAGTGAATAGTGATCAGAACTAGGTTGCTCCAATAATCACATAAACATAGAAGTAATCCATTAGACTACTTCTTATATTGTCCTTTTTTTTACTCTAAATCACCTCTTTAACTTTCACATTCAGATGTGAACATGAAACTAAACAGGCACCATATGTGACTTTCAGATGTAAAAGTGAAAGTGGATATTTAGAGTAAATAAGGACTTTAATATTGATCTGTTTCTCACTCACACCTAGTATATAGCTTCTGAAGATGTTGATTTAAACACTGGGTTAATACAGTCTGAATTTATGGATTACTTCTATGATTCCTTTATGTGATCTTTGGAGCTAAAAAGGTCTAATCACCATTCACTTGCATTGTGAGGACCTACAGAGCTGTACCATTCTTCTAAAATCTTTGTTTTTTTTGCTGAAGAAAGAAAATCATACACATCTGGGATGGCATGAGGGTGAGTAAATTATGTGAGAATTGTCATTACTGGTTGAACTATTCATTTAAAGAAATATTCTGTGTTCAATACAAGTTAAGCTCAATTGACAGCATTTGTGGCATAATGTTGATTACCATAGAAAATAGTTGTCTTGTCCCTGCTTTTCTTTAAAACAAGCAAAATATTTTAGTCTTTCCTTATCCATTCCAGACATCTAATTAATTTTCACAAAATTAGAACAGAAATCGATTTGGTTATTCGATTTGTTTATTATTAAAGGCTCGTAACATGCTGATTAATAAAGATACATTTAGAAGGGAAAAATGTTATGGTCTAAAAGGTGCTTTGAAACCACATTAACTCACGCAGCGCTTCATGTCTACACACATGCAGGGAAAAGAGGCACCGCGTGCGGAGTGGGACAGGGCAGAAATGATGAATGTTTGTTGAGAGGGCGCAACCGTTGTCATGAAGTCTTACGGTGTGGATGGAATCAATCCGGTGTCTGACGTAACCTAATTGTTAGCAAGGCAGTTAGCATTAGCAAGTTCATCCAGTCTGACCCTACGTTACCACTGGTGCATTATAAGCGAAGCTGAGAGCGTTTTCAATTCATTCCTATGAAAGCCGAGCGTCACGCTCGCAAGGTGGATTATAGGATTGGCAGCGGTGCGGAGCGAGCTCTCTCCAAGAGCTGTGAGTGCCTTTGAGCAGATTTCGTCCGCCCCAGTGGAAATGCAGCCTGAGAAAGCCAAACTGCTTGTGTTTTAGCGACATGCCGTAAATATCGAAAATACCTCAAAAGCTTATCGTGGATTTTCTTTATCGTGATATATATCGATATCTATATTTTTTCGTATGCTTTTAAATCTATTTTAAAATCAATGGTGTGGCCTGGGTAGGGTTGCACCAGCTGTGCGTAATTTCCCATGTTAGTTGGGACGTAAAGTTCACACTAAGGGCTTAGTAACTACTAGTTAGTTTGTAACTAAGTCAGTGCTTACTTTGGGTGCACCACCTGTTCTTAAGCTTATTCCATCCATTACTCCTGGTCGGAGGCTTCTGTAAATATTTAGCTTATACGTAGGGTTACATCCTACCTAAGTGGTGCAATGCTCAAATATGTAGTAGTGTGTTAATTGTGACTTAGTGCCCATTTACACCACAACTAGGCTAAGTTGTAACATACGTACAGCTATTGCAACCAGCCCCTGACATCAGTGTGGATACAGATGCGAGGCCAATAAGAGAAACCCTTTCAAGTTCTACATAAAGCCTGATTTATACAAATGAAAAAGCCAAACTTTATTCTCCTAAACTAGAGCACCCTCTGTGAAAACAATCTGCATTTACTACATTCTGTGTTATTTTTAAATTAGTGAGTTAAGGAAAATGTGTAAAGAATGTCACATCCAAACTACACCGACAATTAATTTTAACCAATAATTTCAGGGATGTGCTCGAGAAAAAACAGGACAGATATCACCAAGAACACCTTAGCAGATAAAAACTTTGGTACATTCCAACATAAGTCTCAAGAGAATTCGTCACAATAATGAATTTGTCAATGTATGCATTAACCAATCACAATCGCTTAACAAGCATGTGTTCGAAACCCTGTAGTGTTGCTTTCTTCTGTATCACACATTAGACTTTTTAACATGTGGTTATGTTTACACTCTAGGTAGGGTAATGCAGAGTATACACTACACGATTTTAGGCCCGATTGTCACGGGAATAGGCATAATAGGCATTTCAGGCATAAGGTGACAAACTGTTTTGGATTAACATGGAACAAACGGCACATCGGGAAATGCAAGGACATGAAGGAAGCATCTCTCATAAGAATGAACAAATGCACAAATTGGTAGGAATTCGCCACCTCGTATTATTGTGTCATATTCTGGTGAGATCGGGTTAGTACATTTTGTCACAATTTTAAGGCAAACAAAAAAATAAGACTGTTTTCCCAGGAAGTATAAATTAGCCTAAAAAGAAAGAGAGAATATTTTAAACTAATCTCATAACAGATCTCACATAATCTGATTTATTAAACCTCTTCAGAATAGCACTACAGACACTCTCACACAGTGCAGTGCAGTCATAACATACATCCACACAGGTACAGACATGCATAAATAGTGACACACACACACACACTGAAGTCATGGTGCCAGACAAACACAATTACAGACACACATGTAAACACACAGGTACATACAGGCATGAAAACACTAAATCACAAGCACTTGTGCACTACAGTCAATACACAAACAAACAGAAAATAACAGGACTGATTTAGAGATTGATGCTAAATAAACAGCACTCTAACATCTGCAAGCTGGCTGACAGTTCAGCTGTTTTTGATGCTCAAGTGTGACTGCAAATGACTAAGACACAAATTCCTGGAAATTCCTGGCATCCCATAATGCTTCAATGTGAGTCAGACTACAGGCAGTGTAGATTCCTGCTCTTCCCGGGTCATTTCCTTTCAACATGTCTTGTGTGTGTGTGTGTGTGTGTGTGTGTGTGTGTGTGTGTGTTCGTTCGTTTTCTTATTCAGCAGCAGGGAATTTGTGTCTTAAAGGCACAGTTAAGTTCCTGCTGGATGATCTTGGACACCTGCTATCACATATTTTTTGTGTGTACATGTTTACATGTGTCTAAAATCTAAGGGGTAAAATTCACAAACAACCCAGAATTTAGTTTAACCGGCACTATCTGAGCTGGTATATCCAGTACATTCCCAACATAGTATTACAGATCAGTGTTTCTCAACTGGTTTTACATCAGGAACCACATTTTACATTAGACAAGTGGCGACCCAACACAGTACCAAAACTGTTTATAATACGAAAGTAAACAAAAATGTCTTGAAATGTATTACTGGTAATATTATGTTTTTTTTCTAGGATGAGGATGTGTCATGCAACCTGTCAATGTTGGCATCTGCCTACATCCGGCACCAAACTAGCTGTTTTTTCCAATGATTTATAGGTGTGAGCTTAATTAACATAATCGGCAGGCAGTAGGTGAGTGTCAAAGTGTGCATTAGCGTCTGCCAGCGGAAGGTCATTAATCGCTTGACTGTCTGGACTCCCTGCTGCGTTTATGGTTTCCGCAACATAAAAAAGGATCCAACATGACAGAAAAAACTGTCCTGTCGCCAGGTAAGCTCTTGTGTTCTCATCAAGTGAACAATGAGCTTATTCTTTGACTGAAGATCTGACAAGACATCAGCCTGATCTGAACATTTTCATCACACTCAGCTGCATATCCTCACAAACGCTGATTGAAATGTGTTTTTCACTGAAAGCTGCATATGGACACACTTTGGCAAGCCACGAGGGGATAAAAACTCAACAAGACATGAATCGCTTCCTAAATCACCCATTTACAATGGTTTTTGCTCACATGGTTCTCATGTTGTTATTTAGGTAAGCTCCATGTGACAAGGAATCACAGAGTGTTGTATTGAGTTGGTATGTGTGTCACCCCTCCACCATTGTTAATCGGTAAGTGTGTCATACCTCTGACTCAAGAGAGCAAGATCTCAGCAAAACAGTCTGCATGAGTCACACCCTCGGCCAAAATCCAGTTGTTTGAGTCTGCTAGTGTGGCGCTAGTAAGTTGCTAGCTTCTATCCATTGTGACAGAAGAATTTGTGGCAAAATAATGTAAAGTTTGATTACACATGTACAGATCTCAATCGGGCCAGTGCTGCATTTATAACATTAGTACAAGCAAACAACAAGTGAAAGAGCACAACAATTACACTGAGCAAACGAAGTCTTCTAACCGAGGAGCAAGCGCGAGTATATTTAGCCCACAAATATGCACGAGCGTATAATATACTGGATGCACCAAGGCACAGTCGCGTGCACGCACAAGATCGTGCAGACACCGAGTGCACTATCCTAGCACTGTCTCGCTCTTTTGTCTTAGTAGCAGCTATTACCAAATTGTAGAAAATAGAAAGGAAAAAAACCCACTTAATGAATTTCGTAGCGGGATTGCACTACTTACGCAACATTTTAAGTATCCCTGCAAAATTCCCACATTTTCAATTTTTAGATGTTTTTCAGACCTTAAAAAAGCATTTTCTGGGTTTCTAAATTTGCGAAAATGCCCGGGATTCGGCTTTAGTTGCATTATGATGTGCATCAGGTCTAATACTTCATTGTGTGTGTGCGTTCATATTTGCATTGCTTTAACCCCTCTTTGCAAGTCACGCCTTCTCGAACACCAATTGTTTAATTATAAGAGGCTTGCAGCAACTATTGGCCAATTTAAATCTTTGACCCTGTGTGTTAATACACTACACATGGCCAAAAGTTGCATGACAGAATGACTAAACGGGTGATCGAAAACCCATCATCTGCACAACAGAGCTCTGCTAAAAACACATGTGTAAATGGCAGGATGGCTGAGGTTAATATGATGTATTTATGAATTTATATTTGTAAAGCAGTAATATAGAATTACATAAGGCATAAATCATATCTTGCAAATTATAAGTGTGATTCAGTTTGGGGAGAACATTGTCTTAAAAACATAATATATGTAAAAAAAAAAAAAACAATTATCTTCGAACACATTTTTAAAGCCATGATGGTAAAAACAGCTATTTATCCTTTTTGTGTTGGGGCCAGTGAAAATTTTGGCAGGGCCAGTAAAAACCTGAAGCACTGGCCCGACCAGGCCAGTAGAAAAAATCCTTAGCATTGAGCCCTGCATGCAGCCAATGACACAACAACAAAAGATATGGGGAAACGTACAACACAAAACAAGATGTTAGGGAGCGAAAGATTCACTTTTCATTGTATGGAAAAAGTTGCCACGAAAGTGAATGGTGACTGAGGCTATCAGTCCCTAACATTCTGCCTGTTCCATGGAAGAAAGAAAGTCATATAGGGAGTCATATATGTTTGGAACAACATCAGAGTGAGTAAACAATTACAGAATTAATTGACTTCATTTTTGGGTTAACTTTTAACACCCCCTTTCAACATCAAAATCGTACAATAAATATTACATTGCTGACTTTTTATGTGTATCAGAAAAGACTTGAAAAAGAAAAGCTGAAAAGAAGCTTCTGCGTCAATGGAAACCCTTTCTCTGCCAGTTCAGAGCCAACAGAATAAACAAATACACTCACATACACTTTCTGTGAAGCTCATGATTTTTCCTGAACAAGAGAGCTGCCTGGTTCGGGAAAGGTTTTTCCCTTATGTTTCATCCCAGCTAGAGTGAGGACAGAAGCAGGAAGCAGCTCTCAAAGGCAAGACAAACACATGGAGGAAGTGAGGGTCAAACAGAGAAGAGCATGAGGCAGCAAGTCACCAAAAATCACAAAAGCCTTTTAAAAGTTAAACTCTGCACTTTTGTTTTAATGTTACAGTCGAGCAACAGAATTCAGCCTTCTTAATAAACTGATAATCTTATGGTAAATTATTAAGGTTATTTTTGCAGATAATGTCTTGTATTCTGGAGGATTTTGAAAATACAGTCTTCTTGGCAGATCCTAATACTAATAATTCCATTAAGTATATGACTTTTAATGAAATTACCTATTTTAAATACCTTATCTTTGAAAAACCTGCTTATTAAAGCTGAATGTTAAAATACTTTCTCCTATCCCTGCTTAATATGCAAAGACAACTAAGTAAGCCATTTGTAGGTTGATTTCACAGAAATGTGTTTCCATCCAAGTTATGAATTTAATTTATGAGCAAATCATAATTTTGCAAAAACAACAAATAAAGCAAATAAAACAGCATTTCCACCCCAAATGCTGGTGAGAGAACAAAAACAACTTCTGGAAAAATTTGCACAAAATAGAGGCGAAATGGAAGTTGAACCCAGTGTTCAGAGGCAGATGGCTTATGTCTGGGACAGGTCTGGGAGCTAATGGTACCAATCTTTTGATGACAGGCCTTGTGTCTGGCATTTCAGAATAACCAGAGCAACATTTCAGATGCTGTCAAATGATATTGATGATATTCTCAAAACAAATTATGCATTCTCAAGTAGGGCTGGGTATCGAGTTCGATACATTTTAGTCACCGACCGAATTGCCTCTAAATTATCAAGTCTCAAAGTTTTTATCGAGTCTTGTAGTTCAGAACCAAATTTCGATACCTAAGGGGTTAATCTCATCAATGTCAGTGAAAAGCATATAGCATGCTAGATGTGCCCAAATCGAAAAGTTCCGGTGATTGGCTGTGTTTAGGCATCAAGGAAAAACACGAGTTTATGCTGGTAATGCCCAGAGACGAGGCTCACACGTGAGGCGGTTGTGTGTATGGGTCCCAACACCTCTAGATATAAAAGATGTGGAGATTATCAAAGTGTGGCTACATTTCATCAGGCTTGATGCCAACAGTGCGTGATGCAATATTTGCGACAAGATAATTGCTGCCAAGACTGGCAACATGACAATTCTGATGAAGTGCACGGAATAAACTTAAGAGCAGAAAGTTGCTCCGTCTTTGACTGCAAGAAGACTGAGCCGGTGCAGTCATCCTCTCAGCGTCCTGCCACTGAGCTTCCTTGAACATGCCCACGAGTCCTCCTTCAAAACTACTGATGAATGCAGCGGCGCTATGACTGGGACTCTGACAGGTAGGTTAACGTTTAGCAAACAAACCAACAAAGTCGGCTTGTAGTGGTACATATTTGTATACTTGTTAAATTAACGTTTCTGTGCACGGTGACATGGTCCTATAAACTGGGACCTACATAAAGTTAGATATTGTTTGGATGTATGGCTATAGATAGCTAGCTGAATCAATGCTAACAGTTGACAGTAACTGATCTAGTTTAACTCACATTAAACTAGTTATCTTGTTAAACCGTACTTATCCTTAGGTTTGTCTGAAATTAACAGTTTAGCTTTCTTGTTTTTTTCCCCCTCTTCACATTAATGTTATAGCCTCTGCCCCTGCTCCTGCCAACCCTGGCACTAGGAGACCAGAAGGCTCAGGAGATGAGTCTATCGACATTTTATGTGCATGTCTTCTTATCAAATTAAACATTTATACACCTCAAGTGAGCATATATAAGTTTTTTTGGAGATTATATTTGCATCTTAGTGTTTCCATCCAGCAATTTCTGTGTGATATCCCAAAATTTGCATAAGAATACACGCAAGCATCCCGACAAGCCCAAAAAACCAACATTGGCTCAGCAAGAGCTTTGTGACTTTCTGTTGGCCAAATCAATAAGTGCTAATATGTGTAACAGAAACAAATGCTCTCTGTTGTGGTATATAATTATTGCTCAGAATATAATATAATTATTACTCAATGGGGCGGTTTCAAATGTTCATGAGATGGATAGCCTGAGGGAAAAAACTGTTCTTGTGCCTGACAGTTCTGGTGCTCAGTGCACTGTAGTGCTGGCCAGAAGACAACAGTTCAGAAAGGTAGTGGGCTGGGTGAGTGGGGTCAAGAGTGACTTTTCCAGCCCTTTTCCTCACTCTGGAAGGGTTCAGTTTTGAAGGGAGGACAGGAGGCAACCAATAATCTGCTCAGCAGTCCCAACTGTCCTTTGTAGTCTTATGATGTCCAACTTTGTAGCTGAACCAAACCAGACAGCTACTGATGTTCAGTGGACAGACTCAATGACTGCTGAGTAGAACTGTATCAGCAACACTTGTGGCAGGATGAACTTCCTCAACTGGCGAAGGATGTACAACCTCTGCTGGGCCTTTTTCACAATGGAGTCAATGTGGGTCTCCCACTTCAGGTCCTGTGAGATGGTAGAGCCCAAGAACCTGAATGGCTCCACTGCTACCACAGTACTGTTCAGAAAGGGGAGTGGGGTCAATTTTGGGGTGTTACTCCTAAAATCCTCTATCATCTCCACTGTTTTGAGCGTGTTCAGCTCCAGGTTGTTTTGACTGTACCAGACAGTTAGCTGTTCAACCTCCCTTCTATATGCAGACTCATCTTCATCCTGGATGAGACAGATGACAGTAGTGTCATCTGCAAACTTCTGGAGCTTGGCAGAGGGGTCCTTGGTGGTGCAGTCATTTGTGTACAGGGAGAAGAGTAGTGGGGAGAGCACACATCCCTGTGGGGCACCTGTGCTGATCGTAGGGGTGCTGGAACTGAATTTCCTCAGTCTTACTAACTGCTGCCTATCTGCCAGAAATCTGGTGATCCACCATGATTAGGTGGGAACAGAGAGTTGGTTTAATTTAGTCCAGAGAATAGCTGGGATGAAGGTGTTTAAAGCTGAACTGAAGTCCACAAAAATGATCTTTGCATATGTCCCTGGTCTGTCCATATGTTGCAGGATATGATGCAATCCCATGTTGACTGCATAATACACAGACCTGTTTGCTCAATAAGCAAATTGAATGGGATCCAGTGATGTCCTTCAGGTGGGCCAACACCAGTCTCTCATATTACTTCATGACCACAGACGTCAGAGCGTCGGGTCTGTAGACATTAAGTCCTGTAATTTTGGGTTTCTTTGGAACAGGGATGATGGTGGAGTGTTTGAAGCAGCAGTGAACCAGTGATCGGTTGAAGATCTGTGTGAAGATGGGGGCCACCATGTCAGTACAGGAATTTATACTAATTTATATAAGTGGGTGAAACACCGTCTGGGCCCTGGGCCCCAGCTTCTCAGAGTAGTATTCTTTTAGCCACTCTACTCTCATTTGTCAATAATGTCCTTTGTCTCTGGCCTGATTGTACAAGTTTTTATCCCCACTTCTGTAAGCATCATCTTTGGCCTGGTGAAGCAGCTTGAGTTTTGCTGTAAACCATGGTTTTTTATGGTTGAACTTTAAATAAGTCCTAGTAGGAATGCACATATCCTCACAGAAACTGATTTATGATATCAACGTATATGTAAGCTTGTCCTGATTGGTGTCTACAGCTTCAAGAACACTCCAATTAGTGCAGTCAAAGCTATGCTTCTTTGGTCTATCATTTTACAGTCTTTACTACAGGCTTAGCTGATTAAAGTTTCTGCCTGTAGGTCAAAAGAAGATGAACCAGACAGTGATCAGAGAGTCCCAAAGCTGCTCTAGGGACAGAGTGATATGCATCTTTAATATTGTGTAGCAGTGATCCAGTATATTTCTGTCTCTGGTGGGGCATGTAATGTGCTGTCTGCCTTTTGGCAGTTCACAGGTCAGGTTGGCTCTGTTAAAATCACAGGGAATAATAATAATAATAATTAAGTCCAGGTATTGTTCTTCCGTGTCCATGATCTGATCACCCAGCTGTTGCAGCGCTGTGCTCACACATGCTTGTGAATATAAACACACCAGAATAAATAAGAAAAATTTGTGGTGAGTAGAAAGGTTAACAGTTGATAAAGAGCACTTCCAAATTAGGACAGCACATCTTCTTTAACATTTTTACATCTTTACACCAACTTTCATTGATGTAAAAGCAGGTTCCACCACCTCTTGTTTTCCCCATTAACTTCGCAATGCGATCCACTCTAAACAGCTGAAAGCCCAGCAGATGACTTATCCTTATGAACAGACATCCACCCGACACTATTTTAAATCTGATGATGCCTTGCAATGGTGGGGCTCATTTCCTGTGTTTGTTTCTCATGCTGGTCAGCATTTTCATTCTGCTGTGAAGAGCAATGGCTCATGGGGAGATAGTAACAAATGGTAATAGGGCCTTTCCAACTGGCAGTACTTAAGCCTGTTTTAAGTATTTTTCCGCAGAACTACTAGGCCTATTTATCATCGCTTTCACACATAAGGAACTATAGTTCCCTGAAGTCATTTTAGGGGACATTTTTAGCTCCTATTATGGGGTAGATACTTTTGGGCGTATAGGGACTGTGGGAGGTGCTGCAGCCTGTGATTGGTCAAAAACCTGCATTGAGATAGGAAAGGAGCTCCATAGCCACCAATAGTAAACAACCAGCTGCTAGCCTGCAACTGAAGGATTGTGCTAATTCCCGTAACAGAAAAAACATATAACAAACAAAGTATCCAAAGAGAATGTGTGTGACTTCATGGGGAGACACGATTGCAGCCAACGTACGTATAAAACAGTCCTAAACAAAAAGTGTAGCTCCATTACCGACATCCTCCATCTGTGTTGTTGTTGTTGTTGTTGTTGCTATTGAAACTCGCATGCAGATAACGTCAGAATAATAATGGTCTATACTAGATGATGTCGCTAAGGTGATTACATTGTGAGTATGAATGCAATAGGGGAAAAGTCTCCTCAGGTGTTACCATATATATATGTACCATGTATTTACATGTCACTTTAAGGTATGCCAAAAAATCCCATGGTACTACCATGGTACATATGCAAAAGCAAAACAAAAATATGGGATTACAATGGTAACACTGGTATTACCAAATCCAGAAAACCATGGTATTACAATAGTAACATGTCTATAAAATATTTGTACCATGGTATTTTTTGGTAGATCATGACTCAAGTAAAAGACCCTTTGAGGCAAGACAGGTCACTCGATGTCCATATTCATAACATCTCAAGGCAGCTATTACGGTACAGCTCTTATGTACTTGAATGGGGAGAACCATTGTTGTCAGGTTTTAGTGCTGATTTGAAATATGTTTTTTTAATTCAGTATTGACCAATTGTGGTTATCAAAATGCAATTAGCCCAATTAATTTTGAGGGAAAATAGACACCCTACTTGGCATTACGATTTCTCCCATTTATATGTATATGAATGGGTCGCCTTTTCCACTTATACAGTCTCTACTCAAACATAGTGCATTCATTGCCATCTGGAAAAGAGATCAGACTAAATCCATTCTTTATCAACCACATTAGAGTTCATGTAGAACAGCAACTCCAATGAGAAAGCCAGACTTTATACCACTTTATACACACACATACACACTTCTGTCTGGGGCCTCCTCATCCTAGCCCTGTTGCATTGCACTCCACAGGCTTCTCTGTTGTGGGCTGAGCTGCTCTACCAGCAAAAAAGCCACACTGCTCTGTGTCTGTATACATCTGTGTGTGAGCGTGTTTGTGTGTTCATTTCAGCATCCTCTATTGGGAGCTATTCTGGAAAATTCAATCCTAGTACTGTGTGTTGTGTGCAGAGAGAGAAGAGGGGAATCTGATTTGAGCATTCATTACTGAGTGTGGGGATGGAGTCATAAGACAGACAGTGGCCTTTCATGAGCCTACTGTAGGCATCTGGGCTAATGTCTTCTGCAGACTTGGCAAAGGTTACAGCACCATGTAAATGCTGTTTTTTGCAGTTACAGATACAAACTCACCATGTTTGCAACTTGCAACTTCTGTATACTACTTGACTTATGGATAATATAGGTACTGGAATTAAAGCAAAGCTTAAAGCTTGCAATCTTTCTACAAAATGGCACAGTGATTGTATCAGATAATGGCATGGTAATTTTGTATATACCATGCACTGCACTAATGCTATTCATGTACGTGTACCATTGCATTTACGGTGCTACCGTGTTACGAAATGTCCAAAAACTGAAGCTACTGTGTTAGTTTTTTTGATGTAGAGTTTTATAGGTAAATATTAGTAGGCCTCCATTAGTATAATTCCAATAATAAGCATTCTTTGTGAAAATACAAAAAAATTCTGTATGAAACAGCATTTCTAAATTTGACTAAAAAAAGTCAACAAACCAACATTGAGCAGTATAATTTCACGAAACCTTCATTGTGATCCATTGCCTCGTTTACCCTAGTTAAACAAAACCTTTAAGAAGTGTACAGGTTTGCTAATTCAACTTCTTGTATAATTTTAAACCAATTTTAAAGGATCATAATGGGATCAAATAACAATAATCTAAGAATCAAATAAGATACAACTAAATAAACTGAAACTACTATTTTTTCAAACTACTATTTTTTCGTTTGTTTTTACAAAATTATTATTTTCTAAGAACTTTTAAGATCCTTATTTAGGATGGATCCCTTTGGGATTGGTTACAAATTATGATACAAATTCAATTTGCAACTCTGTACACATCATTATTTGAATATGTTTAAAATAGACATTAAATAAATGGACCTGAAATGTTTCAATATTGTAGGCTACTAACAAATATTTTTACAACGATGTCTATGATGATCAGTGGCTGTAGAAACCTTCAGTTCGTTGTGTTGCCAAATGCGCAACAGTTTGTCTCTGTTATCTGTAATCATGTTAGACATACTCTGTGCTGCTTCACTTCATTTTATTCCTGCTATTTTGTAATCGTTCGTTTCGAAACTAAATGCTTACGTTGCCCTACTTTGAAATGACACTCCCAATAAATATGATTTCAAATGCACTCCTGGGGCCGAGTTTATCATGATGCATGACATAAAAAACAGAAACACCGACTCGCAATTCCAGCTTGGGCGTTAATAACGTAAATTACAATTCCTTTATTTATCAAGATTTCAGACCTTTAAGCGCCACCTACCAGAACCAAAGGCTTTGGCAATGAGCCATGTCAAACTGCAGGAGATCTTGGCCGTTGTAAAATCATAGTGATCAAAAGATTTGATCGTCGGGACGATGAACGTGCTCTTGATCTCTGCGGCATCACCCATCTTGACATCCACGCGTGGCTGCATCACGTCCCACGGCCAGACACACAATTACACATACACACCCGACTATGAAATCAGACCGGTAATGACATTCCCATGGTCAAACCCTCTGCGCCAAATCGGAAGTGAAATATAACGGATCGTGGGCTCGAGCGCTCGTGTAGTTAAATAAGTGTCGTATCTTCACGTCCGAAAAACGTTACTATAATTATTCGGCCTGTATAAATTAAATAGATTCCAGCTGCATCTCCCTCCGAGCGCTGGATTCAAAATCCAACAAGCGATGCCAGGCAACTGCAGTAGTTCTCATCCGTTTCCCGGCATTATATCCTAAAGTTGCTTTGGGTTCTTTAAAAAAATCTATATATAAAAGGTGACGCAAGCACCATGATGAAGCATGCCACATTCAATGGTGAGGAAAGACGGTCGATAAATTTATGATTTTTCCTCTTCTTTAACTTTTATAACTGTCACTACTAAATCTCTCGTTCTTCCTGCGGTCCGCCTGCTGTACTGGCCTGGAATAGAGAAAGCATTGTGCGCATGCGCTAAACGCCCAGACGCAGACAAGCGCTACTGGCTTTAAAAGAAATTCCCGCCCCTCTCAAATAAAACGAAATTGATTTGATCTATTTTAGACATAACTATTACTAAACATAGTATACATTGTGGATAAATATCGATTCTGTGTATATATGTTTAGCTTTTCTTTGTATAATGTATGAATCAATAAAAAAAAGTTAATCACAAAAACATAGTATTTATTTTACACAGATGGGAACTGGCCTCCACAGTGAGCCTGGTTTCTCCCAAGGTTATTTTTCTCCATTAACCAACATCTCATGGGAGTTTTATGTTTCTTGCTACATTCGCCTTCGGCTTGCTCAGTGGGGTTCTTAATATAATTATTATTTAATTATAAGAGGTTCAAGCACAGAAGGTGCTGGAATCCTATTGTATCTGTTTTATTATTATTGTTATTATTATTATTATTACTGATCTACCATTTAAAGTTATTTTTTAAATTTCTCAATGCTACTCCTCCTAGAGCTTTCAAGCTACATCCACCAAACTCGGGACATACCTTCAGACTGTTCTGATCAGAATTACAGTATTCCCATAGCAGACTTCCAAACAGGCCTGATTGATTCCCATTCAATGTATGAAAACATTTCCCTATAATAACACCTTTAGAGGATTCAAGCTACATCCTATCTTTCCATCACTCCACTCTTTATACTCTTTCTTTAAGTGCCTTGTTAGTGTCAACCTGGCAACTTCCTAGCAACCAATTTAGCTCACCCTAGCAACCAAGTAGCATGCAAAACACATATCTCTATACCAGAACATCATAGAGACTTTCTAGTTGGCTCATGTGAGTCAGGATAGCAAAGGAGCCTTTTGAGGATCACCCTGGTAACTGCCTAGCAACCAAATGAGATCACCCTAGTAAACAAGTAGCAAAACACATATCTCAGCACCAGAACATCGTATAGAGACTTCCGGGTTGGCTCATTTGACTCAGGCAAGCAAGGAAACTTTTGAGTATGTTCCTGGTAACTGCCAAGCAACCAAATGAGCTCACCCTAGCAACAAAGTATCTAAGTGTTAAAACATGCTAGCAACAGCTAGCTAAGTGCTAAGACATGTTAGCTAAACCTTGCTAAGTATTAAAACATGCTAGCAATGCCTAGCTAATTAATAAAAACAAGCTATCAAAACATGCTAAGTGCTAAAACATGCTATATATCTGTCTGGCTGTCTGTCTTTCTTTCTTTTCTATCCTTCTGTCTGTCTGTCTGTCTGTAGGTAACTAACTAAGCTTTTATATCTTTTTTAAACTTTCAGAACAGGCTGTTTCAAGCAAACCTCAATGTTTGTCTACAAACTTTATTTGACTAGTTATTATTATTATTATTCCCTAAAAGCGTATGGGAAGCAAAAACCGTAAGTCCTAGAGACACCAAACTTGGCAGGACGGTCCCAAATTCCGTCTAGAATATTATTTGTAATTTGCGATTTTTCGTAAAACATATTTTTGTCCAATATGCTCGAAATTTTGCATGTATCAACTAGAGACCGTCCTGACAAAAAAACTTTTTCGGATTTTTGATTTGTAAATTTTTTCGAAGCTAATTAATTCTTTGGCCATGGGCCTAATTTACTCAATGGCCTATATCTTCTGAACGCAAAGTCCAATCTTTACAAAACTTGGTATTCTTTCATACCAAAACATTTTGAGGATGCATGCAAAGTTTTGCTCAATTTCACCTATATGGGGCACTAGAACTAAAAACATGACTGCCAGTAGCCAATCAAATTTCAGCAGCTAATAACTTCCATTGCGAATGGACGATCGTTATGAAATTAACGGTGCACTTGTAAGACGCCAAAATTAGTCTGTATTCAAAATTCTGTTTCTGTTTCTTCTGAATCCATCAGTGCCCCCAAATAATTTGGCCATGTTCTGGTCATATGTGCTTTGACCTCGATGATTGCCATTTGTGGATATATTTTAATTATTTATTTTTATACACAATTTACAATCATATTTAATCAAACTACAAATTGACGACTCTATAACTTTATAGATATTACAGTTTCATTTTCTGTTAAAAATTAGCTTTTTTAAAATACTGGTAAATTTTGCTCTGGCAATTTCCCTGTCTCATTGTCTCATTACCTATACATTTCCATGCAGATATTAGGTGTGAACAGCACAGTACATTTACTAGTAAAGACAACCCAAGGGTTTTGCTTTGTAATTTACATGGTTGCATGTGTGAACGGGGCTTATGTGCGCTATCTGGGTAACAGCAGCAGGAGTTAATATTGATCAGATCTCCCAGACAGGAAGGGGTGTGACCACTGTGGCAGGCTCTGACTATCTGCTAAGGAGAATTGCTGTAATTACTGCCCTCTATACCCACATACACAATACACAACCTTTTCATCAAGTCAAGTGGTTTTTATTGTCGTTCAACCATATACAGTTAGTACAGTACACAGTGAAACGAAACAACATTCCTCCAGGACCATGGTGCTACATAAAACAACATAAGACAAACACAGAACCACATGATACTACACAGATTAAATAACATACCTATATAAAGTGCACGTGCAAAAGTACGACAATAAATTGTATGGGACAGTACAATAAATTACAAAAAATTAACAGGACAATAGGCACAGTGTGTGTATCAAATACACACCCTTTCATCTGAGAGACAGACTCTTGGCTCTTAGTTCTTGAGCACAAATGGAAGTAATTTAGAGAGAGAGAGAGAGAGAGAGAGAGAGAGAGAGAGAGAGAGAGAGAGAGAGAGAGAGATTGTGTGTTCCACTAAAGTCTTTCTAGCGGCCATCTTTGGAACGCTCTCGGACAGGCTGGGCAGTTATTTTTCTACGTAAACAAGTGGCTTACAATTGCAGTTCCTATCTACTTGGATGAGGAAAGATCAACTGGTATAATAAACTGTGCTTCTTTACTTCAGATTACGTTAAAAAAAAAAATCCCTGCTTGTATAGCTAATGCGCATGCGGGTTCTAGAGTTGAATGACAAGCGATGTATATATCTAAAATGTGATTGGCTTTTACCTGTAAGGCGGGAATTCCTTTTCTACAGCCATTGACTGGTGGGCGTTCAAATTTCTCATATTCATTTAAATAGTCTACCAGTCTCTAAATAGTTTCTGGTTCCACCCATATCTCGTCTCATTGGGTCTTCCTCAATTTAGCAGTTGGCTTTTATAAATTGTTTGAATTACATCACTACTTACGTTTTCATGTATACAAGGTTTGCGCTTTCTTGCATCGCAGTATGAGCGAGAACTGCGCCAACAATATTGAACAATGTCGTCCTCTAGTGGATACACAGTGTACACTGTGGAGGTTAATTTAGAATAGATATGAGCCTAACAACAGTCTGTAATGAGGGCTTCCATCGATGCGTTTCTGTTTTCGGACCCGAAATTTGAGTGTATTCACAAAAAATACGTTAAGATTTATGCATTTCAATTTCGTCACAATCTGTAATAAAATAAAATGTAAAATAATAATAATAATTTTAAGATTTATTAACTTAATTTTGTTGCACATTTAAATTTGATGGACTTTCCCACACTTTAGTTTTTTATTTTTCAAAAGGTTTATTTTCAATCCATATGTCTCTTATGTAATATTTGCTTCAAACATTCACAAAACAGGATGACACATCTATCCACATTGATTAAAATCTGATGGAATTTTGAAATGGAAATTTAAAAAATAGGCTAAATACTTTTTAAAGTGTAAAAAGTCGTACTAAATATTATGTGATAAGCACACAAAGGTCAGTGGAGAGAGTTTGTCATTAAATAATGTTCTTCATGGCAGTACATCAGGATTGAAAACTATAGTAGTGTAAAAAATATTTTTATAGCATCTGATCTTTTGTGTTGTTATTGTATTTTATTCTATGGACATTACTTAAGTGCATTAATGGTAACGTTTTATAGTACATGTGCTTTGACTGTGCATATATAGTGGACATTTTCTTCATCTAACCTTTTATCTGTTAAAGTGAAAGTTTTCGTGATTAATCAGTAAATTACTTCTGCAGTCACATAAATTGCGTTTCTTGTATTTCTACCACTAGATGGCAGCATCTTTCAAACGATTGAATGGCGTGTCCCAGTAAAAAATCGTTCTTGTACTTGCATTTTTATTCTTCCTATAGAAACTAAATGAAAAATTACTTTTATGGTTTCAAATGAAATTACCCTAGTATGATTGAGAGAGAGAGAGTGAGAGAGAGAGAGAGAGAGAGAGAGAGAGAGAGAGAGATTTAGCCAGCTGAAGTTGTGTAAAATTTTAATACCCAAACAAATGTAAATGTTCATTTTACTTTTTGTGTATAAATAATGGCAGATCAAGTAAAGAGAGAAAGTTTCTCATAAACATTCAAAGAATGTTTTATGATTGCATACATCAGACTATTTGATTATTCACATGACGTTCAATTCAAAGTGTGAACCTTTATCATGCCAAATGCTACCCGCCACATCCAACCCCTATGTCATACAAAGATGCTTTCACACAAACACAACACAGGCTGTGTGTGTTTTCCGACGCATCCATTCCCCGACACCCACTCTAACCCAACACCCTTTCACACAAAAACCTACACAATAAGCTCCATTTTCATTTAAAATACCATACACAAGCATAGTTCAAGCAATCATTCTATGCATATCCAGTGTGTGCTCTGCTCCATAATCTGCCAAACTGCTTACAGATACAACCTAGATGATGTCAATGCCCGTCCTTTGTTATCACAGATACTCTCTCTGTTTGCCCACAGTAGGCCTATGTACTTATAAGCCCCGCTAGCATTTACAACAGAGAACTGTTTCATTTGCACCATTAGACGGAGACAGTTACTAATGTGTAAGTAATAATCTTCCCTTTCACATATCAGTCTCTCTGGGTCTTTAAAAATATAAAAAATTACATATTGATATATACAAACACTTGAATCCAGTTTAAGGGTCATATTTTACCCCAAAATTGAAAGAAAGATCTTATATTTTGCTTAAAAGAAAAGTATGCCTATTTCATAAACCTTAAGATTTTTTTTTGTCACAGTGGTCATTATTTTAATGGCAATAAAGCCTTCATTATGTGATAAAGTATTTTTTATTTTTATAATAAATTATAAAGCGTTTATACATCATGTTAGTATTTGTTGTACTGCAATTAATTTGCTGATTTGCGGTAAATAATACTTCATTTGTATTACAGTATTTTTATAACAGTTATTTTACAGTATAATTACAGAATTGGGAATCTAAGAGAATCACCATTGAGAAGTAGGAATTTGATTTTGGGTGCAAATATGACCTTGACATTTTTTTGTGAGCCTTTTTGTTTACTCCCCTTTTCTCCCCAATTTGGAATGCCAAATTCCCAATGCACTCTAGGTCCTCATGGTGACATAGTGACACCTAAATCCGGTGGTGGAGGACGAATCTCAGTTGCTTCCGCATCTGAGACTTCAATCCGCACATTTTTATAATGTGGCTTGTTGAGCACGTTACCGCGGAGACATAGAGTGTGTGGAGGCTTCATGCTATTCTCCGCGCCATCCTTCGCACAACTCACCACTCCCCCCACTGAGAGTGAGAACCACATTATAGTGACCACGAGGAGGTTACCACATGAGTCTCTACCCTCCCTAGCAACCGGGCCAATTTGATTGCTTAGAAGACCTGGCTGGAGCCAATACTTGTTGAGCTACCCAGGCCCCCTTTTTGAGAGTCTTAACACTTAAACCCATTTCTGTGTTTTAGAACACAAACAAAATGTTTTTGAAAAATACAGCTCTTTAGGTCCATACAATGCAAGTAAATGGTGATCAGACATTTGTAGCTCCAAAAATCACATAAAGGATACACAGAAGTAATCCATATGACTCCAGTGTTTAAATTCATATCTCGAGAAGCAATAAATTAGGTGTGGGTGAGAAACAGAAAAAAATGTAAGTCCTTTTTTTACTCTAAATCTCACAATCTTGGAGCTTCAAAGGTCTGATCACCATTCACTTGCATTTTATGGACCTACAGAGCTGAGATATTTTCTAAAAATCTTTGTGTTCTGCTGAAGAAAGAAAGTCAGACACATCTGGGATGTCATGAGGGTGAGAAAATGATGAGAGAATTTTCATTTTTGGGTGAACTGTCCCTTTAATGTGAATCAAATGTGTCCACTATGAGCTTGCATTGTTTCGTTTTATGTAGAAACTGTTTGTCATACTTTCATTGTATGATTTTTTTTAGGTAAACAAATTAGTCTTGTTCACTTCAGTTGTTTTGGTGCTGAACGATTCTGTTTTTAACCACTCAGTTAAATCAACTAATTCAATGACTCGCTCATTCAACACATTAAACGCTGTTTTGTTGCCACCTACTGGCATGTCTCTAGAAATTAAACCTGAAAGAATCTCTTTGGGGAATCTTCTTTTGGATTCAAAAGGCTTGAGCTACTGGAACCACTACTGTCTATAAACAATACACTCTCACAGTGAAATCTTTGGCTAAATTTGGCTAATTCATATGATATCGTACAACTGCACTTTTTTTGAATTCGTATGACCTTCACTACAGCCAATGACATCGCTGGACATTGTTTTAATCTAATACACAAAAATTACTTTCTTCTGTCACACATAACAGCTTCCTGTCATGTTTACACAGTCCACTGATCGGTTAGATTTAGATAAATTGTTTTAGTAAGGGCATACTATTAATAAGCATGTTCTTGATACTTCACGTGCGGAACTCACGCTTACTTTCGCATTACACATCCGGGCATTTGCACGTGATGAAATCATATGAAACTGCCAACTCGTAAAATATAAAAAAGACTTTTTAAAGTCTTCGTAAAAAAAGACTTTTCGTGAGACCAGGTTGACTATAAAACACTGTAATCTTGCGCTCAACATTTGTGCCCCAAAGGCCCACAGGTTTAAAATCCCTGGATTGCTTGAAGCAAATGAAACCGAGGCTATAAGGGAAAAGTACCATAAGGTCCTATGCAACTTCCAGAATTTAGTTTTTTTGCTTTACTAACGTAAGACACACTGTGCATGGCAGACTGGATAAATCCTGTGCATGGGTCAGCTTGGGGTATTTTTAACACACGCAAACCTCAAGGCTGTATTTACAGGGTGGTGTCACGCTGGCCTGTGCTTCCCCCACTGGCAGCACAAACCTGTATTTATCTGAAAAAAATCCAGAGGGGAGTCTGGAACATATGCCCTCAGTTTATCTGCTTTAAAATACTGTGGCTTTGCCGCAGCAACCGAGAAACCATGTTGAGGTTGGCTCTCCAGAGTCACTTTGTTATGAAACAATAGGAGACTCTACCATGTTCCACCATTTCTCTGAAAGTGCACTTAAGCTCAACTAGAGGTTGAGATGCTTTTTTTTTGTGAGAGATTTGAGGAAAGTGTTTTTGACGGCAGTTATGTTGTTCTTGGCAAGCATTGCTAATACAATACAATGAAATGCACAAAAGAACACGTCCCTCAACCATGATGTCATCGAGGGTATAAAACCCCGGAGATTCCTCCTAAGCTTACAGTATGCGATCTGCGCCTCACCCTTTTGCATGCAGAAGTGAAGAAAGAAGATTTATCTTCCTTCTTTAACCGAGTCGACTTCACAGATACCTCCACCAACCCACCGAGAATCACCTGCCGTACCGTCCGCCGTCAGAGCAAGGAAACGGCCTCCCATCATCACCCGAGTTTCGAGGAACCGAGGCGGAGTCAAACAACGGACTAACACACATTCTACCTATGTCTTCATGCGAATCAAGTAAGTTAAGTTAAGCGAATCAAGTTATTCTCGTGTATCAAGGTTATTGCTTCTACAGTTTACTGACCACCTAGTCTGCTCATTGATGCTAATAATACTCAAGGCATTACTGTAACTCACTGTTACCATTAATTAGATTTGCTGTGTTGTTGTCCAACCAAGTTGGGCTGTTTGTGTATTTCCGCCATCAACCAACAACCACGGTGGACAGATTACAAGACATTCACCGTGTCTCTAAGTGATAAAACTAACGGTGGCCGTCTCTCCCATGATCACTAAAATCTTTGGTGCCGTCACTCTGTTCTTTCTGTCGTACTAACAGCACACACACACGACCCCTCACAAACATACCCGTGCACACATTTGGTGAACAGACAACTTGGTGATAGAGCCCAGCTTTGTCCCTAAGTTATCGTACCAGCAGAGACACACGTGAAATGTGCAAACGCCATTAACCAGACTCTCCGCCCCCATTCTTGGCCACATTCTCTGGCCTGAAACCTCACGCGAGTTACTCTCCACGAGAGCCTTGCCAGCAATTTTGTGCCCTCCTTCTCTCCTTACACACACACACACACACACACACACACACACACACACACACACACACACACATACCGTGTTTTTATATAATTGTGGGGACTCTACATAGACTTCCATGCATTTTATGTATTTTATACAGATCTAACGATAATTTCTATTCCCTAACCGTAACCCTCACAGAAAGTTTTTTGGGATTTTTACATTTTCAAAAAACATCGTTTTGTATGTTTAATAAGTAATTTCCCTCATGGGGACCGCTGGCTGGTCCCCACAAGGTAGGTTTTAGTATCGGGTTTTACTATCCTGTAATATAAACATGGTTACACAAACACACACACACACACACACACACACACACACACACACACACACACCTACCCTCCTCTCGTTTATTATAGACTTATCTGTTCCAATATCTAATCATGTTACTGTTTAGTTTGAAGTTGAAAGTCAGAAGTTTATCAACTGCATTGCATTGATTATTAATTGATATTACTGCATCAATAAACTTTGTAATAAAGAGAAGCATGCACCTGTGCCAAGGGCTGGCAGGGGATGTCTGTGCTCGGATTCAAGCCTTCATTGTTTACCTTTTGAATATAGATGTTATCTGGACGTCAACTTTCCTAAGAGAACAATCCTATATTGAGACTGTTATACTGTCTGGTTATTAGTCCCTGATTCTAGGGTGGTGCCCCGGCAATATTAATCCTGATTAATATTCTATTGATTTTGATAATTGATAGTTATCTTTGGTGATTGTTGATTTGAAGGATTAATGAGCTAATGTTGATTCTATGTTCTATTTATTTTAATAATTAATAATCTTGTATAATTAATGAATTTTTAATTAATTATCTTTGATAATGATCAATTCTTGCTAATAACCAAACCCACTCCTGAACGAAGCCCAAACAAAAGACAGCACATTCATAAGAAGTATTCTAAATGTCCTTTATGCAATGCATTAGAAGAATAGAAATATTGATGTACGTTCTATTGTGCATTAACTGCCTCCTTGTTGAATGTCAGGCATTTTCTTAAAGTGACGCTCTATTTATACATGTGAAAATGTGATTCTCGTTAGATTATAAAGAATGTAAGTATTATTAATAATTTTCATCATCTGACACACAAATCATAGATAGTATTAACATTGAATATGTTGACACACTTTAATAATTTTGAGAAATTAAAATAATTTAATGAAACATGAAACATGAAAAATTAAACCAAAATTATTTCAAAATTCAAATAAGACTTTAAATGAAATTAAAATATAATCAAACTACAAATAATTGCCATTACAAATAGGATCATAAATCTAATTATAAATATAATAAAAATTATAATAAAAAAAAATATATACAAATAACACAAATGTCCTTCATTTTCATAAATTTCATAAAACGTTGTTTGTCAGGACATAATTTGATGTTACACTATACTATATTTCCAGAGTTTGGTCGTGAACTTGAGCTGGTGGAATCTCCAAACTGCAGGCAGTTCTGAGGTAGTTCTTAAAGGTCTTAGCGCAATGACCTTTTTCTCAGGAAAATTGCAAATTGTGCTTTGAGCCACTTCATTGTCATATAATACACCCAAAGTTTGCGTACAGACACCCACAGACCATCCATAACTTATTATCAGCGATTAAAAAAGGCAGAGGCTATTTACACTAAGTGCAAATATCAAAATATGCTATTTACACCAAATGTGTACAGGCATATTCTTTGCACAAAATGCAAATAGTGCTGGATGCTATTTGCACCTTTAATTAAATACTAGCATACATTAAATGGGCATCACTGCAGCATGTTTATTGTGTTTATTTAGAGTCCCACAGACACCCTCCATGCACCAACCCCTAAACCTAACCCTAACCTTCCCTTCAAATATTTCACTTTAATAATTAAATTATTAATAGTTATTTATTATAAGTAGCATTAAAGGAAAATGAAAGGAAATATAAAGAGTGGAGACAGGAAACAGGATGGGAAAAACTATGGAAAAGGATGGAATCGCATCTTCACCATCTTTATACACCACGCCATTGAAGCAACACCTGAGATCACAGTTTGTCTGTCATTTCAGTGTTTCCACCAGACAATTTGAGTGCAAATAGCAGTGCTGTGTGGCAGGTGCTATTTGGAGAGAAAGAGAATGTGGGAGAGAGATATGGAGAGCATCCTTATAAATTCCCTTGGGAGTTCTGCTGTTTTATTCAGTCTTTTTTTTTTTTTTTGCATGCATGAACAGTAAATATATTTTCCGCTTGCTAATGAAAAGTTCTGTTGTGTTCATTTTCATTTGTGCTGCTCCAGTTATGCTTACATATTTTCACATGGCCTACATTTCTCGTAATATCGCTCTGTTCTTCTCATAAACTTTCACTTCTCTATACTTCCAGAACTAAAATCATCCTCCTCAGTTCTTCCATTGAAGAAAGACAGTCATACGGGTTTGGAAGGGCATGACATTGAGTAAATAATGACAAAATATTACATAATGAACTATTCCTTCAACAGTTTTTGTGGCACATTTCAGAACAAATTATTTAACGGGTCACTTAGAAATATGGTTGTTTGAGGTGATAAAAATTAGAAATCTTTAAAAAATCTAGTTAAAATTGCTTGCACCTTAAATACAGTACATGTGAGTATACACAACTTAATTCTTAGTTAAAAATAAAATATTTGTTTTTTTACTTTAAAGTCAGTATTTGAAAACTTTTCATCATAGACAAGGTGTGCTCAAGTAATTGTCTTGTTTTAATTGCATTTAACTTATTAGATCCGGACCAAACAATTAGAATCACCTCATTGACCCTTATAAACCTGGCACAATATAATGCAGGCTTTGCAAAAAGGCTGTTATTGGGATGACAAACTGCAAATTATGAAGATGCAAACAACATTGGACCAGAGTCCAGACAGCAAACCTACAACCAAAAAATGATCCATTGTTTCTGAGAGAGAGAGAGAGAGAGAGAGAGAGAGAGAGAGAGATAGAGAGCGAGAGAGATAGAGAGAGAGAGAGAGACAGACAGAGAGAGAGAGAAAGAGATGGTTATATTAATCAAAATGATTAATAAATTACTAAATTTACCTTGATAAGCTTTATAACTGGATCACAGAAAAAAACCTGATGAAAAAAACTATGTCATGCCTTGGAATTATTCTGTGGTTGCATTTGCATGTTGCATGTGCTTCCTGTTTAAACTGGATACGGGAAGTGGAAGTGGATTTTAAAGTTTTTAACTGTTTGTAACTGTTTGTGAATTGTTTAAGAATCATTCATTATGATTCCTAATAGTTAAGTCTACTGTGCAAATAAGTGCCACTTGAGTTTAATGAAAATGTTTACTCACACATAAACACACAATGATTTTGCTGTTAAATCGCTTGAGTCAGGATGCAAGATTTGGTCTCGGACTACACGGTTGAGTGCTTGTTAAAGAAGAATGATGAGACGCTTCATGTAAATTCTCATCGAGGCACCAAATACTGTATCAGGGTTCCCAAACACATGACATTTTTTTTTAAGTTGGGATCTTCAGGACTGGAAAAGTGATTGAAATGTATTTAGTTTATATAAACATGTCTGGTTATGCTGAACTCTAATCTCATTGGCAAGAAATTGCTCTTTGTTTGTACAGGCATTTTAAAGTGATATGTCTTCCTTATCTGGTCAAAAGGTCGAAAGGTCAAAAAACAAACAAACAAACAAAACAACAGCCAGAGAGATGTATAAAGACCCACAAGCATGATTGGTTTCTTCATCATTTAAACAGATGACTCATAAACAAGGAAGTTTCTTTCCTTCACCGCTGACAAAACTTTTTCTTTTTTTTTTTGCTGCCCTGGAAAGAACCCCATACAGCAAAAATATAGTCCTTGATAAGAAGAGGATTCTTTGCTGTATCTAAATTGCAGAAAATAATCATTGATAAACCTTTATTTTTGGAGTGTAATTATACAGTACACTTGATTTGTGTAAGTGGTATTCAAGAGCTACAAAATATGATACAGTCTCAAATCGTGCATTTATCTCTTTTAATTGATGTAAATGAGCTGGTATTGTTAACACTTCACTCGAAGTTCAGGAGTGCAACTTTAGTTTGTCCACTATGAAGTGTAAAACGCTGAATCCAGCACACAGATCTGCTCTCAATGCAAACCCTCCGCCAGCAGCAAAGCACCAACACATACAGTATGCTCAGTTCTACCCCAGTGAAATGAGTTAAACCAACTATTCAGTAAATATCACAGCAAATCCTCGTCCAATTGTGTGTATGTGCTGGTTGTGCTTACCTTGTCTCATTCTCAGCATAATTCTTCATAGGTTTTTTCCTTGAATAATCATGTGCACAGTAGAAGTGCTGAGACAGAATCTGTTTATATGACTGTGATTATGCCTGGAGAGGTGAAAATCTAATCCTTGATCAGCACTTTAACTGTGAGGTGCTTTGTGAAGTGCTGTTGGTATAGAGAAACAGAGTCATTGGGAATTATGTATATCAGTAATCAAAACTTCAAGATAGACATTTGATGCATGCCTCAAAAAAGAAAGAAACCTAAAGAGAAACTTGCACCCTTGTGAGTGTATAAATGAAGGAAACTTAAAATATTAGTTCACCAAAAAAAAAAATGAAGTCATCATTTACTCACCCTATTGTCATTCCAAACCTATTTTACTGTCTTCCATTGAACACAAAAGATGAACATTTTAAGAAGTTAATGAATTTGAAGTATTTCCCACATAATTACAATGAATGGGAGATTCATCTTTAAAGCTTAAAAAAAGACACAAAAGCACTTTAAACAAACTGATTTCGGAAACAGTAGGTTGAATTTTCTTTAGGTAAAATTGTTCTAAGTTTACCGAAATTTGAAACACTGCCCCCATTGGCCAAAGCGGTAAGTGTAGCTGGGCATATGGGCATGTGTGATCTCCATTTTCAGGGAGCAGTGTCCACCGAGGGGTGCCAAAAGCGAGTTGTGAAGCGAGTTGTTTTCAGCTGTACAGGCTGTTATACAGTGAAGAGGAATGCATATTTTATAAACTGTATCCAGCAACCCAAACCCCAAAACTACACCTAACCATCAGTGGAGTGAAAATGTAATGTTAGAGGGAAAAATGCAACCTCTCAATCACACTTGTCACTGACTATGCAAAAGTGACTACTTCCTGTTTCAATGAGGGATATGAACCCGGGTCTCTCACATTGCTGACGCAACTCTCTCTCTCGTGCCAAAAGGGCACACATTGGATCTGATGCAAAAAAATCTGATAGGAGATGCTGCTTGTCAGTGAGTCGACATTATGTGACTGATCCTTGGGTACTGGAACTTTCAAAAACAGCATGCAGAATTCCCAGGTGATCATGTTGCCATATAAGGGGTTCACTTGACTTGTTCACTTTATTCCAAGTCCAGAACTTCTAATAGTTTTAAAGGGGAACAGACTGCAATTTCAAGGAATATTCCGGGTTCAATACAAGTCAAGCTCAAGCAACAACATTTGCAGCATAATATTGAATACTAAAAAAAGTAGTTTGACTAGTCCCTCTTTTTCTTTAAAAATGAGGCGCGAGGGAGTAGAGACAACAGGAAACCAGGCTGCACCGGAGGGTGACCAGGTGATCACAGCAGTCTTGGCAGGTGACTAGGAGACTAAGGCAGAGCAGGCAGGCAACCATGAGACCAGGGCGGAGCCGGAAAGCGATCAGGGGACTAGGGTGTTTAAAGGCAACATGGGACTCCGTCTGGATCAAGGCAACAGGGAACTCTGGCCGGGTCAAGGCTACTGTGGCACGGTGGAGGGTGGGACCGGGGCGTGATTACGCACACCCGGTCCCGTATTAGGTTAATTAAGCCGTCAAGAGGGATAAAGGCCACTCGCGGACGGCGATGCGGGAGAGAGAGATCGTTCACGGACATGTCCGTTGTCTTATGTGTTTGTATTTTGAGTTTTCCATTAAACCTTTAGTTGTATGTCAAGCCGGTTTCTCGCCTCTTCCTTGCCCATGAACTTGATCTGTTTTACATTGGTGCCGAAGCCTGGGAAGGAAGAGGGATGCGCCGTTGCGGAGTTCTCGCCACTGCCCAGCGGAGCAGCCTGCGGCCATCTGCCGGGGGACGGAGGAGTCCAGCCGCCTGGAACGGCCGCCGACCGCGAGGGGAGGAGGGGCTCCTGGCCGACCGCCTGGAGCGGTTAGGGCCGCTGCCAGGGGCGGGGGAGTCCCCTACTAGCCGCTGGAACGCTGCGGGGTTGGAGACCGCCGACCGCGTTCGGGGGGAGGGCTCGCCGCCGACAGCCTGGAGCGGGAGAACCGCTGCCAGGGGCGGGGGGAGGCCCCTTCGACTCCCCGGGAACGCGGGGGGGCGTTCCGTCCACCAGGGGCTGAGGACTGCCTCCGATCTGCCCGGAGAGGCACGGCTGTTGTCCTGTAGAGGGTGGAGAAGTGGCTGAGGAACGAGCTACGGCGTATCAGAGAACCGGCGAGTATGTTTTTTTTTTTTTTTAATCTCTCTCTCCTCTCTCTCTCGCTGCCACTCTGTGTTGGCCTTTTCCCTCTTTTTTAAATTATGGTGTTTGTGGGAGGGGAGGTACTGCCCAGTGCAGGAAGGACCCCCCCCCCCCATTTTTAATTGTTGTTGTTTCCCTCCCCTTGCCCCCTCCCTTGTCCAGGTTGATGGGGATGACCCGCCGGCAGACCGTGCGGGAGGTGTCCCCCCCCCCAGGGGATGTACGTCAGGCCGGGGGTCCCCAGCTTGAAAGAAAGGGGGAGGAATGTGGCACGGTGGAGGGCGGGACCGGGGCGTGATTACGCACGCCCGGTCCCGTATTAGGCTAATTAAGCCGTTAATAGGGATAAAGGCCACTCGCGGACGGCGATGCGGGAGAGAGAGATTGTTCACGGACATGTCTGTTGTCTTATGTGTTTGTATTTTGAGTTTTCCATTAAACCTTTAGTTGTATGTCAAACAGTTCATTTTCACGGGCAAGGAAGAGGCGAGAAACCGGCTTGACATACAACTAAAGGTTTAATGGAAAACTCAAAATACAAACACATAAGACAACGGACATGTCCGTGAACGATCTCTCTCTCCCGCGTCGCCGTCCGCGAGTGGCCTTTATCCCTCTTGACGGCTTAATTAGCCTAATACGGGACCGGGTGTGCGTAATCATGCCCCGGTCCCGCCCTCCACTGTGCCACAGCTACAAATAGTTGTGGTAGTTACCACAAAGGTTGAGACCACTGGGACCACTGAGTTAGGGACCACCGAAGTTGAGACCACCAGGACCACTGAGACAGTGACCACCAAGGTTGAGACCACTGAATTTGAGACCACCAAGGCAGGGACCACCGAGGTTGAGACCAATGGTACCACCAAGGTTGGATGCACCTGAACATATGGACCTCTGATGTGGATATCTCTGGGAGCACCGGGGAAGGGGGCTTCTTCCTCCTTTTCCTCCTGTTAGAACCCGTTGTCTACAGTGAATGAGTGCTGGGTGCTGCAGTAGGGGTACTGCCATACCCCACTGTGTAGCAGGAAAGTGTGAGCCTCAAAGTATAATCACTAAATTCCACCAAAGAGAGCTCACACTTACCTCTCAGCAGACAGGATTTTATATGTTCATTGAACCCAAAACTATATATGTCCTTTAGCTTAGTGTCTCCCCAATTGAGCATATGGGTGCGATCCCAGAACTGCTGTGTGAACTGCTCGATGGTCCTGTTTCCTTTTCTGAGAGACAACAGTTCTAGAGCTGCTAGATCCATTATTATGGTCGGTTCTCCTGGAGAGAGGATCTAAATGCAGCTTTAATCAAAAATATATACATACACAAAACAAACACAGGAAACAATATATATACACTACAGCAAACAAGGTTAACAAGACACAGCTGGGGAACAGTAAGAGGGCAACAAGGAACTGAGACAAGATAGAAATAAAAACATGACTTCAAAATAAAAGTCCATGCAAAACCTAAAGTGTTATAAACCTCCTAGCGAGCTCTGTTGACCATCTTGACGGCATGCACTCACATCCATCATTTGTCTGTCTCTCGTGACCACGGACGCATTTCGCATTGTGCTCGCATTGCACTGCGTACCCAGGTCGCAAGCTGTCTTCACGTTGTGCTGAGGTTCAATCACTTCATTCTGAGGTATCAGGTTTGTGTGTGGCCAAACTCTCGCACAGGTGTCCTGTCTTGTTTTGTAGCCTGTTGCATGCGTCGTATTGTGTTTGCCTCGTGATGTAAGCTCAGGCTTTATCTTGCTTTGTTAGCATTGCTGAGCATTCTCTTGTCTTATCTGTTGGTTGGCATGAGCGCATGTTGCCTGTTGTCTTGGTGATGTGTGCTTTGTGCAATTCGGGTGTCTATGTCTTGTGAGAGCACGTGGCTTTATTTTGTTTCTGTGCTGCCACGTGTCTCTCAGTCTTGCATCATGCCCTGTCTCCTCGTTTGCCCATTATTAGTTCATTTGTTACACCTGCCCTGCCTATTAACCTGTTTAATTTCCTTGCCTATTTTTGTCTCCTTGTATTCTATCCAGTGACAGCCCGTCTTGTTTCGTGTCCATGTCTGTGTTTTTCATGTCCCTGTTCGTAGTAGGATCCAGTCGTTCCTGTACCCAGCTGTCCGCCCCAGCCCAGATTCAGTGGGCTCCAAGCCTGGATTGTGTTTTCGCCCTACATGGTAGTTTTTGTTTGGTTTTGTTTATTTATGTATATATAAATAAATCCTATTGTTTTTTCACTCTGCTTTGGGACCTGACTCTCTGCAAATCTTGTGAAACTATTTTAAAAGTATAGCCACAAGATGTAACTGTGGCACGGTGGAGGGCGGGACCGGCGCGTGATTACGCACGCCCGGTCCCGTATTAGGCTAATTAAGCCGTCAAGAGGGATAAAGGCCACTCGCAGACGGCGATCGAGAGAGAGAGCTCAATTACGGACATATCCGTCCTCTTATGTGTTTGTCTTTTGAGTTTTACATTAAACCTTTAGTTTATATGTCAAGCCGGTTTCTCGCCTCTTCCTTGCCCACGAATTTGATCTGTGTTACATTGGTGCCGAAACCCGGGAAGGAAGAGGGATGCGCCATAGCGGAGTTCTCGCCACTGCTCAGTGGAGCAGCCGTGGCCATCTGCCGGGGGACGGAGGAGCCCAGCCACCTGGACGCGGAGGAATGGCCGCCGACTGCGAGGGGAGAAGGGGCTCCTATAGCCGACCGCCTGGAGCGGTCAGGGCCGCTGCCAGGGGCGGAGGATGCCCCTACCAGCCGCTGAAATGCGGAGGGGTCGAGGGAAGACCGCCGTCCGCGAGCGGGGAGGGGATCGCGACCGACCGCCTGGAGCGGGAGAACCGCTGCCAGGGGCGGGGGAGTCCCCTACTAGCCGCTGGAATGCGGCGGGGTTGGAGACTGCCGACCGCGTGCGGGGAGGGGCTCGCCAACGACCGCCTGGAGCGGGAGAACCGCTGCCAGGGGCGGGGGGAGGCCCCTTCGACACCCCGGGAACGCGGCAGGGCGTTCCGTCCGCCAGGGGCTGAGGACTGCCTCCGATCTGCCCGGAGAGGTGTGGCTGTCGTCCTGTAGAGGGTGGAGAAGTGGCTGAGGAACGAGCTACGGCGTTTTTTTTTTTTTCCTTTAATCTCTCTCTCCTCTCTCTCTCGCTACCGCTCTGCGTTGGCCTTTTCCCTCTTTTTTAAATTATGGTGTTTGTGGGAGGGGAGGTACTGCCCAGTGCAGGAACCCTCCCCCCCATTTTTAATTGTTTTTTTGTTTCCCTCCCCTTGCCCCCTCCCTCGTCCAGGTTGATGGGGATGACCTGCCGGCAGACCGCTTGGGAGGCGCCGGGGGAGGAATGTGGCACGGTGGAGGGCGGGACCGGCTTGTGATTACGCACACCCGGTCCCGTATTAGGCTAATTAAGCCGTCAAGAGGGATAAAGGCCACTCGCAGACGGCGATCGAGAGAGAGAGCTCAATTACGGACATATCCGTCCTCTTATGTGTTTGTCTTTTGAGTTTTACATTAAACCTTTAGTTTATATGTCAAGCCGGTTTCTCGCCTCTTCCTTGCCCACGAATTTGATCTGTGTTACAGTAACCAGTAATGAAAACCTTGTTGATGTATCTATGCTCTGAATTTAAGTTTTGTATCTTATTTTTTTTGTTAATTGTTAATTTATAAGGATGAGATCTCTATCGCATCATCTGAGAGCGGGCTCATCCAGTCTGATACCGAGGACTCGGCTGGGATCCCACCCTCAGGTGCAGTCACCCAGTCGCAGACTGATGCGGAGCTGGTAGCCATGCTTGCCCTGGTGGCTGTGAGCATCGGGCTGAAGTGCAACCGTCCACTCCCCCCTGAACCCTTGTGGCTCGATGATTGGTTACTGGGCTACTGGATTACTGGGTTACTGCTCACGGCCATGCCCCACCCTGGTTCCTCTCTTCCTGGAGATTTATGACGAGCTCACGAATTCGCGGGCACCTTTTACTGCCCGGACCCGATTAGTGGGCTCCTCTGCTCTCACTACCCTTGACGGCGGGGCTGCCAGGGGGTACTCGTCGATTCCCCAGTTGGATCAGGCGGTTGTGGTGCACCTGTACCCGCAGAGCGCCATCACCTGGCAGAACCATCTGAGACTCCCGTCCAGGGCCTGTAGGCTTACGTCATCACTGGCGGCTAAGGCCTACGGTGCCGCTGGATAGGTCATCTCCGCCCTGCACGCCATGGCTCTCCTGCAAGTGCACCAAGGCAAGGCGCTGAAAGAACTGCACAAGGGTAGTCCTGACCCAGGATTGATGCAGGAGCTGTGCTCGGTGACCGATCCAACCCTCTGGGAAACGATGGCCATGGTGCGGCAGGCGATGTCCACCCTTGTGGTCCAGGAGCACCACTTTTGGCTCAACCTGATTGAGACGAAGGAGGCTGACAAGGTTCGATTCCTTGACACCCCCATCTCCCAGGATGGCCTATTCGGCGACACCGTTGAGGACTTTGCCTAGCACTTCTCAACTGTTAAGAAGCAGACAGAGGCCATCCACACATCCTGCCCCGGTGCGGCTCAAGATCCCACACCCCATCTGCTCGTCACCAAGGGCATCCCCCTGCGGCAGCAACTGGCACGCCCTAGTAGAGCCACACGCAGGAAGCAGACGCCGCCTGTCTCTACAACCGGCCGCTAAGTACATGAGGAAGGCTTCAAAGCGCCCCTGAGACGGGCCACTCAGTGAGTCAGAGATCCACTACACAGAAGCTGGTAAGAATTTGCCAATTGAGTAAAGGAAATTTTTTTTTAATGGAAAATACATATATTTATCTTACCCCAATGGCAAATATTTTTTTTTTTATAGCTTTAATCCTACTAATTTTAGTTAGATTGATCTAAAAAAAAAAAAAAGAAAAAAAAGAAAAAAAGAAGAAAAAAAGAAAAAGAAAAAAAGAAAAGATTTTAACTGCTTGTCAAGTTTTTCTGCACTGTACAGGTTTGGAATTAAATAAGATTGAGTAATCGTTTTCTTTTTTGGGTGAACTATTCCTTTAAAGATAGACACAGAAGCATACATTCATGTGCACTTGAGCACACACATCCACACATGCTTACACAATATACTCACATAAATCACATATGTTGCTCCAGGATGGTCTTCAAGCCGTTTGGCTGTTTTGAGCTGCTTATATAAGTGCAAATTGTCCGTTTTGATTAGGGTCAGTTTACGCACACAACCGTGTCACTTCCTGCTTGCCCACCTCTCAGCATTCCCTGTAGGCTTCACAGTTCCTACAGTAAACAATAGACAGAATGCAGCATTACTGCAGAGTTCATCTCATTATCAATGAAAAGATACTGAGTTCCCAGCATCTGAATTTTTGATAAATGTGACTGGGTGTTTAACATTCAGTAAAATACAGGTTAATGCTGAGCTGGGCTTAAATGTTGCATTCCCTATTTTCATTTACATTTAGTAATTTAGCAGACACTTTTATCAAAATAACTTACTAATGTGACACATGGCAAGCAATTTGTCATACAAAGTTCAACAGCATCTGCAATATTGGAGTGCCAAGTTCTCACAGAGGCTGGAGTAGTAAAGATGCTAGCACAGAGAAGAAAGAGACAGACAATTTTACATTGTGCAGGTTAAGTGCAGTAGTAAGTAATGTTGCAGCAGCACTGTATCAATCTTATATTTGTGTCTTGATAGTATTACAAAATAATTATTTGCAATTATTATTTTGCTACTGCAATGCTATTTATTTATCTGGTGACCTAAAAAAAATAAAAAGATTGCTTCTTGCCTGAAGTATCTCAGACAGAATTCTTGCATTGCTGCACAGGCCACCTGGCATTTGCTTTTTTTTTCTCCTGTTTCCTACAACAGATAAAATCTTAGAATGTCTGATGACATTTTTTTCAGTCTGCGACTGCGTCTTTACATCTTGTGTAAGTGATCTGTCTGTCTGTCTTTCTGTCTGTCTGTCTGTCTGTCTATCTATCTATCTATCTATCTATCTATATATATACTTTTTTATACTTTAAAACAAGTCTTTCTCAATCCTAATTCTAAGTTTGCATTGGCAAACTTTCCTTTCCTTCTTGTTCTTTTAATGTTTCTCTGATGACAAAGACACTTGACAGGGATTGTTCTGTTGACGAGACAAACAGGCTGTCGGTCTGTTATAGTGATGTGTGACCTTTGACATGTGCATCACATCACATAATTCTCTTATAACAACACACAGAGGCCCATTGGTCATGTGACTCACAGACCCCAAGCAATCTCTGACTCTCATTCTTGGTGATTCATACACAGCAGTGCTGTCTACATTCCCTGATCCATCATAACACAGATAATGTGTAAGCAGTGCTCAGCTCTGTGAAAATGTTAGTCAGATGTTCCAGCCAATCAGGTGAGACTTTGAGTACCTTTTCCTATGAAACAATAACAAACACAAAGCCATTGCACAAGACATTAGCTTTAATACAACAATAGTAAAGCAGATTGTGTACATTTTGTATCTTCCTTGAAGAGGTGATTTAACAATTTTTTTAAACTCCAGTCTTTCACAAAGAACCAGCAAAAGGTCTGCAAACATCTCTTGCTTGCTTAGGTAACCTAAAAATGTGCCTCATGTGGAAATTTCTAAATTAACTGGTTTTATTCAAGTCAAAAATGTTAATACAAAATGTATTAGTTTGTATAAACAAAACCTTTTCTTGCAATTGATTTTTAAGGGTAACTATTTGTAGGGATGTTTCGTAGCATATGGCCCCTAAGCATAATCCTACTCAGATTCCCCCTCAAAGTATTATAAATTAACAACAAATAACTATACAAATTATTACTTACAGTTTTTCTCAGTCGCTTTGGTACATTCCTCGAATCATCCTTGACATTTGCAAAACAGTAAGTGCATTTCTCAGAACAATTCGAATAAATAGCAAAACACCATGGATTACCTGCAAAAGCCAATCTCTTGCTCAAAATCCTTAGTTCATCTCTCAAAAGTAAATATCTGTGTCAATGAACATGTCAGTGCCATCAGAGTGACAAGTCCTTGTGTACGGATAAGACTTGCTTAGTCATGTTGTCAATATAACAGTGTACTCTGGAGGGATGTTCTGATGTAAACTATGGCTAAAGTTCTGATGACAATTATTGTAAATTGTAGGTTACACCTTATTGTATGTGGGAGTTTGATTGCAAGAGACTGGGCAAGATTCACATTTACACTTTTACTGATTGTACTGTAATATGTTGACAGACCAAGTCATTGTGATACAGAAGGAAAAGACAGCACTGCATAGCACAACGGAAAAAAAAAACAAAAAAACAAAAGTAGAAATGTGAACATAGGACAATCCTCTTAGGGAAAACTGTACATGCAGTGCTGTAGGAATTACAGTGCAGTCTTCCTACACCTCCTGACATTTCTGTCTGTTGGGCCACAAATTCTCATCCACATCACAACGAATATCTTCTCTTGTGATGCAGCGTGGAAAGAATCTTTTAGAGTGTCTTAACCAGCCTCAGCAGGCATCTGCTGTGATGTCATCACATGCTTCATCCATGGCAGCCAGAAGGGTCATCTGTGTATGTTGCTGGCGATCATATACTTTCCATCTCCATGCTGAGAAAAATTCCTCAATGGGGTTAAGGAATGGGGAGTAGGGTGAGAGGAACTCCATCAGCATCCTGTTGTGGGCCGCAAACCATTGCCTGATGAAGTTGGAGCGATGGAAACTGAAATTGTCCCAAACTATCATGTACTTTGGCAGGTCATCTCCAATCTGACCCCTCTCTTGTTCAGGGATGAGATCCCTGTAGAGAGTGTCTAAAAAGGTACAAGATGTTCTGTATTGTGTGGCCCAATAATGGGAATATGTGTTAGCACACAATTCTCAGAGATAGCAGCACCCATGGTTATGTTCCCGCCCCGTTGGCCTGGCACATCAACTGTAGCTCTGTGGCCAATGATATTTTGACCACGCCTTCTGCGTTTCGTTAGGTTGAAGCCAGCCTCATCCATGAAGATGAAGCTGTGCGGTGGTTCACTTGCTTCCAGTTCCATTATACTCTATATCCAGAAGACACAAAATGAGTTTTAAGAATTACATGCATTTTCATTTTGGGCAAGATACAGTTACATCAAATGTATACAGCATATATTGCATCTTCTTTTCTACAGCCATAGCAAATGTGTAAAGGTCATACTGTACTGTATATCACTATATGATGTTGTACTGTTTACTGTGAGGTACAGTTGCTGCATGCTCATGCATGTTTTACCTGTACATACTGGTAGCGCAGCTCCTTCACTCTTTCACCATTTCTTTCAGATGGAACAGTGTACAGCTGCTTCATATTCATTTGGTGTCTTTTCAGCACCCTGTCAATGGTTGAGATGCTGACTGCTTGGATGTTTTCAAAGATGTTGTTGTCCTCTATAATGGCACTCTATCTCCCTTAGTCATATGGCATTGTATTCTACGACCATGCTGCAAATAGCCTCCTCCTGTTCAGGTGTGAAAAAGGGCCCTCTGCCACCCCTGTGAAGTTGTCTTACAGTCCTACGTGGAAAAAATATAGTAAAACACAAAATTGAGCAAGATAATATTTCACTGTTTACATGTAAAGTACACTTACTGTATATTGTAAAATGCAAGTGGAATACTGTAATATTTATTGAAGCAATACAGAAAGTATACAGTATTATAGTGCCTATTGTTAGATTACATATCTGTTCTGTCAACGAAAAGTCTGAATGATTGAGGACACAGTTGTTCTCCCAACATTTGGCTGCACCCTTTGACCAGCCTTGGCCATTGTAAGCCCATGATTGAGAACGTGGTCTACAAGTGTGACTCTTATCTCATCAGGAATGCGCATATGTCCTCGGCCTCTTCTACCTCTTCCTCTGTTTTGCCTCCCAACTCCTCTGCCACGCAGCCTCACTCCTCTTCCTCTTCTTCTTCTCTCTGGCTGTTGACCCCATCCAATTCCTTGTCCTTCCATTGTCAGATATTGTAACATTGTGTTGTGCTCCAGCTATATATAAACTTGCCAGTTGATGGTTCATGAGATGCACCTTCATTAGAGAAAGTCAAGATTCACCTGGGAGCAATTTACCAATTCAGGACATATTTAGAAAAAAAGACTAATGGAAATGTATAGAAATATGCTTGACATATTCTGACAACTTGTTCAACCATTTTGCATGTAAAGACTTATGCTATGAACTAATGCCTAAATGTTGTGGGGGGTGAGACTATTCAACAGAGACCCATTATAATACATTTTGATCCACATGACATAAGCAATTGATAATGTAGGAAACAGCAGAGAATTGTACATAATCGTTTGCATGGATGTACCAAAGCATTTGCAACTTGTTCAAAGAAATGAGAAACTGCTTTTTTGATGTGCACAAGTGACACAATGATGTAAAGATTGAACAGGTAGTTTTGAGAATTTCAATTCTGATCTGAGAAACGTAAGAAAGCGAGAAATACTGTAATAACAATAAATAATAATAAATAACTATATACAATGGAAATAGCTCCTTTAACATACAACCGATGGAACAGCTGGTGTGCATTATTGCTCAATAGAATTTCTCCCTTCCATCTTGGGCCCCTGAAACAAGTCTATTTTATTAAATAAATAAGAATACATTTAAAAAGATCTATCTTGCTTTGCTGGGCCTCCTGGTGGCTCGGGGGCCCTAGCTAATAGCTAGAAGCAGCCCTGACAAACTGAGAAGGAAATCTAGAGATAGATATAGAATAGACGTTGTTTCAAAGAAAGCAAGTGGGAGAGAAAGTGAAAAAAAAAAAAAAAACACCGGATCGAGACAAGCAAGGATCAGGTGTTCTGTTCACAAACAAATTCTGATTCTACACAGAATAGCATTTAAAGTGACACATCCAAATGACATCACTTACCGCTTAAATCCAAACCTTGTTTGAAGCTACTGTTGTGTTGTGGGTCTTGAGACACCTGCCCTATGACCTCTTGAACCTACTAGATTAAAATAATTTGAGGCAGCTTCTCTAAGACCTTATACCAGTGTTAGAAACTACTGCTGTTAAAAGCGGTCAAATTAAAACTGCTTCATTTTTGAGGATACTCTGTATGTGATTTAGAAGTACAGTATATTTATTCTGCAGTGGAAGTTTTATTAATATGTTGTGTTAAACTATTCATGAAACCTGTCCATCCATCTGGAAGGATTTCCATTTTGAGTAAAATCCAGTCAAATAAGTGCCCATCATATTTTTGGCCACATTTCCGTGCAGACCATATCTGTCTCGATACACATCCAATATTAATAACAGGCTCATGTGGCAGAAAACTGCTTTTCTGATGGTGTAAGAAATGCATCAATGCAGATCTTAAAAAAGTTTTTTGTCGCACTTATCACCCATGTTGAGACAGGGACAAAGCAATGAGCCCAATACTGCCATTTATTTTTAAAATAGGCTTAAATTATGCAGCAACAACATGGCATTAGGCAGAGTGTGAACGTCATTATAATGCCTGGTGGCGGCATCCTATATAAGGAAACGTTGATTCGAAAGAGAGTGCAAAGAAAAAGAAAGAAAGATGATGCACAGAGAGATGCATTTGTGATGTTAGATGCATGTCTTCGGTAAGAGAATATGCTTTTCTGAGCATGTAGGCCAAGCTGACAACAATGCAGAATAGCCCCCCTCCGGTAGACCGCCAGCTGTCCGCCTGGCTGCATCTCGTCCACACGTTTCGCCGTGCTTTCACATCAGTGTGACAGGGCCAGAGCCCCAAAGGATATGGTTATGCTCATTGCCTAATGCAGCTCTCAGCACTGATTGCAAGTGGTATGGACCTCAACAAATGGCCTGAAATGTATTACAAGTAAAACACAGTGTTTATTGAAAATGCAACGTGTATAAAATGGGACTATTTAACAACAAGGAACAGCAAGTACAAGTAACTGCCAGTCACCACTCCCAGGGGAGCATTCATTACCTCTGTAGTCTTAGATGAATGCTAAGAAACTTGAATAGTTGTTTCTTAAGCACTTTAACAGCCTCATGCAAATGGCATATGCAGCAAAGCATTGCCCATGTGTCAAGAGTCCTGGCCCCAGTGGCCCCCTATATTGGAGTTATAACATGGTAAGAGGGGTATTCTTATTTTACGTCCCACTGAGAGTTCAGTGACCCCACTTCTTAAATAAACATTTGCACATTCTAAAGATTGTAAATCGTATGCATAACACACTTTAATTGAATTAATTAAAAAAAACACTGAGTGGAAAGAACATCAAATGTGTAACCATACTTTCTTTCAGAAGGCAAAGAACATGAGATGCTCAAAACACGTGAGTGCAATCAAACAATATTCTGAAGCGCTTATTCATGTGTTAACTGGCCACAGTCTCTCTACTCATAATCCTGAGCTCTTCAGTCATGTGAGAGTAGAACATATTTCATAACTGGAAGTTGTGGTAGTGCCCAAACTTTGAAACACAGCTTGTGGCTTGATCTGGTTCTGTCTGGATGCAAGACAGACAGACACTTTGATGCAGGATCAGAGAAAGGAGAATTGTTATTGTGATTCAGTTGTGTTTCACATGAAGCAGTCACTTCCTCCTGGTGGGTCAGAATGTCCTTCCCTCATTAATGCTCCCAGCGAACAGCCACAGTTGCATAACAGCATCAGCAGTGACCGCCAGTCTCCCCGAAGCCTAGGCACGTTACTCAGCATCTCTTTGTTTCAAATTCACTGTCCTTACAGCACAGAAGTTATTTTGATAATACCAAATCAGCTGACAGTCAGAGTAATACAGAATCACTACGACTACAGTAGGAGTTAAACACAGCTGCAAGATTATAGGGTGAAAATTCCTAAGTTAAAGGGATACTTAAAAATGAGAATTCTATTATGTGTCACTCTCATCTAGGTCCAAACACATATTACTTTCTTTCTTGCATAGAACACAAAATTAAGCAGAATGTTATGGACTGACAGCCTCAGTCACCATTCATTGTGTTCATTGTATGAAAAAGATGCAATTAAAATGAATGGTGAATATTTTACCATTCTGGAAAAACATGAGGTATACTGTAAGTACATTTTGATTTATGGGTGAACCATTCCTTTAAGCCCTATTGAGTTTCATGAACAGTGCCAATACGAATTTACTGTTCTCTTAGATTTAGATGTGAATAAGTATTGTAGAAATATTCCAGGGACCAGATATTCTAGATTTATCTAATCTAGAATGTGCAATGTACATTACATCATAAAAAGGTATGAATTGACCCTTCTCTAAGCTCCGCCCTCTTGGTTATGGTTGCTCTCTCTGACAAGCTCTGCAGCACTCCACATAGGAATGAATGGGAGATTGCTGTGAATGATGTGTTTTTTGGCTAAATATTGGGCAACGTGGGCTGATATGAAGTGTGACATTGAAATGCATATTTATCTTAAGTTTTTTGTAAAAAGAAAATTGTTAAATTGCACAGTGATTTGATTTATAACTGTGGAGACTGTGAATCAGAATCAAGGCAAACGATCATTACAGTCACTTGAAAAGAGAAAAATGATTACACATCTAAGAACATTAGCATAAGTGAACAGAGCTGATTATAACATCTCAGAACACACAAATTTTGATGCTGTGAACTGTTTATATACTATCGCTTTAACTATGACTTTATTCAATACTTAAATGACTTAATGTTCCAGTATTGGCCATAGAGAGGCCTAAAGCACTGCAGGAAAGATGGTATTTGAGCAATATAAATACTGTGTTCATCTCTTGGGAAATAAATTATAAAGCATCTTCTTGGTCATTGAAGTTCATAGTTTGTGATTTTGTCGATAGAGGAGGTACTAGCTATTAATAGCTATTAATTTACTGCAAGCTTAGAGCTAATTGAGAAGCCATTGTTAACACATTTCCAACCACTTGGAACCAATACAATTAAATTCCTGGCTTTAGTTGGTTGCCTTGGTAATAAATTGTAGCAGATTGTCCAACAAAATCATTTTGATCACACGCAAAAAAAACAGTTGGGGTCAATTTAGGACTAAAATCATGCCTCTTCTCAATTTAACTGTTTTATGTGTGAATATTTCACCAAACTGTTATAACAGGTCTTTAGAGGCCTGGCACATATCTATCAGAAATAGATTTACGAAATGCCTAGATAGTGTAGAATTTTTAAGACAAATAGAAAATAATAGAATTCAAAATATTCTGATATATTTTTAGATTTTATTTTTCAAATATCAATGAGAGGATACAACACTTCTGGACAAACCTAGAGCAGGATTCATTACTTTCATACTGAAATTTAATGAGATGCAACTGCCTGTCAAACACATATTGAGCTACACTTATGCATGTACTCAGGCACTTATTGAGTCTAGATAGATGCACAACTTACATAATTTCAGTAGTACACTCAAATGACAAGAGCCAAATAATACTGTTCATGTGTTGTACTTGCTATAGTTTACTTCCATGTCGTTTCTTCGTCAAATAGCAATATTGAATGTAAATCAAGCCAATCACTGAAATAACAGCGGCACCTTGAGTAACAAATGGGTTTAAATTAATAGCATAACATTAATAATATATATAGCAAATTATTTTATTTGAGTTTTTGTTTGTTTTTTTGTTTGTTTGTTTTACACACAATTTATAAGAGAAAGGTTGAAGAATACCTAAGAGGTGTGGGCATAACTCAAAAACAATGGATGAGGAATGAGGTCCCGGGTCACTAAAAACCTGAGGTATGCGCTTAAGGGTTAAATTGATTTACTAAGCAGCATCCGAATTTATACTTGTTCAAATTTGATTTGCTTGAGGGACTGTATATGTCTCACAAGCAATAGTGAGCTCATATACTGTATAGCAAAGTGACTAGCAAAATTACATTATAGAGGATGTAAAAGAAAAGCCTGAAATTATTCACCAGAAGTGGGTAAAGATTATGTGTTTGGATTTGGAATATATGGTAATAATGCAGCAATTGTTATGTGCAATTTTCTCCAAATACAATTAATATAGTGGTCTCTACACTGGGATGTCAGGCAGATAACTGTGAAAATGTCATGCCTAAATTTAGCAATGCATTCCAGCACTGAATACCATCCCAGTAAAATGTTTTTCCCACATGTGAAAGTCTATGTCAAATCACCATGGAGACGAAATAAACCAGCCTCTGCCGTACAAACCTGCAACACTTTCATTACGGATTATCCTTTAGCAGGAGAGAACTTATCAACTCTTCTAATAACTACTGAGCATGTGTGTGTGCAAACAGAAGAGAGAGAGAGCGAGAGAGAGAGAGAGAGAGAGCAAGAGGGAGAGATTAATTTTCTTTTGCACTGTCTGCCACATGCTTATAAATTGTGGTTTCAACAGACAACATAATAAACAGACAAAAATGTTGTGTGCTATATTCTGCAAACCCCTATGAGTGTACTGAGTGAGAATGTTAGATGATCAGTCTAATTTAATAAGTCTTTTGTGTCACAGTTCTTTCTTATTTTACATTTACATTTATGCATTTGGCAGATGCTTTTATCCAAAGCGACTTACAGAGCCCTTATTACAGGGACAGACAATCCCCCCAGAGCAACCTGGAGTTAAGTGCCTTGTTCAAGGGCACAATGGTGGTGGCCGTGGGGATCGAACCAGCAACCTTCTGATTAGCAGCCCTGTGCTCTAGCCACTATGCCACCACCACCTTATTTTAATTTTAAAAATATTCAGTTAAAATCTTAGATTTTCAAAGGACTCAGCTGAATTAAAAAACAATCAGTATTTTATTGATGGTGTATTTGAACTATTGGCCTGTATTTAAAGTCTGTTTTCTATCTGTTTGCTTATTGCTCTAGTAAGGAAGACAAAGCTGTGAAATTATATTCTGAGAGTTTGTTTTTTTTTTTTGTAAATAATTAACTGAAATGTGTCACAGAGCTCTGCGGTTCAGCAGAAACAGGGAGAGCTGCCTGTTTAATGTTCTTTTTTCCCTCTTTTTTTGTTCATCGTTTTATAGATTGTGTGGAGTCCATTGTCATTTATCATTTTATCTATTCCAGATGGTGATCAAAAACCTCACTGGAATGGTTTGAAGATGCTCTAATGCTTCCCTCTGCTACCCTGATCTGAAGGATCACCAATAGCAATACTCTGTATTGTCTAAGCTAAGCACATTGATTCAGATTTGTGGTTTAAATGGTAAACAGGAATTGTAAAGGCATTAAAATAACACACACACACACACACACACACAATTGCAAAAACCAATGCAATCACACATCAGAGTAAGTGTAAAATGTGTTTGTTCTTCCGATAAATATGCCAACCACAATCACATGTAAATGTATTTTTCTTTAAGGAATAGTTCACCCAAAAATCTAAATTCTGTCATCATTTACTCACCCTTTTGCCATCCCTGATGTGTATGACTTTCTTCTCTTCTGCTGAACATAAACAAAGATTTTTAGAGAAACAGATCAATATTTAAGTCTTTTTTTCCCAATAAATTCTCCTCCCTGTCCAGTAGGTGGCAATATGGACGACCAATGGGAATCACCAAAAACAAAAGAAGAAAAATGTGAAAGTGAATGTAGGGATGTATAATAAAAAGGACTCTTATCATATCGTTTCTGAACATATAGATTTAACCACTGGAGTCTGGATGGACATGGATTACTTTTATGCTGCCTTAATGTGCTTTTGGAGCTTTAAAATGTTTGTACCCATTCACTTGCATTGTGAGGACCTACGGGGAAAAAAATTGTTTGTGTTCAGCAGAAAATAGAAAGTCATACACATCTGTAATGGAATGAGTGTGAGTAAATGATTACATTTTTCGGTGAAATATTCCCTTAAGAAAATTTCCACTTTATATGTGTGGCATGATAGAGCACAGTGGCCACATTATTCTTTGGTCTTTAAATATACAGCTTGATTGAAGAGATTTTATCATTAAATGATATATTATGTTTAGATTGCATCTTTAAACTGGGAATCTCAAAACGGATTCTCTGTCACTGTGGTAGAACTTGCATGTTCCTTTTTTCTTTTTCTTTTTTTCCCAAAGAACCACACCCCACACTCATTTTCCTTAACACACAAACGCTTATTCGGCTTTAACCCCGGGAGGCGGACTTTACCTCAAACAGCTTCACACTCAGCCAATTACAATCAAGAGCATTGTGTCAACCCACATATCCTTGTCCAATCATGAGCTGTATAGTCAATCATGTGATCCTAAGCCACCTCCCTCTGTGTGGATTCACTGAGCGCGCCAGTGGAACTACAACGATTCGACGGTGACCGGCGTTCGGGCGCACCTCAAAACCAGCCAGATGATTCGTGGAGATTCGTGAAGCGTTACAAATGCTCCTTAAAAGTGGACTGTGTTTCTGTTCATGTCCTCGCAAGATTTAAAATAAGAAAAAGGTAAGTAGCTTTCACATTGCTCTAACAGTGCAAAGGTTGCGGTTATTAACAGGGTTAGGTCTGTTTGTAGGTGGCAGTTGCGAATGAAATTGTCCCCTAACTGTGTTGCCACTAACTTGCAGTCAAAAATGTGCTTTATCGGCAAGCTTATTTATCTTATTTAAATTCTCTATTAGACGCAACCTTTTTTGATCACAGGAGAAATGTAATGAAAGATTTACATGTTATTATTATTCTGACAGGCTCTTTATTTCCTTATTGTCTTCTTTCATTAGTTTATAATACAAACATGTACTCTCGCTCGAAATAACGCTTTTATTTAATTAAAATTATTTTAATTAATTTATCGAGTTAATTATTTATAAAATTATGTTTTAGAATATTTAAAACAAGTGATACCTTATGACACTGTTAGAACTATTCGGAATTTCTTATATTACACCTGACCGTTGCGCATCAAGGAAAGCAAAGGAATGGCTCCAAATCACCTGTCACAGGATTTCACATCCGCGTGTAATTGCTTTCTATTGCCGGTATGATCACAGACTGTGCTATCGGTCATATCATTGCCCAGACTCTTATAATCACCGCTAAAACATTAGACTTTATCAGGAAACTTATAGGTGTGTGTAGATAAACTTGCTTTAACGTCAAGCAAATGCAATCGTTCTCTCTTAATCTGGGTTTCAGTTTCATTGTTCTGTGTAATAATTTGGCTTGCAGTGATTTTTTTTTCTACTGTAAATGTAACTAACTCGGATAGTCTATTTTCTTGGTGCCAACAAATCACCGTTAAAAGTAAAGGAAGTTCATTATGTTCAGAGAAAGTAAAAAAACAGAAAGTGTTCAGGTTCAGACATAATGGAGTTGAGCAGTGATATCCATCTGGTAAAGTAAGTAATGGGTATTCTTAACAGACCGGGATAGATGACTGTTAAAGGTATTACAAAGCATGTGATTAAAAAAAAACATATCCATGTTATTTGTCTGTCTCCTGTGTAATCTGTACACCCATATACACCATATACACTAGTCTACCGCTGCCATAAAAGACACCTAAACACCAGACAATGATTCACAGCAAGAACGCCTCCTCTTTACTCAAACATAGACAGACCAATGGTACAAGTCAGACAGGGTGGAATCCTGAATGGTTAACACAAACACATGCAATATAAATAATATCAAATATGTCTGTTCTGCAAGGACAATTATATACAGTGTGTGTGTGTGTGTGTGTGTGTGTGTATATATATATATTAGGGTACAACGGCGCTAAAGGCTCCCGAAACACTAAATAGCAACAAAAACTACCACAGCACTTTCATAAACAGCTGCATAAATCCCTGAAATTAACACATTTCCAAGCAGAATCCAATGTACCACATGACTTACCTACAGTCATATAACCAAATTTACATATTTGAATTAAAACAATGATACTTAAATCGCAGATGAGTTATTTATTTGTAACTAGTTAACTATACTTAAATAATTAAGTTCACTTAACTACTTGAACCAAATTAGTATGTTTACTTAGAAAAAGCATGCAAACCAATTTCTTAAAAAAAAATGTAAGGTCAACTAAGTAGAATTTACAGTGTCCTCATCCTCATGTCACTCCACCTTTTTTTTAAATGAATTATATTTTCACACAAATAATGTTGCTCCATCAATATTCAATCAAAATAAAATACACAAATTATTTTTACCATAATACATTTTGTGACTAGAAAAAGCAATTTCCTAAAGGGATGCCATTAGCCCCGTTGTAACATATATATAGAATCTTAACCAATATGTATAGATTCTAGGCCACTAATCAAATATAATAAAATCAGCATGGCCAAACTTTTGTCTTGGTTTATAGTATGCATTTGAATCGAATGATATTGAAATTTTATAATCACATAACAGGGCCTAGTAACACATTAATGCTTGCCTGCTTTCACATTTGTGTCTACGTTATCAGTAGCCCGTTTGCCAAATAGTTTTTGTAAACTGGCTTATTGGAGATGCCATGCCCCTCACTGCAGTACTAATGTTTATCTTTCATCTTTAGGATCAGGTTTTACATATCCAGGTGTAGTTATGACTTTGCTTATTCACTGCATAAGTGTTTTTTCAAGTAGCATGTGGTAACCTCTAAATTAACTGGCTTTATGAAGGTCAAAAATGGAATTTAATATGACAGTATCAACGTGACTACATTGGGTTAGACAACACAATGAAATTCAATTTGGTCTGAGATAAAGAAATGTGGCCTTTCAAATATGGAATACAAGTTGATGTGTAAAATTTAAAGAGAATTTGTAGAATATGTAAGCATGTTAACTTTGAAAAACAAACGGAATGTTTTTGGTCAGAATTTGAGTTCTATAGAATCTATTTAATGTGATTGACAAAATAATACGCTTGATCTAGAGTAATCATGCTGTTAAGCTCAGAGGAAGAGAACAACATAAGTGATTTATTAATAAACACAGAAAAACTTAACTGGATACAAAAACAAAGATGAAGTTAAACAAACAATGAAGGCAGTACAAATACTGGAGATATCTTCTCAAAATGTATCACAAGGAATGGCGAGACCATGAAGTCCAAATGAGACTAGACAAAGAATGTGAGCATTTATAGCATTCATGATGACATGATTATACAACCCGAATTTCGGAAAATTTGGGACGTTTTTTTTTTGATTTGAATAAAATGAAAACTAAAAGCCTTTCAAATCACATGAGCCAATATTTTATTCACAATGGATCAACTTTCAAATGAGCTCATTTAGTGGATAAGTGTAAAAATGTATCAGTTTAAACATTTGTTATGTTATCTATGTTCTATTGTGAATAACATATTGGCTCATGTGATTTGAAAGTCTTTTAGTTTTCATTTTATTCAAATTTAAAAAACGTCCCAACTTTTCCAAAATTCGGGTTGTAGATCAGGTGAGCGCAATTAGTATTCAGGAGAGTTGGAGTGGGGAAGAGAGGGAGCAGAGACTGATGAGGGCCTGACAGTACCCCCCTCCATTGCAGCTCCCGAGGAATGGAACAACCGACGTCATTGGGAGCCTTGTCCACGTGGAGCAGGATTATCTGGTTGTTGACGATGGAACTGTGTGAGGAGCAAGGGATCCAGAATGTCATGGCGAGGTACCAAAGGTCGTGCCTCCGGACCGTACCCCTCCCAGTCAGTGAGGTACTCTAACAAACCATATAACGTCGGGAATCTAGGATGGTCCGGACAGTGTAGGCAAGACCATCCTCTAGGAGCAGCAGTGGGGGGTGACTCCTATCAGTCTCTATGGAGGAGGGAAAAAGAGAAGGCAGGTGAGGTTTGAGGAGGGACACATTGTGTATGGAGTGTTAAATTGTATGTGACAGGATTCATTTGTTTATTGTTAGTGAAGGGGCCAATAAATTGAGATCTTAGCTTTTTGCATGGGAGATTGAGATGGTTATCCCTGGTGGAATGCCACACCTTCTGCCCGGGATGGAACTGAGGGATGACAGAATGTCTAGTGTCAGCCTGGATCATTTGGTGCAGGACCGCACGTTGTTGATGGATTCGGGCAGTATTCCGGAACATTATACTATTTTCCGAGGGCTGTCCAGACCAGAGAAACAGAGGGGTTGGTAACAAAGGATGCATTGGAAATAGGTGAGACCAGTAGATGGACGTCAAAGGGAGTTTTGAGCATACTCAGCCCAGGGTAGGTAGTGGTTCCACTTGGTTGTTGGTAATTGTGACAGTAGGTACTAAGAAAACTACTTATCTACTGGATCTTTCTCTCCGTCTGGCCCTTGGACTGGGGTGGTTTCCTGAGGAGAGACTAATAGAAACACACAGGAGTTTAAAGACGGACTTCCATACCTTTGAAATTAACTGGGGCCCCCTGATGCTGAGAAAGTATGGCCCCATCTCAAGTGGTGGACGCATCAACTTCTACTATGAAGGGAAGATCGGTATTTGGATGCCTGAGGATAGGTGCCGATGTGAAGGAAGCTTTCAATTGCTGGAAGGCCTCAGAAGCTTGTGGTGACCAAGTGAGGGTCCTAGGTTTATCCTTTAGGAGGCTGGTGAGTGCATGTATGGGCCAGAGTTGTGTCATGGCATGAGTATCTCACACATCTGTGAGGGCTCTATTAATGAAGACAGATATTTACAAATTTTGGACAACATAATGTCATCCAATCTTTTCACACCATCTTTTCCAGGGACGTCCCTGCATTTTCAAGCAGGACAACTGCAAAAGACATACTGGCTGGATTACAAGTGCATGGCTGTGTAAGCAGAGAGTATGGGTGCTAGATTGGCTTGCCTGCAGTCCTGACCTGTCTCCAATTGAGAATGTGTGGTGCATTATGAAGCACACCATACGGCAACAAAGACCCCATACAATTGTGCAGCCAAAGAACTGCATAATAGATGAATGGTGGAAAATTCCACTTTCTAAACTTAACAAAATTGTGTCTTCAGTGCCCAAATGCTTAAGTGTTATTAGAAGAAATTTCACAGTGGTAAACACTCGACTATCCCAATTTTTTTGGAGCGTGTTGCAATCATAAAAAAAAAAAAATGTATTCACATGGTAAAACATCATATAATGTGTAGCTGTATTGCTTTCAATACAGCAAAGGGTGAATATAATTAAAAAAAATTTGTTTTTATTAGCATTTTTCATACTGGAGAGCGAGTGTTGCCATCTTCACCACCCTGGGAGCGTTTAAAAAACACAGATATTTTTGTCTTCTTTTCAGGTGATTGACGCAACATATTTCCGACGCACGCTTTCTTTCCGCTGGTGGGAGTGTGTGATGGGGAGTCGACTCCAAAGAGTCGATTCTTCGACTCTGAATAGCCCCAGACTCGGGGTCGACTCCATCACAGGAATCGACTCTTGGTGTCGACTCTGTTACTGTGTCCGAAATCACTCACTTGTGAGTGTCTAATCCCTATAAAAATTATATTTTTGCAGTAAAGTCGAGTAGATTGTATATTTTTTACATTTTGATTGTATTACTATTTGTTATATGTTGAATTAATGTGACGTCATATAGGGGTGGGCACTATACCGGTATGAATGTGACTACCGGTATTATGTTGTGCCATGATATGGATTTTGCGATACCGTGGATACCGTTAGATATTCAAAAATGTTTTTTTTTTGCAGTTTTATTGTTTTGGTCAATTTTGTACTCTTTGCAACTTTTAGCACTACTAATGGCAATACAGAATCGAAGCTGAACTGAACGTTTAACCTTTTCCTCTAGTCCAACTCGCGCGATGCACATGCATTAATAATCAAACAGAGCACTGCAACACTCCAGTCCAAGTTAATAGAGCACAACATGGCTCCTCAAACACACAGCAGCAATAATAAGCGAGATTTAATAATAGACACTGCAAAAGTGAACAAGATGAGTGAACACGCAGAAAGTCCTATTGAAGAGCACGATGAAGAATTGTTTAAAAAGAAAGGGGGCTCCTCTGTCGTATGGAACTGGTTTGGATACAAAATCTCCGACATCGACCAACAAACAATACTATGCAAGTTGTGTCGCCGTGTTGTTGCAGCCAAAGGTGGAAACACCAGTAATCTATTTAATAATTTGAAAACCATGCATGCCCGCGAATATGAGGAATGCACCCAAATGCGTGCAACAGATTTTCCCGGAGACGGAGCACGCCCGAAGACGGCTCCCACTCTGACTCAACAATCAATAAAGTCTTCATTCGCTGCCGGTACTCATTATGACAAGACGAGCAAAAAGTGGAAAGACATAACAAGTGCCATAACACATCACATAGCAAAGGACATGGTACCCATTCAAACTGTGGAGAAAGAGAAACAATGGTACAATAAAAAAGATTTTCAGATCTATGTCCAATGCAATCCCTCACCTTTTTCTAGTTATATAAGGTTAAAATACATATTTTGCCTGTAATTTAACTAAGGTGTACTAAAATGTGATTCCAATTTTTTTTCTCATATCGCAATATAATATCGATATCGTCTGGAGAGTGAAAAATATCGTGATATGAATTTTAGCTCATATCGCCCACCCCTAACGTCATATCACGACCTAGTCTCAAAGTCTAGTGTATCCGCGGCATTACACCATGCCAGAGAGCTGTCGTAGAAACTTTGTATTTATCCTACACGTAGCTTGTAGCTTATCTCTTTAGAAATAGATAACAGTCATAGTGACTTTAGTTTGTAATTATGCATACCTCTGTACCAGAAAACCTGGAATCGAACACCCCTATGCTCACCTGTGTGCGCGCGAATGTGTGTTTGTGTGTGTGCGCGCGCGCATAGGGGCAGAACTCCGCCGTGCGCGATACAGAGAGCTGAGGAGAATAGTAAACGTGTGACCATGTAGAGACAGAAATGACATGCCGTCGTGTAAATAAGATAAATAACTTAAGGGCTATTTAGTTTGTTTAATAAAAGAACAAGGTTTAGACCTGTTCTATTGGAAAGGTAACCTTAAATTACTTCTGTTGTGATCTGGCGCTATATAGAAAATATAATTAACTTTACCTTCAAGGGGGGTGGAGGGTGCCGTTGGGGGGGCGGGGCGCCCCCCTAATATAATGGCAGGGGAAACACTGCCTTATCTGAATTCGGGTACTGGCCCTTGGATGAAATCCCCTGGCTTTGAGCCACAACTGAGTCGGTCTCATGTGCAGGAGGACCAAAGGGATCACAGAGGACACAGATGCCATGAAACCTAGTATTCGTTGATACTGATGAACAGTGCAACCTTGGCCTAGCCTGACTTTGCTCAGAGTGTTCTGAAGGGACACGATTTGAGCAGGATACAATTGTGCCGGGATACAATTCATGATCGAATTCCATGCAACGCCCAGATATGTAATTTCCTGAGTGGGAGAGAGAACGCTCTTTTTGACGTCGAGTCTCAGACCCAGAGAAACCAGATGAGCTAAGACAATATCCCTTTGCTGAACTGCCAGTTCTTGTGACTGCGCTAGTATCAGCCAGTCGTCTATGTAATTCAGAATACGGATGCCACGGTGTTGCAAAGGAGCCAGTGCTGCATCCATGCATTTCGTGAATGTACAGGGCGATAGAGCTAGGCCGAATGGAAGAACCCGATATTGGAAAGCTTCGCCTCCGAAAGCGAACCTCAGGAACTTCCTGTGTTGTGGCAGAATTTCTATATGAAAATATGCATCCATGAGCTCAAACTTGACCACTTGACCAACCAATCGTAATGTTGGATTTGAGACGCGACCGTCTTGACAGTTAGCATCTTGAAATTGAACGCCTTGATTGAGCGTTTCAAGCCTCGAAGATCTAAAAACGGACACAACCCCACACCCTTCTTGGGAACCAGGAAGTATCTGCTGTAGTAACCTGACTCTTTCTCTGGAAGGGGAACATGTTCTATGTCCCCTTTGTCCAAGAGATTTTGCAGTTCTTTCTACAGTAGACATGCTTGTTCCGGTTTCACGGTAGTGGAGACCATGCCATTGAAACGCGGTGGATGGCGATCGAATTTAATTCTGTAGCCTTTTTCTACTGTTCTTAGAACCCACATAGAAACACCTGGCAGTAGTTTCCACGCTCCCAGGTTCTCTGAGATGGGTATCAATTTTGGCACTTCCTGTTGAGGGAATGTTGAGTATTCCGTGTCCTGGACTAAGGCAGGAAGCAACGGAAAACCCAACATTTTGCTGGAAACCTCTAACTCCCGAAACACCAGAGGCGGCGGGAATGGAGAGATTTCGTGGGAGGTATTGGGAAGGTATAGTTGAATGCTTCACGTGCTCCTACCCGAGGGGGGCTAGCCCCACAAGGCTGGGTGCAAGACTGTCAGGGTTTTTTCTTCTTAGAAATGACTGCCCTAAGGTCTTGTTTTGGGGGCTGCTGAGGGCGACGAGCCAGCCCCCAGTCTCTACGAGGGGGAGCACGACTCGCAACGCTTTGTTTTTGAGCCTCCCTTCTAGAAGGACTGGGGCGGGGCTCGGTGGCCGACGGCCCCTCCCCCTGAGTGCGGCAAGGAAGTAATTGCCCGAAGGATTCCTCGTGACTCTTTGCCTCCTGAAACCTGGTGATAACTACATACATGGCATCACCAAATAAGCCAGAAGGCGAAACCGGGGCATCAAGAAGGAAAACTTTGTCCTTGTCTCTGATGCCCTACAGCCATAAGTGTTTCTCCATGCTGACTAAAGCAGACATAGACCGGCCAATAGCGCGACCTGTCTGCTTGGTCGCGCAGAGAGACGAAGCTCAGAGAAAGCTGCTTCGTCGACTGTGGTGCCCGCACTCGGGTCCTTCAACAGATCAGCCTGGTATGCCTGTAACACTGCCATAGTGTGCAGGGCAGCACCAGCCTGACCAGCTGCCTGATAAGCCTTCCCTACAAGCGCGGAGGTGGTCCTGCACGGCTTTGTGGGGAGAGTGGGTCTCTTTAGTGATGATGCCGAGCCAGGCGAGAGATTACCCGCAAGTTGTCTCTAGCTAACAATTCAAAGTGTTTCTTCTACTGGCGGCATCACTGAATACCCCTGTGCCCTGGCACCCACGATAGTTGAATATGTCAACGTCGAGGGCACGAAGACGCAGGAAGTATAAGGTTTCCTTCATGAACGAGAGAGCTCATCATGGAGGTCATCAAAGAAAGGAAGGGACTGATATAGCATTCCCTTCCTTTTTTTTAATAATTTTTTTGCCACCAGTCTTGTAGTTTGGAGCATTTGGTAGGTCTCTTGTTCGTGTGGCCAGTCTAACTGTAGCCTGGCCACAGCCCGAGTAACCACCTCAAGTAATTCCTCAGCCGCTTTATTATTGTGCGTGGAATGTTCAGAGGTTCAGCATCCCCCTCGTGAACCGAAGAGGCGTTGAAACACACTTCAGGCTTACGAGAAGGATCAGCTGGATCTGAGGAGAGAGCGAGCAATTGGGACAGACCCGTCTTTCACTCCTCAGCCAGATCTATGCGAGAGCCCCACGATGAAAGAGTGGGAGCTGGCTCTTGGAAGTAAGTGAGAGTGCGAAGCGTTTTGACTGTAAACAGATCACAATGCTCGCGCCCGCCCTGCCCCAACGCAAGAGCAGCATGCTCTTCCCCCAAACACACAAAGCAAAACTGGTGAGTGTCAGTTTCAGCCATAGAGCATAAACATGGGAACACACACCCCTTGTTTATCATTCATTCTTTTTTCAAAAGAGAAAGGTTTCTGCACACTGCCTAACAATTCTAACTCCTAACAGAGAAAAGTATAAAGTTCTGACAGTCAAGAAGCACAACACACACAGAATGATCTGAAGACAAAAGATCTGACGATACACCTGTGACGCATCTATTTATAGCCCTGCTATAGGTGCATACAATGATGTCACCAGCAGAGGCTATAAATTCTGGTCAATTTAATTGACGTGTTGCACACATATTCATAGCTGGTCACACCTAAAGTTGTTCCCAAAGCGCTAAATCAGCGCAGCATGACATGTGTAACTGTTTACAGACAGATTATTTCACTTTTAACTTACTATATCACAATTCCAGTGGGTCTAGTTTACATTAGGTATGTTAACTGTGCCTTTAAGCAGCTTTGATAATTCCAGAAAATTATGTCAAGCCTTTAGGCAATTGGGCATTTAGTTTCAGATCAATTTTAGGTGTACCTGTGGATGTATTTTAAGGCTTACCTTCAAACTCAGTGCCTCTTTGCTTGACATCATGCGGCAATCAAAAGAAATCAGCCAAGACCGCAGAAAAAGTTTTTTGGGCCTTCACAAGTCTGGTTCATCTTCCAATTTCCAAATGCCTGAAGGTACCACATTCATCTGTACAAATAGTGTGCAAGTATAAACACCATGGGAACAAGCAGACATCATACCACTCAATAAGGAGATGCATTATAGAGATGAGCGTAGTTTGGTGTGAAAAGTTCAAATCAACCCCAGAACAACAGCAAATGACCTTGTGAAGATACTGGAGGAAGCAGGTACACAAATATCTATATCCACAGTAAAACAAGTCCTATATTGTCATAGCCTAAAAGGCTGCTCAGCAAGGCATGCTGTGGGGTGCTTTGCTGCAGAAGGAACTGGTGCACTTCACAAAATAGATGGCATCATGAGGAAGGAAAATAATGTGGATATATCGAAGCAACATCTTAAGACATCAGCCAGGAAGTTTAAGCTACCTCCAATGTTGTGGCAAAATGGCTTAAGGACAACAAAGTCAAGGTATTAGAGTGGGCATCACAAAGCTCTGAGCTCCATCTGAAATTTTTTTTGTGGCAGAACTGAAAAAGCATGTACAAGCAAGGAGGCCTACAAACCTCACACTGATACAAAAGTTCTGTCTGTAGGAATGGGCCAAAATTCCAGCAACTAATTGTGAGAAGTTTGTGGAAGGCTACCCAAAAAGTTTGACCCAAGTTAAACAATGTAAAGGCAATGCTACCAAATACTAACAAATTGTATGTAAACTTCTGACCCTCTGGGAATGTGATGAAAGAAATAAAACTTTAAATAAATAATTCTCTCTACCATTATTCTGACATTTTACATTCTTAAAATAAAGTAGTGATCCTAACTGACCTAAGACAGGGATTGTTTTCTATGACTAAATGTCAGGAATTGTGAAAAACACATGTAGTTTAAATGTATTTAGCTAAGGTAGACTTCAGCTGTATTTATATATAGTGGTGGATACTGCATTAAACTGCTTTGCATTGACTTGCATGTTTTAACATGTTTTAAACTGGCTGCATATTTGTGAAGTAGTAGGTTTGGAATCGGAGGTGCAAAATGCTATCAGACAAAAGCCAGATATGATATAAGTATTTTTTGAAGACCTACATCTCATCTCGATGTATGATGTTTTGATTATTTACATATTTTAGTGTAGCGCTAGATATAAATAGATTTTACACAACACAATCTCCATAGGGCAAACAAAAGACACTAACATGCTAAAACGGCTCCCCAAAGGAAAACGTGATGGTAATGTGAAGATTATTACTACTACGATTATTATGAAATCAATAGTTCATTTTAAAGATGGCTCTTTTTGAACTTTCCCCAGAAATCCAACCTTTGCAGGATCTTAGAACATTCACTGGTCTTCAAGTGAAAGCTGAATAAAAAAGGTTTTGTTTAGAGGTGTGTGGTATACAGCAGCACAAATACGGTCATTCATTGCAAACAGAAAAACAGAAGTTAGGGCAGCTCTAAAATTCAGAGGTCTTGAGGAAAGTCATGACCATTCCAAATCTCAACAAAACCCACCACACACGCAGATAAATATACAGTGGGGGTTCAAAAGTCTTTTAATTTTTCTAATTTAATACAGTTTTTATCATTAACATAACAATTTGAGTGAAAAGTTGAATTGAAAAATGTGCCTAAATGTTAGAATTTCTTAGTATTTGGGATGTCACACTTTTGCTTTAATGACAGCATGCACTCTAGCAAGAACTCTACAAATTTGTGCAAAATGATCCATGTTGTTCCAAAATGTTTTGAGAATGTCTTAAAGAGCATCTAGTGTGCTTCAATGGAAGCAAAATGTTTTAACATAGTCAGTGTCACAAATTTGCTGACTTAATTAGTGAGAAATAGAAATAATGCAGATAATATTTTTTTTTACTTCATTCTGTCTGAGGAACTAAAATATGCCGCCAGCTGCTACAACGCCTTCATGTTTTTTGTTTAAACACTTTTCTGACTGTGTTTGAGAATGTGTGCTCACATACTATATGTTGACTCCATCTAGATATGGAGGTATGTGACAGTCACATTGTAATATTTTCTGGGGAGAGTACGTTGAGACGGATTTCTGAAGCCCCACCATGCTGTGTATGTCATTACCATAGAGAGATCAGCACAGTGAGGTTAATGAGCCAATCTGCATAAACTTTGTCCCCATCTGGAGCATTGGTTGAAAGAGGCAATGCTTTACCGACGTTCCTTCATCTACATCACCAACAACCCCTAACATTGCAAATGATTTATGCTAACAATCTCTCTACTCGTGACTGAAAACTTACAACACAAGCTCAGACACCCTGGAGCATGACTGTGGTTGGTTTGTGTGGCAGACCTCTTTCCTATGAAGGAGGAAGCAGGAGCTGGGTGAACAATCCATGTGAGACATTTATTGCATATACACTTTTCTGTGTCACACAGTATGACTTTTCAACCATAAGATTCAACACACAGATAGGTCCGGGTAGCTTTCCAGCAGTTCCCAACACACAGAACCACATTGACATGCACACAGCTCTCTGCATATCTCTCCCTGTCTGCCGCTGTCTCCTCTCCTTAAGTACTCCCGCTGCTCCTCACTGGAATGCGAGACAGGTGTGGCACTCCGCTTGACCATGCCCTACTCACCCTGCTCGCCACATACCCCCATCGCCAAATTCCGGCTGTTGTCCATCTTTGCAGTAGGCCTACTTTCTCTATATTTAATTTTTACCTATTCATAGTACCCTATTATTGTTGTTAAACACTGCTATTTCTCAACAGAAGTTTCTGTTGACGTGACTCACCAAATGCTTATCGTGAGCTGCCCGTCTTTACTTTGCCTTTTTTCACAGAAGCCGCATCTGTAGCTTCTGCATAAATGTATTTATACTGCAACAATCGTGAGAAACAATGTACCTGTATCATATGTGCGAAAGTTATATTTGTGAAAATAATGTTGCCAACTGTATTGATGCTGCTGCAAAACTGACAGTGTGTTGATAGTTAAGATGTGCCGGTTTCCAGATATTAAATCCGGGAATCGTTAAGACGCTGCATTTGTACTCTTTAGTGACTACCATCAGACCATTTATTTGGCTGGTTTCTATGTCAAATCCAGGGCCGATTTCTCTTCCAAGTCCGCCCATTCCCAAAAGCAGAACTCGTGATTACTTGATTTTATCCTGCAATTGTGTTTTCAAATTAGCACAATTTTGCATGAAACCTGGCAATGCTGCACGGGCTGCTGCTGATCTTTGGACGATAGATCGAGAAGATGCATCTGCGCTATTCAGAAAAAAATAAAAATAAAATTTGGATTTAATTGATAAGTATTTTGTTATTTAAGCCTTGTTTTGTGGTCATTATGAGAGAAGTATTCTAAAAGTATTCAAAAAAATTATGAAGTAACTGTATTCTGAATGCAGACACATAAAACATAATGGGGGCTGAATACAGTTACATCATTTTTGTATTCTGAATATGTAACACCATTGCATGAATTCCGTTACAGCTCAACCCTGTAGATTAGTGACCAACAGTAGTTTGAACAAGGGGCAGACTGGCCATTGGGAGAACCGGGGTCAAATGGGCCGCGATAAGCTGAAATGGGCCGATAAGTTAAGCAGAAAAGGACAGCGACAACTTTTGGGCCAGTTTCTATTTAAAATCCTGGGCCGGATTCTCCTCCCAGTCTGCCCCTAGTTTGAACTAACTTTTAGTTTCCTTGAAAACCAATCAAAAGACATTGTTAACACTGAAATCGCTGTTGCAAACATTTTCTGTAGGTGCTGACTTTAGAATGTGCCATGTGTTTATGGCTGAGGATAACCACAGACATCTTACACAGCAGTCTCCCAAGAGAATACCTCCGATTGCATCAGGAAATCAAGAAAACATAAATGCCGCCATAAATATGCAAAAATCAATGCCTTAAAAAAAGCTGCACTATTGCGTTTTATGTCTCTGTTGCACTCTTCTGTATTGTTGGCTGTAATCCACTCAGTCTTGCACTGTATATGCCACAGAATCACACACTTAATGAACGCTGTGTTGTACTGGAGTGTCTATAGCTCAACAGAAAGCGTCAATTCCTCTTTTTGTTGTTCAACTTTGACTTCCAAAAGACAACCACCCAGCTACTCGAAACCATTAGAACATTAGGCTTTTCCCCCTCTTATTAGCCATAACGCTCTAAACCCCACTGGGCGCAGTGTGGGAGCCCACAGCTACAGGATGCGCAAGCAATGAGCCATTCAATTCCCTTTATTTCTTTTGCCTCTTCGTACTTTTTTTACTCGTTACCCCTCTCTGTGTGAAAAATTAGTGCAAACTGTTTGAGAGTTTAATTCATTTTGATTCTGCTGAGTGGAAAGAAAATTGAGTGGCTGTTTTGTTATGTCTTTAAAGGAAACAACTGAGCTGCATATTGTTTTTTTTTATTGGAATTGTGTGGTGTGGCGATGGTTTAACGCATTTTTTTTTTTTTATTTAATTGTAAAAAATATTAGTTTTACTTATTTTTAAAGTTTTTTTTTTCTAATGTAGTAATGATAAAAACATATTTTATGACATCAAAACATTAACAGAATCAGCCCTCTCAAATACAAACCCCTGATGGGAATGTCATTTCATTAGCATTAGTATCATATGCAGTGCACATTGGGATTTGGATTGGAGACTTCATGTCTATTACTTGATCTTACACAATCAGTGTTTGGTTCTGAATCATGGGCAGGCCTGAGCTGGATCTCAGTTTACACTTTGGTTTTGGCATATGGAGATTTCTCTTTTTATTTTTTTACTGTTTTTCCTCATTAAAACATAGTCTTTCTATAGGCAATTTGTCTTTAGTAATACCCACTAATTTGTCTGGTTTCAGCAGAATCCAAACAGATGCTGAAAAACCTACATAATGACTCAAATTCTGGGGCTCTTACAGAGGAGTGTGCCTGAAAGTTTTGAAAAGTTTTGTCAGTACATTTAAAGGGTTTCAGTAGGACACCATTTAATTATGTATTATGAGCAATTCCCAAGAACTAATCTAAGGCAGAACTAAGCGCTGAATTTAACAACGTTTACAAAGGTTTTGGCACTGAATCTTTAAAAAAAAAAATTTGTATCAAGAAGGCAAGATATCCTCATGCAGTCTGGTGTATTCCACTTTTTTCAAGATTATGTCTTATTTCAGATTTACTTCCCGTCTAAACATTATGTGAAAAAAGCTATCCGTGATTGGCAAGTTATTGCCCAGAATGAAGGCCCCTGCACAGTTCCTACGAAATCAAAAAACAAATGGGTGTGATGTAATTTAGAATAAAATCTGGTTTTGAGTTTGTTTCAGAGGTTTGTAACAGCTAGTCAGGGCAAACTTTTAGGAAAACTGCTAAACACCTTTCTGCTATAGGTTCATGTCATTGGTACGTGTGACCTGGAGCTCCACCTACTTTGTGTCTGACAGCGAATTCCCATTCAGTTTGAAGGAACACCCCAGTGTGCAATTATTAGATACCTTGTGCAAACATACCTACATCTTTAAGAATTAGTTTTTTGTTTAATAAGTCTATGTGGCAGGGCGGCGTGCGGGGCTGGGTCGTGATTATACACACCCGGTCCCGTATCAGGCTAATCAAGCCTCCGAGAGGGATAAAGGCCAACTGCGGAAGATGGTGCTGGAGAGAGAGATCATTTACGGACATGTCCGTCGTGTGTGTGTTTGTGTCTTTTGTTTAAGTTCATAATTCAAATATTATTTATATCGTCAACTCTGTTCTCACCTCCTCCTTTCCCTTAACCCCCTTTTCAGTCTACAAAAGAAATCAAATCTATAAGTACCCATTCACTCATGTTCCATTTGCAGCCAAAAGAAATTCACACATCTGCCCAAAGATATGTGCCAATCATCATTCTTTTGTCTGTATTCAGCCATTAAAACTCTTTTATACACAAATCTTTGCAGTAGTATCAGTCATCATAAATTGCAATAACAGAGTGTAATCAGTACATATCATTGACATTTATAGCATGTTAGCAGTGGCGGGCCGTGCATTAAAAGTCTAGGCCTTCATTGTGATTCATGCCATTAAGGAAAAACAGTTTCACAAGAAATAAGACACCCTACGCCTTTGGGCATCATACATTATGTCGCAGCTAACTAGTAATGCCAATTGATGATTGATTTTAAAACACATTCACGCACGAAAGCCAGAACTTGAAATGACACTTAATGCTCAAGCAAGCATAATTTTAACTGCAGCATGACTGCTTGGTGAAATGAACTTCTCCCAAACAGATATTCAAAAATCACAATTTTTTATATGAATCTACCAAGGAAGTCTATAATACCTGGACAAATCTATCTAATAATATTTGCGATTTAAATGTTGCTTGCAATCCATTCAAGTTAGATGTGGGATATTTCTACTTTATATCTCAGAGCATAAATGCATTTAATTTCTGATATGCTGGGATGCCTGTAAAAAGCCACTTAATATAGTTCTCCAAAAATCTGAATCAGAATCAGCTTTATTGCCAAGTATGCTTACACATACAAGGAATTTGTCTTGGTGACAGGAGCTTCCAGTGTACAACAATACAAACAATACCAAAAACAGCAGCAAGACATAGGTAATTAAAAACAAAAGACAAAAAAAGAATACAAATAAATAATTATACATATACGTACACGTAGTGCAAATCTATTACAATCTGTTATATAAAGAACAAAAATACAGTATATTATGTACAAAACAATGTAAGTAATGGCAGAAGTGGATATGTTCGATAATATAAATAGATGTAAAATGTTGCCAAGGTCACATACTGAGATCAGTAGGGTCCAAATTGGGCACAATGTGCCATGATCCTTAAAAACCATAAATAAAGCAACACAAGGTAATGAAAATACAACCAATAGTACATTAAATACAGGTCCATGCGAGTTGGGATAAGTATGGTTTACTACACAGTGTTTTGTTTAGTGCCGTAAAAATGAAACCATAGAAACTGAAGAAATTTTGAAACACAAATTGTCAATATTTGTATATTTTCTAGAATTTTGCATATTGTTTGGGCCTCTGCAATTGATGCTAATATTTATTCAGTATATATATCTGTGTTACATATAAGCAGTCCATACCACCTCACCATAAATTCTTTTTCCAATATGACTCTATGATGATTTTCCATGAGTAAGTGAAGCCTGTGGAACAGACTCTAATTAGCCATGAATCAAAAAGAAATGAGAGAGAAGGAGAGAAAGATTTATTTTCTTGACAAAAACAATTGTTCTGAGGTAAAAACTGTTCTTTCAACACACACACTGAAACATCACAACATCTGCAGGGCTTTGATTTCGCTGCCTGACATCAGGTTTATTTTCATTAATACATTCACACACTCATACACATACTTGCATGTCCACTCCCACTGATTGATGTCTTTTTAATGTAGTTGCTGCTCTTTGAGGGAGTCAGGGTGAAAGCTTTGTCTACCTGCTACGATCTGTGGAGTAACAGTCTCACTGTATTCTGGAATCCTACCGTGCCTTCAGTCTTTACAAAAAGGGATATTCAGGGTGAAAGAAGGTGGTGACATTCTGAAGTATCTTTAGCGGTAGATGTTAGATGGAGATACATGATTGGTCAATAAGTTTGGCATGTCAGTTTTTGAGTGTTTCATTGTGACCGATTGATTGGTTGGCCATTTTTGAGTGAGGCTGATTGGTTGGTTGTTGGAGTTATGACACTGATGTTTGGGTGATGATTGTAGGATGGGTCTATATGATTGGGTAGTTCTAGGGTGGGTCAGTTCAATTGGTTGAGTGGTTTTAGGGTGAGGCTTTTGGTTTGTTGGGTGGTTTTAGGGTGGTGTGAATGTGTTATTGACTGGTGGTTTTATATCGGGACAGTTTGATTTAGTTGGTGGTCTTCAGTTGAAGCAGTTGTATTGGTTTTATGTTGGAGCTGATTAAAGGGTTTGTTCACCCAAAAATTCTCTCATCGTTTACTCTCCCTCATGCCATCTAAGTGAATGACTTTCTTCTACAGAACACAAACAAAGATATTTAGAGGAATTTTTCAGTGTTGTAGGTCCTTTCCAATGCAAGTTAAAAGTGGCCACCATTCACTTGCATTGTGAGGACTTACAGAGCTGAAATATTCTTCTAAAATTTTCATTTTTGTTCTGTAGAAAAAAGAATGTCATTCACATCTGGGATGGCACGAAGGTGAGTAAATGATAAGAGAATTTTCATTTTTGGGTGAACTATCCCTTTCATTGGTGTGGCACGGTGGAGGGCGGGACCGGGGCGTGATTACGCACACCCGGTCCCGTATTAGGCTGATCAAGCCGTCAAGAGGGATAAAGGCCACTCGCAGACGGCGATGCGGGAGAGAGAGATCGTTCACGGACATGTCCGTTGTCTTATGTGTTTGTATTTTGAGTTTTACATTAAAACCTTAAGTTATATGTCAAGCCGGTTTCTCGCCTCTTCCTTGCCTGCGACCTTGATCTGTTTTACAATTGGTTATTAGTTTTAGGGTGAATCTGTCTGGTTATATGGTGGTTTTAAGGTGGGTCTTTGACATTGGCTGATTGGAACATTTGAAATGTGTCATTTGTGGTTTTAGGCTGTGACAGTTTGATTTGTAAGTGGTCTATGATTGAAGTAGATTGGTTGGTGGTTTTAGGTAGTTTGATTGGTTGATGGTTTTAGGGTGAAACTGTCTAGTTGGTTATTGTTTTAAAGGTGGGTCTTTGTCATTGGTTGACGGTTTTAGGGTGGTGGGAATGTTATTGTTTTGTTTTAGGAAGGGGCTGTTTGATTGGTTGTAAGATTTATATAAGATTTATGTTTGGTAGTTTAGATAGTAGGGGCTATTTATTTTTGTGGTAGTGTTTTAAAGTAGTGTACATGTGTCTTTTATAGTTTACTGTAGCTTTAGTTTAAATAATTTGGAAATGTATTAGTCATGTCAGCCAGTCTTTTTTTTTCTACATAAAGACAACTTTTTTGAGACGTCATCCTCTAAACTTAATTGTATTTATCTTTCTCTTTGATTTTGTGACTCTGTGGGGATTAACAGGAAGCTGAGTGTCTCAGTGGTGTTTTTCCAGAGATTGAATGGATTGTGGGTTGTCCAGCCACTGATTTTTACAAAAGGAAACATTGTTCAGAGGCATATCTGACAAACATCCTTTTTTTCAACAGCTTAAAAGCAGCTGTGTGTGTGTGCATACATATACTGTGTGTGTGTGTGTGTGTGTGTGTGTGTGTGTATATATATATATATATATATATATATATATATATACACACACACACCATCCATCCATCCATCCATCCATCCTTTTTTATCCAATAACTTGTTAGAAACAGCACAAGCCGTGATACTATTTCTTAAGTGAACTTTTTGAATTATTAACGAAGGCTTGGAACAATCATATGGTTTGTATCAGCAACAACAGTTTCTGATCCGCCGCAAGAAATGAGTTCCATGCACAAATGCGATTTTTATGTAACTCAGTTTTTCCCATTTTTTTTTTTTATTTACTTGTTCATTGAACTGTTGTATATAAGCAATATCACACTCACAATCGTGCTATATGGCCCTACATCAGCACTGCTGATGTAGGGCCATATCGCACATGTATGTATGTATATATATCAGAGTTTGTGTGTGTGTGTGGGAGATTCCCAGACAGTCTTTTGAGTTCAGGTTTGTAACAGGTGACCTGTAGAAAGCACACACACACACACACACACACACACACTAATGTATACACACTCTCCTTTGAGGTTTAGTGGAACAATGCAACCAGGGACTGGTTTTATTCTACGATAAAAGCAAGCTCTAGAGCCATTGAACTGGGTTAGTCTGATCACTTGAACTGTTTTCCTAAGGGTTAACTGTTTTACATCTCACAATATCTTAAACACTCATGGTTAGAAGCACCAGGAATCCCCATGTAACCTTTAAAATAAGTGCTGTAATTAAGCATAATCACACAGTCAAGATTGCACTAAACTACATGTAATCCCAGCCATGATGATATTCATCACAACAGTGGGATTATAAATGTGATGTTGCTTTCATGCAAAAGTACTGTAGAAGTTGCAAGAAGAACAGAGAGTTAATCTCATGTAAATTACATTTTAGACAGAATATAACCAGTTATTTTGGGAAATTAAATGGTTTCAAAAAAAGACACACACACACACACATTTGAGTTTCAGTAGCATCTGTGGCACTGTGAAATCATATCACCATGGTATCTGAGGGAAACTTCTCTCTTATCTGACATCAGACAGTCTGGCAACCCATCGCTGTCAAGCGGGCATCTCAATGAAACTTCTGTGCAACATGAAAAGAGTGTCCTCCACCCAGACTTGTCCTTTACAAAGAGGCTGAAACACAAGAATTCATAGATGTGCCAAAAGAGAGATGCCATTGTCATTGAGTTTCATTGCATTTGATAACAACATATCAAACTAAGTAGCATTTACTACATTACTAAAATAGCACAAGCTTACTTTTCCAGTGAAACTTTTCACAAAAATAAGTTTGTTCGGTTTTACGTAAATTAAAATACTGATAAAAATTAAGACAAGTTTATTTGGCATATCTGGTTGTCCAACTTTAGTTGACAATAGTTAAGCAAGGGATCATGTACAGTCATTTACCCAGACAGGGTGATTGGGATCCCGACCCGAAGCAGAGGGGTCTTGTATCAGCCTGAAGGGGTTTACTGTGCGATAACAACTAGCTGACTGTGCATAATCCTGCTCGCTGTGTTTTTAAATGAAGTCATATTTTGTTGCCAACAGGGAATTGTAGGGCATATTCAACTGTAGGGCATTTTTTTTACAGTAAATGTATGTCCACATCGGTGGAAACCTCAGGTGTCTATAGAGGATAGTAGGGGTGTGGGGTGAATGTGTACCTGATTTCCTCCTCATCCTGGGTGGCAGCAATGTGTAATCAGTGCTGAAAGACGAGCTGGCCAACCACGGCTTAATATAGGGTATTTTAGGATCGGAATTGGGGGCCCCCTCCCAACCCCCCACATCCCCTTGAATTCTGTGGCAAACCACAAGGAGACATGCTGAAAAAATCCCACCTCTGCAGTCCACTTTAAAATCAGGCCTCTACGTCTGAAAGCCCTTATGGATTATATATTTCACACATGCATCTAAAGGAAGGTACATAGTCTTTCTTGCGCTCTCTCTGTCTCTCTCTCTCTCTCTCTCTCTCTCTCTCTCTCTCTCTCTCTCTTTCTGTTCTTTAGATTTTGGTATATAGGTATTAGTTTCAAACAGAGGAGCCATCATTTAAACCAAACAGCCATTATTTCCAAGTACTGTAGATTCAAAATAGTTAATGTAAGAAACAACATTGTAAAATGTAATTTGGTCCACTAGTCATCTGATTTCATGTTTCCCTCAATGTTCATGTGTCTTGTTTTCATTGGTTTATTGTCCATTTACCTTGTTATCAGTTCTGTCTTGTCATTGGTTAACTTGTCCATGTATTTAAGCCTCATGTATGCCATTGTCCATTGTCAGGTATTGTTTGTAAGTGTAACATTGTTGGACTGGTCAAGTGAAGTCAAGTCAAAAGTCAAAGTCTTGTTTCACATTTGGATTTACGTTGTTGGATTTCACATGTAAATAAACCATAACCGACTGACCTAATTTAAACCAGCATCTTAGATTCTTCGTTTCCTCCAGGGGAATCGATCCCTGGAAAATTATCTGGAGGACTTCTGCGCTCTGGCCTGCCGGGTGGACTTTAATGTAGTCGCCCTCAAGGACATTTTCCGGGTGGGATTGAATGAGCCAATCTCTTCCCTGATGCCTGGCAGTCGCAGTCCCCTCAATCTGGCTCAGTATATCGACCTTGCCCTGCAGATAATTGGTTCTACGTTCACTGTGGGGGAGGCAGATTCGCCAAGCAGGAGTCCCACGTCATGGTTGCCGAGCCAAAGTTCATCATCATGGTCGCTGAGTTAGCGCGATCTTTTGTCCCGGATCCAGAGTCTACTGTGTGCCATGTCACAGCAATGCCTCAGCCTGCTCCGTGCCATGTCACAGCCACGCCTGAGTCTGCTTCGTGCCACATCACAGCCATGCCTCAGTGTGCTCCATGCCACATCACAGCCACACCTTAGTGTTCTACGTGCCAATTTACAGCCACGCCTCAGTGTGCTCCATGCCATGTCACAGCCACGCCTGAGTCTGCTTCGTGCCACGTCACAGCCATGCCTCTGTGTGCTCCGTGTCACATCACAGCCACGCCTCAGTGTTCTACGTGCCACGCCTCAGTGTGCGCCGTGCCAATTTACAGCCTCGTCTCAGTGTGCTCCGTGCCAATTTACAGCCTCGTCTCAGTGTGCTCCGTGCCAATTTACAGCCACGCCTCAGTGTGCTCCGTGCCATGTCACAGCCATGCCTCAGTGTGCTCTGTGCCAATTTACAGTCATGCCTCAGTGTGCTCCGTGCCATGTCACAGCCATGCCTCAGTGCGAACCAGCATTGCTGGCCTCGTTCATTCCAGAGCCATCTCTCACTGGGCTATTTGAGCTGGTTTTGGTTTCCGCCCTTGTGCCCACCCTTAGTTCTCCTGATCAGGCAAGGGGAACTTTCAACCCTCCGAGCCCTGGACTACGCCTTGGTCCTTCGATACCTCAGTCCCACCGTGGCCCTCGTCCCTCCAGCTCTGTCTTTGTCAGTCGGTCACCTGGCTCTGCCTGGCCTCTCTGATCCTCCAGCTTTGCTTTGTCACTCTGAGCCTGCGGCTTCACCAAGGACCACCTTCCCTACGGCTTCACCTTGGTCCTCTGTCCCACCGGCTCTGCCTCTTTCTTCTGATCCCCCAGCACAACTTCGGTTCTCCGAGCCTATGGTGCTACCTCCGTCCTCTGAACCTCCGGCTCCACCATGTCCCTTTTGAGCCGTTGGTTATTCTCTGGGTACCAATTTCCCTGGTGTCGCCCTTCTAGTCTCTCATGGCTCCACCTTCCGTGGCTCCGCCCTTCAAGTCTCTCAAGGCTCCGCCCCTCGAGGCTCTCATGGCTCCACCTTCCACTGGCATTGCCCTGATCACATGCTCCACACCCTGTCTTGCCAAGCCATGCCTCAAGTCCCCCCTTCCCCCCAGCCCCTACAGAACTTTGGGATTATGTCATGTTTCTTGTGTTTGTTCATGTTTTGGGGTGTTGGGAGCCGCCTCTAGTGGGGTGATGTGTAATGTTTAATGTGTTTGTGTTTCATATCATGTGATTTCATGTTTCCCTCCTGAACATGTGTCTTGTATTCATTGTTTGTTTTTTTTTGTCTAGTTACCTTGTTGTCATTCTGTCTTGTCATTGTTAACTTGTTTGTCTTGTTACCCTTATCCATGTTTTTAAGCCTCATGTTTGCCATTGTCCATTGTTAGGTATTGTTTGTAAGTGTAACATTGTTGGAATGGTCAAGTCTATGTTTATGTTTTGTTTCATGTTTGGGTTTTTGGTTGTTGGATTTCACTTATGTAAATAAACTGCACCTGGCTTCAAACTTCATCATCGTCTTCATCAGCCTGTCTTTGCCAGCAACGTTACAATATTATTTACAGCAATATTTATCAGCAATACATATATTTCTACTATGTATTTTAGTTAATGAAAAATGACGCCATGGATACTTCCGGTAATGTAAACATTTTAAAATGATTTTTAGTGTTTTGAATTGATTTGCTGAAACACATTTTGAACTGATTCAACTAAAATTAATCTAAGATCTGTTTCCACCTGGTATTAAGATGCATTTTTGGTGATCCGTTAACAAGTATTCAATGATAAATACATGTGGAAACAGAGTCCAACATTTTTTGTGAATGGATCACTGAAGCCACATACAGCAGTGGTCAAAAACGTATGTGAACACATCACTTTTGAGGTGTAAATGCTATTTTGTCCTGAATGAGTCTCGGACAACAGTGAAGCCCCTCCCCTCACCTTTTTTTGCGGTTTTTATCATGAAGTAACACAGTGACATAGTGATTGATGTGGGTCAGCATGAAATCAGATGCCCTGCCCACAAAATCTGAACACAAGTGGTCACAGGAGATGCATTTGAGATGCATGGTAATACCAGGTGGAAACAGGAATGCATCTCGGCTGACCATGTGTGTTCAGATCATAGAAAATGCATCTTAAAAAGTAATATTCTGTGTTCAATACAAGCTAAGCTCAATCGACAGCATTTGTGGCATATTTTGATTACCACAAAACTCGTCTGTCCTCAGGTTACAGTGAGGCACTTACAAATGAATTGAATTGGGCCAATTTTTGGAGGGTTTAAAGGCAGAAATGTGTAGTTTATAATTTTTAAAAGTACTTACGTTAATTCTTCTTTTAAAACTCATTTATTATTTCAGCTGTAAAGTTGTTTAAATAATCATTTTTACAGTCTTTTTAGGGTTTGTTGACATTACATCATCGTGGCAATGAATTTGTAAATTTGGCTATAGCTTTACACTGAAAAGGTTTGTAAGTGATTTTATCCCACTAAAATTATGTTTACATGCATATTGTTAATATGGCTATAATTTAGAAAAAGTGAGTATTTTAACGTTCAAAAATTGGCCACGTATTCACTTCTATTGTAAGTGACTCACTGGAACCCAGATTTACATTTTTTGTTAGATTTTTTTTAAGGAAAGGAAGTCAAAAATACAGTTAATTTTTGTGGTAATCAATGTGATACCACAAGTGCTGTTGATTGAGTTTAACTTGTATTGAACCTGGAATACTCCTTAAATAGCATGCGGAAACGGGGCCAAACTTACCACATGTAACCACATTTTTGCATCTGAAGTTTTAAACGGCAACACTACTGAAACATCTGTCTTAAGTAATAGTTCACCCAAAAAAAGAAAATTCTTTCATCATTTATCATTAATCTAATTCTCACTCAAAGTAATCGTATCGCTTCAGAAGTCAAGGATTAAATCACTAGAGTCCTATGGGTAAATTTCATGCTGCCTTTATGTCCTTTTTGGAGCTTTAAAGTTTTGGACCTCACTGACTTGCAGAAAAAGCAACATATATTCTTCAAGAAATCTTTGTTTGCATTCCTTTTGAAAAAAGAAAGCCATAAAGGTTTGGGGACGACAAGAGGGTGAGTAAATGATGAAAGAATTTTAATTTTTGGGTGAACTAGCTCTTTAACACTCTCATACTTAAACACAGGGAAGAACTATTCTATTGAGAACTGCCATAGGAAACATCCCCCATGGTCTTTGGATGAGGTGGTGTTTGTGTGTGAATTCACCATTCATTGTGTTTGAAATGGAAGGGAGATTTCGAGTTTGCTTTTGAATTTGAAATGGTAATGTGACCAAGTGCACATCAGATCATGACCTTTTGAGGATGGAGTGTGTGTGTGTGTGTGTGTCTGTGAAATCAACATGTGCACTTGATTTAAATGGCACATACAATCTCTGAAATCTCAAACTTGCCAAATAAATACCCTTTACCACTCACATAAATATGTCAGGAAAATATTACACAATAATTAATATCCACAAATATCTTGATCTTTAGTAATACATACAGTATTACCCCCCTTTTATACACAAATATAAGTATGGTATGGAATGGTTCTTGTCACCTCATGCTGATTATTTAAAAAAAAATAATCTTATTTTAATTTACTCAATTAAATCTTGATTTCTTCTTCCAGCAGTTGCTTGTGGAGATCACACCGCTGTCTTCTTTAAGGTCCCAGAGGACGTGGAAGCCCACGTTACAAGATCCTAGTGAATTTTTTGGTAATGGTCTGTGTCTTTCTCACTCTCTTGCTGGTCTTGTTGAACATTCAATGCTGTCGGTGAGTTTTTGACATTAAAAAACCATCGACCGTTGATTGTGCCCTGAGACCACGCCCATTTCAGCCTGACGGAGCTCACATGGACACGCCCACCTCCGTGTCTCTATTGATGTCTTCAAAGGTTATAATAAACATTCATTGCTGTCGGTGGGTTTTGGTTTGTAACAGCTCTCTGAACAATGAATGTAACTATGGCCCAGATTCCAGCTTTTCATGCCAGGATGCATCATACTCTACGCCAGTGCAGCGGAGATCAGCTTCTCTTTCTTTTCTTCTCCTTTTTTTCTGTCTCTCATCTACACGGGTGAGGTTCTTCAAGGAAGACACAAATAGAAGCACTGACTGCTTCCTCTTGCATCTAATTGGTGGTTGTGTGCATGTGTGTGTGTGTTGAGCGGATAGAAGGAAATGGAGGATGAATGTGTAATCATCTAGATGTTCTTCTCATTTGGCTGTTTTGTCTCTTAAATTATAGTGTGTTCAATACAGCCCGAAATGAGCTTAAAATGGAATACTGTGTCCTCTCTCTCTCTCTCTCTCTCTCTCTCTCTCTATCTCTCTCTCTCTCTCTCTCTCTCTCTCTCTCTCTCTCTCTCTCTCTCTCAGCTGTGTGTCTCTGTTTGGTGTATATGAGAAGTTGATGTATCTTGTCCATGGACAAAATTTTAAGTTAACATCAATGTGAATGTATAAAGGAAAGTGTACATTTTTATTTTATTTTTTTTGCTGCTGTGACTGGTTTTTCACAATTTTAATAAACGTTTTGCCTTCAGTAGTTTATTTTAGCCCTCTGATGTATTAGGAATTATTAAAGGGATAGTTCACCCAAGAATTCTCCCATCATTTACTCACTCTCATGCCTTCCCAGATGTGTATGACTTTCTTTCTTCAGCAGAACACAAAGATTTTCAGAAGAACATCTCATCTCTGTAGGTCCATACAATGCAAGTGAATGGTGATCAGACCTTTTGAAGCACCAAAAAAAAGCACATAAAGGAAACATAGAAGTAATCCATAAGACACCACTGGATAAATCCATATCTTTGGATGCAATATGGTGTGGGTGAGAAACAGATAAAATTTAAGTCCTTTTTCTCTTCTTTTTTTTTATACACCAAATCTCCACTTTCACTTTTACTTAGTTACATGTGTTGAAAGTGAAAGAGGAGATTTAGAGTTAAAAAGGATTTAAATATTGCTCTGTTTCAACCCACACCTATCATATTGCTTCTAAAGATATGGATCTAACCACTGGTATCTTATGGATTACTTGTTTCCTTAATGTGATTTTACAGATTTTTAGAGCTTCATTTGCATTGTAAGGACCAACAGAGCTGAGATATTTTTCAAAAAATCTTTGTGTTCTGCTGAAGAAAGAAATTCATGAACATCTGGGATGGCATGAGGGTGAGTAAAAAATGAGATAATTATTATTTTTGGTGAACTGTCCCTTTAAATGACAAGGAATAAATTGTATTTATTTGTATATTCTGTATATTAAAACAAGAATGCAAAAACTCCCAAACATTTCTTCCTATTTACACTCATTATATTATGTATTTTAAAAGAGTTACACTTATATATATTGCAATAGAAGATCATATTAAATCACCATTGTCACTTTCATCAGTAATGTTGAATTTATGTTGTCATTAAAAAAATAAAGTGACATATAATTAGTTATATAAAATTATTACAAAAGGTGAAAGGTAATCGCCCATAGTTTGGATTTATCTTCACACCCTAAAAGGTTTTTAATGGGCATCAAGCATCAACATGTTCACCCAAATATGTATATTATATCCTATTTTCGTTGTGTGGTGTGAATGCGTGCTGAACATCTGGTGTGTGAGTGTGTGTAGAATGTTGCATGCAAATGTTGTGCTCTATACAGTGTATAATCACAACACTGACATTAAAGGAAAAAGGCTCATTCTTTATGATCTCCAGATGCTAAAACAAAACAACAGAGTTATTGTCTGATGTTGAACTATTCCTGTCTATCTTTCTGCCTCTCTGCCTTTGACTACCTTTCATTCTTCCATGTACTCAGTGGAGCATAGTCTGAATAAAATTTCAGAATAATATAATCTTAATAGTGCACTGTGAATGTGTCCTGATTTTGAACGTTTGTTGTAGATTCTCTTTTAAAACTTGGTGCTTTCACAGAAACTTTCCTCCATATTGACAAATGATTTGTACATCCCAGATTATTTAGTCAAACGTGCATGTTAGTGAATTCCAAAAATTTGTGAAAGGGGCCGTGTGCACGTTCATTCATAATTATCATAATCCATGTGCTAGTAATTGAGAGTAGGGATATGCAGAACAGTAATGAAAGGGTTTTAAAAAGAAGTGCATTCAAATCACAAAATATTGTTTAAGTAATGCTGGTGTACAATCTGATTGACTTGTTTTAGATGGTATCCCAACCTAGCCAGGCTGGCTTTAGAGGGCTTTTTAGCATCTGGCCTGGAGACCAGCTAGCCTCCCAGCAGGGCCGTTTATAGCTACAGGTGGTATAAGCAGCCGTTTATGGCCCAAGAGCCACCAGGGGGCCCCACAAAGCAAGATTGTTTATTTTATTGCATTTATTTTTTTAAATATACTAAATATTGTACCAGGAAGATGTGCCAGACTCAAATCCTAACCCTAACCTGAAAATAAGGGGGCAGTGATAAGTTGATCGAAATGAAGACTAACAAAAATGTTGATCCAGCAAAATCCACTATTTGTGTAAATCTAGCAAAGCACAGTGGGACCTTTTAGCTGTTGATGAAGGTTAAACCTGTTAACTTCTGTGAACTTCACAGATTCCCTGAGAATATTTGCTTTGAATCAGTTCCGTTATTGTACAAGTTTATTACTCATAAAACACTATAAAGTGTTTTACAATACAATAAAAAATTAGGTCCTAAAGGACTGTGTTATTGTCAGTTTCTTGCATGGTTCTTCTGTGAGAGCTCGAGGTCACCGAGCAGTGGAGTCAAGCCACTTTGCCTAGAGCTTTAAATTAAACAAAGGTAACACAGAACAACGCTGTCTGAGCCATTTTCAGACCACACAGGTGCAAGAGAGGACAGGCAAGTATGTGCTCATGTATTCTTTAAAGTTGTGGTATGTAACTTTTTCAGTGTTAAAATACTTCCTTCTATCCCAGCCAAATATGCAGAGACATCTATAAGTAAGTCATTCAGAGGTTCATTTTTGTAAAAAAAAAAAATTAAATGGAGTGATGGTGGCGTAGTGGGCTAAAGCACTGAACTGGTGATCAGAAGGTTCTAGGTCCCCACAGCCACCACCATTGTGTCCTTGAGCATGGCACTTAACTCCAGGTTGCTCCGGGGGGATTGTCCCTGTAATAAGTGATCTGTAAATGTAAATATATACAAAGAATTTCAGTCAGGATTTAGGCCTCATCACAGTACAGAGACTGCACTTATCAGAGTTACAAATGACTTGCTCTTATCATCTGATCGCGGGTACATTTCTCTTCTAGTGCTTTTAGATTTTAGTGCTGCATTCGACACGATAGATCATGACATTCTCTTGAATAGGCTAGAGAATTATGTTGGCATTTGTGGAGTTGCATTAGCATGATTTAGGTCATATTTAGCAGACTGCTGTCACTTTGTCTATGTAAATGAGGAATTGTCAAACCAAACAAAAGTAAAATATGGAGTGCCACAGGGATCAATTTTAGGGCCTCTGCTTTTATAAATAACAATGAAATAAAAGGTTGGTTGGCCAGAAATTTGCTTCTACTCAATTCTGACAAAACAGATGTACTAATTATTGTACCAAAAAACTCTAAAAAATAAGCCACTACAATATGATTTGACTCTCGATGGATGTACTGTTACATCGTCTTCTACAGTGAAGAACTTAGGTGTTATATTTGATACCAATCTGTCCTTAGAAAATCAAATTACCAATGTTTGTAGAACAGCATTCTTCCACCTAAGAAATGTTGCTAAATTACGACACATGCTCTCTGTTGCTGATGCCGAAAAACTAATTCAGGTGGTTCAGCGGTTAGCACTGTCGCCTCACAGCAAGAAGGTCGTGGGTTCAAACCCTGGTTGCCTCTGCCTTTCTGCGTCCATCCAAAGACATGCAGGCTAGGTTAATTGATGTCTCCAAAAAATTGCCCTAGTTGTGGATGTGAGTGTGAGTGGTTGTCTGTATATGTGTGGCCCTGCGATGGACTGGCGACCTGTCCAGGGTGTACCCCGCCTTTCGCCCAATGTTAGCTGGGATAGGCTCCAGCCCACGCGACCCTGTACAGGATAAGCGGTTGACGATGGATGGATGGATGGATGGTTCAAAATGCAGCAGCCAGAGTGCTGACGAGAACCAAGAAATATGATCATATTTGCCCCATTTTTTCATCATTACATTGGCTACCTGTTAAATTCTGTATTAATGTAAAAATTCTGTTAACTATGTACAAAGCTTTGAATGTTCTAGCTCTGCAGTACTTAAGTGACCTTCAACCACGCTATATTCCATCACGTTCATTACGATCACAAAATTCTGGCCTGTTAATAGTTCCTAGAATATCAAAATCCACAAAAGGAGGAAGATCCTTTTCCAATGTGGCTCCTAAACTATGGAATAGTCTAACACTGTTCGAGATGCAGACACACTCTCTCAGTTTAAGTCTAGACTAAAGACTAATCTATTTAGCCAAGTATACACCTAATTTATCCTTCAACCCACTGTTAGGCTGCTTTAGATTAATCTGCTGGAACCAGGAACCAAAAACATATCTCTGCAATAAATTGAATGGCATCTATGCTAATATTATTTTATTTGTTTCCCTGTCTCAACATCGGGACCCCTATCCTGAGGTCACCTGAACTGGCTGGATCCAGCTCCATTCCTGCTTTGTATTGGACTCCACTGCTACGTGTCTTCTGAGTGATGATGACTAATAGCAGCCGGTGCCAACCAAACATCACTTCAGTCTATTATGATGGACTTCAGAGGATGAACTGATGCCAGCTCCAACCATAAGACATGGGATACTTCATATACCATTGTCTGAACCTTGGATTTAGGATAGACCTCACCAAAATTTCTGGCCAGTTTGAACTGCGTCTCACATCCCTGATCTCTGCCTGCATCACCTCGGTCTATTGATGGACTACGATCTTGAAATGGAATAAATAGACTAACAATTGCCAACAAAAGCCTTCATCAGCCAATTAACAAGGACAATTGCATCTATGTGAACTTCTGCGGTTAATACAGGATGGACATCAAAGACATTGGTCATTAATCTTAAAGTTCAAACAAAATCAATGTTTAAAAACTGACCCTTAACACTTACTTAGTTTAATCATTTTAAACCATGACTTTAACTATACATAAGTAATATTTACATTTTATTCATGATGTTAGTCACAGGGGAACTGGCCCCCACAGTGAGTCTGAGTTAGGGTTAGGGTGGGGTTAGTCACAGGGGAACTGGCCCCCACAGTGAGTCTGGTTTCTCCCAAGGTTATTTTTCTCCATTAATCAACATCTTATAGAGTTTTGTGTTCCTTGCCACAGTCGCTTTCAGCTTGCTCACTGGGGTTATTAATACAATAATATTTAGTTACTTATTTTTAAACATGATTAACAATCGTATTTTATCTAATTACACAATGATGATTCATCGACATTATATACATTACAGTTTTATCGTCTGTTAATGCTGATCTTCTGTAAAGCTGCTTTGAAACGATGTGTGTTGTGAAAGGCGCTATACAAATAAAATTGACTTGACTTGAAAAACCAGTAATTACCAAAGACTTTAAAGAAAAAAGTTTAATCAGAAAAAAGGGTGTTATCAGTTACAAAAAATAAACAACAAACCATTTGTTTCAATAATACCATTTTTTTTAAATAATAAAATCACCATTTATACATTCCATATATTTATCTCATGAATGTTACATATTATGTAATTCATTTTTAATTAATTAAAAAGGGCACGTGAATGTGAATTTAAATATGCATTACTTTAACATTAAGGAAAAATAAAAATTATGTTATAATTTACTCACCCTCATGTTGTTACAAACCCATATGACTTTCTTATGTGTAACAGAAAAGGAGTTTTATTAAAGGTCCTGAGCCATCTATCAAATACAATGGCAGTTGATGGTGACTCCCTTCAAAACTTAGAAAAAGCACCCAAAAATATAATGAAATTAGTCCATGCAGCACGTGCATCATTTTTAAGTCTTCTGGAGGCACAGAAAAAGTAATTTTTTCAGTGAAAATCTTGATGTCCATTGCATGTTCATGAGTACATGAGAGAAGCTCTTTCACAGTGGTCCATGTGTTCACACCTGAACTTGTGTTGTTTTTAGCATCATCATGGACCATGTGGTTTCCATCCATTTTAACAGTTGTGCTTGTCCTGTCAAGTTGGATTTCATAACAGCTACCCAACAGAATAACGGAAATTAGTGTTGAGAACTTCATCTTAGGAACCTCTTTCACCACTACAAGAGGGAGGTCTTCTTTTTGAAGGGGTTCACCTAAACATTTTACTTCTTTGCCATCATATATTCATCCTCATTTCATTCCAAAGCTGTATGATGTTTTCTACAGAACTCAATAGGAAATACTTTAAAATCTTGTTGGCAGAATTCATAACAATAATTACATTTACATCCATACATTGGGCAGAAGCTTTTATCCAAAGCAACATACAGTGCAATTCAAGTTATACATTTGATCAGATTGTGTGTTCCCTGGGAATTTAACTCATGATCTTGCCGTTGAGGGACTCACTTTAATGCTTTCTAGTCAATAAAGTAGACCACGCGCCATATACCAAGTCTTCTGAAGGCATATGATCACTTTGTATGATAATCAGACAGAACTTTAAGCCATTATTCACTCTCAAATCAATTAATTAATATAGTCCAAAAACAGTGCTGAAATCCAATATGGTGGTCACGTCGATAATATCAAACCTCATTGGTTCTTGCGACATGATGTCATAATGCTTTAAACTCATTGCATAGTGATTCCAATAGTGCTCCCCTAGGAAACATAAAATATGTCAATTTGTTAGAGAAGTTTAACTTTCTGGAACAGTAGAAAAGCAAAGAGACAGAACAATAGTGTTCATAGTCCCTAAAAATGTGTATATACAATAGGGTGATTTATCCTTGCAATTGATCAGCATTTTTTCAGCAAACTCACTTAAAATAAAGGGATTTCATTTCAAATTTGTATGTCTTTCTTCCTTCTGCAGAAGATTTGAAGATTTTTAGAAATATATCCCAGCTCTATAGGTTCATAAAATGCAAGTGATCAGACCTTTGTAGCTCCACAAATCACATAAAGGAGACATAGAAGTAATCCATAAGACTCCAGTGGTGAAATCCTTATCTTCAGAAGCATTAGAATAGGTGTGGATGAGAAACAGAACAATATTTAAGTCCTTTTTTTACTCTAAATATCCAATTTGTGGACATGTGGTGCATGTTTAGTTTCACTTTCACATCTGAAAGAGAACGTTTAAGTGGAAACTAGATGTGGATTGTTTTAGGAAGCTTCACTTTTCCAAGAACCAATATACGGATCTGAAGAACCTTTAAAGTAACATCAAGAAATGTTTTAAACCCCAAAGAACCTTAGAACAAATTCAAGAACCCTATACAGTGAAAAATGGTTATCTTCCTCCTACAAAGGGCTCTTTGAAATAACTGAACTCATTTGGCAAAGTGATATGGAACAGTAATGCGGTAAAGACCAGGAACTACTTTATAGCCAAGTGTTTCCTTGAAAAATAATTGCAAACTTTAGAATGTCCGTGAACCAATAAGAATCAAACATTCAACAGACCCATGGTATAAAGTAAGATAGTTCTTTGCAGAACCTAAGATGATGTAAAGAACCAATCAAGAACCTTTCTTTTTAAGAGTGCAAAGAACTCCAGACAACGTGAGATGTGATCAGATGTGATCCAGGACCTTTATACAGCTTTTTACCGTTTGTGCCATTGAAGAGACTGTAAGTCTATCCCTCACAGTCTCATTGTCATTCTCATTAAAAATCAAAGATGGCGCTAGCATGAATAAGGTCTATGGGCAGAACATATCGATGTCTTTGGGTTTTAAACTGTGATGAGTGTTAAATTATTAGCTCTTTGTCTGAAAGGGTTTTTGACCAGTATATCAGTAAAAAAAAAGAAAGAAAGAAGAAACTAGGAAAAAAAGTGTGTTGGGGGAGTTTGCTGTTCACTGTGTGATTACATAAAAGGGAAAGATCAGAGCTGGGCAGTGAAGCTGTATTTGTTGCCGAGTTCCTGTTTGCATGTGTGGGTGTTTAGGAATGTGTTTCTTCGTTATTCCGCAGGAAGTCCTCTGTGTGTGCAGTCGTGCAGAGGAACGAGGCGATGATGGTATCGTCAGTCATAACTTGACTGGAGAGTGTGGCTGTTAATTAAGCTGCAGTAAGTGTGTGTGTGTGTGTGTGTGTGTGTGTGTGTGTGTGTGTGTGTGCGTGTGCGTGTGCGTGTGCGTGTGCTTGTGTGTGTGTCTAACCTAGCTAGACTTTACTTTTTTTTGTTTGTTTGTTTTGGACACACCTAAATTCAAGTTCATGGAACACGCCGAAGCCTAAAACCAGTCCCCTTTGTCAGCTAAAGGAACTGGACAACTAACAAACACCAGTTTCAGACCAGAACTAAACCAAATCACAATAAACCAAATCATTAAAAAAAAGCAAAAATTCATATTTGGACCATTGGGAAAAAGAAAGTTAAAAACTAAAGCAAATTGGATGTTATCGGACCCTAAACAGAACATATAATCTGGCAGAATATCTCTACACTGTAAGAGACGGATCCTCACCAAATACAGGCTCAGTGATCACAGTCTGTCCATAGAAAAAGGTTGACACAGACAAACATAGAAAGGAAGAACGAGTCTGTTCTAACTGTGACACGGGTGAGGTCGAGACAGAGACACACTTTCTCCTTCACTATGAGACATTTATAGAGGTGAGAGAGAAATACTTTGACAAACTCTCAAATCTCATTCCACAGTTTTCCAGTTCATCAGAAACAGATCAGATGCTGGTGTTACTGGAGGAGATCAGAGCAGATGCTGCTGTTACTGGAGGAGATCAGATCAGATGCTGGTGTTAATGGAGGAGATCAGATCAGATGCTGGTGTTAATGGAGGAGATCAGAGCAGATGCTGCTGTTACTGGGGGAGATCAGAGCAGATGCTGGTGTTAATGGAGGAGATCAGAGCAGATGCTGGTGTTAATGGAGGAGATCAGAGCAGATGCTGCTGTTACTGGGGGAGATCAGAGCAGATGCTGCTGTTACTGGGGGAGATCAGAGCAGATGCTGGTGTTACTGGGGGAGATCAGAGAAAATGCTGGTGTTACTGGGGGAGATCAGAGCAGATGCTGGTGTTACTGGGGGAGATCAGAGAAGATGCTGCTGTTACTGGTGGAGATCAGAGCAGATGCTGCTGTTACTGGTGGAGATCAGATCAGATGCTGGTGTTACTGGTGGAGATCAGATCAGATGCTGCTGTTACTGGGGGAGATCAGAGCAGATGCTACTGTTACTGGGGGAGATCAGATCAGATGCTGGTGTTACTGGGGGAGATCAGAGAAGATGATGGTGTTACTGGGGGAGATCAGAGCAGATGCTGGTGTTACTGGGGGAGATCAGATCAGATGCTGGTGTTACTGGGGGAGTTCAGATAAGATGCTGGTGTTACTGGTGGAGATCAGATCAGATGCTGGTGTTACTGGTGGAGATCAGAGCAGATGCTGGTGTTACTGGGGGAGATCAGATCAGATGCTGGTGTTACTGGTGGAGATCAGAGCAGATGCTGGTGTTACTGGGGGAGATCAGATCAGATGCTGGTGTTACTCGGGGAGATCAGATGCTGGTGTTACTCGGGGAGATCAGATGATGGTGTTACTGGGGGAGATCAGAACAGATGCTGCTGTTACTCGGGGAGATCAGATCAGATGCTGGTGTTACTGGGGGAGATCAGAACAGATGCTGCTGTTACTCGGGGAGATCAGATCAGATGCTGGTGTTACTGGGGGAGATCAGAGCAGATGCTGGATTTACTGGGGGAGATCAGATCAGATGCTGCTGTTACTCGGGGAGATCAGATCAGATGCTGGTGTTACTGGGGGAGATCAGAGCAGATGCTGGATTTACTGGGGGAGATCAGATCAGATGCTGGTGTTACTGGGGGAGATCGGAGCAGATGCTGGTGTTACTGGGGGAGGACAATCATGCATCAGTTGCTGCAAAATTCATTTTTGAGATGCACACCCTCAGAAACCAATCACTGCCTTATTGTACTTCTTTCACAGTACTTTTATTTTCTTATGTTCATAATGTCCTGTTAAATGCTTATTTAATTTTATATTGTATAGTGTATATTGCTATTAAAGTTTATTTTATTCATTACATGGCACCTTAGTAGGTTTAGGAAGTGTATATGATTTCTTAGTTCAGTGAACAATTCTTTTAATTTAAGGGTTCATTAGTTTTATGGGTGAGGGCGACACCTGATGGACTTTTTGAGAACTTCATCGTTTTAGTCAGTGTGTCTCTGGTAGAGTTCAAAGCACAAGACGAGAATGTACTTCCCTACAGAAATACTTCCTTGATTGCATCAAAAAGGTTTTTTCCCAGGGAGTTTCGAACACGGAATATTTCACTTTAGAGTTGTTAGTATTCTGTTAACCTTGACAAATTACGTCATAGCCTTTGAAGCAGTCACAGCATGAATGCAAATGAATTAATTAGCCTTTTCAGTTAATATACTTTGCACATGCACTGTAGTGCTACATTACTGTATTTATGTATATTTATATATGCATTTTACATCCCATGCACATTTGTATTTTACTGTTGTTTTGAAACAGAACTTTACAGTATCTGTATCTTTTAGATGTGTTAAAACTGGAAGACTCTTAAACACACACACACACACACACACACAGACGCAGAAGGCAATTTTCCACTTTACTTAGAAAATTAATTTTAATGCCTTGAATAAAATAAAGCAAATTCAAAAAATTTAATAAAAAGTAACATGCATATACAAATATGCAGAGTGGCTATGCAAAGTGCATAAAGAAGTAGGATATTTTTGATGAATTATTCTTTTGAGAACATCTTTTTGATCCCAGAATTTTTGGAATTATTCTTTTGAATGCTTTTTCCTGATTGCTTGCACTTTTCGCCTGAAAAACAGAAAAACAGAATCATTAGCTTTAATTTAAAAAATTAATTGCAATGTTATTAAGAACAAGAAATGGCACCTGTAGCCTGTATGTGTCTATATTTACATATACATGAAATGTACAATTTGTTTATTCATTTATCCACAGCATACAATTATCTTCAGACTTACCTCAGTTTAAGGATTTTGTTCATTACCCAGATTTTTGAGGGGTCTGTGCAAATATTCCGGCCTCCATTTGTGTGGAATCTGTGGTGAAAAGCACCTCTTTGTTAGTGTTTTAAAAAATGAATCCATTGTGTGGTGTGTGTGTGTTTGTGTGTGTCTGTGTGTGTGTGTGTGTGTGTGTGTGTGTGTGTGTGTGTGTGTGTGAATAAGAGGCTTCTTATGCTTACATTACAGCACTGATGTTACATTTTCCTGTTATGGTCTGAATGGAATATCCTTTGATAACTGCCATATGACGTTTTACTCCATTACTGTACTTTCTGCAACACGCTGTAAACACAAAAATATGAGCATGTTAACACCTGCTGCAAGAAGAGGAAGCTTATGCTGGTGAACGTAAAGTTTGTGTACATTTAATACATTATCATTTAACACCATTAATACATCAAATGGCATGCAAATTCAGATTGAATTTACAATGAAAGAAAGAGAGAAACAGGGTTCCCACACTTTTGACCATTGCATTTGAATTTCCCATGATCTTTCCTGTTGTTTTTGATTACTGAATGCAATTGTTTATTCATTTAGATTTAGACCTATTTGCTAATGAAACGTTTCAACCGAATTTGGAAACGTTGGAAAGAACCAACTAAAAAGAATGATTTGCTCACAAATCGAACATCACCATGGCTTGCAAGCAATTTTGTTCTACAAAAGAGCAATCTTGATGATTATAGCTCAGATATTATTATCTGAGAATAACTAGACAATTTATTTGCACAATAGAAATGCTCATGCCATTTCAAGTGACATTTAAGGTTTGATTAATTTCCATGAGTTCTCTGGTGTCCCAAAATTAAAATTTATCTGAGGAATTTTGAAATTTTGATTCATTGTCAAACGATATGCCAAAACATACGTAATGAGCGTGGCCACTTTTACTACAACGATTCTAACGCTTGAACGGAACGGATGTATGAGGTCATTCTAAGGACACCCCCACATTTTTATTTTCATTAACTATTTATTTATGTGCCTTGTTTAATGTTAATAATACAGAATACCTTATATTATATATAAGTTGTAGAATTCATAGTTTTTAAACTGGCACTGTAGGTACAGATAATAAGTCAGATATACTTACACAGAGCTGAGGCATCCGTACAGAGTACACTAAGAGCTGTAATAATCAGCATGATCGTGGTAGTTGAGATTCGAGCCATTCTCTGTCTCTGTGTGAGTGTGATACTCAGAGCAATAGTCAGATGTGAATGTATCGGGTGTATGATGTCAGCCTTATATCAAAGCCTGGGCCTTGAAACATCCCATGTGACATGGCATTTGGGTTTTCCATGTACACGTAACACAAGCACATTTGCACATATTTGTAATTTTTATACAAACTGAAGCCACAATGAGATCTTATCTGTCCTGTCATTCAAAAAGGTGCAATGAGGAAGCAGATGAAGGAAAAATGGCAAACGGAAAACACAGAACAGAATGGCTAACATTCTGTTAACATTACTTCCCTGAAAGAGACATAGTTGAATGGTTTCCTACTCTGCAAAAAAACTATGCTGGAAATTCCAGAAAGGCCATGGTTTAGGTACAAAGGAAAGGTCACTGGAATAATGAAAAAAAAAAGAACAGAAAAAAAGCTCAGGACCATGCAGATATTCGCAAATAAATAAATATAAATGAAAACATAAATTAATAAAAAAGTCTTGTTTTGGATCTTTGGTCCAAGTTTACTTATCATTAATAAAATTTGAGATTCATATGTTTATGTTATATAAATCAAAATAGATGAATGAAAAACTTTTTTATTAGAGTTTTATTAGACCCAAAGGTGTCACATCAAACAATCATTTAGCACTTCTATAAGCAGCTTGCATTAAAGGGATAGTTCACCTTAAAATGAAAATGTCTCATCATTTACCCTCGTGCCATCCCAGGTGTATATGGCCTTTTTTCTTCTTCACTAGGACACATTTAAAGAAAAATACAAAAATACCTCAGCTCAGTAGGTCCCTAAAATGCAAGTGGGTGGTGATCAGACCTTTTGAAGCTCCAAAAATCACAGACCGTAAGTGTAAACATCATACATATGACTCCATATATTTTAAGAACTTTTTAACTATAAAGCATTGCTTCCTGTCAGCATCAGTACATTCATGTCACAAGAGGGCTGAGATCACATGGTCTTTCCTGTGATGTATTCGTATTGGCATGTTACGGAAGTAATCTCATGATTTTCTCTTGTTTGAGACATCCAGGATAAGCACACAAACACATAATTGTGATTAAACAAACATATTCAAATACAGCGCTAAACCTAAACCAATAAAGCGTCTTTACAGCATTTCTCCAACTCAGTTTTAAACAGCGCTACTATCCAGGTGTGTCGCACGTGCATCAGTTCTCACGTGAACATGCCAACACAATTACGTAACATGCACACACCACTGCTGACCAGAAGCGATTGATTATAGTTAAAAAATACTTAAATATTAATCTTTTTTGCTCCAAAAGCGATCGTGTCCCTTTAGAAGTCTTTAATTTAACTGCCGTATGGATGACGTTTATGCTGAGTGTGTGAGTGTGATTTTTGTTGCTTCAGAGGTTGGATCACAATCTACTTGACCAACTGAGTTAAGATATTTTGGTAACACTTTACAATAAGGTTGCATTTGTTAATATTAGTTCATGCCTTAGATAACATTAGTTAATGCATTAGTCAACATGAATTAACAATGAACAACACTTATTTACAGCATTTATTAATGTTGGTTTATGTTAAAGTTAACGTCAATTAACATGTAAAAATAACACATCTTTAAAGTATTTATGTGTCTTGTTTAATGTTAATAATGCAGTGTACCTTATATTATATAAAATATAAGTTGTCGAATTCATGGCGAACAACTACATTACCCACAATGGCGAAGAGTGTTACCACAGAAACAGGGCTGAAACTTTGATTGGAGGATCGCTTCAGGAATCAGGTTCCATCAAACACAGGTTTTTCAAAGGATTACGAATGGACCCAATGTGGAAAAAACAATAAAGTTGCAAATTAAGGACTGAATTTTACATTTTTTGAGGGAATCGTGAACGGAATCCTCCTTTGCAATACTTTTTTTGACAGTTTTCCTATTATTGTGCATTGCTAAAGATTTGCATTTTTTAATTACTTTTCTTTTGCACAGTAAAATTTTTCTCAGAACTATAAATGTGGTATTGATTGTTGATTCGATAGTGGTTTGATATTTTAATGAATGTGTTACATTTGCTATATAATACTATTAAATATCCAGCAGATGTTTGTTTTAATTGCTTTACAATAAGGTCTGTCAATACCAACAATGTATGCTTTTTTGTTGTTAATTATGTTTGTAAAGAGTCTAGCAACATTAGGGGGACACATTTCCCAAGGACAAACTTCTTCTTATTATTTAACAGTAATTAAGAGTCAACATTAGTAAAGCATCAATTGATGGTAATCAAATGTCATGGTCCAGCCATTTTTGGCAGAGAAGTTTTTTGCTGGCCGTCTGGAGGCAGCCAAACCTGCTGCTGTCTGTCGGGAGGGGGTCCGCAGCAGGGCTTCCCTAGAGGTCACCAACATTCCATCTACCTCATCAGTGGCCATCCTACAGTCTGACCCCTCACCAGCGGCAACCATCCAGTTCACTGTGGTCAATGCCCAGTCGATCCAGTCCCTTGTGATCATCGACAAGACTGTCCAGTCCCCTGTGGTCATCAACGAGTCTGTCCAGTCTCCAGCAGCCGCCCTCCAGTCTGACCCCTGTCCAGTGGCCGGCACCCACACTGACCCCTGTCCAGTGCCAGGCACCCAGACTAGCCCCTCACCAGTAGCCTCCATCCTGTCTGTCTAGCCCTGTGGGGCTCCTGCGCTGACTGTCCAGTCCACTGTGGCAATAGTTCAGTCTTTTCGGCCCTCTACTGCACAGACCAGTCTTTCCAGTCCCCCATGGCCACCTTCCAGTCTGTCCATTTGCCTACAGCTGATTCTGACCTTACCTTTTGCCCAGCGGCTCCCATTTCCATCACCCTTTGCCTAGTAGCTGCCTAACAGTATGACCTCCCTCCTATAGCCACTGTCCAGTCAGTCCTAGTCCAGTCTGAGCCCACTCTAGCAGTCATCAGTGTCTCCAACTATCCTCAGGCTGCTCACTCTGACCCTGTCCAGTTCTCAGAAGCCAACACTGACCACACCCTCAGCCCATCAGCTGTCATGGACCTCACCCTCTGCCCAGCAGCTGCTCCAGTCCTGTCTACAAAATACCCCATGGAAAATCCAGTGTCATGTCTTGCCCAGTCTGACCCTGCTCCTCTGCCAATACTGTAGACCACCAAGTCCCTCTCAAATTCCTGTCCTGGTCCGTACAGTCGGTCCTGCTCTGGATCATTCCTTCAGCCCTTGACCTGTCCCTCCACAATCCCTCCTATGCCCTAACTTATGCATGTTTAATTTTGTATTTTTCTTGTTTGTATTTGTTTTAGGCGTCCCTTAGGGGGTACTTTCATTGTCCTGCAATTTTTGTCTTTGTTTAGTTATGCTGTGGCAGGATCATGACAGTCTCCTCTGCCAGCTTGTTTATTGTGTGTGCTTGTTTCTGTAGCTGTGTCTCATTTCAAAGACAGCGTGCTATGTAGGATACGTCCTTTGAAGGCTGTGGTATACAGAGTGTCCTCTAATCAAGTCTCATTTAAACGAGACAGTCTTCGTAGTACGAAAGGAAACGGAAAGTAACATAGTTGCTATGACAGCATGCCACTCTTTAACAAGAGCGAGTGCTTAGAGTGAAAAGGTAACAAATTCCCTTTGGAAGGGAATGTGTGAGGTATATTTTAGGAGAGTTACAATGATGTAAAGAGAAGAGTTTAAACATTCCAGTTGAAGCAAATAATTATGGGATGTGAGTGCCCACGAAGGGTACACCTCTTGCATCCTCTGAATTCCCGTGAATGAAGGTCGCATTCGAAGGCTGCATTCGAAGTGTCCTACCCACGTTTATGAAACGAGACAGCCTCGATGACGTATGCAGCCGACAAATGTGACCTCCAGAGGAAACAGCCTTCTGACTCTGTCTCAACCTCTCTCTCTCTTATGTTTGCAGATGCCACGTGGAGAACACAACACCTTTACCCTGACAACAGCTCTAATCCACCCTGCTCATTATCAGAGCCACCTGCTTTCCAATAACCTTCCCTATATAAGCTCCTCTCATGTTCAGTCCTGTGCCAGATAGTTTTGTGTGTGTGTTCCCTGTTGGTTAAATTCTGTCAGCTGTAATGACTTCAGTTTGTTTTCTCATTTGTTTTCTTTATATAATTTATAGTTCAGTTTTTTTGTGTGTGTTATCCATCGTGAGTTTTTGTTTTGTATTTTCTTTATTTCTAATAAAAGCCCTTATACTTGCCTCTTGCGAAATTAACACGTTTCTTTTTAGACAAAATTCTTATATCTCATTTTCAGTTTTGTTTAAGGTCATTAAATAAAAAATGTTTCAATAACTTTCCCATATGTGTAAGGATAGTATTTGGAGTAAAAAGCAGTAAAAACCCTGTTGCAGTGGCTAAAGGCCCCAATCAAACACACAGGAAGCATGGGGTGTAATGCCACTTGAGTATCTGGACAAACTGACAGCTGGAATGCCAACAATCTGCAAAGTTGTCATTGATGCATGTGGAGGAATTTTTAATGACAACTCTTTGAAGTAGTTTACATTTTCTTTCAAATTGCAACAATAATTTTTCATATTATTAATGTCCTGACTATACACTGTGATCAGCTGAATGCCACTTTGTGAAATTCTTTCCATAAGATTGTTCCAAAATTTTGTCCACCAGTGTGTGTGTATATACACTCACCTAAAGGATTATTAGGAACACCTGTTCAATTTCTCATTAATGCAATTATCTAATCAACCAATCACATGGCAGTTGCTTCAATGCATTTAGGGGTGTGGTCCTGGTCAAGACAATCTCCTGAACTCCAAACTGAATGTCAGAATGGGAAAGAAAGGTGATTTAAGCAATTTTGAGCGTGGCATGGTTGTTGGTGCCAGACGGGCCGGTCTGAGTATTTCACAATCTGCTCAGTTACTGGGATTTTCACGCACAACCATTTCTAGGGTTTACAAAGAATGGTGTGAAAAGGGAAAAACATCCAGTATAGTCCTGTGGGCGAAAATGCCTTGTTGATGCTAGAGGTCAGAGGAGAATGGGCCGACTGATTCAAGCTGATAGAAGAGCAACTTTGACTGAAATAACCACTCGTTACAACCGAGGTATGCAGCAAAGCATTTGTGAAGCCACAACACACACAACCTTGAGGCGGATGGGCTACAACAGCAGAAGACCCCACCGGGTACCACTCATCTCCACTACAAATAGGAAAAAGAGGCTACAATTTCCAAGAGCTCACCAAAATTGGACAGTTGAAGACTGGAAAAATGTTGCCTGGTCTGATGAGTCTCGATTTCTGTTGAGACATTCAGATGGTAGAGTCAGAATTTGGTGTAAACAGAATGAGAACATGGATCCATCATGCCTTGTTACCACTGTGCAGGCTGGTGGTGGTGGTGTAATGGTGTGGGGGATGTTTTCTTGGCACACTTTAGGCCCCTTAGTGCCAATTGGGCATCGTTTAAATGCCACGGCCTACCTGAGCATTGTTTCTGACCATGTCCATCCCTTTATGGCCACCATGTACCCATCCTCTGATGGCTACTTCTAACAGGATAATGCACCATGTCACAAAGCTCGAATCATTTCAAATTGGTTTCTTGAACATGACAATGAGTTCACTGTACTAAAATGGCCCCCACAGTCACCAGATCTCAACCCAATAGAGCATCTTTGGGATGTGGTGGAACGGGAGCTTCGTGCCCTGGATGTGCATCCCACAAATCTCCATCAACTGCAAGATGCTATCCTATCAATATGGGCCAACATTTCTAAAGAATGCATTCAGCACCTTGTTGAATCAATGCCACGTAGAATTAAGGCAGTTCTGAAGGTGAAAGGGGTTCAAACACAGTATTAGTATGGTGTTCCTAATAATCCTTTAGGTGAGTGTATATATATACACACACACACACACACAGTATATATATCTATTCTGAACCTGAATTACTTGCTATTTAGAATGGTGAACAGGGTCAGTGATATGGTCCACAATCATCTCCATTGTTTTGAGTGTGTTGAGCTCCAGGTTGTTATGACTGCACCAGTGAGCCAGCTGTTCAACTTCCATTCTATATGCAGACTCATAGTCATCTTTGATGAGGCAGATAACAGTAGTGTCATCTGCAAACATCAGGAGATTGACAGAGGGGTCCTTGGCGGTGCAGTTGTTGGGATACAGGGAGAATAGTAGTGGGGAAAGCACACATCCCTGGGGGCACCTGTACTGGTTGTACATGTGCTGGAAGTGAATTTTAGACAAGTGGTTGAAACACTCTCTGAGCCATGTGCTTTCTTGTCATTTATTTCTGGAAGACCCGGCACACCTCCTCTTCACAGATCTTAAGTGCAGGTTGAGTAGAGGTTGCAGGAGGTGTTGGTGATAAGTGAAGGTCAGAGTGGGTGAGACTGGGCTTTTCAAATCTACAATAAAACGCATTCAAGTCGACAGCCAGTTGTTGGCTCCCTACAGTGTTGGGGGAAGGTGTCTTGAAATTAGTAATGTCTTTCATGCCTCTCCACAGTGATGCATGGTCTTCAGCTGAAAACCTGTTTTCAGCGTAGTTTTATTCATAATAGCCAAGTAGTGCAGTCAGATTTTGTGTCGTCTTGAAAGGCAGAGCCTTAATTTTACTCTGTATGCTTCCAGCAATTTTACAGAGAAAAAAGCTTGCATGAACCTCATTTTTTGTTAGATCATCTTCAAATTTTTAACATAACTTCTTTAGACTTGTGCCTCTGAGAACTTTGTATTTCTGGGTTATCTTGGCACTTTTATTATAGTTGTTTCCGATTCTAAAAATATATTCAGCACAAAATATTTCCATTACTATAAACTTCAGCTTCACTAACTTTACAAAAAAACATCATATATTAATTCTGAAACTTGGGAAATAAAGCCCAAAGTGTTTTCTTTCAAAAGATACTACAACTGTGTCCATACTCCAAAGGGTCCAGTAAATACAACCATTTAAATTCAGGTATGTTATTTTCATGGTTTGTGCTCGAAAAGGGGGTGCGTATCAACAGGTTAACACTGTTACATCTTTACACCAACTTTCATTAATATACACATATGTTCCACAGCTTCTTGTTTTCCCCATTATCTCTGCAATTCGATCCGCTCTGAACAGCTGAAAGCCCGGCAGATGTAACGCACTGTCCAGAATGGCTTCACTCAGCCTGGTTTCTATGAAGCAGAGTTTGGACAGTCCTTGTTTGTACGGGTGAGAGGATGTAGTTCATCCGTTTCGTTAGGGAGAGAGTGGGGATTCGCTAGATGAATACTCGGCAGCGCTGTTAGAAAGCCGCACTGACCTAAAATGACCAGAGAATTGGCTTGCTTCACTCACCTGTGTTTCATCACACGCTTAAACAACACAGCTGCGCCTCCAACTAAAATGTCCAGCAAAACATTAGACTAGTCAAAAACTGTGAAAAGATTGTCTGGTATGTGCTGCTGAATGTTCAGCAGGAAAACTGGTAAAACTGAAAGGAAAAAAAATACTAATCACAGGACAAACAAACAAAAACAAAATAATTGGAGAGCTCCACACCGAGGCGGCATCTGTGGCGCCATCTTCTCTACATGATATCACGTTAAACCCCCTAGAGGCCTTTTACCCCAAGTGAGGGAGCCTTTTATAAAACTGAATTTCAATCGAAACAACCTTCTGTTATTCTGTATATTTTCACACAAATTATGTTGCTCCATTAATATTCAATAAAAATATTTTTTTTTTTACCTTGATACATTTTGTAACCAGAAAAAAGCAAAATTTTAGCCCCATTGTACCCTATATATACCTATACACAGTTATATATGTATATATGTATATATATATGTATATATATGTGTGTGTGTGTGTATATATAGTATATGTGTGTGTGTGTGCGTGCGTGTTTAGTGCTGTCAGCATTAATTGCATGCGATTCATTTCAAATGTTTAACACGTTATAATTTTTTTATCTCGATTAAGGCATGTACCGGTTTGACATTAGTTTCTGACATTTTATTCAGCTGAACACTGGTTAAGGGGCAGAACCCTTGCCATATGTGCGACAGATGTAAGAACCTTCAGTGAATGTTTCAAATAAAATCTAATAAAAACAAAATAAGAGAATTATGTTTTATGGTTTTCAAAGTAAGCTCCTTAAGTGTTTATGAATGTAAAGGAAGTGTCCTGATTGACACAGGCTTTCAGGATATGAGTGAAAAACATGACACAAAACATTCCAGGCAGAAGATCCTAATGGACTATATGTAGTGTGTTATGGTCTAAATATAGACTGCTTACCTATAATAAAATAAAATAAAATTGGATGGATATCTATATACTGTCATATATGGCGTGATTGCCAGTTCATACATAGATATAGAGCTGAAGTGACCATGGTTTAAATACTTTGTTCAAGGATGTAACAATGCCTCTTTTTTTATACCTTCACCACCACCCCCCGGCACCACACCAATGTGCATAGATAATGAATTATATTGTTTCATAATAGCTTTTAGGAGATAAACCCACATGCTAAATTACCTAGATGTTCAGTGGTTGTCTTCATTTTGATATGCCAGTGTGTGGTGTTCTGTGTGGGTTTAACTGAATTTGGTTTGTATATTTTTCTAGGTCATGATGTTTTATGTAACCCATGTCCTAATCAAAGTAATCAAAGGGCAAACTAGGTCATAAGAGCAAGATCAAAACCTTACAGTGCGCTCTCAGCACTTTATCGTTTCCCTTCAAACCCACAAACTTTGCTTTACTTTTACTGCATGACGCAATTAATGCCACTTAAAAGTATAGCTCACAGTTGTGCTTTTAATAAAACATCCTCTTGATCAGTGGTTCCCAACCCTGTTCCTGGAGGCTCCCCAACAATGCACAGTTTGTATATCTCCCTTATCTGAAAAACCCAAATCAGTCTTTGAGTCTCTACTAACCAGCTCATGAGTTGAATCAGGTGTGTTTGACTGAAATATTCAAAATGTGTAGTGTTGGGGGTCTCAAGGAACAGGGTTGGGAAACACTGCTCTAGGTGAAATCATTTACACCTCCGGGCTTCAAAGAGGCATTAACTGAAATATTATTTTCTTTCATCAGATGATCTGATTTAGGCTGTGATAAGACAAGGATTCCAGGAAAGGCAGATGCCTTAGAACACTGAATTTTAGTCCAGATTTTAGAATTTTTTTTTTATTAATACATTTTAATTTTGTTATAAATATTATTTTGAAAGTGGACGTATAGAAATTCACTGTCAGAAAAAAATTGTAGTGTTTAAGGTACATTGGCAATCACTGGGGTAGTACCATTATTTTGGATACATATTTGTACCCTTAAGGAGACAAAAAGGTAGGGTATTTTTTGTTGTTCACAGAGGAACAAAATATGTACAGTAAATCTACCTTTACAGGAACATAATAGGCTCTTAGGGTATAATTACTGTATGTACCCAAATCAAGATTTAACAAGAGGTACAGAAAAGGTCCCCTTGAGGGTACCCCAGTGATTGTCGTTGTACCTTAAACTGTACAATTAAACTGTATAATACTGTCTTTTTTCATTTAAACATCAGCAGCAATATTATTAATGTTTAGTGTCTAAACCAGTAATAAAATAAATTTTATTTATAAAGGTATCATTCACCTTCTTAAAAATGTAATCACAATATTTGTCATAGATGTTTTTCATATTATATTTCCAGGGATGGAAGATCCCCCTTTACAGCACACAACTTTGTCTGACATATAAACATTTCCACAATGACACCCTGATTTTCCCCCTGCAATGACGCTTTATGTGTGCCCCCAAAATCCCCATATGCACGTTTATATAATGTAGCTTTTGGGGATGTCAAATAATGTAGACGTAGAGATCTCCATCTCCATTATTATCAGCGCTGCTGTTGCTGTCTGCACGACTGTGATCATCAGTTATCATACATTTTATTAGTCTCATTTTTCTTTTTGACCCGTAAGTGACTTTTTGCCCTCCCACGATGAGTAGACTCGTCCTGACGTCATCCACGTTGCTGTTGTTGCTGTGCATCTGGGTCACCTTGAGTCAAAGCAGTAAGTAGAACGGTTGGTTTGATTTTTATCAGAATATCTGTTCAGTTTTTAGTGTAATCTCAATGCTGTGAGTTCACAAGACTGTTCTGAAATGTAACCACATCTGACAGCGTAATTTCATACTTTTAGAATTGGGACAGATGGAAGCACATTTACGATATAAGTCAGAGACAGCTGTCACTCGTGGTAATCAGTGCTTTCGCAATCAATGTTTGATTATTTAATTATATGGTACATTAAATATTACCTCAAGTTTATCTCAAATTGATCTGATTTAACAAACTTATCTGAGCATCACTCCTGCGATGGACTGCCGACCTGTCCAGGGTGTACCCCGCCTTTCGCCCAATTTTAGCTGGGATAGGCTTGTGTACCATTGACAAGTCATCTGAAACCATACAGTAGCTTTGTGAGGAATAGACTGAAATGCAAGTTATTCACTGATAATCTTCTCCTCCACCTAAAGCTCTGAAATCTCATTTGCGACCAGGTTCGGGTTCAAAAATTACATTTGCATTGACGTGTTACGCCAAGTTTGACATAACTGATGCCAAAACTGCATTGGTTCTCATGATGTTAAATGTAAATGATATGGAGATTCAAAGACTTCAAAGCAATGACTGCACAGAGCAGACACTTGGATGAACAGATCTTTAAACAAAGCTATGTGTCAGATTTGTTGGTTAGGTTTCACGTAGCCAAGTAAAATAAGAGTCTGCCTGTCATATGTTAAGGTCCGGTGAGATGCTGTACCAGCTATTCATCACACCAGCTTCCTCTCCTCCGACTGAAAGACTTCACTCTGCAGGATACCACCATGATCTGCAACATTGAGGCTGTCATGTAAGTATATAATATATGTCTTTACTAAATTAAACTTGTCAGAAAATACATAAGCATATTAATTATAAACACAGACAGACAGACAGACAGACAGACAGATAGACAGACAGACAGATAGACAGACACACACACACACACGGATAGATAGATAGATAGACACACACAGGCAGACAAAAGTTTGGATAGAAGACTCAGGGGTGCAGGACTTATGGGAAGAATTGTAAAGAAAAAGACACTTTTAAAACAGAAAAAAAAAACAAAAAGAAAAGGTTACTGTGGGAACACAGACATTGGACAACAGATCATTGGAAAAGAGTGTTATGGATCTTAACCCCATTGAGCTTTTGTGGGATCAGCTAGACTGTAAGGTGCGTGAGAAATGCCCGACAAGACAGTCACATCTGTGGCAAGTGCTACAGGAAGTGTTGGGTGAAATATCATCCGAGTATCTGGACAATCTCACAGCTGGAATGCCAAAGATCTGCAATGCTGTCATTGCTGCACATGGAGGATTTTTAATGACAACTCTTTGAAGTAGTTTACATTTTTTTTCAAATTGCAACAATAATTTTTCATGTTATTAACGTCCTGACGTGATCAGTTAAATGCCACTTTGTGAATAAAAGTAACAATTTCTTTCCATAAGATTGTTCCAAACTTTTGTCCACCAGTGTGTGTGTGTGTGTGTGTGTATATACATATATATATATATATATATATATATATATATATATATATATAGGGAGATTTGTTCACTTAAAAATGTAAATTCTCTAATGGTTTAGTCACCCTCATGCCATCCAACACGGCATCCTCTTCTCCTCTCGCATCAAACTCCAATGCCATCTTTGTTTTGGACTGTTTTTGCTGTGTATATTCCCCTTATATCATATGAACAACTCATATCACTGTCACCAGAAATGATTAGATGGACACCTATACAAATATTTTAATGTTAGATTAGTATTATATGTGATTTAAATACCAAATTTAGAGTAAAATTTTAATACTTTGTCACCATTATTAAGAATACTTGCATCTTAAACTGAGCAATGCTTTCATAGTGTTCTTATGATTTTGATTCGATCTGATGCAGACATGTTGCATTCTTTCTGTCCAGCTCAGTCTGAACATCTACAGAGATCTTGGGAATTTCAAAAATTCACTCATACACACACAAACACTCATACACTCTCACACTCACTCATACACTCTCACAAACATTCATACACTCTCACACACACTCATACACTCTCACAAACACTCATACACTCTCACACACACTCATACACTCTCACACACACTCATACACTCTCACACACACTCATACACTCTCTCTCTCTCACACTCATACACTCTCTCTCTCTCACACTCATACACTCTCTCTCTCACTCATACACTCTCTCTCTCTCTCACTCATACACTCTCTCTCACACACACACACACACACACACACACACACACTCATACACTCTCTCACTCATACACTCTCTCTCTCACACACACACACACACACTCTCACTCATACACTCTCTCACTCTCTCACACACACACACACACACTCTCACTCATACACTCTCTCTCTCACACACACACACACACACTCTCACTCATACACTCTCTCACTCTCTCACACACACACACACACACTCTCACTCATACACTCTCTCTCTCACACACACACACACACACATACACTCTCACACACTCATACACTCTCACACACATATACACACACACACACACATACACTCTCACACACTCATACACTCTCACACACATATACACATACACACACACACTCTCTAACATGTATAACCACTTTACAAGACTATGAAATAAAGTAGAAATGAATTGCCTACTGTATATTAAGACATACAGTTGTAAATATACTAAAATGGCAAGACAAGCATAAGCACAACAAACATAACCTTCATGGGGCCCACTTGCCAGCCAAAATACCAAAGTGCAATTAAACAGTCCTTTTGTTTCAGCGTCTGATTTTTTTTTTTTTTTTTTCTGTTGGCCTTAGTTTTTAAATTCATGGTTATGTGTCGTTAACTATTTGGTCAACACTTTAATTTTCCAAGGACGTATCAACGTGTAACTTTCATACTCACCCTCAAATTTCTTCCGTGACTTCCAGACCGAACCGAATTAGCTCCTTGAAAACCGAAAATGTCGCGAGGCAGGGACATTTTCTTAAAGAGACCACATTCATATTAATATTATCGACATTCCGCCCCTGATCGGACTAAGAATGAACCCCATACCGGGAAAATGCCCGGTATGCCAGATTACCAGTCCAGCCCTGGGTACAAATATGAACCTTTAACATTGAAAACCAAAAAAGTGAACTTTTCTAGACACAATTATTTATTTCTGTGAACAAAAATGTAACTCTCTATGACGTTAGATGTTGGACAAAACATTGCAAGCGCATTAGCAGCGCGCAAGTGAATTACAACAGTGTGAGCGCCATGACACAGTTCGCACGTAAAATGTGAACTTGCAAATCACAAACTCGAGCACAAAAAATATGATTGTGCACACAAATTAACAACTTGTGCGCAGAAATAACAAAACCTCGAGGCATGATAGTTCTCACACACAAACAGAAACATTTTTTACAGTCTATGATCTGAACACACGCGCGCGGCCTAAATCTTAGGGCCCAATCCTAATGCTATTGGCTGCTGACCAAATCCTGTATTGATTGGCTGCATCACTTCGAATCTCTCGTTCACATTTTACGTGCGAACTGTGTCATGGCGCTCACACTAAGACAAGTTGTGACCAGACAAGGGATGTGACCAGTTGCACAGTTAGTGTAAAAACTGAAATTGTATTTGTTAGTGCTTGGTTTGAGAGAAACAACTGGTTACCTGATCGTCAGATACATTTTTTTATTTTTTGTCTGAACAGGTAAACAATTTTACACTATAGTCCAAATACTTTTTGATTAGCAAAACTATAGAGACCTGGATGTTTGGAAAAAAACATCTATATACTATAGCTCATTGAACATAAACCCCTCAGTTTCAACCATAAGTGCTGAAAAGGTGTCAACAATCTGCCTTCTAGTACAGTTAGTCAGTGTCCCACCTTCCATATATTCAATCTATTTAAAATCTATATTTAATGTAAAATCTATTTTCTTTTCTCTTTACATCATTACGGCTGTGTCTCATTTCGAAATACGTGCTAGGTACACTGTCAGATAAAGAGGTACTGCAGATGTTGGACAAAACATCGCAAGCGCATAAACATGGCGCGCAAGTGAATTACAACTTTCATGTGGGTTTGCATTGTCTCTGTTATCAATAAAGTCGTGCATATTTCATTGTTCCAGTTTTGGCCCCACTGAGACTCCGCAAATGTACATTTTTGAAGCACGGATGTTCATAAGGTCCAATCTACTTTGAATGATGTTATCACATTTTAGGGACGCCTGCCAAATGACTATACACATGATCAGATTAGATAGCAATTACATTTGTAAAGGGCCATAAACTAACTAGTTCTATCTTTTTTGTTTTGCAGGAGAATCCCTCGTTGACTTGCCAAAGAGAAATATCCATTGGGTAGTAGCACCTTAAGGATCCACTTTCCAAGAGAGGATATGCAAGCTATTTATTTGTCATATATGTGTATGATGATGTAGATTAAATAATCATTTTATTTGAAAACATGGCATTCATTTTTTAAGAGCAAGTTGTGAGTTAGAATACATTTAAAGGTGAATTGCAGTAAAGTGTTTTTATTTTTCTGATTATACAGATATGTCAGGACTTAAGCCACCTGTTTGCACCAAAAACAGCTGCCAAACTGTTTGAAAAGTGTCCAACTCTCTCTCTATATAAAAAAAGATCATCTGAGAAACAGAGACCCTGACTTTCTCATGAGTGCTTGAACATTTGCAAGAAACCAATACACGGTATCCTTGAATGAGCATCCAGGTACCGTGTTAATGGCCAAATTTATATTTATAGTTTAGTGAGTTGATCACTGAAAAGATCAGTGCAGCTCAGGCCATGGGTCATCTAGTTGTTTTTCACAAGTTGATTACAATACTTTTTGAAATGTGAAACATAAAACAAAATGATGTACTTCAAATTTTGTATGAGGTTACAACACATTGTTTGGTATTTTGCTTTTTCCTTAGTCTTGTAGGAGCCAAGAGGAACACATTGAGAACCAGGATCAGCAGACATGTCTACTAGCTTCAGGGACCAGCAAGCAGGCAACTAACTGTTTTTGTGTTGTGATGGACAAGAAACTGTTGAATATCAAATGGATCGTGTTGTTTGCCCTGAGATTGAGATTCCAGTGTTTGGTAAGATTTTTTTGGCATAATTCAGAGAAAGGAGTCTTCTTCATTGTTTCACAAATGGAGACTACATATGTAGAGCACTTGCATGCTTTTCCAGATTAAGCACATGAGCTCAACTTTCAGTTATAATGCCTAGTCAACTGTGGTATTATAAGCCCATACTCAAGATGCTTTATGGAGCCGATTCACTTTTCTATGTTGAACCAGACATTTGCTTTGTTTAAGTGTACTTTACGTGTTACCTCATGCAGTCATATAAAGGGGTGTGATGAGGAGGGGTGTGTGGCCAGGCCATGATGACGCACGCCTGGCGCTGAGTTGACTAATCAGTCGGAGAGAGATACGGTATATTATTTATACAGTGTATAATTTACACGTAGTGTAGATTTTAATGTAAATATTGAATGTGAACTGCTATCATTCAGTGTTACTTTAACTGTGGTCCAGTTCTAAATTAGTAGCTCTATTAATTCCAATATAGTATCACTAATTTCACAGTTTTAAAATGTACATTCTGAGTAAAGTACATATTTAACACCAAGGAAGAGAACACTGAGAGTCAAATATACAAATAAACTTTTAGTGTTAAAATGTACTCTCTGATTGATAAACATATGTACATTTTTGGAGTGTTAATATTAACTCAAAATGAGTTAAATGTACACTTGTTTTTTTGCTGTGGTGTGAGAACGTGACAGTGCGATACTGCAGATGTTGACTTTTGTATGACAAATTGCTTATGTTCCTCATTTGTATGTCGCTTTGGATAAAAGTTTGCTAAATGACTAAATGTAAACGTAAGGTATGCCATCTAATTATTTCAAAGAAAAACATTTGTTGGTATTTTGTTTTTCTTCACATTAATCTGCTGTTATGTCTGATAGAATATTAAAAAGGACATGTTCAAACCACTTTCAAATGCATTTTAATAGATGATGACTCGGTATGATACACTTAAATGCAATATTATTATATATGAAGACATGGTGTACAAGAATCTCATCTTGAGAAATTAAATCATGTTTAAATCCATTAAAATGAAAAGGTCACAGAGGGATCTGTGAACAAAGTGTGTTACACCATATTATAGCAAACAGCAATGTAATTATCATGGAAAGTCTCAAGCACAGAGTAGAACTTTAAATCCGTAAAACATAAACATTTCTTTGTTTTTAAACAGTATTCAAGTTATTAATAGTAGGCAACTGTGATTTGAATTGATGGCAGTAACTAAGATTGGAAACAGGAATTTGTTCTTGTGACATGTTAGCACCCTTCCATGGCTCAGTTTGTGCTAATATGTTGTCATAGGTTTTGTCCTGTAGAAAACGGATCTGAACTCCTGGTGCAATATCCAAACTGGACTTGTACTGATAAATATCATAATCCATAGTGTTATCATCTTCCATCTTTTCCATCTTCACAGCATATGTTGATGTGTAATATTGGTCAATTGCATCTCGTGGACTGCTGTAAAATGCCACCCATGAGTAGTAGAAGGCATGTTTCCAATCTCTGAAGGTCTTCTTAATGTAGAGCCGAGCACAAGCTTTACCCTCATTAGTGTAAAGCTGCAGACTAGCATCAAAATGCAGTATTCTAGTTGGGATCATTCCGTTGGCTTCATCAAACTCTGGCCCATGAACCGATTCTGGATTTGACAGGTGTGGTAATAGATCAGGTGGAAGACCATGATGTAGGTCGTCATCATTTGTTTGCAATGTGCTTGGGTATTTAGTATCTTTCCAGGGCTGTGTTTGGGCTAAAACATTTCCATTATTATACTTTTTTTCCAGCAGAAAGCGGATCTGAACTCCAGGTGCAATGTCCATACTTGATTTATATTTATAAACATAATATTCCCCATTGCTATATTTTTCTACCTTTTCCATCTTCACAACATATGTCGATGTATAGTACTGGTCATTGGCGTCTCGTGCATTTCTGTAAAACCCCACCCATGAGTAATAGAAAACAGTTTTCCAATCACTGAAGGTCTTCTTAATGTAAAGCTGAGCGCATGCTTTACCATTTTCAGTGTAGAGTTGCAGACTTGCACTATAATGCTTTATATTAGCGGGCATTCCTCTGTTGTCATTAGAGACCTTTGAATCATTCTTGTACAGTAGAAGTAGGGGTTGAAGACCAGAATTAAGATAAACTGAAGTATCAACACTCCCCGCGGAATTCTTAATCCCAAACTTGGGGCATTCACAATATTTATGTGCATTGCTGAAGTCAGTTTTCTTGCAAACAGCTATGTATTTGAAATCATATTCTTTCATTACATTAGCAGGAATGTGTTCCCATGTGAGTTTTGCTAAACCAATCACTGAAGTTTGAATCTCTAATTTCATTTCTGCAGTTGTATGACATGGTTTTAAGGGCTCACGTAATTCTTTTGCACTAGAGTTGCAAAATCTCACTGCAAAGTTTCTGTAAGTGTATTCAATGTCAAATGCTGTTAATGTTAGAAATGCAGGAAGGCCTGGCTCTTTAAAAATGATCTTTGCTGTTTGTAAGGTTTTTTGAACATCATTAATATCTTTTCTATTACTAGTCAAGGTGCTAAACAGATAATCATTGTAATGGTGTGAAGTGCAGTTACAAGGACGTTGGATTTGACGTATAAGTGCAGGATTGATCTCAAAAGTAAGGTAAGGATCCAGTTCGTCCAGCTGGTGCATAAGTGATGTGATAAAGACACTGTATAACCTGTTTGGATCTCTTCTGTTCACACAGACTATGAGCCTGTCCAGGTTGCTGTCTGGGGAATGTGGTGAGATATAATGATCCTTTCGCACATATGCTGGTAACTCTGTGGCTCTTGGATAGCTTAGATTGCCCACAGAGTAATAACCTTTCAATTCAGAGGACAATATGGGGAGGATGTTTTCTCTGTTTTCAAACCTATGGAATCCATAGTCACCTCGGCTTGGTACGATGTCCATCTGTGAGATGTTGTTTACATCAATATCAATAACATGTTGGGCAAACCAGAACAGCAGTTTGAGTCCATGGTTTGGCTCGCGCTTGCTGTAGTAAGTGTTTCTCAGGTCATCAATATTGTTCAGTCTTTGCACAGAGGAGACACTGCCAATGAAGAGACAGAGAAGCAAGATGCAGGTTCTTATGGCGTTCATAATGAAATCTGTGAATTAAATACATAAAAGCTTTGATCACAAAATGGTAATCAGGCATTGTCAAAATAATTTTCACTTTTAATATTTATATAAAGTTACATATTTAAAACTTTCAGTGCTTTTTTTTTTAGCTGCTACCAACTTCAACAGTAATATATATTAAAATTTTCTGATATACACTACCGTTCAAAAGTTTGGGGTCACTTGTCTTAAATGTTTCTCATGATCTTAAAAATATATTGATCTGAAGGTGTATGCTTAAAAGTTTGAAATTAACTTTGTAGACAAAATATTATTCTGCCAAAACATATACATTTATTTAATTACAAATCTAAAATTTCCTAAAAAAAAAAAAAAGTTTTTGAAATGGATGACTTGGATCAAAATATGAAGAAAAGAAGCCAATAAGTGCCCAACATAGATGGGAACTCCTTCAATACTGTTTAAAAAGCATCCCGGGGTGATTCCTCAAGAAGTTGGTTGAGAAAATGTCACGAGTACATGTCTGCAAAATCTAGGCAAAGGGTGACTACTTTGAAGATGCTAAAATATTACATAGTTTTGGATTTATTTTGGATTTTTTGGTCACAAAATAATTCCCATATTTCCATTTCTATTATTCCATAGTTTTGCTGACTACTATTATTCTAAAATGTGAAATAAATAAATAAATAAAGAATGAGTAAGTGACCCCAAACTTTTGAACGGTAGTGTATATTTTTAAATTAACTACATTTTAATGAACAGGTTTATTGATTTTATGTTATATATTATTTTAGGTTACATTTGAAGTCTTACCTCAGATCACATGTCTTCAGTTTCTCTATCATCAAATATCAAAGCACAAATGTTTGTATAGCTGCTAATCGATGCGAGTGAACAAAACCTGCAGAGTCACGGGACAATGTCCAAACTTGCCAGAGAGCAACACCATTCTTCTTTTTATTTTGCAACACAACATCTTTCTAGGAATAAAATGAAGAAATTATTAATATGATTACTTGAAATTGAAACCTGAAACTTCAATACATAATAATAAAGTCAATAATCTAACTGTAACATTTCAGTTAACAGAGTAACATTTACTCGCACATCTGATGTGATGATACTGAAAATGTATCATCATACATGTAAAAATCATGTATATGAACATTATATAATTGTTTCATACTTTCCTTTAAAACATGTTTTTAAGAATGTGGAGAGCTGAGTGCATGTTATGTAATCTGTGGACATGACCTTGGACTGGTTGCAAAGAGCTTTAGAGACTTACTTTCACAGACCTTAATAATTGGTGCACAAAACACAATAACGGTAACAATCAGTGGATAATTTCTGAGCACAAATGGGTCATTTTGAGTAGAAAATTAACTTCAGACTTACCGCTGCTACTTGTTTTTTTATAGCCATAAGTAGGTATTGCTACTAAAATACACAGAGTAATTGAATTTAATGTTTTGGTGTTGTTTTTGCACAAAATTAAATAGATATATAATGTCCCCGGTTCCCCGTAGAAAATAAAACAGTAGGTCTAAATTGATTTACTTAAAAGTTTAGGAATGCATGCAATGAAACTGACTATTTATGAATTATCCTCCAAACTGAAATTTCATTAACATTATGTTTTTTGTAATAGCTGTGTTGGGTAAACAAGTGAAAGCATTAAAATTGCAGTGCCATTCAGGCAATGTTTGACTATATAATGAAGGTAGATTTTAACTGAAAGTTTGAATAATGTTCTCAGGACAAGGACATTTTTCATGAATGTTCACACAACAACTATGCCACTGGTTTAATGACTCCACTGTGACAATTTACCCCATATATACTTTAAAACCATGCCTTGCTATTTGGCCATGTTATCACAAAAAGTAAATGTGTTTTCAATTATCTGTCTTTCTTTCCTGAACAATAATGCTAGAGATGTTAAAAAGGGGTTTTTTTTTTTTTTTAGAAATATTCACTAGTGTATAAATTTCACCCTGAGTATAAAGTGTGACAGCTTGCTATGGTCTCCCCTTTAGAGCTCACATTTGTCTAATCTGACTGCAATGGCAGAGATAATTATTTTACTCTTCCAGACATACATTAATGTAAATAATATGAACAGACAAGGTGAAAAAAATGCATTACGGTTTTATTTTCATATGTCGTGTCTCCACTTCAAGCTGCAGTTCTGAGAAGCTCCGGCGGGAGGCGCCACTGCTGCAGCTCCCTCCGCCCCGGATGACAGCGCTGTCCACGGCGTGCGCGTCCTTCCGGTTGTGTATGCAATGTTTATGTTTCTTTGAATGTACGAAATGTGTTTTCATCGGCCTCAGATTCATGACACACGAATGCATTATATATTCATCTTCAATTTGACGCTTTTCTTTGCCTACATCAGGACATGTCATTCAAAACTGGCAGGAATGTTTCTGACGGGTTAGCAAGCCAACTGAGCTGAAGGCAAGTCTGAACGATTGAATAACAATTAATACTCGACTGTTATGTTCGGTAACTTTACATTTCTGTCATTAAAATAGATTTTGAACAGCAGAAATTTCCATTATGTCACAATTTAAGTACGTATTAAATTTAGTTTGGATTTAGCTGGTCATTCAATGTAAAATAGGTATCATGTTGATGTTTTCTTCATGAAATTATATAAAATACGGTTTAGTGTCAAATATTTGCCTTAACAAGCAAAGCGAGTGACGCAGTGATTAATGTTTTGCATACTATAATCACAGTTTTGTTTAGAGAGAAAACGATTAAATGTCAGCCTTTCAAAATCAGAAATTGATATGATTGCTTTTAATCTTAATACGCATACGGTTGTAGGTGTGAGAAGCCTTTCATACTTTAGGGGCGGAGACTCTGGTTGCCATGGAGACGGAGGCTGAGGACCATGGGCTGTTTGTGGATCCCGATTTCCCTGCTGGTGACTCCTCCCTCTTCTGTGACTACACCACGCCCCTCTCCAGTCTGCTGGGTGATGTGTCATGGCTACGCCCACAGGTAAAATAATATACATTCACTATGTATCTGTGTTCGACTTTTGGTTGAGTTTATTTTCTTTGATAAGCTGAACAGAACAGTGATGTCTCCATTTGACTCTCAGGAAATCTGTGAGCATCCTCAGCTCTTCCCTGATGACCCAGTGGAGGCCCACCCGAAGCAAGGCATTCTGGGAGACTGCTGGTTGCTCTGTGCCTGCTCCATGTTACTCAAGAACCAGCATCTGTTGAACAAGGTGAACATATTGAGGTGTAATACATTAGACATTTAGATATTCTTTGTAACAAGTATGAAGCCTCTCAGTCTGTGTTATTTGGCATGAAACCTCAATCATATTTCACTGTATACTAAAGGCCAGAAGCATGATTTATGCAAATACAGATGTGAGAACTTGGCCAACGCATTGCTAATGCAGGTCCCGTTAAACAGATTGAAAGTTATCTCGCCATTTACTCATGCCATCCTAGATGTGTATGACTTTCTTCTTCAGAAGACAATTGAAGATTTTTAGAGGAATATTTCAGCTCTAAATCCGACTTTCCGAGTTTAATGGAACGCAGCAGTAATTTTCAAAACTTGATCCGGCACTGAATGCTCAAGCAGCCTAATTTATATGTAGAAAATTCCTGATGTTGTGATGTGGCAGTTCCAGCTGACTTGTCAATGAGATCTCGCGCTCTTCACATTCAAATTACGTCACTTAAAACATGATTGTGTCACTCAAGGCTTGCTAGAAGGCCTCAACCGGGACATATCCTAAAGATCACACCAACCAAGAACAAACAAATAAATCAATCTGAATCTGACAGTCTGAGATCAGTTGCTCATTCATTTGCACTCTTGAGGGATTCTGTGGAAATTCTGAAGGCCTGACGGGGTGGAGCAAAAAAACAGCCGATAATCAGAGGATTTGCTGTCAGAAGGGTGTGGAAAACCATTTTGGAGGATTAGCCCACAACTTGTGACGTGTTTAAAAGAAAATGTCTCTTGTGTGGAATTACTTTGAATCAGGAAACAATTTTCATTTGAATTGGGTTGAATATCACAAAGTGGAACTACCATTAAAACCTAGAACACAACAAATGTGATTACTTAACCTTGATGAATTTGTTAAAGCTGAAGCGGAAGCTGCTTCAGCCAAAAAGGGTCAAGCTTCACAATTCAGTAATCTGATTCTGAGTTTAAGGAATCGTTCACCCAAAAATGAAAATTCTCCAATCATTTACTCACTCGAATGCCAAATTAATAATGTGTTTTTTGTTTCAGTGTTTTGTTTAGAACTAGTTACTGTGAAATATAAGACATGTAGAGACTTCAAGAATAAAGTTATTTTTTAAATTTCTTTTGAAATTGTGTTATTAAATATTAGTGATTTGAAACAAGGTAAAGTGTGTGTTTTTGTCACCAGGTATTTCCACATAAACAGCTTTTGTGGGATGACAACGGTTACAGAGGAGATTTCCGGTTCCGGTTCTGGCAGAACGGGCACTGGATAGAGATACGAGTGGATGACCGTCTGCCCTGTATCAAAGACACTCTCTGCTTCTCGCGGTGCCAGAGCCCGAGGGCATTCTGGGTGGCATTGTTGGAGAAAGCATATGCCAAGTAAGTGTCTACTTAACCTCTGCACCCCTCCCCCCTTCTCTGAGTATAAAATATGTTGGTAATGTGAGAAGCTGTTTACCATTTTTCATGCTAGGTTACATGGTTCATATGAGCGTTTGTGGGCGGGGCAAGTATGTGAGGCCATGGTGGGCATGAGTGGAGCCATAGCAGTACGATGGAGTCTGAAAGGGGTGAAGTTGCCACAGCACCAAAGCAACGGCCAGATTCAAGACATGCCTAATGGTAATGGCATGAACCTATCGCAACTCTCACTGGAGCTGAAGGAGCGATGTGCCATCAGCTGCTGTATCCACAGCGCCCCTACAGGTGAGATAGAAAAAAACAATGGTAGTTTGTCACTGTGCTTGACACAGACAGTGTTGGGTAATGTTACTTTTAAAAGTAACTCGTTAGAATATTGCGTTACTCCTTAAAAACTTAACTTAATTAAAAAGTTATGTTTTATGGAAAGTAAAGCATTACGTTAATTTTGCGTTACTTTTTTCTCACAGCCACTCTCTCTTCTGTTATGCTGTGCATTCCATACAAATAAGCCATGCATTGCATACAAGAGACATTACAGGTCATGCTAGCTACTGTACAAAACTCATGTCAAAACAACATAGTATACAAACAGATATTTAGTAAGTAGATCTTCACATCATATTTATAATAAAGAATCGATAGCATGAATATCCATGATTTGTTATTCCATCAACATTGCAGCCAGTATGAATTATTAAGAATAATCACTGTCTTACCTAAAGCAGCAAAGTCCAACACTTGAACCTGCATCATATATGTCATCATGTGTTGTGCCCATTGGCAATGCCAGAGTCAACTTAAGATGTCTTTTAAAAGTCAGGATCAAATTCAGTGGGTATTGCCAACCTAACCTGTTCAAGGAGTGTGTCTGAAAATAAAAGCACATTTTTCACTTAAGTCATGTCAGTGCACGCTTGTTTTGAGTTAATCCACGGTGCTTACTGTGGACAGCCTACTGCAAATGTTGATACATCTTAAATGGAATAATTTTTAATGCTACCAAAATGTCATAAAAATGGTTTGGTTCCTGAATCAAACTACTGCAGTTCGGCTGCATAACTCAGCAAGTATTTCACCCTGTGTATTATGTCATGGCCAATGGAAGACTAGTCTTATAATCCATCTGCCTAAATGCATTTACTGATTTTTTTTAATGCAGTGTGTATTAACACATGAATCAATCGCGTTTCACTCAACCGAGTATTAACCTTATATAACGCTAAAATATGAAATGCGCATTAGCAAGTTGATTGTTAAGGCGATGTGTGTATCTAAAAGGTGATAGGCTCTTTTACCTCCAAGGCGGGACTTCCTTTCTACATCTATTGTCTGTTGGTTGGTCAAGCTTTTTGGTTGGGTGATCCAATTTATCCCATTCATTTAAATAGAAGTGACTCGTCTTTGCTAAATAGTCTCTGGCCTCACACTCTATAGAACTACAATGCCAATCATGCATTACGTCTTCTCCCCGAAGTTTGCACAATTTTATTCCTGATTTCTCACAATACAGGTACAGTAGTGGTGTACAAAATCAACTTTTATTTATTTTATAAATATTTTATTTACCTTATTTAAGAAGTAACTCAGATATTATGGTAAAAACAAAATATTATGTTACTTGTTACTCTAAAAAAGTAATCTGATTACATAACACACATTACTTTTAGCATATTACCCCCAACACTGCAGAAAGACAGGCCTTTGGTAGTGAGAAAAGACTGCTGCTTTTAAAAACACGCTGAAGTGATTACCAATTTTTTTTACAACAATAGTTCCTTGAATTTGTGGTTAGCAACTTTCCAACTGCCAGAATTATAGAGGAAGTATTTAGAGGAAATTGTTTCTTCCTTATGGAAGTTTCCCATAGAGCAGGGTTTTTTTAAGCTTATGCACTGCACTGATTTTTTTTTATTTTAATTTTTTTATGTTTTCAGTATTTATTTATAAGTCATTATTTATCTATAAAGTCACATTATATTCATATACAACAATAACTTGCTACATAATTTTCTACAGGTATAGGCTAGTATTTTTGTCACCATGGTACTTTTATAAAAGAACTGTCCTCATTTTTGCCCAGCTCAGTCACAATACGGTGTCATGAAGAAATTAGTCTGCCTTTTTTCTCTGTTACATACACTCAGAGAGAAAAGGGCAATACAACAAAAATTAAGTGACCTCGAATCAAGATCGAGAAGAAACAAAATACATATCTAGGGGGTGCCAGAATGTGTCGAGGATACCAGCTTTGTGGAGACTCTTCTTGATCTTTTCAGATCATAGTGCAATACATTTGAATATAGACACGACAACCGAAAAGGGAGCTCATTGTGGAAGCTTAACCTAGGAATATTAAATAATAAATAAACTGTTAGACAATGAAAAATGAATATAAAGACATATACTATATGGAAGATAATGATACAGGAGACATTGACCCCACTATTTAATGGGATGCTGCTAAGGCAGTAACACCGAAGAAGAAATCCCTTTGACCACTTCCCTTAAAAAACCTAAATTGCTAACATATGACAGTTTAGCCAAAGATTTTAAGAGATTTTGAACAACAACATAAATATTTAGACAAGTGAAAGAAATAAGGGGGAAAATAGAAAGTATTTTAAAAAGTGAAATGGAGGAAAAAGTTGAGATATGTTAAGCAGACTTTTTATGAGTCCGGCCCTAAAGCCACAAAGATGTTAGCAAGACGTTTTAAGAAACAGGCTTTAAATACAGTCCACAAGATCCTAGACCCAAAGATGAAACAACTAGTATATGAACCAGAAAAAAATTAATCTGTTTTTGAGAGCTATTATAAATCTTTATGTACTCAATCCCCAGCAGCGGATATAGAAACAATAAGACATTTTCTTAATATCTTAGATCTTCTGGCAATTTGTACATCATAGAATTAAATTCTTACTTCACCTATCACTATGGAAGAGTCGGAGAGCGCAGTTAGCAGATTCCAAATTGTGAGAAAAGGGTACAATAAATTTAGAGATGAATTAAATCCTCTTGTTATTTTGTTGTTGTTTTTTATCCCCTTTTCTCCCAATTTGGAATGCTCAATTCCTACTACTTAGTAGGTTCTTGTTGTGGTGCGGTTGCTCACCTCAATTCGGGTGGCGGAGGACAAGTCTCAGTTGCCTACATTTCTGAGACTGTCAATCCGTGCATTTTATCACTTGGCTCACTGTGCCTGACACTCACAGCACGTGGAGGCTTTCTCTCCGCAATCCACACACATCTTACCACTCACTCCATTGAGGGCGAGAACCAATAATCAAGACCACGAGGAGGTTACCCCATGTGACTATACCCTCCCTAGCAAATAGGCCAATTTGGTTGATTAGGAGACCTGGCTGTAGTCACTCAGCATGCCCTGGATTCAAACTCGCGACTCCAGGGGTGGTAGTCAGCGTCAATACTCGCTCAGCTACGCAGGCCCCCCTAAATCCTCTATTGTTAAGATCTTTTAATTGGACACTTGAAGAGGGTAAAATCCTTCCATCGCGGAAGGAGGCCATCATAACTATAATTTCTAAAGAAGGTAAAAAAATAAAGATTGCTGTGGCTCATATAGGCCAATTCCAGATATTAATGTAGATTACAAGTTATTCACCTCAATTATGTGCAAAAGATTTGAAATGTTTTACCTGACTTAATTGACGAGGATCAGACAGGCTTTATTAAAAACCGCCAGACCCAGGATAACATTAGAAAAACACTACATATTATTGAAAAATTTCAAGAAAAAGATACATGTGTGGCACATTTGAGCCTTGATGTAGAAAAAGCATTTGATAGTTTTAATTGGAATTTTCTTTGTCAAGTGTTTGAAAGATTTGGTTTGAATAAAAAAATCAATTAAGTATATTAAAACAATCTATCAGGAGCCTACTGCTAGAATCAAGGTGAATGACCATTTATCGGCCACATGTAGTCTTGGCAGGGGAACACAGCAGGGCTGGTTTTTGGTCCCTACTTTTTTTGCTCTCTATATTGAGCCTTTGGCTCAGGCGATTTGTCAAACTAAGGACTTGAGAGGGATAAGGATTAGAGATGAGGAACATATCATTGGACTGTTTGCGGAAGATATTATAGTCTATCTTAAAGAACCGGATAACACTTCCAATTCTTATGAATCTAGAGGAATTATCTGCGTATAAATGAAATGTTTCAAAATCTCAGGTCAACTCCTTTAAAGGGGCCCTTTTATGCTTTTTGGGATTTCACCTTTAGTGTGTAATATAGCTGATTGTGCATGTATAATGTCTGCAAAGTTACAAAGCACAAAGTCCATGCAAAAGGGTGTTATTCTCTCCCATAGACAACACTGCTCAAGAAATACAAGAAACAGCTGGATTGTAGTCCCGCCATTTCTTCCGTAAAATATCTACATCACTATGTAACACATTTGCATAATGCACTATGGGCTACTTTGGCCCACCCTCAAACAATCGTAGTTATAGCCATGTCCAGGATGAGTGGTTAGTGTCACCATGTCGAGAAGATTTTGTTTTCTTCACTGCAAAAGCAAAGTCTCTTTGTTTTTACTTCCAAAGGCAGACGAATTGAAGAATACGTTTTTTAATTATTATAATTATTTAGCAGTACAACCACAACCAATGCTGGATTTTCAAGATGGTTACTCCTGAAAGATGGTGCAGTTCCCACTTTGTTGGGACAATCTGGCACTTCAGGATCACAAACTATATATGTTTGATTATTGGGGGATTTATCTGCTACCGAGAGTTCAAAAACAGAGTTTTGTGTTGTAGCTCTGTTAACCTGTTAGCTAATGTTATTGTGTTGAAATAATTTTGCTAATCAGCTGCGGGCCCACTTTTACCAACAATTGTGTAGAATTATGCAGATTGGTTTTCGTTCTTACATCATGAATACTGATCAAGTGTGGAGATGGATTTATTTTTACAAACGATAATTTTACATATGCAATCCACAGTAGTGCTCAGCTAACTTGCTATTTAATGTTAATGTTTTGGTAAGGGTTTATTATTCCACTTTAAAGAGACAGGAGGTAATTCAGAGCATTTGAGCCAGAGGATGAAAATAGGTTGAGCAGAAATGTACAGTATGAGATAATGTGTTATAGTTGCATATAAACCTATTCAAGTAGACCCCCAAAACAAAATTATAAACCTGTAAATGAGCATAATATGGGCTCTTTAATTACTCTCCTTCACAACTAATTAGACAAACATACAATGTAAAATGGGATGCCAAATCAATCAAATATCTGGGTGTAACTCTGACAAAGGATTTTTCATAACTATATGGTAGTAATTATTATATTATTGATAATAATCTTCTAAATGACATTGAGAAATGGTCAGCTCTACCTTTAGAATTTAGTTAATGAATAGAAGTAGTAAAAATGAACATTGTCCCAAGGCTGTTGCATCTTTTTCAGTCTATACAGGTCATGAATATTTCAAGGTTAATATGGGAGGAAAATAAACTACATGTAAGATATGTAACTTTACAGCTGGCAAAAGACAAAGGTGAATTAGCAGTCCTGATTATGTATCAAAATGGAAAGACAGTTGGAAAGAAGTTGACAAGCAGGGTTTTCACATACAGAACCTTTTAGGTGAAAAGTACAGGCACTGGCTTTAAAAAGACAGTTTGATTCGGTAACAGCTACCACACTTGAAATATGGTTTAATGTGGTTGAAAAGTACAACCTAGAAAACCGTATTATATTGAGATGGGTTACGTTTGATCATCAATTTAAACCAGGGGCATTTGATTTGAGATTTCATCAATGGGCAAATAAAGATCTCACTGCATTATGTACTTTTATAGAGAAAGGAAAAGTTTTGCAGATTTAAAAGCAATTACAATTTAGAAAATAAAGACTTCTATCGCTATTTACAGTTATGGGACAACCCGATATCACGCCGAGGCGTGAAATAGACACGCCGGTCCACTCGCGGATGCGTGTCGGTGTCACGCTTTGCCTCCTCTAGGCGTGTACATGACACGCGCGCGTCTACGTAGAATACCGGCAGGGGGCGATCGTTTCCTCAACGCCAACAACTCTCCGCGCACCAGAGAGGAAGCGATACCGTTGTCGTCGCGTTGCACGTTCGTGCGGGCGGGATGCCGGCCAATTTCGCCGGTTACTTTCACTTGTGACCATATGTGACAAATAAAGGTTCATTACATAGTGCTGCTTTCATGAAGAAATCCTAACGTTGCTGTAGCCTAACGTTGTTATACGTGTGTGTGTGTGTGTGTGTGTGTGTGTGTGTGTGTGTGGGCTGTCGAGTATCTTGTGCTGATGTAAATAAACAAATAAATATATATATATATATAAATATATAAATATATATATATATATATATATATATATATATATATATATATATATATATATATATATATATATATATTTATTTAAAAAGTGTATTTATATACAAAAATAAACCCGGAAGTGGAGAACGCGATATATCGCTTCCTCTTTGGTGCGCGGACAGTTGTTGGCGTTGAGGAAACGATCGCCCCCTGCCGGTATTCTACGTAGACGCGCGCGTGTCATGTACACGCCTAGAGGAGGCAAAGCGTGAAATAGACACGCATCCGCGAGTGGACCGGCGTGTCTATTTCACGCCTCGGCGTGATACCGGGTTGCATGGGACTATCTTGAGAGGAAATAAAAAACAGAAAGCTTTAGATATATATAAAGTGATTGAGCTAATAATAGATACGTAAACCTAGAATATTTTTTTTTTCACTCTACCACATACTGATAGTGATTAGATACAACACATCACTTTATATAAAACTGAAATGGGAATTCCATACAACATGTGGTATGCAGTGTTCAAAACGCAGCAGTTTGGGTGTACAAATCTTGTATGCTTTTTTATTACACCCAAAATAAACAGTAAGCAATTATCTTTGCGACAGCCATGCTGGAAAAATTGCGGGCAAGTAGATGTTGAGCATTTTCATATATTCGCTATCATCGCTATTTTCTGGCGTACTGTTTTATTAGATTTTAATAGGATTTTGGGTTACAAGATTCCAAGGGATTTTACAACACTGTACCTTGGAAATATTTCAAACAATGTGCTGAAGGAGGATTTGTACCTACAAAAACAGCATTATCACAACGGCTTTGAAACGAAGGGGATTATGAAAAGCACTATACATATGAACATGACTTGAGTTGCTTCACATAAATAATGAACATGTTAATTTAGAAAAACATTAATGTTAAATACATGTTTTAGGAGAGATGGTTTTACCTTAAATGTTCTTGAAAATACTCAAACCTGCTTAGGACACAATTTTTCCATCAGTTGCTGGTGTGCATATAAGATTGTAAGGTGTGTAAATATACCAAATAATTTGTAATATTGTGGTTCAGGAATTCTGTAGCAGATAAAAAAAAAACATGACATTTTTAATTTCACGATCTATAGCTGTGGTTATATACTGTTATGTGTAACAGATCATTTAAAAGTCATTAAATGTATTTACAAAGATATATTGACATACATCTTAAAAGGATTTTGTTGGAGTTCTATTCAGGCGGTGAACTTTTTTCACGATATAGCACCCCCCGTGGACCCGCCGGCTGGTCCATTGAGTTTACTGCTAATCATGTTTGAACATTCTAGAGCAGTAAACATGGATTCCCTGTAAGTAACTGATTTGATTCCAATAATGGGTTTGTTCTCTCTTTCTCTCTCTATATATCTCTGAAGGTGTCCCAGAGCTTGGCCAGTTCCACGCCATGAGTGTGATGGAATGGACAAATGTGACAACTACAACTGGAGAACAAGTTCAGCTGATCAGGATACGAAACCCCTGGGGGAGGAAGAGCTGGAGCGGAGCATGGAAGGAGAGGTATAAGGTGGAAGACTCACAGATTGGTCAACTACTGTATTTTCTAGTGTTCTTAGTGTGCTAAATGCCTTGTATACCAACATGTCTGTATCATAAAAAGGAATAGATTCAGCAAACAATTAAAATTCTGTAATAATTTAGTCAACCTAATGTTGATCAGGTGAAGATCCACTATTAAGTGCCTCATGCCAGAGTCCAATATCTCTTAGGCATATTTTATTAGATTGTGCTGGTTTTATTTCTCTTAGGAAATTGCTTTATTCAGCTGAGAAGAGATATTTGACAGCAGCCATATCACCCTGCAGCTTTCCCTTGTGATCCACTGAAGCAAAGCAGGGATGAACCTGGTCAGTACCTAGATGAGAGACCTCCTTGGGAAAAATTAAGGTTGCTGCATGAAGAGATGTTTGTGAGGCCAGCAGGTAGTGCTAACCCTGTGGTCTGTGTGGGACCTAACGACCAAGAATAGTGATGGCACACTATACTGTAAAAAGGCACTGTTTTTTTGAATGAGATGTTAAACTGAAGTCCTGACTCTCTGTGGCCATTAAAATCCTAGGGCACTTCTCGAAAAAGAGTAGGGGTGTAACCCCAGTGTCCTGGCCAAATTAACCCCATTTGTCCTTATCAATCATGGCCTCCTAATAATCCCCCTCTATTAATTGTCTCTATCACTCTACTCTCTCCTCTCCAACAATAGCTGGTGTGTGGTGTACATATTGGTGCGTTAAGGCTGCCATCCAGGTGGATGTTGCACACTGGTGGTGGTCGAGGAGAGTCCCCTATTCAATATGTAAAGTGCTTTGAGTGTGACGTGTGAACGGCGAGCTCTGCACACTTTGCTAGTTTTAATACCTTTAATGACATAAACCAGTGAAATTTGATACACTCTGTTTCATAAGTGTTCTAGGGGGAGAATATGTCAAAGAATTCAAAATCCTTGGGCTCTGGAGAAATTAAAAGACATTTACATGCTCAAGCTGACATGCCGCGGACCATGCTGAACATGTCGGCAATGCTGATGAAGGTCGTTGCTGACTTGGAGGATCTTGCTGTAATACGTCGATCAATCACTGCCAAGGAGTGAAATTTACTGATGTGGTCACAAGGTCGAGAAATGGATTAATTTTCTGGAGTCATCGGAGAGGGAATTATCAGCTAATCCGCTAGCAACTAAGGTGGATTTGGAGCGTGTCTTGGAGAAGTTGGAGGACATGGAAAACCATAGCCGGCAGAAATTATGTCCTTATCATGAGAATCTCTGATGGAGCAGAGGGACAGAATATGGTGGAATTCCTGGACGGGCTCTTTCCGAGTCTGCTTGACATAACAGGCCATAAGCTGAAAATCGAGCAAGCTCGCAGGGTTCTGGCTCGGCGATCCACTGAGGGAAACAGGCCCGATTCTTGGCCAAATTTCTGAGATCATCTAATAAAGATTTTGTGTTACACAAGGCGAGGATTAAAGGAAGGCTTTCTTGGAAGAAAGCATTTTCTAGTTCCCAGATTTGCGAACTCGACGAGAGCAATGTGATCGTTTCAAGGAATGCAAGAAACTTTTACATCAAAGGAAGGTCACTTTTGCACTGACATTCTCGGCCAAATTGAGAATAGGCGCTAAGGATGGCCGTAAAACATTCACATGCCCACAGCAAGCGATGTCCTTCATAAAGTCAATGGAGTGAGTAAGTTATATTGTGGTACTCACGTTGGAGCCGAATGGACCGACTGTTTGAAGATTCTGCGTGCATTTTTTGTGCTGGTTCCGCCTAGCGGCTGGAGTCTTTTTTTGTAGAACAACACCTTTGGGACAGCTTTGTGGATGAATCTACATGCTCTTTGTGCTTATTCCACCTATCGGCTGGAGTTTATTTTGTGGAGTATTTCTGACAAAGTCATTGGAGTGAGTAAGTTATTTGCTTACTCTCATGTTGCAGCCGAGTATGCCGGTTCACTGAACATCCACTTGACAGTTTTAGGAACCTGCACGTTTTTTTTGTGTTGGTGCCGCCTATTGTCTGGAGTTTATTTTGTGGAGTATTTCTTGCAAAGTCATGGAGTAAGTAATTTTCTTGTCATGTTGCAGTCGAATGGGCCGGCTCACTGAACATCCGCTTGACTGTCTGAAGAATCTAAAAGCTCTTTTTGTGCTGGTTCCGCCTAGCGGCTGGAGTTTATTTTGTAGAATATCACACCTTCAGGACAGTTTTATTTATGAATCTACACACTCATTGTATTTATTCTGCCTTTTAGCTGGAGTTTGTTTTATAGATTAACTTTTGCTGTGTAATTCTGTCTCACAAAATGTGTATAGAAACACCAGATTTGAGCAATCCGATGGCAAGGTTGTCTCGGGGGCTCTCGTAGGCATACATAGACTGTTTGAGTTTGAAGGGATGGACCCTAGTTGGCGCTGTCGTGCGCGAGGTTAATGTGCATGTTTTTCTATTTTCAGTTTTTTTTTTCTTTTTCTAAGGGATGTTCAGGGTTTGATTGTTGCACTAATGTTGGAATGTGGTCTTAATAATCTTGTCTTTGACACACAATCTAGTTTTTCTTATATGTCAAAATGTAAAATGTTAATATGAGTGGATTGTCTCTCTCCACGCAGAATGTGAATGGGTTGGGGCACCCCATAAAAAGAATGAAGGTTTTTCTCTTCTTAAGCATAAGAAATATGATATAGTGTTTCTTCAAGAAATGCGCTTTTCACATTTTTTTTTAGTGCTGGCTCGAGTAAGAGCAGGGGAGTCATTACACTGATAATAAACATCTACAATTCAAATGTCTCAAACAGAGTAAAGATAAATTAGGAAGAGTCAAGATCCTCTGTGGGCGTTGCTTGGGAGGCACTTTAGGTGGTTCTTAGGGGCCAGATCAAACAGTATGCCTCATTCACCAAAAAATCCAAAGCACAAGAACTCGTGGAATTGGAAGGGAATATTAAAAGTGTCAAGGGAGAGCTGAAGTGCCGAATGTCATCTAATGGCCTCAGAGAATTGACCTGATTGAAATACAGATACAATACTATTTTGTCGCAGAAGGTGGAGTTTTTGTTATTCAGGGAAAGATGGTCATAGTTTGAGTTGGGGGACAAAGCAGGGAAGCTCTGGCTAGATATATTTAACAGAAATAGTCTCTTCCTACCATTCTCAGTGAAATATTCAACTCTGCCATTGATATTAATAATGCTTTTAAAGAATTATATCTTGATCCCTATAGTTCCATGTCTTCATCTACCGATGAGGATATTTGAAACTTTGTGGAACCATTAGATCTTCCTAAACTGACAACAAAACTTTTTCTCGATTCTGAGATAACCTTGGAGGAGTTGGCAATGTTATTAAGACCTTGACTTCAGGCAAGTCTCTGGGGCCAGATGGCTTTGGCACAGAATTTTTTAGATCTTATGCTACAGAACTGCCTCCACATTTTGCTAGAAGTTTATATGGAATCATTAAAGAATGGAAAGCTTTTGCCAAGCATAACACAATCCCGGATCCAAACGAAATCCAAACAAGTGAAAGAGTTACCGTCCAATTTCCCTGATCGATTTAAATGTGAAAATATTGTCAAAAATGTTGGCTAACTACTTAAATAAAGTTATGACATCTCTTATACATATAGATCAGGTGGGGTTTATTCAGAGCTCTTCTGATAACATTAATAATTTCATCAATATCATGTGGTCAGTGGTGAATGATCATACTCTTTGTATTCCAAAATTCAACTACCTCTGCAATCTCTCCCTATAGATGTCTACCTCTCTTATTTCAAGAAATTTGATAGCATAGTCCTTCATTTGGAATGTTAAGCGTCCCAGATTACACTTCAATAAGTTACATAGGCTGATTGACAAAGGTAGGCTAGACCTACCCAAGATTTAGTTTTATTAATGTTCTAGACATTTGACCATCACTTCCACCTTAGAGAGCCCCTCCCTGGTTTTGTACTGAACAGGAAGTTCTTGTCCCTATTTTGCCATTGCAAAGCCTTTCTATCAAACTAACCGTAGAAGTTAAGTTACACCCTCTTATCTCGCATTTGCACTCAGTATGGACAAGAGTGTTTAATTCTGACATTTATTTAAATGTTGCTTTGAGCATATGGCTGAACACAAAATTATGTATTAATAAAAATATATAATAATAGTTTAATAATAAACTTAACCAAAAAGACTCAAACACACACACACACACACACACGTTGTTTACGGTCACTTATCCCTCTCAAGGGCTTAATTAGCCTGATTAGGGGAACTGAACCTAACTGAACCTAAACCTGTTGTAGCCCTGTCACAACAGGTTTTTAATCACTTGTACCCTTTCATGTATTATTAACTTAAAATACACGAAAGTGTGTTTTTTGCCATGAAAATACCCATTGTAGCTGGCATGGCATTAAACCATGAACAAAACAAAAAAAATCAACTTTGTGTTTTACCGTACTATTCTGAGCTGGTTGGCATATTTATAGATTAGATAGGCTGACTGGGCAAGTGACCAATCATCAATCATGAGTCTCCACGTCAGCAAAGCCATTACAACCGTACGGTTCTCTGTCCTTTGGAAATAATACTGGAACTGTTACTCACCATGACCAGAACCGTTCGACCTCATGGTGGAAAAGCACTTTTTCTTTCTTCTGCAGAATACAAAAGGAGATATTTTAATAAATATCCAGGTCTGTCTTTTCAAGACAATAAGAGTGGATTGTGATTACCAATCCTAAAATACAAAAAAGGAAGCTTATGTTTATGTAAACACATGTCATCAAATCCAAATCTTCTGAAGGCATATGATAGGTTTGGGTGAGAAACAAGAAATGAATGTCGAGCAAATTAAAGCCTTGACATCTGTTGCTTGTTTATGAGCACTATGAGTGAAACTTATTTACAGTTCTTAAAACAAGGTATCACGGAAACAACCTAAGCACAGTCTGTTTTCATTATTGTGAATCTTCTACATCTGGGGCATGCTAATTTGAACATATTAACCTTATATCATGTTCATCATTCTAAGTGCAACTTTTCTACTTAGGTTTGTAGTAATTGCAGAGTTTTATATCTATGACTCTCTCTCTCTCTCCATCCATCCATCCATCCAGTGGATCAGGGTGGACTTCTTTGGAGCCCTCCTGTGCTCAGTCCCTTCTGGGCCGCACGGCAGTGGGGGAATTCTGGATGGATGAGGCAGAATTCCAGCAGGAATTTGATGAGGTCACAGTGGGTTATCCAGTCAGTGATGCAGGACACCTCCAGAGCATCTACACTGGTATTCATTAGATCATTTACATTACAGGACCTGTCTCATAAAATGATTATCTACTAATATAAATTTGATGCAAGTTTAATAATAAAGGAATGTGTTTAGTGTGACTGTGTCATTTCCCTTCATGTAGGAAGTTTTCTAACCCATAGCCACCAGATTGGTGGCCGCTGGGTCAAAGGTCACTCTTCAGGTGGTTGCCGTAACAACAGCACTTTTAGCAGCAATCCTAAGTACTGGTTGAAAGTGTGTGAGAAGGGAGAAGTCTTGCTGTCATTGCTGCAGTACGCACTTCCTGAACCACCAGCAGATAGCAGCGTTCAGCAGCATCCACACCTCCAGGCCATTGCACTACATGCATGGAAGGTTAGACAATCTCAAAACTAATCTTACAGTTATAAAATAATTTGCTCTGGTAATTGATATTATGCTATAAATGCTTTCGATTGAACCTAATTTGTATTGAATCCAGATCATTAGATTGTGTTTGGACATATGCAAATGTGTTTATGTATTTACCTCTAATTTGTGTGCGTGTGAGATCATGTTTAACCCTTTGCTTTGATGGGCTTGCTTTTTGTTTATGTCATAGGTGGAGAAGAAACACTTTAACCTGGTGCAGACGTTGAACAAGCCACCACTTGTATCACACACACATGCGTATGATCGAGAAGTGGTTGTACACACTCAGCTGAGTCCTGGGTTTTACCTGCTGGTGCCCAGTACCTTCCTGCAGGGAGCTGAGGGCCGATTCCTCTTAAGAGTTCATTCTTCCTGTCCTACCTCCCTCAGGTGACAGCACAAATACATACTCATAACAGATTTAAAATAATTAAAATCGATTGTAGATGAGATGGCTGGTGGAGTCCAGGGTGCCCACTAGTGGTCGACTGATATGGGATTTTTAATGGCCGATGCCGATATTGAGAAAGCAATCTGGCCGATTGGCCGATATGAGGCCGATACAATACATGTGAATACAGTAAATGCGAGACAAAGAATATTGGTGAAAATAAATGAACATTTATTGTACATATTTTTAATTGCAAAAACTATATTGCATAAATATTATTTACTAATTAAGTAATTAAAATGTAAACAAATGAGGTAAGGTAACACTTCAATAAATAAAGTTTTAGTGTAGCTTCTTGTCTGCTTAAACATTTAGCCATCTAGTAGAATGAAAACACACACAAAAAAAACCATTTTAGATTAAACTGTTATGGGTAATTTGATTTTTCAGTCACATAAACAATTACTGCTGCTTACTGCAGGTTACAAATAACATTTATCATTAATTAACCAATCTAAACAATATTCATAAATTAATGACAAAATAGTATGTGCAATTCCATACATTTTATGTACAATACATAGTTAAAAATACATCTCACATAGTTTATTTACACTATTTAGTTTAAACAGGTTGTTTTACTTTAAGTATATTTAAATAATAATGATTTATGTCTGTTTAGTTTTGCTTGTTTGTTTCTTTGAAACTTTAAGCCGTCACATTTATTTGCATGCTCGATTAGCATCAAATCCGACCGGAACATATGAAAAGGTATACTACACACAATATTACGCCAATCATGGACAATTAAATACAGCAGATAGAGATAGTGAATAACTTAATTCAGATTAAGGATTTTTTATTTATTTTTTTCAAACGTATTATTACTTACCATACAGTGTTCTCTTCTCGTTTAACACATTCTCACACCCAACTCGTCATGTATGAACGCTTTGCCAGGACCCCTTGGCGTCACTTTTTAACGCACTGGGTATGCCTTTGGCGTCATTTTTCAACGTGCAGGGTAGTCTTAACCAAAACAACGCTAAACTGCAGGTAAAACGGCCAAGGGGTCCTGGCAAAGCGTCCATATGTGACGAGTTGGGTGTGAGAATGTGTTGCCAATCATGGACAATTAAATACAGCAGATAGAGATAGTGAATAACTTAATTCAGATTAAGGAATATTTTTTTTTTTTTCAAACGTATTATTACTTACCATACAGTGTTCTCTTCTCATCCACCTCACGCGATCACTGATCTGGAGTGCACGCGATCCAGCTTTTCAGTCCGTGGGAAAACAGCGTCTAGATTAAACGTAACTGAGAACAGCGCGCGCGCATCTGAGGAACAGCCAGTCACAGGATTTTTGACTGTTTGTTAAATGTTTTCAGTTTTGTTTGAATTCGTTTATATCACATCTGTGACCCCCACTGGCGCTACCGCTGGGATGCGGATCTGTCATAGCACGGTACTGTTTGAATAGACTTCGCTGCATGTAGCGTCAGGTTAGAAGGCGAATGCTGATTGGTCATTTACTGTGTATGTCAGATATCTGCTTCAAGTGGCTTGTCTTATAGTGCTGGGCGGAGCAGAGCGAGCGTATTCAGCAGTGTTGCCAGATGTACGATAATTATCGTATTTGTACGATAATTTTGACCTCTGTACGATGTACGATCAGTAATGAAAAAAATCCCATAATGTACGATAATTTCAGAGTTTTCAGTCGTTCGTCCAAACACACATCCTACCGCTTCTCTCTCGGACCCCGAATCATTCGCAGGCAAGCACGTATACACACACACACACACACACTAGGGTGACCACCTGTCCCGCTTTACGTTGTACTGTACAGCAATTTTACCCTGTGTCCCGCCTCACGCAAATTGAGCATCTGTCCCGCTTTTTCATTGGACCCTGCCTAAATACACGGATGCGTCCATAGGCGTACTGTTAACTTATGTCCAATAGTTCAGAGGAGAGCAATAAATGCGGTAGTCGATAGGCTGAGTCGTCGTACGTCAATCAAACTGTTGACTGGTGCACGAACGCCTCCTCAACATTGTCAACAATCTCAAATTGGAGGGCGCGCTGTTCGGTCGGTTAAGCAGCCATGGCCAGTGCGGCCACGAAAAAGAGAAGATGCACTTTTAATAGCGAATGGACCGCAAGATACTCTTGGTTAAGACCTGTAGATGGCGAAGCAGAGAGAACTTTTTGTATTTTGTGAAAAGCAGTTTTTCTGTGGGACATGTTGCATGTGAGTACCACAGAAAAAAAGCACATCATCAAGAAACATGCAAATCAGTGCAATCGTTTTTCAATAAACCAAATGACCCACAGGCTGACAAAGTTTCGGCAGCAGAAGTGACAAGCGTTTATCATGCCGTACATCACACACATTCATATCGCTCTACCGACTGCAGTAACAAGTTAGCCCCAGTAATTTTTCCCGATTCTGAAATAGCTAAGAAAATGTCGTGTGGCCGCACCAAAGCAACATCTATTGTAACAGATGTCCTCGCTCCGGTCTCAGTGGAAAAATGAGTGTTTTGTCTTTTATAGGCCTAGGCCTATGCCTTAAGCTGTAGAAACTTTGGGTGATATTTTGGGTCAGGTAGTGTCTTAATCTTTTAGTTGGTGGGTTTAAAAAATGTTTCTGGGTAAATTAGATAGACAATATATCTTAAGTTTAAAGTTATTACGTCTGTCCCACATTGTCCCTCTTTACCATGCTACTTGTCCCACATTTTGTCTGACTGGAGGTGGTCACCCTAACACACACACACACACACACAGCACAAGTGGATGTGGCATCCGATGATGACAGCGACTTAGAGATCGAATTTGAATCTTTTTTTGTGTTGTGCACTTTTTTTCGGCATATCTTTTGCACTTTGGAAAAAAAAAGTTATTCAGACTTCCTCCAGTTAATGTGAGCGTATTATACAGCTTGTTCAAATTAGCTGTACAATTATTTGGAAAATAAAATTGTTGGAAAATAACTATATTTTATGCGTTTGGTTTGTGTCGGTTTGTGTACGATAATTTTTTTTAAAAAAACGATAATTTTGAGGTTTTGGTACGATACTTCGACATTTCTAATCTGGCAACACTGGTATTCAGTTCATTCACGCTCGCTCTGCTCGCGCCAGTGGAAAAAAGCGCTAATGCACTGTCACAAACTGTTTTGAAATATATCGGCCAAACGGAAATATTTATCGGCCGATGCCGATATCTAAAAAATTCCAAATATCGGCTGATATATCGGCCTCGGCGATATATCGGTCGACCACTAGTGCCCACTTGTCTGTGTGGGTGCCTCGTACCTGGGCGGCTGCCCATGTCACACATGTCTAAATCTGGCACTGATTGCAGGGCAATAAAACATCAGTAATAGTACTGGTACAAAATAGCTAACACAATTAAATACTGCATTTACATGTAGTCGTCACTCCTGAAATGTAGCTGTCTGTTTGTGGACAGCTTGTAAACAGTACTTTAATACAGAGTGTGCCTGTGACTTCTTAACGTGATAAGTCGTAAACCATCCCTTCCATGCTTTTGTCCTGACAAAGTGAAATCTCCTTGTTTAAAAATCTTTTCTGTCTTTCCAGTGTGATGAATTTGACGACTCCTCCCCAGCACTGCTCAGAGGGAGAGTGGGAAACCATCAGTTCTCATGGATGTTGGACTGTCGGCTTGAATGCGGGAGGAGGTCGGAACTTCCCCACACATGGACAAAACCCCCACGTGCCACTTAGTGTGAAATATGACCCTGGCAGTAACAATGTTAGGGTCACCCTACGTCAAAACAGGCTCGAAGATGCCCTCCATGCCATCGGCTTCCATATTTATAAGGTCAGATATTATACATGGACGTAACATCATGAGTATCTGGACATCTTAAAAACACAGAGAACTTCAGCAGCTCTGCTGTTTCAATTGCTCTGTCCGAAACCTAATGAATGTTTTGTCAAAAATGCCTTCAGAATTTTATAATATGTAATGTGACTGTGTGTGTCTAGGTACCTGATGGTGGCTCTCGCTCCTTGTTAACCATGTCTCCGGTGGTTAGCTGTATACCTCATGCCCACTCCCAGGAGGTCAGTGTGTTCTGCCGTCTGCAGAAGGGCGAGTATGTCGTAATTCCCTCCACCTACCAGCCAGAGCTCAGCGCACAATTTACACTTACCCTTACGCTCAGGATGCATCGGTAAACACGACACCTCATTGTACTAACAGCTCAGCATTTTTTTAAATATATATTTTGTACAGTGCATCCGGAAAGTATTCACAGCGCTTCACTTTTTCCACATTTTGTTATGTTACAGCCTTATTACAAAATGGATTACATTCATTATTTTCCTAAGAATTCTACAAACAATACCCCATAATGACAACATGAAAGAAGTTTGTTTGAAATCTTTGATAAATTATTAAAAATAAAAAATGATAAAATCACATGTACAATAAGTATTCACAGCCTTTGCCCAATACTTTGTTGAAGCACCTTTGTACCAATTACAGTCTCAAGTCTTTTTGTGTATGATGCTACAAGCTTGACACCTATTTTTGGGCAGTTTCTCCCATTCTTCTTTGCAGGACATCTCAAGGTTGGATGGGGAGCGACGGTGCACAGCCATTTTCAGATCTCTCCAGAGATGTTCAGTCGGGTTCAAGTCTGGGCTCTGGCTGGGCCACTCAAGGACATTCACAGAGTTGTCCCGTAGCCACTCCTTTGTTATCTTAGCAGTGTGTTTAGGGTCGTTGTCCTGTTGGAAGATGAACCTTCACCCCAGTCTGAGGTCCAGAGTGCTCTGGAGCAGGTTTTCATCAAGGATGTTGCTGTGCATTGCTGCATTCATCTTTCCCTCGATCCTGATTAGCCTCCCAGTTACTGTCGCTGAAAAACATACCCACAGCATGATGCTGCCACCACCATGCTTCACTGTAGGGATGGTATTGGCCAGGCGATGAGCGGTGCCTGGTTTCCTCCAGACATGACGCTTGCCATTCAGGCCAAAGAGTTCAGATTTTGTTTCTCATGGTCTGAGAGTCCTTCAGGTGCCTTTTGGCAAACTCCAGGCAGGTTGTCATGTGCCTTTTACTGAGGAGTGGCTTCCGTCTGGCCGCTCTACCATACAGGCCTGATTGTGGAGTGCTGCAGAGATGGTTGTTCTTCTAGAAGTTTCTCCTCTCTCCACAGAGAAACACTGGAGCTCTGTCAGAGTGACCATTGGGTTCTTGGTCACCTCCTTGACTACAGCCCTTCTCCCCCGATTGCTCAGTTTGGCCAGGCTGGCAGCTCTAGGAAGAGTCCTGGTGGTTCCAAACTTCCATTTACAGATGATGGAGGCCACTGTGCTCATTGGGACCTTCAATGCTGTAGAAATTTTTCTGTACCCTTCCCCAGATCTGTGCCTCGATACAATCCTGTCTCGGAGGTCTACAGACAATTCCTTGGACTTCATGGCTTGGTTTGTGCTCTGACATGCACTGTTAACTGTGGGACCTTATATAGACAGGTGTGTGCCTTTCCAAATCACGTCCAATCAACTGAATTTACCACAGGTGGACTCCAATCAGGTTGTAGAATCATCTCAGGATGCACCGGAGCTCAATTTTGAGTGTCATGGCAAAGGCTGTGAATACTTGTGTACATGTGATTTTTTTTTTTTTTTTTGTTGTTGTGTGTTTTTATTTTTAATACATTTGCAAAGATTTCAAACAAACTTTTCATGTTGTCATTATGTGGTATTGTTTGTAGAATTTTGAGTAAAATAATGAATTTAATCAATTTTGTAATAAGGCTGTAACATAACAAAATGTGGAAAAAGTGAAGCGCTGTGAATACTTTCCAGATGCACTGTGTATATATACATACATCCTCCTGTAAATAATGTATGCTGTAAGTTGGTCAATTCAAATGGTCATGAATTGTCAATTCAATTAAATGCACTTACAAATCTAATAATTGGAAAAACTGGTAAAATTTTACTTTCATGTTAAAAATGTTGTACTAGTTTACACAGGCCTACAGTTCAAGATCTTAACTAATTTGTTTTCATTGGAAAACGCTTTGATTTCACTATGTTTAACCCTTTCATGCATGCTAGAACAGCATTTTCCTCAACCGAAAACAAAGTATTTAAATCTCCACTAAACCTCTACTTTAAATACTCTCCATTACCACACACTTTGAAAAACGATAGCATTAGGAAACTGAAAATAGAGTTTGCAAATGAACAAGATCAGTGTGGATGTGTCCTAAATATTTGGGTTCTGATATTGTAAAGTACTAAAGCTGTCCATCTCCACAGAAAATCAATGCAGTGTCACGAGCAACTTGGACGTGCCGTTCAGGAGGTAACTATCTTTCAACACTAATGTTCAGATGATATTATGGTTTGCACAGCCTTCATGGTGTCTGAACTCTCCTCCAAGTAAATATTATTTGTACTGTTTTATACTGCATTGTTGTACTTCTGTATAGTGTCATCAAACCATTTATGTAATGGACAGATCTGTGTTTGTTCTGTGTTCAGTGAATTGTTCTGTATCGAAAGTTACCACCCACCTTGTTGTGAAGCAGTGCAGATTTTTGAGTGATAGATTATGCTTAGCAGGTGGCAGATATTCCCTGGGTAATACAGTCTGTTACCCATAATTAAATTGGCACAAGGTCTGTGAGATGTGTGCCAATATAGAAATTCTGTCTACTTGAGATAGCCGAGTTTTTTTCATTTTTATTTGAGATGCCACAAGTGAAATCAGGAAACAAGACATCACAATGTTCAGAAGAAAAGATAACTGAGTATGTTTGTAGATTCCATGAACTTACAGTAGCTTTGAGGTCATCGACAGTATATGCTAGTGTACACCCAAAAGTTGACAAAATGATCTAACAGATATACACATTTGCAAACACCAATATTTTATTCAGATATGGTAACTAACTATTCATGCATCCATACTTAATCACTCTTGTTTGATTTTGTTAAATCACAATACTGCAAGCAGTTTCAGGGCAAGTAATGTTCCATAAGGGTTTGTAAACTGCCCCTCTCTTTTTCCTCTTTCTCTCCTCCCACAGGTGTCCTGTATATCTGTGATGAGAAGAAAGTCTGGGCAAGGGGATTAGTTGCCAATGCTGATGTGTGTTGAAGGTCTTCTCCTCCAATCGTAGGACAGGATTCTCCGAAGTGTTACGAACAGTGTAGCCAAAAGTGTATTCAAAACCTCATCCACTGAGCTGATCTCTAATGGGGGCCTATGGTGCAAATCTCTCATAACATACAACAACCACTGAAGCTGCCGTACAGCTTCAGCCAGGCCCAGCAGAGACATCACTCAGCAGAGAGAGACACACACTCCCATAGAGTGATACACATGCACAGAATCTGCCCAGACTCCAAGAGACAGAAACAGCAAAGAGAGAATAGAACAGAGATTAGAGAGTTTTGTTGTCGCAACTTGTGCATTAATATATAATTAAACATCTATTTCAAACAGTGATAATGTTTTTGGCAGTTGCTGGTGAACAGAAGCATCAACTTATTTCAAGAACAAAAATGTCTTTGTGATTCCAATCTTTTAAATGGTAGTGCATTCGGCCATGGTTGTGTGTATTTTATATCGACAAAATCTTTGACAAGTCTTTTGTTACATAATGTAAACAGTTTTTGCTCTCGTTTGTTATGAATAACCTTATCCTTTGATTTTCGTCCAAAAGGATGAACTTGGTGAAGGAAAGCAGATGGGCGTAATACTGGCCAAGAAAAAGATTGAAAGGCAAGGATTGAATAAGTGGGAGGGTACGCAGCTCTAGTGAAGCTCTAACACTCTCTGAAGTATGCCGCAGAGTTGGTATCTCATCACGCAGTCACTGCCCCGTCGGGGCTAATAGCCTGTGTGACAGTCCGAATGGCCCATTAAGGCCACACTAGTGAACTTGCAGCGTCACTGCACACCCTGTCCCAGCCAGCACATGGTGCTGCCACACAATGATTCACTGTGTGAAACAAATATACTGCTGTGATATACTTCTCCCTGTGTTCCTGTCTGTTATAAAGGTACCACACATTAAATTAATTTGAATTTAAATCTTATAATCCTACTTTATTTGAAAGCTTTTCAACCTTGTACACTAACCACCTTAGTTTCTGCCGAAATAACAAAGTACTTCAGTAAAACTGTAGTAATTTGGTTAGCAACACAGTAACAAAGAATCTGAACACTTCTTACATTTGAATGAGGTTTATTAATTGATTATGCTTTATTATGACTCCATGGAATATTTATACTGTGAAACATTGCACGCCATAGGACGGTATTAGAGAGTTAGTGAGCATGTTAGCCGTGGACTACTGTGGATAGTTTTAGGTAAAAGCCGGCCCACAACTGAATACTAAACCCTTACCAAAACAGTAGCATTACATAGCAAGTTAGCTGAGCACTACCGTGGATTGCAGACAAAAAATTACAGTTTGTATATATACAGTGCATCCGGAAAGTATTCACAGTGCTTCACTTTTTCCACATTTTGTTATGTTACAGCCTAATTACAAAATGGATTCAATTCATTATTTTCCTCAAAATTCTACAAACAATACCCCATAATGACAACATGAAAGAAGTTTGTTTGAAATCTTTGCAAATGTATTAAAAATAAAAAACACACAAAAAATCACATGTACAATAAGTATTCACAGCCTTTGCATGACACTCAAAATTGTGCTCAGGTGCATGCTGTTTCCACTGATCATCCTTGAGATGTTTCACAACCTGATTGGAGTCCACCTGTGGTAAATTCAGTTGATTGGACATGATTTGGAAAGGCACACACCTGTATATATAAGGTCCCACAGTTAATAGTGCATGTCAGAGCACAAACCAAGCCATGAAGTCCAAGGAATTGTCTGTAGACTTCCAGACAGGATTGTATCGAGACACAGATCTGGGGAAGGGTACAGAAAAATTTCTACAGCATTGAAGGTCCCAATCAGCACAGTGGCCTCCATCATCCATAAATGGAAGAATTTTGGAACCACTAGGACTGTTCCTAGAGCTGGCCGGCCGGCCAAACTGAGCGATCAGAGGAGAAGGGCCTTAGTCAGGGAGGTGACCAAGAACCCGATGGTCACTCTGACAGAGCTGCAGCATTTCTCTGTGGAGAGAAGAGAACCTTCCAGAAGAACAACCATCTCTGCAGCACACCACCAATCAGCCCTGTATGGTAGAGCGGCCAGACGGAAGCCACTCCTCAGTAAAAGGCACATGACAACCTGCCTGGAGTTTGCCAAAAGGCACCTGAAGGACTCTCAGACTATGAGAAACAAAATCTGAACTCTTTGGCCTGAATGGCAAGCGTCATGTCTGGAGGAAACCAGGCACCGCTCCTCACCTGGCCAATACCATCCCTACAGTGAAGGATGGTGGTGGCAGCATCATGCTGTGGGGATGTTTTTCAGCAACAGGAACTGGGAGACTAGTCAGGATCGAGGGAAAGATGAATGCAGCAATGTACAGTTTTGCTTTCACAGTGAAGAAAGCAGCGTCTTCTCGACATGGCGACAATACTAACCCAAATCATCCTGGCCACGGCTGTAACTAAGTTTTTTTTTTGAGGGTGGGCCAAAGTAGCTCTTAGGCCCGCATTATGCAAATGCATTATATAGATACATAGATACTTTACGTAAGAAGTCGCTGGACTACAATCCAGCCATTTCTTGTATTTCTTGAGCAGTGTTGTCTGTGGGAGAGAATAACACCCTTTTGCATGGACTTTGTGCTTTGTAACTTTGCAGACATTATACATGCACAATCAGCTATATTACACACTAAAGGAAAGGTGAATTCCCCAAAAGCATAAAAGGGCCTCTTTAAACCAGATGATCCATATTATACCAGAATTTATGAATGTTCCAAAGAGCATCCTGTGTTCTTCAAAGCAAGGGAATCTGACATTATCTTAAATATTTCTTAAATTTGTATTTATTTGACAAAATATTTTTGTTAAATTTTTTTATTATGTATTTAATAAAAAAAAAAACTTGATTTAGTCATGGACAGTGGTTCGAAATTAGTTTTCTAAAAATTTAAATTGCCATGTCATTTCAGTTTAAAAACTTCAAATAGAGATAATCTAACTGAATCAAGAAAACCAACATAATTTAACATGTCAAAATAACTCCAATAAAACTCTTAATTATATGCTATCTAGTAACAGGACATTTTAGCATGATAAATACATGATGGTGGATAATACTATTGAGTGCAATTTGGTTTCTATGCTGTGGTTAACACAGCATTTGTTAAACAGTTAAGCAATCTGTAAAACATTTATTGTATTTTTCCTCAACCTAGGCTCAACCTCCACTCGTCACCATGATGGTAACATCCAAAACTATAACATAACATAAATTCTTCTAAATCTCAACATAACAAAACATTAAACTCTAAAAAGTCGACCCCTTTATATTCATCTTGCACTAAAATGCAAAATAACACTTAACTTTCAAATGTACTCTCCCTATTTTGTCCAATGCAAAGCATGCAGGGTGCTAGAAATCCTCTGCCCAGCTTAAGTTAACCAAACAAGAAATATTCATGTTCTACCAAATATATGTGGATTTAGTAAAGCAGACAAGACACTTTTAGTTGAATCAACTCAGTTTATTTAAGTTCCCTTTGTTACATGAGGTTAAAGTTTAGCAATTTTGAGTAATATGAACAAGATAGAATTGAGTAAAACTGACAATAGTGAAAGTGTTGTTTTATTTATTTAGGTTTTAATATCCCCAATATTTAATATTCAATGTGGTCTCAGATTTTGGACCCCAATGAATATAAATAAATTATGATCTAAAATCTTGATGTTTCGAAAACATCTCCATTATATGTGACTGTAGTTATCACAGTCAATGTTTGAACGGAAATGGTCATTTTCTCTCTTTAGTAAACTAAATACTTTACAGAGAGAGCAACAATCCAGATAAAGTCTTGAAGGATTTGGAAAATGTTAAGTATATTCTGAAGATAAAACATTTATGTTTGTAATATATTTTGTAACGCATTTTTGTTCTGTTACTTATCGGCTAATAACTGAACATTTTAAATAAATTGGCTTACTACTGAAAATCGTCTCATTTATGTATGGAACCTCGGTTCCCTGAGACGAAGAGAACGAGACATTGCGTAGTTACGCATATGGGGAGTGCCTTCATACATGACCTAGTTGAAACCTCTACATCAACTGCAATTTTCTAGTATTGGCTATGAGCCCCACCTGTTTAGGCGCAAAACTGTCCACTATAAAACAGGTGCACAAACATCAATTCCTCAGAATTTCTGACTGAGAACAAGGAGCGCATCACTCATGCCTCAAGTACTCAGAGTCTTGTAGTGCAGCGAATGTTCGCAATGTCTCCTTCCCTTCCTCTCGGGGAACCGAGGTTATGGTTCCCTTACGACTCAGTACACTTGACATTGCGTAGTTACGCATATGGGTAACAGAATCTACATGACAACTTCACAGAGAGGAAACATGGCGGCACAGTCTTGTGGGAGAGCGACCGACATGAGTATCCCACAGTGAGTGATCCTTGTGATGACCAGGAGGAGCACTCATAATGACTATATGAACTATAGTCATATAGTATGAATTAACTCCTTATGAACCCAGTCGGGAAGGGAGTTTATTTATAATGAAAGTGCTTGTGACTTTATGGTAAATTATAAAGGACTGAATGCAGGCGGTTGTGCAAATGATGGGAAGTCCATTCTTAAATGGAAGGGTATAATTATATATATATATATATTTGGCCAATGAATTGCAAGTGCTCTAAACAGAGAGGACTTGCGAAGAAAGAGACGTTAAGTCAATGTTGTAAAACCTTGCAAATATGTGTTGAGAGGACCATCCTACTGCAAAACACATGTCTTGTAAGGACACACCATTCGTCCATGCCCATGAGGAGGCCCCATGCCTCTAGATGAGTGTGCTTTAACACCAATTGGGCAAGTCTGACACTGCAACTCATAAGCCAACAAATGCAATGATTGTTCCTCATCCAAATTAAATGGAGGAGGGAAGAAGGCCTGAAAGTGAACCACCTGTGCTTTGAAGGATGTGGTCAGGACCTTGGGTACATAGACTTTCCTGGGTTTGACAGTGGCTCTTGAAAGACTGGGGCCAAACTCGACATGAATTGTCGACTGATAGTTCATGCAGGTCACCTACCCGTTTTACTGAGGCCAGAGCCAGCAGTAGTGCGGATTTAACGGAGAGCATGCGCAAATCAAGAGAGACCAAAGGCTCGTAGGGGGGCTCAGCGAGAGCATTTAGGACTAAAGTTAGTCCCAAGTCAGAACTGTAGCCAGCCAAGGTAGGTTTAATCATCTTGCTCCTTTAAGGAACTTTAGGATTAAATCACGCTTGCCTGTAGAGGTGCCGGTTTCATGTGCGTGATACGCAGATATAGTTGCCACATACAATTTGAGCTTTGACAGGGTGAGTCCTGAGTCTAATTGCTCTTGAAGAAAACATGAGCTTCGGAGAGATTGAGGGAATTGCAGGGTGTGTGCTGCCCACAAGGACCATTTCAAAGTCATCCTGCTCGACCTCGCAGCCCCTCCATGCCTCCTCGTGTGATCCTCGGGTATCACAGAAGAGAGGATGGGAGGGCGCATGAGTGAATCATCCCTCAGAACGAGGGTGATTCACGAGCAAAGCGTCTTGAGACTCATGCCGTCACAGTGAGGGCAGTCTGTCTCCATCAGAGCTGACTCCGCGTGAGAGCGGCCCAGACAGTTAACGCAGCACTCATGCTGATCTGATGGCAGGATGTGCCTCTCGGACAAGGAACACTTATGGAACGACATCTTTAAAAAGAACACAAAACGTAAGTGACACTTTTAGATATATAAACATATAAATTAATATATATTTCGATTTATATCACACAGTATACAACACACAATATACAATTGCTTCGTAAGGATACACAAACCCTGCCGAAGCACTGCGGGGAATCAGGATGCTGAGGCTCGTTCACCAACGAAGCATCAATAGTGGAGGCGGTGTGAAGTTTCCCTGTGAAGATTCCTCTCGCTGACTCGTGTATATCAACGGCGAAGGCAGAGGGCTTCTAGACAAGAGATGATCGCTGTCTTGAAGGAAGAAATTCTGTTTTTATAGCAGAGAGTTTCACACTAAAACAGGCGGGGCTCAAACACCATAGCCAATATTAGAATATTGCCGTTATTGTAGAGGTTTCAACTAGGTCGTGTATGAAGGCACTCCCCATATGCGTAACCACGCAATGTCAAGTGTACTGAGACCTAAGGGAAATTCAGTTAAAGACGTGCACGTCGCCACCACTGGTGCGCGCCGCCGTTGCTGCGGAATTGACAGGGCTGCGGTCGGCGCAAGAGCAGAACCCAACACCTACCTAGAAGATAATGAACAACAAATTTGACGCGTGAGTAATCAGAACGGCGCTGCACGTTAGTGGGGGTTTCTAATGCGAGTCTGCAATCGCATGCATTTCAAGCGTCCCTTTAACGCGGAGAGCTCGAGAGAATAGCGAGAAGGAAAGAGGTGTGTCTACTAGCTTTGGCATGAGCTGGGAGGTCACCATGTTTTAGTTGCATGATTGGAATTCAGCCTTGCTGCGTCCAGATAAACTGGATGTGAATGCTTGCGGTTAATGCATCAAGCAAATAACCCGTCAGAAGCGCCAGATCTCAAGGCGCAGGGCCTCCAGGCCGAGGACGGATCACCGGGTTGAGCATGTGTCTGAGCGGGTGCAGGTGCTCTGCGACCCGGGCAGGAACTCTTTCTGCCTGAGCATGACATGTGGCACTTAAGGCTGATTATAAACATGCGTGGATTTGTGCATTAGTTAAACACGTCTGTTTATTAGGCATGTTAATATAAAAGTAAAGTAGATAGTCCTATGTTACATAACCTGTGTTGTTCCTTATACAGTATGTTTGCAAGCATTCAGTGCACAACCACTGTCAATTGAAAGCACAGGGTCAAATAAGGTAATGTGCAATCTCTTTCTGCAAACTCAGACTGGGTCTCTGTCCTATTTGTAATCCAGCCAGTCACATACGACTATTCTAATCAAGCCTCAACAATATTGTCACACAGTAATGTCACCACTAAAATTTGATTTGAAAATGAGTTACCTCTTTCAACTACTTTAAATGATATTATATATGAAGGAAAAATTTAGCTCAGAATGACAACAGCAGTCTGTTTGGACATATACCATGGCATTTGAAGTGCCTTTGAATCCTTGCACCTACCACGGTACCTTGTAAATAAATACCATTGTATTTTACTATGGTAATAATTAGTCAACCATGTTATTACCATCTAATAGCATCGTTGTACCCAGGTACTGACACGGGAAAGTTTTTGCTTGTTTTATCTCATTTGTTATTGGAATACAAATTATTGTATTTTTTTGAAGTCGACCGATATTGTGTTATGCTGATACCGATTAAAGGTGGTGGAAAAGGCAGAAAACCAATTAATTTGCTTACAATTTTTTTAATTGCTTATAGTCTTTCCTTACTATAACTTGTGCAGACATAGAGGCTACAAGAGTATACAATGAATATAAAATCCCAGATGAAATTTATTGTTCTACTAAAATTCCATAAATTTTGCATAACATGGGATTTTTAACTATAATCAAGCCCAAAATACACCTGGGACTCTTATTTTGAAATAACGGAAACTTGGCTCCATTACAAGCTCTATATTCATGTAATCAACAAATTAAGCTTTTATTGGCAATATATATACCATATGAAGGATTTTGCGCTGGCCACAGAGGAACAATATCGCCATCGATTTTTGCAGATAACCAATAGTTCCAAAAACAACTATCTGTACCGATAATATAAGAACACCGATATATCCGCCTACCTCTAGAACCTCTGCCTCTAGGTGGAAGACACTGTATGTGTACTTTCCATGGTGATGAATAAGTTATTGTGGCTATGTGGAATTCTGTCTCCCTTTTAAGCCTGAAAGATGATGACAGCGGAGACCATGACCAGGACAACAGCTCACCGAATGACGGGGAGACGGACAGAAATGACGAAGATGACAAGGATTCAAACACTACCAAGAGAAAGGTGTGTTGGATGGCTGGCTGGATAGATTGAGAAAAATGGATTCATGAACAAAGAAATATTTTTTTTAATTTCAGGCATAAAGCAAATGGATCCAAATCATGTGTGATACACTTTGTTTTTGTGTGTGTATGCTGCAGGCAGTGGTCCCAGGGGCTGGTGAACACCCTCTTCAGTACAACTACACGTTCTGGTATTCTCGTCGCACACCGGGACGACCAGCCAGCACACAGAGCTATGAACAGAACATCAAACAGATTGGCAGCTTTGCTTCGGTACCTACAGATAAACTCATGAACACAAACGAACATTGACGCAGATATATTTATTTAGACATGTACCACACATTCAAATACATGCACAGTGGGGTTTAAAGTTAGATTTCCTTGCCATAGGTCATTTGGTCACTTGATTGACAGCTCAACAGCTGTCTTGTAATTGTAGGTGGAGCAGTTCTGGCGTTTTTATAGTCACATGATCAGACCAGGTGATCTGACTGGCCACAGCGATTTCCACCTGTTTAAGGAAGGAATCAAGCCCATGTGGGAGGTGAGTGCTGCATGATGTAATGCTGCTTATTAAAGTATTATATTTTAATAAATAGCATTAATTTAATCAGTTATAGTTAAAAAAGGTTAAATGTATTGTTCCCAGATTATATGTTCAGATTATATGACAGTTTTTTTCTTTAAAAAAAAAACTGTATTTATCTTCATACTCTCTAGTCTCCACTCATTGCATGTTTCATAAATTTTCACTCGCTTTCTTTTTTTAGGATGATGCTAATAAGAGTGGAGGTAAATGGATCATTCGGCTGCGTAAAGGCCTGGCATCACGTTGCTGGGAAAATCTGATTTTGGCGATGCTGGGGGAGCAGTTCATGGTGGGCGAGGAGATCTGTGGGGCCGTCGTGTCTGTTCGTTTCCAGGTGCTGTTGCGCAATTACTTTAATTGGCATTATCTTCATATTTTTGTCATTAGCCCCTTTTATACAGATCCTAGGCAACTTGTCGCTAATACAGGATTGGTCAGAAACGTTTTTAAGGCAGGGCTTAGCGAAGTCAATTGGCCTACCTACTAAAAAAATAAAATAAATACACAGACAAGGTAAAACAATGCTTTTCAAAAGGTGTATTTTCTTTTTTTTTTGAATCCATACTGTAGTGGATTAGATGTTTAGAGTCATTGTCCTTCTGCATCACCCAACTTCTACTGACCTTCAGCTGGTGCACAGCCACCTTGACCTTGTCCTTTGGTATATCTTGATAAACTTGTGAATTAATTTTTTCTTCGATGATGGGATGAGGTCCAGACCCTGAAGTAGCAAAGCAGCCCCAAATTATGATGCTCCCTCCACCATACTTCACCGTTCGGATGATGTTTTCATGTTGGTATGCGGTATCCCTTTTTTACCCCATACGTAGTTAGCTTTGTCAGTCCACAAAATATTTAGCCAGTAGCGTTGTGGAGTGTCAACATGGTCTTTGGCCAACTTCAGGCACTCAGCAATGTTTTTGTTGGAAAGCAGAGGATTCCTTCGTGGTGTCCTGCCATTGACACCATGCCTGTTTAATGGCATGAGAGTAGACTCATGAACAGAGAGGTTAACCAGTTCCAGTGATTCCTTCAAGTCTTTAGCTGTCACTCTGTGGGTCTTTTTTACCTCACTGAGCATTCTGATGTGTGCTCTTTGAGTCATCTTGGCTGGTCGGCCACTTCTAGGAAAGTAGACAGTTTGTCTAGCTGTGGACAGATGAACATCTAAGCTCTTTGAGATAAATTTGTAACCAGTTCCAGCTATATGCAAAGCAACCATTCTTGATCGTAGGTCTGGTCGAGGCCTGGTCCACTTCAGCAGATGCTTCTTGTGAATAACAAACTCAAAATGTTTGAGTGCTTTTTATAAGTCAAGGTAGCTCGAACACACACCTACAATCTTGTTTCATTAATTGGATCTCAGGTTTGCCAACTCCTGACTCTAATTAGCCTTTGTTGATGTCATTAGCCTAGGGGTTCACTTACTTTTTCTAAACTACACTGTGAATATTTGAATAATGTATTCAGTTATGTACAACAGCAGTAGAAAATGTGTGTCATTATTTAATACAGATTGTGTTTGTTCATTTTTGTAACTTAGATGAAAATCAACCCATATTTTAAATGTATGCATAAATATAGTGAATTCAAAGGGTTCTCATACATCTTCTTGCTACTGTACATTAATCTCCTCAAACTCTGTGGGATGATGCTCACAGAGATGGTACTTCAGGTTTGGAGTACACTTTATTCACAAACTGGGTGTCCATCGTCAACATTTTACCCAAAGTATTCCTACATTGTGGACTTCAACCGGACCGTACAATAGTGAGAAATTCTTGATCAGAATTTCCGGCTCCAGGCTTGTTCAGGCTCCAGTGCAGCACTCCCTGAATGAAAAAGGAATTTTTTTTATTTTATAACGTCAGGTTTGTAATGCTGTAAATGTAGCCAATTGTTTCTTAATTGGACTTATATTTACAATATACATGTTAATTCCTTATCTTAAATTTGAAAAAATAAAAATCAAATTTTATTTTCACACAGTGACGTCAATGAGAAAATTTTAATGGTAAATGACAGCCATCTGTTTTTAAAACAGCAGTCTAATGTGTTACCAGGGGCACCTGCAGGGTTTAATCATAGGGTACGCACAGAAATCTCCCTAATAAACCTTATATCTAGGGGGGTGCATGCTCCCCCGGAGATTTTGTTTTGTCGCAAAAACCAACACCAAAGCGTTCAACTCTGGTGACTTTGAGATAAGCATTTTTTTTATTTTTGAGTATGAGTAACATTCATGTAACTATTGGCTAAAGCATTTTTTCCAGTAACCGGTCAGAAAGATGCGTTTTCGTGCTAAAAAAGCAAAATGCACCACAACGAATAGAGCCAAACGCAGGTGTCTTGATGCATTTTTATCAGTTGAAGAAGTTCTTTTTAACTTCATGCAGCATCTAAAAATGCAGCGCTCCCATGAGAGATGCTAAAAACACAAGTGAAACATGACGCAGTTGTCAAAAGACATCTATCTAGTGAATGTTTACATGGAAAATGATTGAAAAACAGCACGAGCGGACGAAAAAACACATTCAGTTTGAACAGCCCCTTGTCCACATGCAACAGCACTAGCTGAAGTTTCTCAAAGTTACCACTCAAAACGACAGACTTTTGTTTCAGTTTATTGTTGGTACATTTCCACTGTATCCAGCGCTGTTTGTTATCTGTGTTCATAAATATCCCGATACTGTTTTACTGTGTGAGAAACTGCTCCAAATAATTTAGTGTGAGAGCTCTCTGAATGAATTGTACTGAACCACGAATCAATTCAGACAGTTTTGAATTGGACTGTTTGGCCAATTCATTGAAAATAACTCAAAAGAATTATCCATTTGTAAATTGGGCATTGCTACTTCTTTTAAACAGCCAACAGAAATACGGGATACATTTCATGATTGGTGAAATACTCTGAGAGCAAATGTTTCTCAGGTCAATTGGAGTGCTACAGCTGTAGGCGCCACTGACTGTTATATCTCTTGTCTGCATACAAACTTTCTCCTTCGCATGATAAATACATCATCACTACAACACACGGTATCAGCTCTGCCTTCATTGATACAGACACATTCCGGTATTGATCCCAGCAATATTACTAGGGTCTGATCCCAGGAACACATTTTCTGTTACTCCGGCTCTGGCTTGCGTTCACACAGAGATTAAGATTAAGATTCATCTTTATTGTCATTGTGCAGAGTACAGGTACAGAGCCAATGAAATGCAGTTTTTCACATATCCCAACTAAGCTGGCATCAGAGGGCATGAAACAGCACCCATGGAGCAGATAGGGTTAAGGGCCTTGCTCAAGAGCCCAACAGTGGTATCTTGACGGTGTTGGGGCTTGAACCCCCGACCTTTCAATCAGTAACCCAGAGCCTTAACCACTGAGCTACCACTGGCCTATCAGAGGGATCCTCTGCAATTATCCCAGGAATATCTCGGGATCAGAGCCCAGTGTGAATGAAGTTATTGAGTCTCAGAGCCGAAATGAGTTTTAAGGCATTACCTAAAAAAACTAACATTTTATCTAGCTGTGGATGTGCCAATGATATTTCTACTTTATAAATAAATAAATAAAAAATAAAAAATATCTGTGCTTTTGTTTCAAGGAGGATATCATTTCTATCTGGAATAAGACAGCCAGTGACCAGGCCACCACTGCACGCATTAGAGACACTTTACGCAGAGTTCTCAATCTGCCTCCAAATACAATTATGGAGTATAAAACACACACCGACAGCATCAAGTGAGTTATTGAACACTATAGAACACATATCAAGTTTGTTAAGGGTTAAATGACAAAACAATAGATATGTTAATGAAAATACATACAAAAAGTGTTTGGACACTTTCTGGTTGTCAGAATTTGTGAAACATGTCAAGAGTTAGTGACATGAACTGCACTAGTGGTTACTCTTCTAGGATACCTGTGTGGACTTGGTGAACATTGGGACTATTTGGTTAGAAGTTTTAATTTAATACAGTTGGTTCTGAGAAAAGGTCTAGCATAATTTGTTTGCAGATGCCACATTGAAATGAGTTTGAAATTTTGTATCTAATGCAATGACATTCATACATTTGTTTTTGAGTGTCCAAATACTTACTGTTGGCAAATAATGGATGTTTAAATTTCAACAAAGGAGAAAAACTTATTTATTTATGTGTAGAATTGTTATATTTGACAGTACTTATATATATGGGAAATATTTAATGTGTGTGTGTGTGTGTGGTCTTTCAGAGCTTGGGAGGATTTCCATGGTCTAGTAAATGCAAGTGGAGGCCGCTAGATTTCCATTCTGAGATTGTGTGATAGGTATAAACTCATACGACTATACTCACAAACAAACTCACACACTTTAACACTAACACATACTGCAATCACTCTTACTGGACCAGCTCAGTTCATTCTTAATACTTACTACTCCATATTTATTTTTATCACTGGCTAACAGTTACTTTTCCCACCCATTTCTAGATTTTTGGGTTCATTTTCCCACCGAAAGGGACGTGTCCATGGACGATAACCTGATTTTCTGTTAAAAACAAACAAAAAGTGACATCATGAAAAGGGTCTTCATGAGACGTTTTACTGTGGACGACTTCTGAATTCAGTTGTTTATCATCCGAACACATCACCTGAAAGCTGTCATAGAAGAGGAAGGAACCAAATCATCTAAATGCAAAAGAATGTTTTCTGCTGAGCCAATGGGCTGAGATATCAGAGAGAAATGGAGGAAGCTAGTGGGACCACATAGTTCAGCCACTGTGACATGAACTAACGGCTGAGATCTGCCAACAGTTGTTCTGAAGTTTTAACATGGCCTTGTGTAGTAGTCACATTTATCTGAATTAGGATCTGAATAACAAAGAAGGGCAAAAGACAGAATATGTTTAGGTCACATTGATGGGACAGTTTTACTAGTGCAGTATTTTAGCTACAGTGTTAATTGTTTTAACTTAGAACTGTTGTGCAAAAAAGAATTATATTTCTAAACATATTTGGAGAGATCTATAATGGAAACGTTTTATTTCTCCTGAGTTGAGAGAGTGAAAACCCAAAAGGACAATGCCCTCCCTGGGGTGGGCATGGTGGGTACCAAGCTGCCTGATTCACTGTGCCTGGCCTTTAGGCCTTCGCCTCTGGCAAAACGGATCCCTGATTTTCAAAATCACTCTGCTGGGGGGAGGGGATACTGGAGGTGTCAGAGTGGCATCATTGCTCCAGTGTTCTGTCAAGAGAAGAACCCCAAGCTCTGGTTGAGAGTCAATTGAAGCCACACAAACAAATTCACAGATATGAATGCTAACATTGATCTGGAGTTAATGGGGGCTGAATGGGCTCTAGTATCAACACATACTTTATATTGCCTGAAATTCAGTGCTTGTGCTGGACAGTTGTATTTGAGGTATATAAACAGAGAACAAGAATGTTGGTTTGTAATTAAGATTGATCATAGCAATAAATGTTGATTATGCATCTGCTGCTAATTTCCAACTGTGGTGTGACTATTTTGTTGGTAGTATAACTTGTTACTTGGGTAGTTTGTGTATAATGGATTTTTTTTTTTTTGTATCAACATCAAGAGTTTTAGGTTAAATTAATATTCTGAGTGCATTGCAAGTTAAGCTCAGTCGACAGCATTTGTGGCATAATGTTGATTACCACAAACATTTATTTCGACTCGACACTCTTTTCAAAAAACAAATCTGGTTACAGTGAGGCACTTACAATGGCAGTGATTGGGGCCAATTCTTGGAGGGTTTAAAGGCAGAAATGTAAAGCTTATACTGTTATAAAAGCACTTTAATTCTTCTGTTAAAACTCATGTATTATTTGAGCTGTAAATTAGTTTAAATTGTCGTTTAAGGGCTTGTTGACATTACATTGTCATTGCAACAAAGTTTTCAAATTGGTTATAACTTTAAACAGAAAAGGTTAGTAAGTTAAAACAATGTTTATGTCTTGTGTCTATACTTTTGAAACAGTGAATATTTTCACATTCAAAAATTGGCCCCCATTCACTTCCATTGTAAGTGCTTCTATGAAACACAGATTAGGATTTTTTTTCTTCTTTTTTTTTTTAAGAAAAGGAGGGATGAGTCTAAATAAATTTTTGTGGTGCTCAACACTGTGCCACGTGCTGTTGATTGAGTTTACCTTCTATTGAATCCGGAATATTCCTTTAATATTTATATAAATGTTTAAGGGAAAGGATATATGGTCACTTTACAGTAAGGTTATTTTCAGTAACATTAGTAAATGCTTGAGGTTTAATAACGTTCAATAAGTTAGTTTATATACATTTACAACTGTTTATTAGTTCATTTTTGTTTATAATGCTTTTACTACAATTAAAATATGCAACTGTAATGCTGAAAAATGAACTAGTATATATTGCAATTAACAATAACCGTGAATAATAAGTGCATTGTTAGTTCAAGTTAACCAATGTAGTTAATGAATGCAACATTTATGTTAGGTGTTACTGAATATGTCTTCGGTCCTGTAACTAGGCAACATTTGTTTTAAGTTTTTCATTATTTTTAATAACCCCTTTACCTTCAAGTTTATTTCAAATGGTCCTGGTGTGTTACATAAGTTTTTAAAAGTACAAATATTGTGTGCAGTCTCTCAACTAATGTGAGGCCATAAAATCTGCATACATAATTATTATAATTTTTTTTTTTTTTAAGCAAAATGTGGTTACAAATATTTTTAGATGGAGTGTATCATGTCACACCACAGGACAACTTTTGGAAAGTCAACCACCCACTTAAAAAAAAAAAAAAAAAAAAAAATATACAATGAAATTTACTGGTGCAACCTGGGATTGAATCTGCAATACTGAATTGAATCTATCCAGTAAATATCCTTCAAGAAATAATTCCTTTATTTTTGTAACCTAAATTAAAATGCAAAGGATCATTTGTTATATATCTAGAAATGCAAACCAAAAGAGTGTGTTGAACATACAATTAATACTATATTCTGTACTCTAGAGTGCTTTACTTTACATTTAATGCCAATTTCATTTTTTTCAAAGGTGTAAAGAAGCTTCTGTACAGTGATTCTTGATGTACACTGTTAAGTGCACAGACTGCCCTTTGCTCAGAAAAGCATCACCCATTCATGTTCATTGTGGTTGTCATAGAAACAAGATGATGCAGTGTGCTCCATCTTGTTAGGAGTCATGCGCTCTTTTTATATGGCTGAGCTCAAGCAGTTCTCCAATCAGTCAGAGGTGATGTTAGCAAGTAACATCTGAAATCTTCAAAATGTTGCTTTGAACTCCCTGAGAGATCTATCCACTCAGCTCATCTCAAAAAACATATGATTCTGCAAACAGAGAGAGAGAATAAAAATGTACATTTACAGTTAAAATGTACGTGCTGATCTGCTTTCCACTGTCAGAACAGGATCTGTGTAGTTGGTGACTTACCAGGAGAAAGGTTGCAGATAGCAACAACACTTTGGTGTACAAACTCATGCCTTGAAGTACTAAGAGAGAAGGAAATATTTTTAATAACTACTCCTGTAGATAGAAGTTACAAGTCATTTAATATCCGTAGCTCTACAAAAACGAATTATAGTTGCCAAAAGTGTCATTGCTCTGGTTAACTATTAGTGTACCGTTCTACAGCAGAGTGTGTCTGGGTGGTTTACAATTGGGTCAAAAAGCCTGAGACTGCTGGTGAAAATTAATTTAATTAAAAATAAATTATATAATGATCAATGTTATCCCAGCATAATTTGTGAATGTTCCAAAGAGCATCTTATTCATGAGGATGCCTACATGCCACCAATATGCTAATTAACCAAAAATCTGAGCCGTTTAGCCGTGATTAAAATAATGTCTGTGGTGAATGAGTAAGCGTGTGAGTGAATGTGCCTGACAAAATGGAAAACAATTGTAGTTCTTAACTAAAATACTTTTTAAAGGAACATGGCAGCTTCAGATTTCATGTTTGGGGTATGCCTGTGTAATGTATAGTGTAGAACATTCACATATCTAAAAGTTATGTTTACCACAGACATTATTTTACTCATTAATCCAAAACTGCCATTATAAAAACCCATGGGAATATCCCAAGAGAACCCATGGCCCAAAAATGCTAGTTCTCTTATGGTTTTTAGACTACAACATGAAAATTCTACTGAGCTTTAAAAGTCGACAATGTGTGTGCTTTAATAGTCAACAGTGTGTAAGGTCATGTAAATGCTTTAAATGCTTTTCTTTTATTGAGTTAGGGTTGTAAACAGTTTAAGCAAAAACTGATTGGCACATGTAGATTTTTGTCCATTACCCAGAGATGGACCACTGGTATTAACATTAACAGAAATTTTAGGAATGCTTAAAGGTCAGTGGATGTAGAAAGGGAAGTACGTCCAGCCTAAAAAGGAGCCTTTTAGATAGCCTTTTTAGATTTCAGTTCTGAAATGTATACCACTGGAATTGAATGTGGATATCAGTCTTACCATCCAGTCCAAAGAAATCATGATCCATGTTACATTCCTCATTATATCCAGGCCACCTCTTCCATATTCGCCCAATGCTCTCACCGATACTGGACACCACCTTATGTCCCCAGCAAATCAGAAAAGATGGTAATTTATAATGTATAGTACAGTATGCAAGAGGTGGAGAACTGGAGAACTTCTGACCTGGAGCTCTTGTTCAGCAAGGCAGCGTGTATTACAGCAGGAACCTTGGATCCTCACAAGCGAGATGCCCTCTGAGTCACAGACCTCAAAATATGGCGTGAACATACTCCACCTGATAAAACACCAGATCACATCTCTAGGGTCTAGGTTTCACTGGTTAGCATGGCCCAGTTAGGTACCATAACTATTCCATTATGAGGGTCATAAGCATCTTTCTCCATTGACCACCATTCTAAAAGATGTTCTTGCATTTTTATGCAAGCAACAAATGAAGCACAAACTTTTCATTATATTATAGCAGATTTTTGCCTGCAACCGATTATTTGTAGGGCTCAGAAAAGCATGAAATGGGCTCATACTGTGAGAAGTCACATGACTCTGGTTATTGTCTCAAAAATGTGATATTATGCATTATCACCTAATGCTGATGGGCTTTAATACATTATGTAACAACAAACAAACACACACATGCACACAATATCTGCCACATTGTGCCTTTGTTCTCAGCTGTCCTGGGGAAGATGTCATGTTGATGCTTTCGTCCCACAAATGTCACATCTTTCCGTATTTAATTGCTTTCTCAAAGCTTTCTAAAACCAATAATAATAGGTTATGCATATCGATTATTAGGCACTTAAACAAAAATATATGTAGCTTATTCGTCACTAAAAACCAATATTGGTCAATCTCTACTCTATTGAAATATTCTGGATATGAGACTAAAGTCTGGTGTGCATATGATCAGTACCTTTGGTGAACTGTCCCAATGAGTTCCCTGTCTGGTGTGTAAGCCCTCATTTCCATCAGGCAGCACCCAAGCCAGCACATCTCCGCCCTCAAGGGTTTCTCAAACAGGAAGACGCACTCTGCATCCTTATCAAAGCCTTGTAGTGAGCAGGATCGAGCTGGACCACAGCACTGCAAGCAAACACATGAGCTCTCTGACAGAAATGAGAAGACAAAGAGAGGTTTCATTGTGTAAATCAGGATTTAATGATGAAAAGTTTAAGCACGAGGTTAACCAGTTTGAAGGAATTTCATATCCATTGACTGTTCTACAACAACCTGAAAGAGCCAGACTTTTATTAAAGTTTGCATGCAGTTTTGATGACTTTGACATATGTTTACCCTCCACAGCCACAAAGAGCTGATCTCTGGTTTCCGAGGTGATGCTGTAGGTTCTTCGGGATACACACCGTGGACCTAGGACACATGACAACCATCAGAGAGCCAGACTTTTAGTCTAAGCTCAAACGCAAATAAACTCAGCAAAAAAAAAAAAAAGAAAGGTCCTCTCACTTTCAACTGCTTTTATTTTCAGCAAACATAACATAAACATAAAAAGAATCAACAATTCATTCCTTCGACGATAAATGCGAGTCCGACCATCACCCCTGGTGAGACAAAACTGATCTGTTAATTATTTTGATTTTTACAGAATTATCTTTAAAATACAGTGTACTGGAAAAGAGAAGTTTCGTTTTTTTTGCTCCGAGTTTATAAACCCCTTTACCCCTGTCAAGTTAGCTAAAGTGACTATGTGACCATTTTGAATAAATCTGAAGTAATTTTTGCATGACTAACACCTGAACACCACCAAAATGTATTTTAAATCGTTAAAAATCATTAAGTGCTGAAAATGAAGGTCTGTTTTTAGGAAGTGTAGTTACTCATATCCTGAGGCTTATACAGGCTTCATTTTACAATCAAGGTTTAGGAATATGGTAAGCATCTCACCTTGCAGCTCTGGTCTGGCAGTAATGTGGAGTCGAGTGACTGTTCTCAGAACTGCTAGTTTTGCCAGTCTTTTACCCTCACTGTCTGTATCTTTCCCTCCAGCTTTCCCCTTGTCATCATCTACTCTGTTCCCGGTCTCAGGGCCTACAGCCAGTGCAGAGAGTGAAAGATCCTGAGTGTCTGTAGTAGGTCTAATCTGTCTGTGGAAAGCTCTAAAGAGCATGTCAATATGTTTCTCCCTCTCCAGACCAAAGGGAAGAGGCTGGGTGGTCACAGAGGGTAAGTCCTGATTGAGAAAGAGAAGAAGAGATTTGGAGGGTACAAACATGGAACATTTGGGAGTAGTCCTTTTCTGAGGTCAACAGATGAAGAAACATTTGAAAAACACCTGTTTTACAAGAAGAAACGTCTAGAAATAACTGATGCATGCACTGGTGGCAAAAAGTTTGGCATAATCAGATTTTGCTGTTTCAGAAGGAAAATGATATTTTAATTCACCAAAGTGGCATTAAACTAATCACAAAGTATAGACAGGACATTACTGATGTAAAAACAGCACCATCACTATTTGAAAAAGTTATTTTTTATTAAAAAATCTAAACAGCTTTCTCTAGAAACTCATCAGTCAATCGTTGTTTTGAGGAATGAAGGCTATACAATGCTTGAAATTGCCAAAAAAAAAAAACCTGAAGATTTAATTCAAAGGTGTACACTACAGTCTTCAAAGATAAAGGACAACTGGCTCTAACAAGGACAGAAAGAGATGAGGAAGACCAGATGGACAACTAAACAAGAGGATAAGTACATCAGAGTCTCTAGTTTGAGAAACAGACTCCTCACATGTCCTCAGCTGACAGCTTCATTGAATTCTACCCGCTCAACACCAGTTTCATGTACAACAGTAAAGAGAAGACTCAGGGGTGCAGGTCTTAAAGGAATAATTTCAAAGAAAAAGCCACTTTTGAAACAGAAAAACAAAAAGAAAAGTTTAGAGTAGGCAAAGAAACACAGACATTGGACAACAGATAATTGGAAAAGAGTGTTATGGATCTCAACATCATTGAGGTTTTGTGGGATCAGCTAGACTGTAAGGTGCGAGAGAAGAGCCCAACAAGACAGTCACATCTGTGGCAAGAGCTACAGGAAGTGTGGGGTGAAATGTCACCTGAGTATCTGGACAAACTGACAGCTGGAATGCCAAAGATCTGCAAAGCTGCCATTGCTGCACATGGACGATTGTTTGATGAGAACTCTTTGAAGTAGTTTAATAAGTTCTGATTTATTTTTTTTAAATTGTAAAAGTAATTTTTCACGTTATTAATGTCCTGACTATATAGTATATTGTGGTCAGTTGAATGCCATTTTGGTAACTAAAATTATTATATTTTGTTTTTTATATACATGTATATATAATGCATTTTTTGTTTGAAATTAAGAAATGTTTATAATTTATTTTTTAAATGTTTATATAATTCATTATATGCCATTTTTGTCCGCGTAAAACTGACTTAAATTACTGAATACAAAAGGACAAAGTATTGACTATATTTGACTAAAACAAATTTGTTTTAAAAATTAACAAAAATTATTTAATTTAACAAAATACCATCCTTCTGTGTCTGAAAAACGATATTTCTCCTTTACTATTTTGACTTTTTGGATAATTTGTGTGTGAAACACTTTTCATTTACAGAATGTGACTATCCATTCCAAACCATTATCTTTTTGGAAGTAACAGTGATAGCAAAATAAAACAAGACTAAAAAATGAAAATTCTGACAAACTTGATCAAACCTTGATTTAATATATCTCTGGATTTCCTGAATAGACACTTATGTGTATTCTGTTGTGAGTAAAAAAACAACCCCTAGAGATTCTAGGAGGCTTTCTTTCTATGCTAAATTTATTTTTGTGATTGAGCTATAACTTAGTTGTAAGAATGTTTTCCCACTGAATGCTTAGTACAGTTCAGCATAAAGTAACAATAAAACCATTTCTACAGACATATTTAAGACAATAATTAACTGTCAAGAGGACCCATAAACATCAAGAGAACATGTCTTACCATTGCACAGTCTCATTGATCAGGTCTGAAGGTTTGTAGTTGTCTTTGTGCATGTGCAGTAGTTTGAAAATGAGAGGTCCTTTACAGAGAAATAGCTTCCTGGCTAAATTCAAATTCTGTGTGTGTCAGTAGTTCTGATGCTACTCCTACCCTCAACATCCCCTATCTGCCCCCCTCTCTCCTTCCCGGAACTGGTCTTTGTGAAGTTGAAAAGCACTGGTCAGCCATGTCATTAAGATCCTCCTTGAGTTAGTAGGGGGTAGAGGACCTAATGATACTACCCCTGTCCCACTCACACATTTAGTATTTAGTATTTGTTTATCTGTGTAAAGTTATATAGCCAGTCTCTTACACCTTTGTTGACATGACAGCATAATGCTGATAAAACCCTGTAAGAAATGTTGTCTTACTAAAATCATTAATATGTATAATGTGTATTTTATCATTTAGCTTTACTGCAATTTATGCTTTATATATATATTTATAAATGAGGGATGACTAAAAATGATTATCTGTGTTAATCAACATTATGCCACAAATGCTGTTGACTGAGGATAATTTGCACTAATCCCAGAAATGTCCTTTTAATGGCCTTCTTTGATTTTATATTTGAAATACTTCAATACTTTTATACTTCAAAACAACAACTGCACAATAATGACGAGCAAATGATATGTAATTAATATATAAAAAAAATCATCAGGGCCATTTTTTGTCTCAAATGGATTCAGATCCAACAAATTGTCTCTCCAGAGCTTGAAAAGTACATGATTTTACTTTACTGTAATTGATTTGATTTTACTCAATTGTAGCACTTTGACTATGAGCCCTTTTTCCACAGTGCAGCAAAATCTGAATGCTGTTTATCTCTAGAGTATCTTCAACAAAATTCTCTAGTCCTCTCTGTGGTTCGGGAGTTTGAGTTTGTCCTCTTTTATGAAACTGTATAGGGTTGTGTTCAACCTGTGACATCCCCTAGTGAGATTTCAGGCAGGTATTTTTTGGGATCTCCAGTGAATGTTTAAGATGGTGCCTGGTTAAAATGGCCAATCAGGAAGATTTCAATGGTGTCTATATAAACAGCAATGCCATGATGATGAAGCACACCCTGTCAATCACCCTGGCAACCACAAACCACTCCTCCTATTCTTGCAGAGCGAAAAGAATGGTTATCAGCAATCCAGACATCAACTGAGGTTTTTCTTGGATAAGAATGTTAAACCCTACTGCAAACATTAAGTGGAAGAGCCTGTTTGTTGTGCAAATGAGAGACAATCCTTTCAGCTGGAGTCTGGAGAATTCTGGATCAGTGACTTTGAAAGGCATTTTGCTTTTGATTACAGGAAGTCACAAACTGCTGCACTTCTGGTCATGCCAAAGCCAGACTGGAGTCCAGATCATGTGCTGTTCCGCCTCTCAGGCCATTTTCTGAGGTCAAAAGCCTTGTGGATTTGTGGACAAATCCTCCTTGAAATTCAACCAAAATATAGTGGATTTAATAAGAAATGAAATAAAAAGGATGAATTTCACAAGGAGAAATTTCATCATTGGTTTGTTCATCAATTGTTGTTTACGCATGTATTTTCTCCAGGGTGTTCTTTAGCAGTACCTCTTACTCCTTTAATCGACTGATTAAATAATTTTAAAAAAAAACCTCTCCTCTTGCTCACTGTTGTCAGGTGTCCAGCGCTGCGTCCTTGTGGAAGCCCTGAACTGCAATGTGAAATACAATAAAAAACAGTGAAAAAAAACAAATTGTGTCTCAGTTCGTTCCTGAGCCCAAGTCAATTTTTTTCTCTCTTCAAAAAAAATTTTTTTTTCTCTCTTCAAAAAAAAGTAACAACCTTGGCAACCAGGTGCCACTATCAGTAAGCATGTAATCTTATGCTTTTAATGCTTTCTCAGATATGTCTTATGTTGGTGTAGTGGGCTAAAGTGAGCTAAAGCAGAAGATCATTCAGTAAAGAAATAGGATGAGCTGAAAGTAAATCCTGTACACATAAGATTTGAAGTCATCTGATACCTTGATTGTGTGAGTGGATCTGTGAGCTCTAGGCCTGAGCTGTTGTTGAGTGGGTATTAATTGAGTCATTTTCCCTGTTTTTTTTAATCTAATAGCATCTCTAAAGCAGATATTTAGAAAGACAGCACTTTGTTTTAAGACAGCAACATGTCAGATTCTTGGTGATGACACATGAAAAGCACAACTTTTTAGTACATTTTGTTTCTCTGATCTGTCAAAGTAAATATCATTTGTAATAAAGTATAAGCTACAATTATATACATTTTAACCTATAATGTAATTATAGAATAAATACTTTAACAGTTATGAAGAAACAGAAATAGGTAAATGGCTTCTAATGTCTCTGCATTTGGCAATAAATAAAATATATATAGATATACACACACACACAAAACAGTTAGTTCCGGTCCTCGAAAATGATTGGACAAGAGATGATCCATGAGCACTGATGGTCTCACACATCAGCACTCAGATGCTTCACTGTGTGTGTATCATTCCAATTGTGTTTGTGCCATTCTAAATTAAAGTGTAAGTAAGAGCAGTGCATATGCATTAAAAGCTACTGTAGGATATGTGCCTCTATTTACATTACAAATGTTAGCCAGCAGGTGGTGGCAAAAGATCGTTTTTGTGTGTAATTTGAGCCAGTTAGGTGAAGTGAATCCGCGTCAACCACTGTTTACCTACAACAGCGCTCCGCGATCACTCATATATCTACTACACTACTAAAGCTAGGAAATTGCTTTAAACAAACAACTTCAGCATTACGGCTCATCACAGCTGAGAGACACAACAGACTGATTGATTACAGAACTCAAGGCGCTTACCTCTTACCAGAGTTTCCACATTGGAGAAGACATGCTGTTTAAAATGGCGGAGGACATTGAGGTTTCTATAGTGAATGACCCTTGTGCACCGGTTACCACAAAATAGAGAGGAATACCCAACCTGAATGGCTATTTTACCACTGTGAAATCTCATATTCAGAAAGCTGACAGCATCTCTTCTTGGGTGTGGCAACAGGTGAATGCACACGCGCTCTCTTTATCTCTCTCTCTCTCTCTCTCTCGTTAGCATAAGCCATGCTACTATTTCTGAAGTGACATTTTTGAATTACTAATGGAGGCTTGGACTCATCATTTGGTTTGAACCAGCAACAGCAGATTCTGATCCGCCACAAGAAAGTAGTTCCATGCACAATTGCGATTTTTATGACCGTACTCAGTTCATTGAACTGTTGTATATAAGCAATATCACACTCGCAATCATGCTGTATGGCCCTACATCAGCACAGCTGTAAGGCAACTATTTTCTTATGCCACATATCATTATCTTCCTTTGTAAGTTACTAATTAAAAAATATCACTTTAGAACAGGGGTGGGAACCTTTTTCCCATTTAGGGCCATTTGAGTATTTACACAATTATTTGCAGGCCTCACAATTGCTTGCAATTTTTGATTGTGGGTTAAAATTTGTTCAAATTAAAATCTGTTAGATTCTCATGCACCAAGAAAAAACAGAGAAAGGTCTGTCTATTATACAATATTTTGCGTTATCTTTTAAAATGATTTTTAATCACTTTCATTGTTTTTTTATAGTTAATTGAATCAAGGAAAATGTTTTGCTTTTCAAATTATTTCTCAAAAGGCCTCGCGGATGGGATAAAATGGTCTCGCTGGCCTTATATGGCCCTGAGGCCTGACGTTCCCCACCCCTGCTTTAGAACATCTCCTTCAAAACTTGTGTAAAAGGTAAGCGCCTTGAGTATGTTTTTTGTCACTCCATCTGTTGTGTCTCTCAGCTGTGATGAGGTTTAACGCTCAAGCTGTTAGTTTAAATGTATTTCCCAGATGTGTTTTTTAGATGCAGATGAAATGTTTTAAAGCAGATGTGGTGTTTATAATGCATTGTTTCCTAAGTGGCTGTGTTCATAATGCAGGGTAGATGTTTTTAAAGCAAGTGTGGTGTTTAAAATGCAGGTTAGATGTTTCTAAAGAAGGTATAGTGTTTATAATACGTGTGAGATGTTTAAATTCGGGTACTGTTTATAATGGTGGTATGGTGTTTATAATGAAAGTTAGATGTTTTTAAAGCAGGCATGGTGTTTATAATGCAGATGAGAAGTTTCTAAAACATTTGTGGTGTTTATCATGAGGTGAGATGTTTCTGAAATATGGTGTTTATAATGCAGATGAGATGTTTCTAAAGCAGGTATGGTGTTTATAATGCAGATGAGATGATTCTGAAATATGGTGTTTATAATGCAGACGAGATGATTCTGAAATATGGTGTTTATAATGCAGATGAGATGTTTCTGAAGTATGGTGTTTATAATGCAGACGAGATGATTCTGAAATATGGTGTTTATAATGCAGACGAGATGATTCTGAAGTATGGTGTTTATAATGCAGATGAGATGATTCTGAAATATGGTGTTTATAATGCAGATGAGATGTTTCTGAAGTATGGTGTTTATAATGCAGACGAGATGATTCTGAAATATGGTGTTTATAATGCAGATGAGATGATTCTGAAATATGGTGTTTATAATGCAGACGAGATGATTCTGAAATATGGTGTTTATAATGCAGATGAGATGATTCTGAAATATGGTGTTTATAATGCAGACGAGATGATTCTGAAGTATGGTGTTTATAATGCAGACGAGATGTTTCTAAAGAAGCTATGGTGTTTGTAATCCAGGTGAGATGTTTCTAAAGCAGGCATGGTTTATATATTGCAGATTAGATGTTTCTGAAGCAGATTAAATGTTTCTAAAGTGGGTGTTGTGTTAGTCATGCAGTTGAGATTTTGTGAGTGTGATGATTTGGAGATACCTGGCATGAGTCAATGCCTCCAGATAGATACCCAGCACAGAACATAGTGTTAGTGAGCAGTTCCTTCCCAAGTGCACTGCGACAGGTGGTCTGTGACAGCAGGGGCACCTTAGCCTCCATCACCACATCTGCAGAGGGGCCATCTACTCACACCAACACATAAATAGAGAGGCAAACACTAATTTACAAATAAAACATTTTACACAATCCTTAGAAAAACTTTATGTGAAAGTGTGTACCAGCCGGTGGATCAAGGTCAGAGGGCAAACAGACAGGTGTGACCCTTTCAGACAGAATTACAGGAGAACTCAGCTCCACCAGAGCAATGTCTTTATTAAATATCTTTGGGTTAAACTACAATGAAAAAGAAGAGGGAAATAGGGAATGGGTTACTTTGAAAAACAACAAAACTTAACAGTAATCTCCTTTTTTAGGTTCAAGTGAATCTTAGAGAAAATAATACATTTAATTGTTGTAAGTGTCTGCATTTTTATTGTGTTTACCTTCGGATGAGTGATGATGCGATTGACCTTCATGACCTATTCATCAGGGTCATTTTTAGTGAGGTCAAACTCCCCCACCACAGCCGTCCAGTAAATCTCACTGCGACTCCTAATCGGACAAGACAGCTGTACATGAGTTATGTCCACAAAAGGTCATTAATTAATTACTTCATTCATTCATTATGCTACTGTTCTGTATTCTATACCTTCTGTATGTTTGTGTATTTGTGCCCCTACCCAGCAAAGCAGTGGGCGGCAGTGACGGCCCAAGAGCTGTCCACCAGCACACCCCCACACTTCAGAGCACCATCCAGTCGCAGGTTTACCAGCCAAGGCCAGCTGCCCAGAGGGGCCGGAGACCCTCCCATGATACGAGAGTGAGGCTGTGTCAAGTTTCGCATGATGGACAGGTGCAGCCCACATGCAGCTGCATTAATGGGAAAAACATATACAGGAGTAAACAGGAATTCGGGCAGACACGACTGGAGCAAGCAGGAACACTGGCAGGGACTCAGGAAACATACAACGATCGACACTGGGTGGAAAAACAACAGGGTTTAAATACACAGGGTTAACAATGAACAGGTGCAAACAATGAGGGATGGTTGGATGTGATGAGGGCCGGGAATTCTGGGAAATGTAGTTTAGGGTGAAGGTGAGGGAAAAACACAAAGCAGACAATGGGGAATCGTGGCAATGTGTGTGTGTGTGTCTCTTTAGCCTGTGTTGTGGTCTGTGTGGCTGGCTCCAGGCTTTGCGTGGTGTTGAGCAGATTGCACTGCAGGGCACGAGCACTGCACTTCTCTCCCATGATTCTGACGCACAAGTCTTTGGTCAGCTGAACAGGGGTGCAACGGCATTTGTAGAAGCACAGGCCTGACTCAGCAACCAGCTTCTCTCACCTTCATCAGTTTCCTGCTGAGCATGAGAGATCACCACACAGCTCGGCTCCGAATGTGTGGTCTCTGAAGATGCTGTGGAATTATCACCAACATCATCCAAGCTTAGGAGTAAACAAGTTTTAAGTCCTGTTATAAAATGTGTTTGTGCGTTCAAGCTTACCACAGTTGCCTTTTCGCTGTCCACAGTCCTAAAACAGACAGGGCACACATCCTCTGCAGCCTGCCTCAGACTTGCTGTGGTCTGATTCGGCAGAATCCACCACAGACAAGGCGCGGGACAGAGCTGCCTCCATCACTACTGTTCCTCTGTCAGACAATGCTACGCAGAAAGAAAGGCAAGAGATATGGGTAAAAGTGACTACATGCCACAGAACCATGATGCAATGCAAAGTGAGTAAACGTGCTCAAAGCACCACTGAACACACCAAACACACCGCACATCATTCAGCCATCCCCTCTTCTCTATATCCCAGAGAGGGAGAGAGACTTCAAAGCCGATTGAGATCTTAATTAACAGCCTGAACTATGGCCTCTACGGTGACTGTGCTAAACACTGTGTCTCACTCTGACCAGATACAAGAGCAAAAGCAACATATATGACAAAAACAAAACTATTTTAAAGACACCCAAAGGACTAATGGTGAAAATATTTACTCTGTACATTATTTAACTGTGTGCATCAATCAAATGTGAAATGTGCATAGTGTTCCATCTCTGTGTATGACAAAAACCTGTGGATAAAAATATCGGGGCTTACAGAAATAACATTCAAACAATATTAAAAGATTATGCAACTTCTACTAAAACTAAGTTCCTTGATTTCCTTGGTATACTTGATGTACATATTGTGTGCCACAGCCATCTCTGTCAGAATTGCATTTTGATCACAGTGTGAATTACCGATGTAAACGATGCTCTTATGCAAAGTGAAATGCTAATATAGGAATACAACAACACAAGTGATTTAATGTAAAGCTTGAAAGTTGGCCAGAAGCTAAAGTGCAAGCTAATACAGAGATGTAGGTGTCACCCTGACAATCAGAGAAGCCTCTGGTGAGGGAAGCTGGTCCAACAGTCTGCAGATAAATGGTGATACTGTCATGATGAAGAGCTCTGGCACCTGCCTGTCTACTGACATAAGAAACTCTTTGGATAGTTTGGTCAACAGCACCCTCTTTTGCACCTGAATAAAAAGTGCAAGAAGTTTGAAGGGTCTGGATAGCTGGCCTACCTTTAAGCGCGCTCTGTGGCATCATGTACACCTCTCTTGCTGGTGGTGCTCCACTACAGTAACCAACCATTAACAGCAGCAGTGACACCAAACCCATAATTCCAATTCACCCGTCCAAAGGTGAGTTCTTCCAGAGAAAATTTATTTTGTACCAACTGACGTAAGATGCTTCACTTTTTTTGCCACTCTGCAAAAGCTCTGCCTAGCACAGGCACAAACACACTGACACAACGCAGCTCTTTTTGCAAAGGTTGGTGGGCGTCTGTGCAGCATGAGTGTCTCCCACCTCATGTCTGGCTTAGCTTTCTCCCAAACTCTGTTTCTAAGTATCTGTTTGTGACATTGGCTGTTGGAACAATGGAAGAGCATGGAGCAGCCCTGCAGATATATGCAAGACCATTGGACCATTCTCTGAGGGGGTGGGCGTCAGGGTCCATGCACTCCCAGTCAAATTCATTAAGACGATGAGAACGAATTGAGAGGAACTTGCCAATGTTTGGTTAGTAATTTTTCTCATTGTATGCATATGGGCAGTTTTCTGTTGAAATGAACACTAGAGGCGCTAAAACAGTAATGATTTTCATTTACTTTCTTATTGCTATCTAATGACATGATAATATTGCATAGTAAAATTGAAGTGTGTTGCGCTTGGCTATGCAAAGGACCAGAGTAGAGTCCTTAAAAGCAGTTGACACATGAGCCAAAATTGTCATAGAAGCACCCCATAATATCGTAGTTGCTTCAGCATCTGTAAGAGTTAGGTTTAAGGAGATAGGTTTTGTTGATTTAAAGAGGCCCTATTATGCTTTTTGGGATTTTATCTTTCCTTTAGTGTGTAATATAGCTGTTTGTGTCCACGCAGAAGGGAGTAACTCCCACAGAAATCACTGCTCCTAAACTGCCCGAAACATCTGGTTTGCAGTCCAGCCATTGCTTCCGTGACTTATGTCACTATGTAACACATTTGCATAATGCCTGCCCAAGGGCTACTTCGTTTATGGTAAGGGGCGTTACATTTCCGACACATGCTCCGAAGCAGTTGTCCAATCACAAAAGACTGGGCCACCTGTCCAATCAGTGCAGATTGGGCTTTTTGGAAAGGGGGGCTTTAAAGAGACAGGATCAAAAACAGTTTCAGACAGAGGGTGAAAAGAGTTGCTGCAGTAAGGTACAGTATATGAAAAATAAAGCATGTAAACCTATTCTAGTAGACCCCCAAAATCAAATGATGAACCAGTAAATGAGCATAATATGGGCTATTTAAAACTTGATAAGAGCATTAAATTAAACATCAGTTTGAGAGATAATGTATTCTGCTTTTAGCGTCACACAGTGGACATATCACATCAGAAATGGTAAATGGTCTGCACTTATATAGCACCTATTTAACCTTATCGGTATTCAAAGTGCTTTACACTGCTGACTCATTCACCCATTCACACACACATTCATACACCAATGGTGTATGAATGAAGGCACTAGCCTGCCATCATGAGCAACTTGGGGTTCAGTGTCTTGCCCAAGAACACTTCGGCACGTGGAGTCGTATGGGCCAGGATTCGAACCACCAACCCTACAATTGGTGGCCGTCCTGCTCTACCACTGCGCCACAGGTTGGTAGCATCTCTTTGATGTGGACTCATGACAGGTTTGAAATGAAGTGTGGGAAGATTAACGAGTTCATGTAAAGAACAGGGTAGAAACATTGTGTAACGTATGTGTGCTGAGTGTGTAGTCAGAATGTGAGGCCCAAATTGGAGTCATCTTTGAGCCAAGTGGGCAACCGAACACAGAGAGGGCACGCGGAGTGGCAGGCCACTTTCAAAGTGCTTCACACAAGCCCTACCCACTGTGTCTGTGTGTGTGTGAGTGTGAGTGTGTGTGTGTGTGTGTGTGTGACAGAGAGAAGAAGGCTGGCCAAAATGACAAAGAGAAAGACTGCAGCAGAACATACTGTAATACAGGAAGTGTGGGTGTTGGTCAGAACAAAAGACGAAATTAGGAAACAGGTAGACAGATGCAAGTCATGACAGAGTAACCGATTGTTAAAGGGAAAGCTTACCCAAAAATGAAAATTCTGTCATAACTTTTTCTCCCTCATGTTCTTTATTCCATGGAACACTAAAAGTAATGTTCATCATTATGTAAGTGTCAGTCACCATTCACTTTCACTCCATATTTTTACATACAGGGAATGGTGACTGAGGCTAACATTCTGCCTTTAGGATTCTGCTTTAGAAACAAAGTCATACAGGCTTGAAATAACATGAGGGTGAGTAAATTATGACAGACATTTTGCCCTTCAAGGGTTATCTTGCTACATAACTTCTTGTCCAGGCTCTTGCTATATCTAGACTAGACTACTGTAATACTCTTCTGGTAGAACTTCCTGCATGTAGTGTCAAACCTCTGCAGTTGATCCAGAACGAGGTGGCATGATTGGTCTTCAGCGATCCCAAGAGAGCGCACGACACACCTCTTTTCATCAAACTGTACTGGTTGCATCAAGTTCAAGGCACTGATGCTCACTTACTAAACAGCCACTGGCTCCACACACCCCTATCTACACTTGATTCTTCAAGTCTATAAACTTGTGGTGCCATCTCACAGAGGCACAAAATCACTTTCTCAGATCTTCACTTCAACTGTTCCTCGCTGGTGGAACAACCTGCCAAAACCCACTCGAACAGATGATTCTCTAACCGCCTTCAAGAAACATCTAAATATTCATCTCTTTCGTGAGCACTTGACAAATCCTACAAATACAGTAACTATCTTCTTTCTTCTTCATATAAAAAAACTCAATTCATTCTTTCACCACTGTGTCTCACCTTCCTCTCTACTTATGCTTATCTGAGCAATTTGCAACTTTGTATTATAGCAGTTCTCTTATTGCGGCCTCTTTAGGATGAATAGCTTCTGTTGTATTCCTCATTTGTAAGTTCCTTTGGATAAAAGCATATGCTAAATGAATAAATGTAAATGTAACTGCGAAATCTTCTCCTTGGCGAATACACTTCTGAAATATTTTATAGAATTGACATAAAAGTAAACAGATCAAAGGATGCAAACGCACATATAAAAATGTCAAACAAAAAAGATAAACTGAAAGAGCAAGAGTCTATCTATCTTGCATTCTCCTCCTCTTTTGACATGCAGAATAAAAACAGGAGCTGACAGCATGTTCCAAGCACTCTACGCGGGCCTTGCACAATGGCTCTGCCATCCTACTGCCAACTGAAGCACTGAGGGATGGCTTGGAAGAAGAAAAAAAACCAAGCCGCCGGGCATCACTCATCTTTTGCCCTGTTCCCTCCCTCCTCCCTGCAACTCTCTTTGATGTTCCCTGATTAATCTGCCCTCCACGCTGTTTCTCTTGTTCACTTTGTGGAGCTCAGTCACTCTCCTCCACCAACAAGATGCTGATCACAGCACTAAAAGCAAAGTTTCAGCAATAAGGGATTAAAAGAAGAAACGTGAAGCCAATAGTTATGTTAAAGTGCGACATTAATTCTTCCATACAGTGTGGTATTATTTGTGCTGTAAAGTTGTATAAATAGTTTTTTTGTGGTGGGACAACTCTTGCCTATAGGTAGATGAAGTTTGGCTTTAAGATCTACAGTATATTGCATAAAGGAATGTTTCTGGTGCAATACAAGTCAAGCTCAATTAACATTATTTGTGGAATTTAATAAAAAGCTGAACTTGGGGCCAGTTCATAAACATTAAAATACACTGTTTCAAAAGTACACTTGTAAAAGGTCCAAGTTCATTAGTCTCCATTGTCTGGTGCAAAGAACAATTGAAAAGTGGGTTAGTGGGCTGAAAAATAAATCAGCTCATAACATTTCAGTTTTAGCAATCGTTTCCCAGAGAGCGTTTTCTCATGCACGACCCAATTAGCTCACTTACCAAAGCCTTCCAGAACAGAATCTCAATGAGCAGGACATCTGTCTGCATTAAAGGATTGATTAAAGGGGTCGTAACATACATTTTTATCACTCTTTATTGTTCCCTGAGGTCCACTTATAATATTCATCAAGATTTTTTTCTCATCATAAACAAAACAAAATCGTTTTCCAATATAATTATCTGCCCGTCATTTTTTCTTGCTATGGGTTTGCTGTACAAGGAGCAGCACAAGTTTCGGCAGACCTTACCACACTTTAATGTTATCATTTGTTATACTAGTGTTCAGGAATAATAATATCCTACTTCCTTTAACTGGGTGTGCAGAGTTGCATTGCTAAGGTGTAAATGTGAGTGGTCATATTAATCTAATCGTAACACTTTACAATAAAGTTCCATTTGTTAACATTTGTTAACATGAACTAACAATGAACAAAACAGCATCTGTTAATTACGGAAGTCCTGAACCGCAAGGTGAAAAAAAAAAAATTGTCTCTCATTTTTCTCTCTTCAAAAGATTTCTCTCATCAAAAAAAAAAAAAATTCTCTCTTCACAAAAAATTTTTTCTCTTAAAAAAAGAAAGAGATAAAAAAAAATGGTATTGTTTTTTTCTCTCTTCAAATTTTTTTTTTTTCTCTCTTAAAGATTAACTATGGAAGCCCTGAACCGCATGGTGGAAAAATAAAAAACGGCGAAAAAAAAAATTGTGTCTCAGTTCCTTCCTAAATCTCTTCACAAATTTTAAGAGAGAAAAAAAAACTTTTTTTGAAGAGAGGAAAAATTTAAGGAAGTAACTGAGACACAATTATTATTTTTTTCACCGTTTTTTAGTTTCCCATCATGCATTTCAGGGCTTCCGTAGTTAATCTTGGTTAATGTTAATTTAAAAATAGCCTATACTATAAAAAATTCAAATAAACCAAAAGATGCATACATGTGAACTATTATGAACTAATGATGATCAAATGTTTTTGTTAACTAAAATGAACAAAGATTAATAAATGCTGTAAAAAAACATAGGCTATTGTTCATCGTTAGTGCATGGTACTTAATGCATTAACTAATGTTAACGAATTGAGCCTTATTGAAAAGTGTTACCCATATAATTTATATCTAATTAATAGTGTTCATAGCTCATGCACACAGACGTACAAATCAGAAGGTCTGAGCAGATCTCCAACACCGCCACTGCTCCGGTTTACCCTGAATCACATCAGCCTCTGTCAGCATATCCTCCAGCTGTCACACAGTGGACACCTCTAGATCACTGCATATGAAATACACATCATAAACACAAACAAGAACATCTACATCTGTATATGTAGTATATGTTTATTTACACTATATATCCATATTTTTAACATACTTCATTGAATATTTTTTATTTATTTCCCCAAAATAGTGTCAAAATTCAAACTATAAACTTACCAGGTCACATTGTAAACTGTAAACAATCATTTAGCATAGAAATTAGGCACAAGTTCTCAATCGCTGAACAGTGGATAGTACCTTGCTGGTTAAGCATCTAACCTCATCAGGGAAGACATCCACTGAATATTCAGTATCATAAATTTAGCAACTTGTCTATTCATACTTTCGCAATGCATAGGCCGCCTATGAGAGTTCTCCATGCATCTCGATCCTGGGCCAGTCGCTCCAGCTGTACCCAGGTTTCTATACATTCAGTATTCTGTATTAAATAAGTATAAATTGAAGAATGAAGCTATCGACAACTGTGTATTTGATGTAGCTATCTCTACTATTCCAGCGGTAAACGCTACAGAAAGCAATGAATTCAGGGGAAAGTGATGGGCCTGTTTGAGTGGCAGAAAATCTAAATGTTACCCTCACAGAGGTTGAAGATGTTGTATATTAACATTCTACTGTGTAAAGATATAGGCATAATGTCTGCTATTATGACTTATGTGAAACAGTGAATCAAATGGCAGATAGAAGGAAAGTGCTCATAAAACATGTCTCCAGGTGTATATCATTTTATCCTGTTTCTAGGTAATGGGAAGTCCAGTTCACGCTATCAGTTCTTATCTGTTTTATGGGTGACAACAGAATAGCCAGAGCAGTTTAGTTTGCAGTTTAACAGTATCAAGCAGAGAGACTGACAAGAAAACATCGTTCCTACTGAGGATATTTGGGTCAAATGGATACAGCGCCCAGGTAGAGACATATAGAGCAGCATGATGAAAGTTTTAGCTTAGTTATTCTCTTAGTTATACATTTCTCATTTACCATATGAATCTAAGCAGTCCATCTTCACTAACTGATAGAGGATTTTGCAGTCCGAGGCTAGCTGTCACATGAAGTTTTCACATGGGCTCTCACTAATAATACCATTTAGAGTCAAAAGTCCAATTGCACAAATGTGTTGTCTCTAGAACAGTTTTTATGTTGGTTTTAAACAGTTCAAATAGTTCAAAACCCTCTTAAATTAGAATAATTTTTGTGAATTGTACTCTTCAAAGTACGTTTGTATGATTTAAATATAAAATGCCATGGTGATACTGCAGTAACATGGTGCTAATATAGTTTTGTGGTTCCTATGAGTTTACTATGAAATATCATGGTCATACTATGGTTAATGTAGTTAAACCGTGGTTCATTTTTGTAAGGGACAGTTAGGGTCAGGTTGGTGTAGGCTGTCTGTGGGACTCTAATAAACACTGCAGTGATGCCCCTATACTGTCTGTTAGTTTTTGGGGTGAAAATACTTAGTATCACTTTGCACGGAGAATATGATTTGCTTGTTGCTCTTTACACATATGCAAATAGCCTCTGCCTAAATGTATACAATTTAACACTTACAATATTTGCTGACCAAAACAATGTTTTGATCATTTTGTATGTTGCCGTCCGAAATCGGCAAAGGGAAGACAACGGGCATTACCTCAAGACTCTGATCAGAAGAGTATCTCAAACTGGCACTGAACAAGACTGCAGCAGCTACGGCTGGCCACTCGTCAATTAATAAACAGGAACATCATCAGGAGATCGAAAAAGTGCCACCTCAGTCTGGTCCAATGCTTAAGACTCCAGCTATAAGGCCCAAATATCAAGAGGAAAGCCAACACAATTCTGGACAGTCATGTAACATCACCCATCAGTTTGTAAGTGCAGGTGACAGCACTAACCAGAGGCCACTGCCCCTACAACCCTCTGTTCAAAGCTATACAGACATTCCTGACATGGTCTGTTCAGAAGAGAGAGAGCTTTTGAATGTTTTGGTTAGTCAGAAGTCCTGTAAAGACATGCCAATAAGACCAAACACTTCTAAGGGCCCAAGACAGGCACTTCATCTCTTGTATGGCGGATAAGGGACTGACATATTCAACACCTTCATCATCTGTGAATACACATTCTCTGGCTCACCTTCATGAAGCCTCTCAAAGGTTCAACAGATACAAGCCTCTGCCTGACATAAAACCACAACCCCCACAATTCCCAAACACAAATTCCTCTGGTTAGCGCTTACAACGCTGAATATTCAACAAGCTTGCTGACAACGTTTTTTTACTGTTATTTCGACTTACAGGACTACGTGTAAATTCAAATGAACTAGTAAAATAAACATTTGGAGAGCACTCTCCGTGTTGAGTTCTGAGCACATAATGTTGAACTGGTTTGAAGTGTGGCGCTAGAGGGCGCTAAAGTCTAAGTTTAAGATTAAAGGCATACAGTAGCTCACCCTCATGCAATGCCTACGGTGGCCATGAAGTGCAAAACAAAACAACCAATTTTAAAACACATCAGCAAATCCAAAGACAAAGTAACAATTCAGAAGCACGTTAACAAATCATAAAAACACGACAGCAATAAGTCGAAACGAAAGTGTATTTACCATAGCTTCTCACCTGATTGGCTGTGTGGAAAATACCTAGTCCTTTCTTCAGGATTGATTCTCTGCCCACGTATGCGATTATTTCTCAATTAATTCCACATGCTCAATTCTGAAAATTGTGAGTGGTTTGTCACTCAGCAAAACAGTTATGGGACACTTTATAACACAGAGTAAAAACAGCGAGGGAAAACGTTTTAGGTACAACGTTCATCTATGGTGTCTTAAAAATTATTTAGAAAAACAAATGCTGAAATTTTACCAAGATATTATATTCATATTGTAAAGGTTGTAGAAGTCTGCTATTAGATATGCTGACTTACTCTTGGTGTGATTTTCCCATGATATGGAATTATACATATACAGTATTCAATTGTTATTTTAAAAATAATAATAATAAAACAAAACAAAAATCAATGTAAGTTAGTCATTCACCCCACTGGCAGCCTGTTACACCCTTTGTGATGTAAAAAGTATATCTTGATTAATTTTTGTGGTGTTTTTTCTAAAATAATTGAATACTTAATCCATGTAATTACATATACTTGGAAAATCTATCCATTGGCAGCAACCGGATCCTTTATAATTTAAATATTTTTATTTAAACAACAGAGTTTTTTAATTTTGAACATGCAAATCTAATGAATGCTTGAACGCCACCAACGTTTTAGCGCAGTTTGTGGACTTTTAGATGGTCCTTTATGCACTAGAATTACCATGACACCAAATGTGAACATCCTACCAAAAACTAACTTTTCTTGCTCCCCGTCTGTACTCTCTGTGATATAAAGGTTACTGTTACTGTTTTCCCGAGAGAGAAAACACTGAAAAAATAGTTTTTCTGTCAGTGACCTTTTGGCATTGATTTTGATATAATCAGTGAATCAATCCTGAAGAAAGGATTATGTCTCCTTCACACAGCCAATCAGTTGAGAAGCTATGGTACCTACTCTTTTCGTTTTGACCGAATTGCCGTTGCGTTTTCTGAACTGCTGCTGTGTTTTCTAACTTTTGTTTTATGATTTGTTGGTGTGTTTCTGAATTATTATTTTGTCTTTGGATGTGCAGTTGTGTTTTGCACTTCACAGTCACTGTACATGCCAGATATGTATTAGTTTCTTCTGCAGAACACAAACAAAGATTTTAGCATTTCTCAGCTCTGTAGGTCCATACATAATACAAATAGTTCCTATTTTCCACAATTAGTGTGTGAAGACAAGGAGCGCATTTCATTTGTAATATGCTAAATAAGGCTTTAAGCATAATTTGTGAAATATATTGACACATTTTATACTCTGTGATTGTTTTCAAATATATCTCATCCTTGTCAAATCAAGTCAAATTTATTTGTATAGTGCTTTCACAACAGCCGTTGATTCAATGGAGCTGTACATGAAATTATATTATAACAGAAAATGTATGAATATAATGCCAATATTATTTATGTATGTTTAGAACTATTAGTGGTTAAAATGAGTAAACTAAGTAAGTGTTGTGGGTCAGTGATTAAACAAAATAATTTTTTAAAGTTTTAAAGTCCTTGAAGTCATCCTGAATTAACTGAGGAAATACACGTAGATACATTTTCCCTTGATTTTGGCCAATAAAGACTTTTTTTAGCAGTTAATTCATTATTGCCCCTCCTTTGACCAAGTTGATGTAGGTATCATTCAGTGAGGGGCATTGCAGTCCAGCTGGAAGCTTATGGCAGGTAATTTTGGTGAACTCCATCCTGAGCCCGTGCTTCAAACAGAGGTTCATGAAGAATCCCACCAAGTCTTTGAGTTTGCATCAATTCATCCTGTGTGCAGTCTGTCTTAGTAGACAGAAGAGAAATCTGGCTGGCACATGCTACAGTTGGTCATCATCACTCAGCTACACAGTGGGAGTCGGACATCAGGCAGGACCGAAGGCTTGCAGGCTCTGGTAACCAGAAATTATCCAGAGCTTTAGACAGGGAAAGAATAGAATAATACAGTATATGCCATTCACTTTAAAGCAGGGTTAAAAAATAAGAGAAGTGTTTTCGTGACACTTCTCTTAACTTAAGTTGCACGTAGGGAATAATTTTAGTCTTCTGGGGTGCTGTTGCAGACGGATGCATAATTCCAGTTTGTTTCTGATGATTTCAATTTTATCAGTAAATAAATTCATGAAGTCATTATTACTATGCTGCAATGGAATATCTGGTTCAATAAAAGTTTTATTCCTAACCAATTTAGCCACAGTACTGAATAAACACCTAGGATTGTTGGTTATTTTCTAAGAGTTTGCTCAAATATGCAGACCTGGCAGCTTTTAGAGTCTGTCTGTAGTTAGAGACACTATCCTTCCATGCACCGCAAAATACCTCTAATTTTGTATCTTTCACTTACGCTACATTTTCCGAGCCGCTCTCTTGAGACTGTGATTATTATACCATGGTGCCGGGTTGTACTCTTTTTAACTTTCCTTAATTGAAGGGAGGGCGACACTATCTAGTGTGCTAGAGAAGACTGTATCCATATTTTCTGTGACAACATCAAGTTCTTATGAACATTTTAGCGTACAGAGTATTTGAGACAAATCTGGAAGATTATTAGTGAAGCTAGCTTTAGTAGTTAAAAGAATAGTTCTATCTGGATGATAACATTGCATAGTTTGAGTGACCTTTGCTAAGCACAGCATACAAATACGGTAATAAGGTAATGATCTGAGATATCGCCCTACGAGAGAATTTCTATTTTATCAACATCAATTCCATATGACAAAATGAGATCTATCGTATGAAATTGGCAATGTGTTGGACCTGTCAAATTTTGTCTAACCCCAACATAGTTGAGAATATCAACAAATGCTAGTCAGCGTAACATTTTCATTTTCATGATATATGTGGCCGTTGAAGTCACTGACAATTAAAGCTCTATCCACAGCAACTACTAGATCTGACAGAAAATCAGCAAATTCTCAAAGGAATTCAGAATATGGCCCTGGTGATCTATATACTGTTTAATTAAAACTAAATTAAAAAATTAGTCAGTATTAGTTTTGGCATTGAGAATCATCAAATTTCACTAGCCTTCATTCCAACTACTGAAATGTTGGTACACTCAAAACACACACATCGTTGGGTTGTTTATGCTTGGTCATAATTTTGGGTTGTTTGGGGTACTGTAAACACACATTTGGGTTGAACATGCTGGGTCAAAGGGGTTGTAAGGGGTTCATTTGCATCTGAATAACTTGTTGGTTTACTTTGAAGCTGTTGCTGGTTTATTCATTTTCCCTCTCAATTGACAAACTTTCTGGATCTTTCTCTTGCGATCAGACTTGACGTTCACACAACACAAGGCGGGCGGGATTTTTTGGTAGGTTAATATGAATACATATATTTTTAATAAGTTGTGGTAATGGCATGATTTTAAGATCATTTCAGTGCAAAAGTACAATCTTGGAGGCTTTCTGCCTCTTAAACCTCCATGGAATATAAAATAATCGTTTCTGTGTGCTATAATTCAATAAGGGTGAATGTTTGTACTACTTGATATGCTTGATAACTATGAAGGTAATTTAGGTCCAGAATGTTTGAAACTGTTGCCTCACAGCTAGATGCTTCTGAGTTTGAACCTGACGGTAGGCTGGGGTCTTTCTGTGTGGAGTTTGCATGTTCTCCCTGGTGCTTTGAAGAATCCCTGGTGTCCAAAGACATGCATGTTAAGTGAATTGGGGATTCTAAATTGTCCATAGGTGTGAGTGTGAGCAGGCATGGTTGTCTGTATCTTTGTGTTAGCCATGATATGGACTGGCGACCTGTCCAGGGTGTTCCCCCCCACTAATGTCAGCTGGGATAGGCCCCTGTGACCTGTCTTTATCTACAGTAGAGGATATAGTGGGTATAGATAATGGATGGATGGATGTTTGATAGCAAAAAATAATAAACCGTGACCTGTAAATGAGAGAAAAGAATATAAATGAGAAAACACAATCATAACATGAAACAACAACTAAAAAACTTACCAAAGAATAAAATCTAAAGGAGAAACAAGACAACTGAAATCATGTAACTCAATCAGGCTTTTTTCACTCTTGGATCCATCTTTGCTTTCATGGTTCAGTTCTTTCATTCTCAGTTCAGTGTAAACACAGGGGCATGACTGAGGTTATTGGCTAAATTGGTCTCGTGTTTTATCACTCCTGTGTATTTATAGGAGTTTCCAAACAATGACATTTATTCACTTAACACTCTGTGGGTTTGTGTGATTTAATATCAATGAGAATATCAACATTAAAGTAATATTAACAAGAATAATATTAGTCCAAACTACTATTTCAAATTAAATTTTACATTTAGTTTGCAAAGACTGAGTTTGAATACAAATTTAATTTGCTTGCCTTTCACATATTTGCATTTAGTTTATACATTGTATACAATAAATGTTTTGGTGATCCTTTTTTTTTTGTATTTTGATACTTCCACAAAATAAGCTTGATAACTTAGATGTCGGTTATATTGCAACACTAAGTGACTGATGTGTTCTGATGTGATTAAGTACTTAGAAAACGCAGAGGCCTATCAACCGTTTCCACACATTGTGTGCTTGGGGGGTTTGAGATGACAACGTGCCAAGCCTTCACCATTATTTCAGGCCACACCATTGAAACGGAGTCTTTGCCTGGAGCTGTGGACCTGTGTTTCAAGACTTTTTTTGTCTTTGACATTAATTACACCAAGCAGTTCCTCCCCACCTGGAAGTTTCTGCAGCACGGTGTGTATTGATGGACATCTGTTAAGTTTTTGAGAACAACAGTTTGTTCAGCCCGCATTTAGGGTGTGTGTAAAAAATAAAGTGTAAAAGAGTGTTTAAAGAGATTATTTTAAAAGGTTAGTTAAAAGTTATTTTTTAATAAAGTTATGTGTTCTGTGTTGTGCTATAATGTACTGTTGATGTGATTATTTTTTTAAGAAGCTGTTCTATAAACTGGTGTTTATGTGGGGTGGGGAGGGGAGGGGTATTGTATTCATGCATGATTCATTTTGGCAACAAAAAAAAGTTAAAATCATAAAATACACATTTGCATTGGCCTCTTTTTGTATAGTGTCTATTTGTATGATTATGGGGAATTATTATAAAGAACACAACAATAATTAATATATAATATATTGAATATAAAATTAGCAAGGCAACGAGTCAGGGAAAAAAAATAATTGTATGTGTAATTTTAACCCAGCATTAGAGTTAATTTCACTCACTAGGTTGGGTCAAATAAAATAACCAAGGGTGTGTGTAATTTTAACCCAGCATTAGAGTTACATTTACTCACTTGGTTGGGTCAAAGGAACAACCCAGTATTCTGGGTTAAATGGTAAAACCCAGCACTTGGGTCAAACCAACCCAGCACATGTTCTGTCCCATATTTACCCAGTGGTGGGGTTAAGGTTGGGTTATTTTTTAACCCAGCAATGTATCGAGACGACACTGCCTACAATGTATATTGAATTGTGCATGGTAGATCTTACTGTAATGACATTATGAAAAAGTAAATCTTGTGCTAAAAGTGTGACCCCTGTCTTGGAGCCTCTACTATGTGCTGCCAGACATAGCTAATGGGGTGAAAGGTGGTAAAAATTCTAGGGGGCCAAATGTCCAGTGAGGCCCATGACAAATTCAAAACTATATTATTTTAATAACGGCCCCAGAGCAATATATTGTCAGGGGGCCCAGAATACGGCCCTGCAGACAGGCAACATTGTGCAAATAAATCGACAGAGCTGTCCATGGCGCTGAAAGTTACTAAGTAACGTTAGATATGAATCCATAATCAAAAGAGAGAGTGTAACTGTGCTGTTAATTGATAGCCCATCTCATCAGATGAAAAAATAATAGCTTTTCTTTAAGGTCATTTTATACCAAATTCCGTAATTCGATGTACCAACGAATCGTGTAACTCATTGGCTTGTTTAATGTAGCCTAATTGTACATGGAAAAATCATGTCGTCATGTCTCTTTGAAGTTAACAACTCTTTCTAGCAAACGGCAGCACAGTAGTACACAAGCCGTTTTTAATTTTTTAAAATATAAAAAAATATTTTTTAAAACACATTCCGGTGTTTTTATTGAAATTGAACCCCTGTCAAAATAAATAAATAAATATATAATAAAAAAAAAATAATAGAAACGTCATTAAAGCAGTGGTAAATATATACAGTAGGCTACGTACACTCTGCACTTATTTATAGAAGACACAGAAGGCTGACATTTTTGTGCTGTAAAAAAGGCGACAGCTACTGTGTTCAATATCTTTTTTTTTTTACTGATGAATAAGTTTTAAGTTTTAATTCGTGTACAAACATATGTGCAAAAATATGAAAAACGTGTTTGGCAAGATGAGGGCGCTTGCGCGTGCGTAAACGCACACTGTAGTGAGGAGACTCGCGCGCGCTTTCCTCCGCCCAGAGAGTGATGGAGAGTTTGAGAGAAGCGAGGAGAGAGACCTACAACACGTCATCGTCCGAATCACAGCGAACCTGACAAAAATCAGGGAGCAGCACATCAAGTAAGTGACAACCCGAAATGCACATCTAGTGTATTATTCTACCCGCTTTAAAACATTCCACAGCAGTTCTGTATGTATTATTTCGATATATATATTCTGAATATTGCGGTCTCTGATGTTATAAAATGTACATGCTAAAATAATAAGTGCATGTATACAAATGATATTTGAGAATGATATTATAATTAGGCTTTGGGCAACATAAATAACACTGAACTGAATGGTTCACACCACTTTCAACTATCACCTGACATCATGGTAATATTTTCTCTCATATCTTAATTGCGATTTTAAATCTACTTCAATCAAAAATTCATACAAAGTTGAGCTGGTCACGATTAAAACGTCTGTCAAGTGTTCAGAAAGCAATTCAGATTCCATTTGTGCTATATAGGCTAAATAAAGAAGTGAGAATAGTACAGCATTACAAGTATGAGCAGTTGGGCCATCAGCCCTATATGTTTATTTTATCATTTTATAATTTTGCAGTCTTATTACACTGAAAAGCATTGCATCGTTGAAAGCATGACACAAATGTTTTTTTTTTTCCTCTGTAAAAAATAAATCTGTTTTCAACTTAATCTAACTTAAATGTGTTTAACACAAATAATATAGTTTTGGATATTTTGAATATATTGAATTCAAAGTCAGCACGTCCATCCTAATAAAAGCAATTTACTCACTAATGTGGTGATTTTGTATGCTTGACGTTTAATTATGGCACAGTACGTCTCGGTATGTGTTCAGGGAGCACCTGAGAGACCTTGTGAGATCCTCATTTACAAGTGTTTCATAGAGTACATGTGAATTCCACATTCCCCATATAAATTTACCCCCATTTTATCGGTCACTGAAGTTAAAATTATAGTAACCCATTATAGTACCCTACTGCACTTATGTGTCATTTACTTTGATATTAGGGATTGATGTTAAAAGAAAATATTCATTTTATTTATGCATTTTATTCAAAGCCAAAAAAACAAACAAAAAAACAATACATTTTGTTAATTTGTGCATTATCCAGAAATCAAACCTGTTATCTTGGTGCTCATGGCAACTTGCTTGTAGTTAAGATACGGGAATATAAAGTGAATTTGATCCTTTGCCCTAATCTACCAACCTCCACCAAAACATTAGCAGCTGTACCTCTGTGGAGACAGCAGACTGTTTTCTTGAGCATTACACTTGCTGCTGGAGTTTGTATGCATATGCTGCTGTACTGTTTACCTGTCTGTTAATGTTTGACAGGTACATTTCCACTGTGACAGGATGAGTGCCGCCTGTTGCCAGGTGGCACACATGGTGGGAACATCCAGAAGTGTAAATAAGAGTCTGTGTTAGCCCTTTAAATGTTTCACGGTTGCTGAAGCAAATAATCTGAAAGGAAATCTGCCTTCATTTACTTGATATGTTGTTTAAGAATGGTTAAGAAATTGTATACTTGTCCATTTTGTACTAGCCCATTATCTCCTATTTAAAGGGATAGTTCGCCTAAAAATTAGATTTCTGTTATAATATTCTCTCCCTCGTGTTGTTTCAAACACTTGCTTTTTTCTGTGGACTTTCTATGAAAGCCAGTAGTGACTGAAGCTGATTCTGAAATTATGTATGGTAATTATTCATATTCTTAATGTTCCTAGGGGAGCTTCTATCTAACATCCACTGATTGAAGGTTGACAGATAATTAGCTCATAAAGATAATAATGTTCTCTTGAGGACAATGCCAGGATTAAAAAATCGCACCACATGGGCACCGCTGTTGCTGAAGACATCGAGCATCACTTCCTGTGCCAACGGCTGCTCTCTGGGCATTACTGCTCATCTAACATATGTGAATACTGACCATGAACCAGTGGAGGGTACGAGATGCACTTAAACATACACATGCACCCAAACACACTCAAATAATCACACACCTGCTCAAAAGTCCATCTTTGAGCAGAATTAATTTCTTTGCTGGTTTATGCTGGTGGACCTGCATACAGCTATGCAAAGGTAAAACTCAGTAACCACCAATCCGTCTTTCTTTGTTCTTTACCTGCTCAGGTGTGTTTGTGTACCCTCTGAGCGAGAAAGAGGTCGTGGTGGGTTTTGAGGCAGTGGTATCCGGCAGGTTGGTCAGTGTGGAACTCCAGAGCCGTGGGAAGTTGGAAGACTGCTGTTTGGACTGCCTTCCAGGATCAGCACAGCATAGCCAGTGTGGCCACAGCAAGGAGTGGGGCTGCTGTGGAGGAACAAGTCTTGAGATACAGTGCTCCAATGGTGAGATGTCTTTCACACACAGACATGCACAGTACTTACATTTGTGGACACTCCCACTGGCACACACAATCTCATCAATGGTTCAACTGAGACGTTCAAAGATGCTCAATTTTGCAATGAAAGGTCAGAGATCAGAGAACTCAGTACGAACTCAAACATTTCTCATTAAATTCTTCCAAGACTAAATTATCAGAGCTATGCTATGAGACAGTTTATACATGAATATAACATAACTGAAATGAAGTCTCATGTGCTTTAAAAGAACAACCTCTGAGAAACACTTGCATGGTGTGCACATCAACACTGGTCCATTTCATTATGATGATGGTTGCTGAAATATCTCATGTCAAATAATTACGAAGGCATCTTCTCCTCCCTCCCCCCTCCCCAAACACACACACTTACCCACAGTCACTAAATCACTATGGCGGTTATTGAACAGTAATCAGTACAATCCGGTTAAACTTCGCAAGACATGCCATCTCCCCACCACTCGGGTAGTGTTAAAGCACTTGTCCTCTATCAGCCTCCTATAATCAACTATTTCCAGTATTTGCTTTGAATTGTCTGAGGCTTTTGTCACTGTTCACTAGCACACACCACAATGGTGTTTTTCCTGTTCTTGTAAATCTTGTGTTCTCTGCTCTTTGTGCTCGTCCACCTTGAAATGTACGAGCAGCATTCATTATTATAGAGAGCTGTGTTGGCTCTGTGCCTGTTGTAGATGATCCTTACATTAATATACAGATGCAGTCATGTTCAGAAGTCGGAGTCCACTAGACAAAAACGCTTCTATTTTGCAAATTTTTCCAATGTAAAATGATTTGACTCCAGTGTTTTAGTCCATAAAAACAAAATAGGTGTGGGTGAGAAACAGAACAATATTTAAGTCCTTTTTTTATGCTAAATATCCACTTTAACTTTCACTTCCAGATGTAAAAGTGTAGATTTAAAAAAAAAAAAGACTTACATTTTGAGCTGTTTCTCACCCATACATATTAAATCGTTTCAGAAGATAATGGATTTGACTACTGGAGTCAAATGGATTACATGGATTGTTTTCTTTATGTGATTTTTGGAGCCACAAAGGTCTGATTACCATTCACTTTCATTGTATGGACCTACAGAGCTGAGATATTCTTCTGAAAATCTTTGTTTGTGTTGCCATTTTCAATGTCAAATCAGACTTTTGAACCCAACTGTATCTCAAATTAGTTTCCTGTTTCAGGGCAGGCCTGCTGTCTTTGTGGAAATTCTGAAGCACAGAATCAATAATTGTTTGTCTCGCAACAAAAAGCAGGATGCTGGATTGTACCCCAAAACCAAATTTCGCAACATCCTATTTAAATTGCTTTGAGAACATGTTTCATTTCAGACTGTTGTGTCTTGCTTCCGTTTCCTGTTCAAGGTCATCTATTGCTGGATGAGGACCTGGAGAGGAGCACCTTCATTGTGAGCACAGGCCAGATTGGACCTCTAGAAATAGTGTCCATTGTCATCAGTACCACCCTTGAACTCCCTACCCTTGAAAATGGTGCAATCCGCCTGGTCTATCCCACAGTGCTCACACCTATAGTCAGAGCTCGGCTCCAACCAAGCAAAAGTGAAAATGTGGGGAAATCAGAGGAGAATAGGTAAAGTTATACATTTTGTTATTATTTGTATTACTATTATCAAGAATTGTTTTTACATTCGTGAAACATGTGTTAGGCTTCCAAAAACAGCACAAGTAACATTTTATGAAGAAAATGCGGTATTTCCCATGTTTCTATAATATTCTGGTGCCGAGATATGGCCCAGAACATACAGTCTGCACACTTTTTTTTACCCCGGCTGTTTAATCATCCGCCGAACAAAGATCTTACTTTAATTTGCCTTGTAAAGTAAATGTAGCAAATCTGTCTTCAAAAAGTCACACAAATTGAGGGACCATTCATGTTCAATACTTAATATTTAATAAGATTCAGATTGAAAATTGTCTTGGCAAACACTACTATTAATACACCCAACACTATTTCATTGACAATTAAATTTGCACAATGTGAATAATAAATTACGAAAATTGTGCGTTTGACCTTCCAAAAATCCCATCTCATGTCTCTCCTTCAGCCCAACTACGTGCTTTGGCAGTGTGTCAGGGAAGCAGGAGAGGGTGCTAGGAGTTGGGCTGCAGTGCGCTCATGCTCTGCTCACCAGTTCTGCTATGAACCTTTCGCCTTACCAGCTTAGCTTCCAGCTTCTGGTCCGAGGAGCCTGTCTGCTTGCTGGTAACAATGTCTCATTCATTCAAACCAAAATGACATTATTTGTAATTTAATGAGACGATTCAGCCAAAAATGAAAATTCATTCACTTAGTCACCCTCATGTTGTTCCAAAGCCATATGGCTTTCTTCTGTGGAACACAAAAAGAGATGTTTGGCAGAATGTTAGCCTCAGTCACCATTCACTTTCAGTGCTTATATTTTTCATACAGTGACAGTGAATGGTGACAGGCTGTCAGTCCCTAACAGTCCCTAACACTAACAAAAGAGAAAGTCACGAAATAATGTACATTTTCATTTATTTATTTAGGTCACCATTGTAATTACAGTCAGATGTATTTTAATTAGAAAGCATATTATTTTCGAAAAGGTCTTGAACTTGATTTCTGAAGGACTACAGGTGAGGTGGGCTCCAATATGTACCTGTCTGTCTGCTGAAGTCACGTAGACAAGAAATCATTAGCCCCTTTTCTCCTGTTTGGCTTTAAAAAGCAATTTTAAATTCATGCAGGTCCAGTCTCTGCTCTGTAATAATTCAGTTAGAATAAAACTTGGCATGGCTATCAGTGATTAGATAGATATCATTGAGCCTGCCAAACAGAGCCAAAGCATGTCTGTGAGGTAGAGAGTGTTTGGATATGGCTCCAGGCCACTAGAATGGAGAAAAGAGATGGAGGAAGGGTGATGGAGAGTCCTAAATCACAGTGACGCTGTTCTGTTCACAAGGAAAGTGGCTGCAAGGTTTTCAGACCTTGAATAATGCAAAGAAAACAAGTACATATTCATTTTTAAATGACACAATACTCATTTTTTAACTTAGGAAGAGTTCAGAAATCAATATTTACTGGAATAACCCTGATTTTCAATAACAGCTTTCATATGTCTTGGCATGCTCTCTACCAGTAATTCACATTGCTGTTGGGTGAATTGATGCCACTCCTGGCATACAAATTCAAGCAGATCGGCATTGTTTGGGCCATCCATCTTCCTTTTGATCACATTCCAGAGGTTTTCAATGGGGTTCAGGTCTGGAGATTGGGCTGGCCATGGCAGGGTTATGTGTGGCATGGATCATTGTCCTGCTGGAAAAAACAATCATCAGAGTTGGGGAACATTGTCTTACTATATTCACTAAAATGTCACACTGAAAATGAATTAATTTACAAAAAATATTTTTACTCCACCTAGATAATCGGCATCAATCACTTCAGAATCAATTTCATTACATCCCCTGAAGCTCAAATGTCAAAGATTTCCACCACAATAATTGTTTTTTTATGCAACAAATCAAATCAGTGCTGAAATGTCATGTGCACAAACTCTGTAACCCCAGCAGTAACCTCTATGATGTCTCTCCCTCGACAGGTCTGGAAAGCCCCACACACGCTCTACGGGCGGATGCTGACCCCAGTGCCCAGTCTGCTTCTGCAACCTACATCACACTGGCAGAGGAGCATCCGTGTGACCGACATCTGGAGATAATCCTACACCTGAGCGGTGAGAGTAGGATTTCACCTGTTTAATCACCAGCTTTAAACTTGTTTATTTTTTAGCCACTATTGTAATGATGGGGAAGATTGGGATTGGGACAAGACATTAGCCAGACTCAAACTTGATTCACCCACATGAGCACCTCAAAACAAAATATTAGAGCATGCGTGTTAACCACCTAGCCTCTTTAATCAATGTCCCTTTGTGGTGGTGATGTCAGACAGTTTGTCAAATTTGCTACCCCCTCCAAGGGAAGGGGTCAGCATGGGGTTATGGTGAATCTCACTAGAGTTTCACAGCACAAGGTTTATCATTTTAAGGTACTGTATGTCGGTCCATTCAACAGCGATCTTGGTAACTTGCCCTAAAAGCTTTTTTTCCAGTCATACAAGGATAGCTCCCATTTATTTAAATTGAGAAAAAACTAAATTCCACAAACTGTTGGCTTACGTTAAGAAGCATGCCAAGTCACAAATAGAATGGTAACAACAATGACAACCATTCAAAAACTACAGCTAAAAACTATATTGTTTGGGTTTGTCTACATCATTTGCTAATGAGCATGCATATTCCAGAACCAAAAAAAGCAATGCCTTTACTTAAGGTGATTGGCTCTTTTAACTGGAAGCCAGCACTTCCTTTCCTACAACCACCATATTGAGTATTGGGTTTCTCTCATTTTTGCTAGCCTCAAAGATGGTTATCCTTCCCATAGATACATAAGAGATTCTCTACTAGACTCATGTTTTATTCTGATGTCCCTCACTCACTTATTCACACAAGGACAATGTGGTTCAGGGTACAGAGAGTCATTTGTTGTAACTACTGTAAGTAGTCACATTTGTTACCATTTTTTAGTCTACCTATTTTTCCCTAGACAACCATGTTGAGCAAACTAAATCATAATCATCATTCTGTCAATTTAATCACTCGCAAGATGTTGTTGCCAACAGAGCCTCATAGCCCACTGGTCATCCTGGAGAGGGGTCGGCTCACCTTTAGTGAATATGAGCAGCAAATCCGTGCCCGTCGTGATTTCATTCGCTGTGCCCGTAAGGAGGCAGAACCTGAGAAGAGGGTAAAATTATTAATTTTACACAATTCCGTTGCTTCCGAGTCATTTTTCGTTATTAATATTTTTCCAAACTTTCAGGTAATATGAGAATCTCATTTGCAATTTTTAGCTGGTTTTGTCCATGGCTACTCAATTTTTAAACTTGCAAGTGCGTGTGTGTGTGTATGTGTTTCCCCCAGCTGGACTTCGTGCGAAGGCGTTACCATAAGGATCTGCTCTTGAACCCTGTCCTGATGCTTAATTTCAGCCCAGACCTTCTATCAGAACCAACAGAGCTGCAGCAGGCCAGCAGAGAGCTCATCTTCCTCATTGACAACAGCAACAACATGACACAGCACAACATAAACAAGATCAAGGTTCTAATGACCTCTAAAAGTGGCTGTTCTTCAAATGCCAGACAATATAGATCAAATGCAGTGATATGCACTGACTGTTTTACTACATCAGGCCATAATTCATGAGCAAAAAATACAATGATTTGTTTATATATATATATATATATATATATATATATATATATATATACAGTAGGTCATTTTCAGACTTTTATCTATGACAGGAGGGGATGCTGGTTGCCATTAAGAGTCTACCGACTCGTACAATGCTAAACATCACTGGCATCTGCTCTGCAGTCCGACCTCTGTTCAGTTCCAGCAAACTCTGCACAGACGTGAGTGTTTATTTTCTCTAGTTTCTGTCAAATTCCATTGGCTCAGCGGTTACTGACCAAAAGGTTGGGGGTTCAAGCCCCAGCACTGCCAAGGTACCACTGTTGGGCAAGGCCCTTGACCCTATCTGCTCCAGGGGCGCTGTTTCATGGCTGACCCTGAGCTCTGACCCCAGATTAGTTGGGATATGTGAAAACAAAAGCATTTAATTGACTCTGTAACTGTGTTCTGCACAATGACAATAAAGTTGAATCTTAATCTTAAATGGTGAAGACAGAAAAAATCCAAAAGATGTTTTCCAAGCTCATATGACTTTCTTTTTTTATTTGGAACACAACAGGTAAAAAGTTAGGCACACTACAGCCTGTAGCTACAGTCGCTAGTGCACCTCTTGAGCCGAGGGGAGTGAGGTTTACACACACTGCACACACGTCCCAGCTGGCTCCCGTTACATTTGCATCTTTTTTTTTCCTCCATACAATGCAAGTGAATACTGACTAAAGCTGCCAGTTCCTAATATTCTGTCTAACATCACCTTTTGCATTCCAAGGAAAAAGGAAGTCATACAGAGTTGGGACAAAAAGAGGGTAGGAGTAATTGATGATATACTTTTAATCATAAACTGTTCCTTTTTCAGTTGATTGTCTTTTTTCAAGAGAAATTAAATCCAGAAAAACTGGAGTCTTTGAATGGTCTACTTCACAGTATTCTTGATATGTGTGCGTGAGTTGGTTGACATTTACCTGTGAGTGACCTGGTGTGATTAGATAACAATATCTGTCCTGGTCGCTACTACTGGTTGCCATGACGCTGCAATATCAGTTTCAAGCAGGTCCAGGGTCTGGAAAGGATAAAGTGTTTTAAAACAGGCAGAGCCATATGGCACGGCAATGCATTTTACAGCATCCAATGATCACAAAACAAACTTGTTTTGCTCCATCATGCACCACAGCTCACCTTTGCAGTCTATGTATTTGTAGTAGTTGAGTTTTTCATGTCAAACTGGTTTAAATTAAATATTGCAGGTTGAAAAATTATGATTTTTTAGTGTTTTAGTGCCACATAAAAAAAGAGATGAGAATTCTATCCTTATTTTTTGAGTACAGTAAAAAAATATCAAGAATAAAAGTAAAAATTTAAAGAATAAAGTAAAATCATTATGAAATTAAATTTGTAATATTTTAAGCATAAATCTTGAGGAAGTAACATTAAAGTGATGTGATAGACAGCACATGGAGTAAATGCCACTAACCAGGGAGACAACATTGGCTATGCAACTTCGTTGTCAACTTAGCCACGCTAAATTTGTGTGAAGTTTTTGCTAGGTCTCTGTTCATGAATGAGGTGTGCATTAGTACAGGAGTTTTCAACATATGGTGCCTTTCAAGGGAATCATAAAAAGCCTATGCAGACTTGCACTCAAGTGAATCATAAAATAAATGGAACTGCTGTGAATTTTCAACTTAAGCTTTGTTGATCATCTTAACAGATGTCACTTGATAGTTTAAGATGGAGTAATGCCTAATGGAGTTACACATGTTATAAAATAGATCTTAAGTGCTCTGTTACTGGAGCTGTCCAGTCCAAGGGTGCTGAAACTTCTGGTCAAAATGTCCAGGAGTTTGTCTTCTCAACATGAAAATAATGTGATAATACTAACAAAATGGAAGTTGTTTGTAACCTTGTTGAGGCGCCAAGATTTATTAACTATTACAGAATTTAGTTAAAGAAATAATGATGTCTTTAGTATGACAGAGTTTCAAATGTAATAATTCTCAACTTTATAGAGATGTAAAACTAAAAGCTCACGGGCAAGGAAGAGGCGAGAAACCGGCTTGACATACAAATAATAGTTTTAATGAAAAACTCAAAAGACAAACACATAGGACGATGGACATGTCCGTAAGGATCTCTCTCTCCCGCACCACCCTCTGCGATCGGCCTTTATCCCTCTCAACGGCTTGATTAGCCTGATACGGGACCGGGTGTGTCGAGTCACGAGCTGGCCCCGCCCTCCGCCGTGCCACAAGAGATTAATGAAATTGACTCAAGAAATGCATGTAACGTGAATGCACTCTATGTGAATCATAAGGGGATCTCATGTAGCCTAAAATTTTGTTTCTTTGGCTGGAAACTGAACAGATGTGCACAGAACAGGATTAAAATGACAGACGTCAGTAATGAACTATAGACCTATCTAAATATTAATTGATCATCTGGTTACAGTTCTTGGCACTCTGCACTTGTAGCCTTACTGCCATTATGCTGCATGTAATTTGTGACTGTCATGTAAACAGAATATAGGACTATTTGAACCATCCATTGGAGGGAGGAAGAAGAGGAGGAGGAGGAAGAGAGAGAGAGAGAGAGAGAGAGAGAGAGAGAGAGAGAGAGAGAGAGAGAGTGACTCGCTCATTGCACACTCTCATTTTAATCTCCTTTGTTAACCATGATTTAATTATTTATTTTGGCCTATTTATTTAAGTTTTAAACTGTAGGGTCACATTACTCATATACTATATGTCTGTTTAAAAATCATCTTTCTATTGCCATTAAAGTTATGCTTATCAAAAAAGTCCAATAAAACTTTTTTCTATATTATGTGTCATGTAAATTTAGCTCTACCATTAGACCTAATTTAGGCCTATCATATCGCATGCGCAGACTGCTGAGACAGCCAATTGATTTTAACACGTTTAATCATCTGAAACAGTGTGTAATGGCTTTCCAATGATTGAAATACATGTATATAAATAATATTTATTAAATGTACCTTTTTCTCTGATAAACTGTGAAAAATGTGAGAAAGATACATTTAAGTTGCTCTTAATGGTCTTAAGAGCGGTTTAAAGCTCTCATTAATTTACAAGCATTTTTACGCAATACTTAGATAAGATGCTTTTGGGAAACACGCTGTAGAGATTAAGTAGGCTACTGAAGCTGCTGGCTCTGCGTCCGTTCTATCATTGTGATAATGATGCTCTGTCGCCTACATTTTATTTTCTATTGTGATTTTTTTTTTTTTTCTCAAAATATTTCTTCTCACGCAATATACTACTTTATTCTCATAATGCTACGAATTTATTCTCGTAATTTTTACTTTATTCTCGAAATTGTATTTTTTTTAATTTTATTTTAACATGGCAGTAAAACACCGTCATAAAGCAATATTACCACAGGGAGTAATTTGTTAGTTTGTTTTTAAAAACTGAGGGACGAGACGAAATTACTTTGGCAGATGGTAGAATAAATAGTGATATATGCTATTCTATGCTATATATGCTAAGTTCAAATAAGTGATAAATCAGTGATAAATGCTTTTTGCACCTGTTGCAAATAGGGGCAGATGCTTTTGCATCCCTAATTAAATACTTACTAGCATACATTATAGGGGCATCACAGCAGCATATTTACTCTTTTTATTTAGAGTCCTGTAGACACCTTTCACCAACCTCTAAACCTAACCTAAAAACCTTAAAACCATATTACTGTAGTAACATTATGGTTAATTGCATTAAAACTATGGCTTCCGGCAAAAAACATGGCTACTACATTATTACTATAGTAAAACCATGGTTAATTTTACCCATTTCAAACCTTTCTCTAAAATCCACAACCTTCACAGTGCCCAAATCACTACGAGGAAATCAACCTTTACAAAAAGTGAAAAGTGAGACAAAAGGTCAAATCAAACACAGGTCATCTGAAAAATAAAAGCACATCCACACCATCCTTACACCCCAAACCACTGCAGTGACACCCTTAAATTTGTCTTTTTCTGCCAGACTATTGAAGTGCAAATAGTCGCGCTGTGTGGCAGGTGCTATTTACATCAAGTTCATTTAGTCACACCAAATCATTTTCTTTGGTAATTTACAGATGTTTTCAAAAGAGTTTCACCTGCAATATTTATTTTATCATGATTTTTACATTATTATATTAGCGCTCAAGATAAAAGGGATTGTCATTCCCTGCATCTCTTTTTTCTCAGAGCACAGTGATTCAGGCATTGGAGTATGTCCAGAAGATGCATACAGACCAAGGTTGTGCTAACCTGTGGGGAGCGCTCTCCTGGAGCTATCGGCAGCCCGTCCACCGCAGCTGCCCACGACAACTCTTTATCCTAATGAATGGAACGCTGAACATTGTCGGCCGTGTGTTAGAGTTGGTCCGGAGGAATGCCTGTAACGTTAGGTATCACCTATAATATACTGTAAAACAGTACTTATTAATAAACACTTAATAAATCACTTCATCTGACTACTTACAGGACCTTTCATTACATACATTCATCAGTAACTAAAAGGATTGCATTTGATTGATGGTGCATCCGTGCCTCCTGGTGGCAGTATAAGTCCAAGACGACACAAACAAAAAATGACTTTTATCACATTTAACATGAGCAATAGCTTTCACATCGGCTAACACTTTTAAAACTGGCCAAACACCCTTTGCATCAGTAAACGCTTCTACCACCAGCTACATTTTGATACATTTCATTTTAGGGCCACAAATACATAAAGCTTTCACTGTACTGCAACACAGACTCATTATTGATACTCAGTCATGACATTTTAAAAGCCTTCGACCCAGACGGAGCAGACCTGAATTCCAAACAGCCTTTGTGTGTGTGTTGCCTGGCTTCTGTTTCCCTTCAGACATTTAATTAGTGAAATGGTCTAGATTATGCTAAGGGGAATACTAAACATCTCTCTTTCAATTCCTTGGAGCGTACTGGCAATCTGTCGAAGAAGAATATCCATGTCTTTAGTCATGAGAAATCCATACTGTTATGTTCAAACAGACATTATACCATTTACAGTATATGCATATGTATAATTCAAATGATATAATGACATTTCGATCATTTGTGTGACTGTTTTCACATTTTGGTATGAATGCATATTGTAGCATATATTTTCTATATTTTTCCAGGTGTTTCGGCCTGGGCCTTGGTCCACACGCATGTCGGAGGCTACTGCAGGGTGTTGCCAAGGTTACAGGAGGCAGTGCAGTGTTTCTCAGTGAGGAAGAGAGGCTTCAGCCAAAGGTACAAGAGTGCACAGCGCCATCTTCAGGAAGCAGAACAAGCAAACAAAGAATCTGACATCTGATTATTTGGCACATGCCTATTAAATATCATAAATGTAAATATTTCTGCTAGACCGTTTTAAAAGTACATTCATCTTCTTTACAACTCACATTTAACTAGGTCCACTCAGAATCTGTGTACTCACTTCAACATTTTCAGAATTCCTGCATATGGAATATTCAAGGATATGGAATTAATTTAAACATGGTAAATGAACCAAAGAGTTTTAAGACTGTTATTGGTAGCTGTAAGCATTATCACAATAGAATAAATGACTAAATAAACACATAATCTACACAAAAGAGAATGTGTAATGACGGAGGTTAGAATTGTGCAGAAATCGGTAGAGCTTTTCACAGAATTCTGCAGGGACAGGCCTGTTAATAATGCAACAATAAATTGAGCATTAGAACATTTAAATCAATAAGGTCATGTTTAAATTGATAGTGTATTTATGTGTTGTAGTCTAGTTAATAATGTTTAGATTCTTCTCTAAAGCTGATTAAGTGTTTGAAGAAAGCTCTTGAACCCGTGCTGACGGACGTACGGATCGACTGGTATGTGCCGGACAACGTGGAGGCCCATCTCTCGCCCAATGAAATACCTCCGCTCTACCCAGGGAACTGCCTGATTGGCTACTGTACTCTATATGACGTGTCTGGATTCCAGGTCCAAAAAAGTGAGGTGAGAGTGTGTATATATAAAAATTTTTTCTGTATTCTTGGGGGGGGGGGGGGGGGGGGGGGTTAGGTTACCCCCTAATAAAGGCTTGAAGGACGTTGGGTGGGGTTGTAGAATGTACTCTTAATATGAAACTTTAATTGTAAATATGTACATGTATATGCCTGTTTGATTTTAAGTAGTAATCTGGGCCACAGCATTGACATTGCCTGAGCGGGGGGTGTTCATTTAAGGATGTTCACTTATTCCGCTCATGTAAAGAGAGCAACAAATTTAATCGTCTAGTATAGATAAATTGAATGATAAAGTTTACCCTGTTTAACTTCATTCTGATGATTGCAATGAATGAAGCAAGCTGTCAGCTGAAATAACCAAAAAAAACACAAATCTAACAGCTGGTGTTTTACCTGTCAATCAGGCATGCTTTGAAGTTGCGTTCGTTAGTATAGCAACAATAGGCTGCGAGTACATTTTCTCAGAATCATCATTGACTGGTAGAAATATGAATAATAGTGTTACATAATTTTTAATCATGGTATATGTCAATTTCTACATACACTAATGCAGTTTAATATTCAAATTTAGTAAAGTAACATCATTAAGAACTTGAATTAACAATGAACAATATTTGAATTAACATAAACCAAGAATTCCAAGATGAACAAATGCATGAAAAATATTCATTGTTATTTCTTGATACCTAATTTGGATGTGCATGTGTTAACATATATAACATTAACATAAAGTGTATAATTAAATCATAATCCCCAAGAATAGTAGCACCCCCCAACTTTACACAGAAAAGGTTAGTGATTCTATCACACTAAAATCATGTTGCCTTGTGGCTATACTTTAGAAACAGTGAGTATTTTAACGTTCAAAAAGTAGCCCTATTCACTTCCATTTTAAGTGCCTCAATGTAACCCAGATTTTTACTTTTTTTGAAAGAAACGAGGGATCAAAATATAATCAATATGCCACAAATGCTGTCGATTGAGTTTAACTTGTATTGAACCTGAAATATTACTTAAAAAAAAGATTCATAAATGCTGTAAAATTATTGTTCATTGTTAGTTCATATCAACTGATGTTGTTAATGTTAACAAATGGAAACTTATTGTAAGTGCTATCATAAAATCTCTTGTTCCTGTGTGCACTTGTTCAACTGTAGGTGACGTCTCGCGCATACAGAGGCCAGCCACGTGGATCGACCGGGTCAGTTTTCGAGCTCTCTCCCTCCACTTCCGAGCTCCTTCAGCCACTGGTTCCCCCAGAGGAACGAGAGAAAGAGGCAGTGAAAGAGTGTGGAGTGGATGGAGACTTTGAGGATGTGCTGAGAGAAATCTCACAAGAAATCTCATCTGAGTTCCACTGCGCACATGCTACAGATAATGCCGTCAGCACTGGTAAAACAGTGGGATAAATTCAGATTAAGATTACTTACCCTCATGTTGTTCCAAACCTATATGACTTTCCTTCTTCCTTGAAATACAAAAGGTAAAGTTCGGCAGAATGCTGGGGACTGACAGCCTCATTCACCATTGCAATTTTATTGCATCTTTCATCCATAGAGTGAAAATCTGAATCAGAATGAGCTTTATTGCCAAGTACGCTTACACAAAGAATTTGTCATGGTGACAGTAGCTTCCAGTGCAAGAGAATGCAACATACACATTACATACATACAAACATATACATTTAAACGTATATACATATAGTGACATAAAAAATATTCAAAAATACGATGACAAAAAAATAAATATATATTTTTTTAAATAGTGCAATGATGTTACAATATTTTATATACAGATATACAGTTATGTGCATGTGATGTATTGAAGAAGAGGTAGGACATGTTAATGAACATTAATGAAATATGGATATAAGTAGGAATGGATGGATTTAATATGCACATGGTTGTATTTACCTAAGGGGAGAAGTAATTGGTCCGTTTTGTTAGGAAGAGAGCGGAGATTCGCTAGATGGATGCTTGGCAGTGCGGTTTGAAGCCTGTCGGAGCTTGACCAGCACATTTCCCAAGTTTGTCTTTTAGCACGCTTATACAGCACCGCAGCTCCTCTGACTAAAATGTCCAACAGAACATCTGAATAATCAAAAACCAGTGACAGATTGTCTCATCTCTGGTAAAACTGATTGGAAATAAATTAGTAAACACAGGACAAACAAACAAAAACAGCAAAAGAAATGGAGAGATTTATACTGAGGCGGCCATCCATCCGTCACAGTCTGGCTCCCTCATGTTTCCAAGGACTCTTATTTTGAAGTGTTTTCCCAGACTACATTACCCGATATGCACTGCCCTCATCACTGCAATCCCTTCCTGATAGTTCTCACCTGTTTTCCATTCCCTCATTATTTTTTGTTTGTATAAATACCCTTTAATTTTTGCATTCCTTTGTCAGTTACCGTTAGTTGTTTGACTCATTTTTATTAAAGCCTGCACATAGATCCTACGTTTCCTGTCTCATCTCAGCAACCATTCGTTACAGAAGAACTGACCCAACATGGATCTAGCTCTGTCCGTATCCTGCTTCTCAAGCAAGGGGACCGTCCAGTTGAGGATCACGCCCGTGAGTTCTTAGAACTAGTGAATTTGGTGCACTATCCAGACCGCTCTCTGGTGGTTTTCTTCCAGACCGGTCTGAATAGTGCACTAAAGGAACTGATGCCTCTGGATGATCCTCACTGGATGCTCTGTGAATATGTTGAGAAGGCTCTGGAACATTGGCCACCCCTAGGCCTCCTGACCCAGTCCCAGCCCTGTGGCCACCCCCCCAGGCCTCCTGACCCAGTCCTGGTGCAGTGGCCACCCCCCAGATCTCCTGACCCAATCTCTACCCTGAGGTGACCACCCCCCCAGACCTCCGGATGCAATCCTTTCCCTGGTGTCTCCTCCCTGGCCACATGGTGATCTTCCGGGTCCCCTTCCTCACCAGTATCTTCTTCCCCTCCTCAGCCATCTTTGGCGTGCCAGGAGTCACAGTCTGTGTCCCTAATGTTTCCTTCGACTTTTCAAAATAATTGTTTTCCCAGACTACATTTCCCTGTATGCACTGCTTTCATCCCATCCATTCCAGATTGTTCTCTCACCTGTTTTCCATTCCCTCATTAACTTTTGTTGTATAAATACCCTTTAGATTTTGCATTCCTTTGTCAATTCATATTTATTGTGATTTTGAGTTCCTGTGTGTTGTTTGACTGTCATCATTTTTATTAAAGCCTGCACATAGATCCTATGTCTTCTGTCTCATCTCAGCAACCATTCTGAATAGTGAATGAGGCTGTCATTTTGCTTAACATCTCCTTTTGTGTTTCACAGAAGACAGTCATACGGGTTTGGAACAACATGAAGGATAGTAAATGATTACAGAATGTTTATATTTGTGTTAACTATACCTTTAAAGAGACTTTCAAGTTTTGTTTTACAACATAAAATACCTTTCAAAATTCAGATTTGAGTTATGAATGTGTCTAACTTAACCCCTCCCCCCATATGCTATATGTAATAGTGCCACTGTTATTTAGCTATTTGGACTAATATGAACCCTTTACCAAAGTTTATACTCCACTTTTGAAGCATTCTCTAATATTGGACATTGATTTAGTATGTGTCAAATTTATGTTGTAAAAAATACATGTATGTGAACGTTTCTTCAAGTAATGTTCGCCACATCCTTATTTTACGAAAGCCGCTAATCTAAATTCCCTTTTTTACAAGCCAGTGCATGCTGAATTAGCCTTCCGGGTTGGCCTAAAAATTAACGTCTTAACTGACAGCTCTATTAACATGGTCGTGTATATGTGTATGAGCTGTAGGTGGCGAAACTGACTACAGCAGTAGTGATGTGCGCTGGCGTATTCAACAGGATTCATACATTCAGGAACAGTATATGTTGACACGCTGTTCTCTGAGTAGTGAGAGGGCCTTCTCCACTGTTTCTCCCCAAGCCGAGTGCTCAGTGCTGGGCATGGGTTCTCTGCCACATGGCTTGGAGAGAATAGAGCCTGCACAAGGCAGAGGCCTCTCACGTTGGGAATCACCTTGGGCAATGAACACCACCTCTTCAGGGGAAACGGATTCTGCATTAGGGAAGGTAACAGTAGCATGAAGCATTTGTATTTAAGTGTGTCTTTGAGATCATGAAAAACATAAATTCGGTCAGGTGTCTCCAAAGTTTTGACTGGTACTGTGTCTGTGTCTGTAGGCTGGCAAGATTTTAGACTGTGATGAGTCTCATCACAGACAGAAGGCGCTGGCTCGATCTGCTCTGGCTGGCCGAAGTTTCTCATCTCCGCAGGGTGACATGGACATGCACCGCCTGAGAAGGGCGCTAGAGAGGGTCTCATTCGAGCAGGCTGTGGGGGAGCGGCTTGAGGAGAGCGACACAGAAACTCACACCACTTCACAAGGAGCTCTGTCCCGTCCAAGTGTTACAGACTCCAGTGAGGGAATCACACAAATGCAAACCTCTACAGTTCCATACTCTTATTCGTTAAAGGAAAAGTTCACTCAAAAATGAACATTCTGTCATGATTAACTCACCCTCATGCCATTCCAAACCGGTCTGACTTTCTTTTGGCTGCGGACCACAAACAAAGATGTTTGAATGAATATCCCAGTGTGTCTTTTTATGATTCACTTTCAAGCTTCAAAAGGGATGCAAAAGTGTTTATGTGACTTCTGTGTCATGTTAGCGCAATAACTTGCCTTGCTGTAAGTGCTAAAATGACTCACAAATGTGCATCCTTTTTGAAGCTTAAAAGTGACTTATATTGAAAAGATGGCCCAGGATATATAAAAATATCTCCTTTTGTGTTCTGCAGAAGAAAGAAAGTGATACGTGTTTGGAACGACATGGGAGTGATTAAATTATGACAGAATTTTCATTTTTGGGTCAACTGTCCTTTTAACATTATACACATGCATTATGAAATTTGCCAGACGATTAATTGGAAAACAGTTGCGATTATGAAAATTAATTGTCTGGTAAGGGCTTTGACGATCATGACGATTAATTGTCAATTTTAGAGCTTTCACTATTTTGTTTCACTCAATGCATGTCCTGTGACTGAATTTAAAGTGAACAATAATTGCAGTTATCTCAAATAGTTGTGGTTAGATCAAATTATCGCAGTCAGATGATTATTAAATAATCGCGACAGGCCTAATACACAAACAAGCATGTAAAATCGACTGCTTTGGATTAATTCTCTGTCATTTTCCACAGTGAAATCTTATTGGTCCAAAAATACCAAATATGTTCTGATTGGTTATTATTATGTTGCTTCACACAGCGTTTTTGCTGACACTTTGGTGTTATACTCACTAATCTAATCATTTCACCATCCATTTTATCCAGATGGCCTCCTATTCCCCTCCTCCCCACTGGACTGGGACACCTTCACTGATCCAGAATGCCTGTTTTCAGCTGCTCCTCCAGGCGAGTCCCAGGCTCCAGGGGCGCAATGTCGCTCAGTCATCCATGGTGTGCTGGGCGGAAGACCCGTGTCCTGGGATGTCTGTGTAGATCTGTCCCTTCTCTGGGCCCCTGAGAGCCCAGCAACCCTACCAACCAGCACTGGGGTCTGGGATGAGATTGTACATCAGCTGATGGCTTGCTCTGTCATCAGAGATTTTGAAAACATGGCAGAGAAAAAAACGGATATTGAAGTTGAGAGAGGTCAGAAAGGAATAATACAGTTAAAAACCGTATGTTTTTTTCTCAGAAAAGTTTGAAATAGAAAGTTTAGCTGTTTCATCTTTTGTTGTTGTTTGCGTGTGTATGCCTGTTCAAATGTGTGTAGGTCCATCAAAGCGGTACAGAATGAAAGCGATCCAGACCAGCAAAAGCTGTGGAATCGTTTGTATGTACACAAGCTTCACCACCAAAGACACCAATGTGAGAAACCAACCTGAGAACAAAGACACACGACACACAGGTACACACACAGACTCAAGATACACAACACACATTCTCATTAAAATATAGAAACAGAAGCGCCAAACTAACAGGAAACCCTACATGAAAGAATTAAAATTTTCTCCTGCATGTCTATGTGTCAGGTGTGCGGTTTGGGACCATACGTGGTTCACACTCTGCCAGCGTGAGGCAGAGGTTGTGCTCAGTGGGATTTGGATGCCGGCGCTCCAGCAGAGGCAGTGAAAAGACAGAGGATACACATACCTTGACAGGTAATACATACACTTCTACAGGCAAGCCAAATGCGCATGCACTAATACAGTGCATACGTACATTTAAACTCTGATGGTAATATCTGTAATCACAGCTCAACTAGTATTGTGTTGCCATACTTGTGTAGGATCTCAACAAATGACACAGTGTGGTGTGTTAAAACTGAATGCTCTAGTGAGACAGAAGCAAAATTATTCTTATTCTATTCTATAGACAGAGACGACACACCCGCTTCCCCCTGCAGCATGACATCCTGGGACAGCAGTGAGTAAACAAGAGAGAAAGTCGAGAGAAAGGATTGGGCATACAGCATCTCTGTAGCAGTGGTAAATTATATTGAAGGTATGTTTTTCAGGCACAGGAGGGAGTATTAGTCCGTCAGCTGTGTCATCTCGCTCTCAGCGCTCCATGGAGAGCTTCATCGGGTCCAGGTCAGAGCAAATGATTACACTTTATATTCCATCATTAAGACAGCTTATTACAATTAATCATATCTTTAATAATTTAATCTTATAAGTAAGTAAACTGTGTGTGTGACTGTGAATTTAAAGTAGTTTTAAGTCATGTGTCCCATATATATATATATATATGTGTGTATAAAATATTTTTTTTTACCTGTCTTAATGATTACCTAAGTATAACATGCTCCTGGATCAACATCCTTGTTACTGATTCCTGGAACAACATTCCTAAATTTTTGGTGTAGGAACAGTTCAAATAAATAGTTTTCTTAATTGGTATTTTTGTTGTTTTCCAGTAAAAAATAAAATGTGTGTGTGTGTATATATATATATATATACACTGTATACACTGGCTTGTGTTTGGAATAATGTACAGATTTTGCTGTTTCGGAAGAAAATTGGTACTTCAATTCATGGCCGCATGTGTCAGAACAATGGGTCTGTAGTCATCAAGTCCTGTGATTTTGGTCTTCTTTGGGACAGGAATGAGGATTGAGCACTTGAAGCATGGGACTTCACACTGCTCCAGTGATGTATTGAAGATCACTGTGAAGATGGGGGCCAGCAGACAAGCAGTTGAAACCCCTGTCTGGGCCCTGTGCTTTCCTTGTCTTTTGTTTTTGGAAGACACAGCACACCACTTCCTCACAGATCTTACGTGCAGGTTGAGTAACAGGAGGGTGGTTGCAGGAGGTGTGAAGTGAAGGTCAGAGCGGGTGTGGGGTGTGAGATTGGGCCTTTCAAATCTACAGTAGAACGCATTCAAGTCCTCAGCCAGTTGTTGGTTCCCTACAGTGTTGGGGGAAGGTCTCTTGAAGTTAGTAATGTCTTTCATAAGCTATTCAGCTTATCAGAATAGCTTCTTTTAGCCACTCTAATGTCCTTATTCAGTGTGTTCCTGGCCTGATTGTACAAGATTTTATCCCCACCTCTGTAAGCATCCTCTTTGGCCTGATGAAGCTGCCTGAGTTCTGCTGTAAACTATGGTTTGTCATTGTTGTATGTTAAATAAGTCCAAGTAGGAGTGCACATTCTCACAGAAACTGATATATGATGTCACAGTATCTGTGTGCTCGTCCAGATTGGTGTCTGTAGCCTCAAAAACACTCCAATCAGTGCAGTCAAAGCAGGTGTGTAGTTTCAGCTCTGCTTCATATGTACATGCCTTTACAGTCTTTACTACAGGCTTAGCTGATTTTAGTTTCTGCTTTTAGGTTGGAAGAAGATGAACCAGACAGTGATCAGACAGTCCCAAAGCTGCTCTAGGGACAGAGCAATATGCATTATTTATTGTTATGTAGCAATGATTCAGTATATTTCTGTCTCTGAACAGAAATACAGCATGTAATGTGCTGTTTGTATTTGGGCAGTTAACGTGTGAGGTTTTCTTTGTTAAAATCCTCATGAATAATAATAATGGAGTCCGGGGACTGTAGAAGCCTCACATGCCCTCAGCTGACAGCTTCATTGAATTCTACCCACTCAACACCAGTTTCATGTACAACAGTATAGAGAAGACTCAGGGGTGCAGGCCTGGTAAGAATAATTGCAAAGAAAAAGCCACTTTAGAAACAGAAAAGGTTAGAGTGAGCAAAGAAACACAGACATTGGACAACAGATCATTGGAAAAGAGTGTTATGGATCTTAACCACTGATCTAAATTGATCTTAACCCTGTTGAGCATTTGTGGGATCAGCCAGACTGTAAGGTGTGTGAGAGTCCGACAATACAGTCACATCTATAGCAAGTGCTACAGGAAGTGTGGGGTGAAATGTCACCTGAGTATCTGGACAAACTGACAGCTAGAATGCCAAAGATCTGCAAAGCTGTCATTGCTGCATGTGGAGGATTTTTTTATAAGAACTCTTTGAAGTAGTTTAAGATAGTTAAATTTTTTCAAATTGTAATAGTAATATTTCACATTATTAATGTCCTGACTATACATTGTGATCACTTGAATGCCACTTTGGTGAAGAAAAAATTACTTTCCATAAGAGCAAAATCTGTACATTATTCCAAACTTTTGGCCACCTGTGTGTGTGTGTGTGTGTGTGTGTGTGTGTGTGTGTGTGTGTGTGTTTAAATATTAGTGCTGCAACTAACAATTATTTTGATAATTGATTATTCTTTGATTAATCTGATAAAAAAAAATTATATTTATTTCCTGTATTTTATGAAAATATGAAATATGAAGAAAACCCTCATATGATAAAGCACGCAAGGATTTGGTTTAATTTGCATTTACTAAATTCAAGATTCTGTACTCTTAACAAACTTAACAAAACATCATCATTAAATAGTAAAATGATCCAAAGGGCATGGACTGGGTCAAAAAAATGTGCCCAGTAAAGGGCAATGGTGACACGAGAATAGAAATATTAATAATTCTGCCCAGCTGAAAAAAAGACATAATTATGTTAGATACATACGCTTGTACACTGTCACTGATTATATACATTTAAGTATTTTAATATTATTGTTTTTAAAATAGTATTTTCACTGATTAAATTTTTCTAAACAATTCTTTTCAAGTAATTGTGTATGCTTATCCAGTAAAATAATGTTTGCCACAGTATTAATTTACTAGTGAAATCAGACATTAAATGTGGCATTATTAGAGGACTTTCATATACCAGGACCCTTAGCATTATTAGATAATATATTCAGCATTACATACAGTTTAATACATTACAATAATCATCTGTGAACCCTGAGCTAGTCTGAAAAGACTAGATTGAAAACAACAACTATTTTAAATGTTTTTGGTCAACAAATATAATTGGTGGGGGCAGATGGGGTTTGGCCTATGATTATTGGACAGGAATGTTGCCCTAGGACAAACAAAGGATACAGAAACATGTCCTTCTTGACTAAATCATACTGTGAGTTTATTATAAGGCTGGTATATGACCATTCATCTAATTTAACATGTGTGCTCTCCAGGTTCAATCTGGGTAGACTAAAGGGCAGTAATGGCTCAGGAAAACAGGCTCCTCTCAAACCTCACATTCTCTCTGCAGAGACTGATAGACACACTGTGACAGACACACCTGACTACCTGCCACTGGTTAGTCCCCCTTTCATACAGAGTTACCCATCCCATAACACCATCTCACTTTGGCTGTCAGAATGGAATACTAGCATACTGTCTACTGCACGCTAGTTAAAAATTTAGTATATGATACAGTATGCAATAATTCATTTATCATAGAATAGTAAGCTACATTGTTGTCACATGACCTTACTAAGTTTCATGTTTAATTCAGCGAGTGATGTCCAGTTATCTTAGAAATAGTTCAGCCATAAAAACTCTCAGAAAGATTTGGCATGTTAATGTGGGTATAACATATTGATAGGACATTGGACTTGGTGGACTATATCTGCTAGGCTGCTGCTGTTGCCGCAGAACAAGTACTGAGACAGGCAAATGCTAGAATGCTAAAATGCTGCTCGTGTAGACACACAAACAACCCCCATGCGGCGATCTAGAGAGGTGCAGCCGGGGTGGAGGTGGGTTTCAGAGACAAAATCTCACAGCACACTGCAGTGAAACCTTCTCTGGCTTATCTGCAACATTGAGCAATATAAATGTTAGACAATGAGTGAGACGCAAGATGATTGGCTACTCGATTACATCAAAAGCCCAATCAGCTAACACCATGCAAGCTGATTGGCTTAACATGTCACACATGAGAACATATCAGCTTGCGCCACAGAGTTTCATGGCTGAACTTTGGTAATTTATTTAGCAATTGTGTGTAAAAATGTGTTTTAGCTAAATCAAATAAAGAAGAGAATGGGGTTGATTTTGCTTCTGGTTCATTTGTCATTTGGATAGTGCACAATTTAACAAATGTAGCAAGTTACATGGTGCGTGCACAGTATACACACTGCAAACTGTAAAAATAGCATGAGTAGTATGTTAGTATGACATTCTGGGTAATTCTAGTGTCATGATGCGAAATCATCTCACCTGCTTCTCATTGTGTGTTCCCACAGGTGCGTCTTCAGTTGGCCTCAGGTGCATTCTTGCTGTCGGAGTTGTACTCCGAGTGTATCCAGATTCCTTTGGATCGTCTGAAAAGGACATCCCCATATCTGAGTCATCGCAGCAGTCTGAGCCCCCCCTTTCGCTGTACCTCCCCACCTGCCTCTGCTTCAGCTTCAACGTTCTCAGCAAGAAAAAGGCTTCAGGACCAAATTACAGGCAAAGTGCTTCACACCAGCCTGCCCCACCACGAAGAACTGCTCTGGTCTGACCCCCATAGCTCGGAGGAGGGGTCTCCAAAACTGGTGGTTGGAGTGCCACAGGCTGACAGTGGGCAGGGCTCTGAGACTGACATGTGTGAAGGGCCTCCACTAGAACCGGCAGAAGCTCAAGGAGAGGAACTGGCACAGATGGACATAAAGAGTTCGAGCTGGGCCACGGCGGTGGCTTTGGCCTGGCTGGAGCATCGCTGCGCTGGGTTTTTTGTGGAGTGGGAACTGGTGGCAGCCAAGGCAGATTTTTGGCTGAGGTGTCAATCACTGCCTGAAGGCGTTGACCTGGCAGGATTGAGGGCTGCAGCTAGGCAGCTTTTCCTGTTGTTACGCCACTGGGATGAAAATATCAAACTGAACGTACTCTGCTACAACCCCAATAACATGTGAGGAAGACACACTCGCACCTAAAGCTGCTGTAAGGCATTTCTAACTTCTACCAGATGTAAGGGGCGTTCACACATAAAAGAAATAAAATCACTGGAGGAAGTCTCTGTGCTGTTGGGCACTTGTAGCCGTTCCAACTCAGTGTCCAAAGATTGAGTGGATCACCGTCTTCACTCTCATTAGTAGTCATCCATTAGCATTCCTGCTCATTTGCATATGGTTCTACTCAAATTTGTTGTATTGCCAATGAATGACTTAAGGTATTTTTATTGCCCCAGGTTGCTTTATGTGTGAATTCCCCATTAGACCACCACTTACTTAGACTTATACGTTTTCGTTAGAAAACACATACATTTTTCTACAGTTATGCCTCTCATCCACACTGGATCGGCATTTTGTGAAACGCAGAGAAAACAGATCTTCATAACTACATACTTTGGAAAACTATGACGTTAGGAAACTGAAAACTATGTTTTCAAATGAAAATGGATTAGTGTGGATTTCTCAGGAACACTATTTTAGTGATATTTGAAAGGTAGAAGGGACATTTTGGGTGGTCTTTCAAAAACAACTTTCAGCAGCTTTAATTTGTTGATTTGAACTCAGACCAATTTCTTGGGTCTTTAATTTGATATATCGTGGCAAAATTCAACTTTAAAGCAGAACAGAATTCATTTCCTCTGAAATTTAAAGTGAAATTAAGATAATGTTGAAATGTGAGTTGAGTTTGAGCTCATCTCTTGTCCAGACTCCAATGCAAGCTTTGCCTTAATAATCTATGGGCTTCAGTCTATATATGCATTAGTAGACCTCTACTCTTACTCATCGCAGGTCTTAAAGCACTTTTCATAGCAAAAGCAAAATGACTAGTTATGTATGTAGTACCAAGGCCAAACAATTTGCCTTAATCTACAAGTGCTGCTTTATTTCGACTTCTCTATCTCTGTTCATTTGAGTTTTGACCTGACTTTTTTCTTTTAGATTAAACCATCTGTTTATGTCAGTGTTGTGCCATTTTAGATGTTGACAATGGGAGCAATCATCTTAAACATTGGTAAATTAGACTGAAAAATTGTAATTTTTTGAGATTGGGTTTTGTGGCCAATGATTTGTGTGTGGAACGGATTGCTTGCTTTTTCCCGATATTTGTGATTTAAGAATTCGGTTTGTCATTTACAGATATGAGAAAATCTACTACAAAATTTGCCAAATGGAAAAAACAATGTTGTATGTTTGTGTGGGTTATGATTGGTCGTGTAATCAAAAATCAAATAGAGCATTTGATTCAGGGATTGCCTTAAATACGGTGGTAGCTGGTAACCCAACGATCTGAACTTGAATCTACAGTATGAATTGTTTGAAATTATTTTATTTTCAATTACTTACAAATCGATAGAATAAAATGCTTGAATGATTCCACTTGAATGACACTGCCTTCAGGTTTTAAGATATATTTTTTTAGCTGTACAGATATTTTAATAACCTAACAATGGAATAACATCATAGACAGCGGTTGGACGTCATGCAAAAATAACCAAAAAAAAAAAAAAAACCAACTGCAAATAAAAGATAATCAGATCAGTCATTTACTCATCATCTCAGAAAAATAAAATCGCACCCCCAAAAATGAATTACTGCAGTACTCTATTTCATTCTCCACTATACTGCCATACAAAACCAAAACGCATTAAATGAATAGTTCACGCAAACATTTTAATTCTCATTATTTACTCACCTGACTACTATAAAAAATGTGTAGGACTTTCTTCTGCAGAACACAAACAAGTTTTTATGAAGAATATCTCAGCTCTGTTGGTCCATTTAATGGAAGTAAATGGTGGCCAGATCTTTGAAGCTAAAGGACATAAAGGCAGCATAAAAGTAATCCAGCATAAAAGTAATCCATACAACTCCAGTGGTTTAATGTCTTCAGAAGATATATAACAGGTGTGGGTGAGAAACAGATCAATAATTTCAAGTCCTTTTTTACACTAAATAATTCTCCCTGCCCAGCAGGTGGTGATATGCACAAAGAATGTGAGTTGCCAAAAAGTCAAAGTGAGGATTTTAGTAAAAAGGGACTTCGCTATTGATCTGTTGCTCACTCCACCTATCATATCACTTCTGAAGACATGTGTTTGACCACTGGAGTCGTATGGATTCCTTTTATGCTGCCTTTACGCCCTTTTTGGAGCTTCAAAGTTCTGGCCACCATTCACTTGCACTGAATGGATCAAAAGAGCGGAGATATTCTAAAAAAAATAATTTGTTTATTTCTGCAGAAGAAATTAAGTCATACAAATCTGGGACGGCATGAGTGCGAGTAAATGACAGAATTTGTTATTTTCGGGCGAACTATCCCTTTAACGACACATTTCGTCAAATTTAAGTTCCTGAAATCAGGTCTCTTATGGACATGGACAGCAAAAAAACGATGAAGCCATTTTTGTCTGTTTTAGTTTACCGTAATTACTGCATGTTGCATTTGTAGGGCGGTACAGAATAAAGGAAAACGTACTGAACACAATACAAATAAAAGAACAAAGGCAGTAAACAAACTCAGTAACTACTAAGAAAACTTGAGAAGTTCATGGGTGTCTCAAGCTTGGAAGAAATGGAAAAGCAGATCTATTCCTTTGTTATTGATTCCTACATTAAACTATAGTGAACTTGTTGAAGAGATAGTTCAAACAAAAATGAAAATTCTCTCATCATTTACTCCCACTCATGTCGTTCCAAAACCATATGACTTTCTTCTGTTGAAAACAAAATGACATGTTAGGCAGAACATTCACTGTATGCAAAAAATGGTGCAATGAACGTGAATGGCACCTGACATCTCTTTATGTGTTCCACAGGAGAAAGAACGGCATAAAGGTTTGGAAGAACATGAAAAAGCATTCATAATGAGAGAAATTTCATTTTTGGGTGACCTATACCTTTAAGCTTACAGTCAATGTGCATGGATGGGAAATCAATATTTAAATGGAAAAAAATTCCCTGAATAACTTGTAATATGACAAAGAACAAAATCAATGATGTCATCAATCCATAAGCTTAATGTCACACTTGAAACGCTGAGACAGTTTTACATTATCTTATGCCTTTGTACCAATAAACAGTCCTGTCATTAATGTTTCCATGGGCTGACATCACATCTATGAGTCTGTAAATCTCAACAGGCCAAACGATTTAAAATGCCATGTAACAATGAAAATAAATCCCGCTCTGATATCCCAGACTGATATCCTTAAGAATCCTTAAATATATTAACTGCATCCTGCATCCGTGAACAAACCACACTGATCCCATTTGAGCATCACAGTCTCAACCCTTTCTTGCCTGGGATGACCCCTGTTTATCACACAAGTTTTGGGACAGGGGACCAGTGGCTCGAGGAGTCAGAAAAGAGACAGGGTGTGGAGGCCAGGGATCATCCCACACAGCGAGCACTCTGATTGGGCCAGTGTTCAGTGGCGTTTAGCCTTGTTCTCAGACCCGTGAGCCGGAAGAGCAGGGGTAGGGTTGATCCACAAGCAAAGCAGTATGATGAGATGGCAAATGTGCAGTGAGAGAGAGCTGTAGTTGGTGGAGGGAAACGTGTTCCAGGACAGCTCTATCAGACCCAGAATCAACACCCTAATAACAGCACAAAATAGAGGGAGGAATGGAAAAAACATTAACAAAGAAGAACAAATTATGGTCAAGACAGCAGATTGCCTGAATTATACAGATATTAAACATTTATAAATCAATCAATAAGCAACATAAGGTCATGAATTAGTGATTTTACCATGGTTAACAGGTTTTCTAAGGAACTGTATGAAACAGAGTGCCCAAAACTGTCTTTTTGTAGTTTAACAAAACTACAAAATAAGCTCAATCAACAGCATTTGTGGAATAATGCTGATAACTACAAAAAAAAGAGATCTGAGATGGAATGATGGTGAGTAAATGAGAATTTCTTTCATGGGTGAACTCTATTTAACCAATTTATACCAGTCTTAGGTGTGCATACAATAGCAATTTTACACCCCCTTTGAACTTTGGTCAACCAATCAGATTTTAGAGTCAAAACTATACATTTTATAATACACAATGCACAAACTAGACAATAACTGGACAAAGTGATTCAATGTTACGTGATTAGAGAAAAAAAATGCCATCATCAGCAAGGAAAAAGTGTCTGTGTTTTACCTGAGCAGGTGAGCAAGCTTCTTAACTCCTCCACTCCACAGCAGATAGGGGAGCGTATGGAAGTACCACACATAAAACTGATAATGCAGAGATCTACTGAAGCACATTCCAATGAAGTTAGAGGTGAACAGAACCAGAACTGTCTGTATGATCTGGATAAGGAAAAGCATTTTTCTGACAGATATGTGTGGCGGTGCATTGACTAAAGCTCAGGGCTAGTACCCAGAATGTTCCTGCTTTGAGCCACACAAGGAACAAGCCACGAGTTATCATTGTGCCCTTGCGTTAGCACGCATCCTAGGTTACTTTAAAGGGCCTGTCTCTGTTATAACTGTTCTGTAAGTCACTTTGGATAAAAGTGTTTGCTGCTACATGAATACTTGCTTGCTAGATATCAGGACTGTAAGGTATGTTTGAAAATACTAAAATATTTTGCTTTAACAGCCGTTAAAGGATATGATCAGCATTGAGCTTCTGTACAGTCTCTTTTCTCTCAGAAGGATCCTTTAGAATAGACCAAATACTGTTCCCAGGCCTGCAATAAACAACCGTTTCTTTCCATGAAACTGTTAGGGACCAGTTGAATCTACATTCTGTTTCTAGACCTGTAGCAACCTGACCTAATATTCAACAGATCCAGAAACAAACTAATCAAAACTCAATACATTTATAAATGGGGCTGTTGTTTCAATGAGTTAATTTAGTGTGTGAGATATATATATATATATATATATATATATATATATATATATATTTTTTTTTTTTTTTTTTTTTTTTTTTAATACCTCTTCCATTTATTCAGTGCGAACAGAATCAATGTGGTAATATGAGCCAGAAGCAGTGCCAGGTGAAAGTAGCGACTCAAAAACACCTCCTCAGGGAGAAAACGCCAGTTCACAGTCCACTTAAACAGAAACTGCCTGCCCAGGTCAAAGGCCCGGCTAACATAACCGACAGGATTCACCAGGAGGAATGGCAATCCTAACAACAGCTGCGGGACATAAAGAGAGAGAGAGAGAGATGTTGTGTGGTACAGTCAAACAGTTTAAAACAGAAACATGTCCAAGTGTTAGTTTGTATGTGTGCCTGCATGTACAAACCTGTATGAGAGCACAGAGAACTAGTCTGGGGAGAGTTTTCCACAGACCAAACTCACACAGGAGGAGGAAGAGCAGACCCGGAGCGAAGAGCAGAACATTCATCTTCACAGACACAGCTAAACTGTCCATAGCACAGAGGAAGATTTACTTTCAATGCACACACAAAACAACTTTTACTGCATTGTGGGCTGTTCAGTCCTTAAAAAAAATGCAACAGAACAAATGCAACACAATTCAGGTGGCTCAAGGCATGTTTTTAAACGCGGAACTGGTACAAAATGTCCATATAGTGCACATTTGCATGGATAAACAATTAAACAACAAATCGGCATATTACAGATCGCGTACCGTGTGAACACCCCATTTTGCTGCAAACATCAAATATGTTCTGATTGGCTGTAATTTTGCAGTTTCTCACAGGACAAAATAACTAGAAAATTGACGTGTCATGCATGGTCAGGTGACACAACGTATGAGAACAGCCACCCTTCTTATCTCATCAATCAGTAATTAGTCCAACTATAAAACCCAAAATCCAATCCAAGCATCCCACTGTACATTCAATTTCATCCCCATGTCTATCCAATCATTCTTGCTTCCTTCTCTCTTCCTATTCATCCTTCTATCCATTCTTTCTACTTGCCTGTAGAAGGTGCATCCCAAATTCCAGCGCCCATCCAAGAAGAGATTGATGGCTCCAAACAGCAGCATCATGGCCAGCGGATCATTAAAGAGACGCAATACAAAAATGGAGTGAATCCTATATGAAGCACAGCAGACGAAGAAAAACACGTATGGTGGAACCTTCAAAAAAGAAGCGAAATAAACAGATTTTTATTGTATGTGTATTCTATATTGTGTGTATTGTTTACTGTACATTGTATATCAGTATTGTGTTGTGTAAGTATGTGTACATTTGATATGTAAATGGTGTTGTGTAAGTATGTTGTTTACTGTAATTGGTATATGTCTCGTCACTGTCATGACTGCTATGTTGCTCGGAACAGCAAAAAAAAAAGGTGTCCCACCTTTTTGGTGCGATGGTAAATGCGGAAAACAAGCAGCAGAGTGATGAGGTAGAAGACAGCGAACAGGTACTGGCCTAGACGAATATTTTGTCCATGGTCAGTGATATGATACAGCGCAGTGAATATGTACACAAAGCCAGCTGGATACCTGAAACATACAGACATATACAGAAAACAGTGGTTACTACTAGAGTTGTTGATTTAACACGTTAATTTGGTTCAATTAAAACATTACGCAATTAATAATTTCTCCAGACTCGTTGGTAAATTCCATAATAAAAGTGATTTTCCTACTAAGCACAAGCAGCACAGCCACAGAATGAGAGTCGCATAGGATGAATTTTAACAGCTGGACGAAGCACAACAGAATGAATGGATCTTGAGACAAAATTTCCAGACTTTCAACTACTTTAAACTTTTACACAGGGTCCTAAAAAATGCCGTTTGTGATGCTGTAACCAGAGAGACCCTTAAACAGTGCAGAAAGAACACAAGAACTCGTCCCGTGAGAACAGGACAGATTGATGAACTCGATTGCAAACTGGCTTGCTGTCAACTGTAGGCTTTGGTTCCAGGATCCAGTTGAACATTTTCCCTCCAACTCTCATCAAGTGCAATTTAATTAGAAGTCCCTCTTTCCATAACTAAATTTGCTGCTGGAAGAGGTGTTGGGGAGGCCAGCAGGAGGTGCTCACCCTGCGGTCTGTGTGGGTCCCAACACCCTAGTATAGTGACGGGACACTATACTGCAAAAAAGCACCGTCTTTCGGATGAGATGTTAAACCAAGGTCCTGATTCTCTGTGGTCATTAAAAATCCCAGGGCACTTCTTGTAAAGAGTATGGGTGTAAACTGGCCAAAACCCCCACCCAGTGGCCCCTGTCTATCATGGCCTCCTAATAATCTCCATCCCTGAATTGGCTACGTCACTCTAATCTCCTCTCCACCAATAGCAGTGAGTGTGTGGTGGGCGTTCTGGTGCACCATGGTTGCCGTTGCATCATCCAAGTGGATGCTGCACACTGCTGGTGGTTGAGGAGATTCACACTATACTATGTAAAGCGCTTTGAGTGCCTAGAAAAGCACTATATAAATGTAAGGAATTATTATTATTATTAAGAGGTACAGCGCCATAGATATCTACAAAAAATGGTGAAATTCAGTAGCATGAACTGAACCATGGTTCAGTGATGGTATCATATGGTAAAATCTTAGTGGATCTGCTTGATTTCCTTCAAAGAATACCATGGTGGGGTCCAAAAATATATTATTACCATTATCTCACTAAAATAATTTCTTGATACAGTGATTTATTTTCTTAATTGAACTTTAACATCACCAATGTAAAATTTAGTATACTAGAATAGAGTATTAGTCTTAGATATAGGCTTGTATACAAAGACTGTTATACTTACACCAGAGGCCCCGTGTCGCCCTTCAGCAGGGTGTAGTCGTATGTGCCGTTGATAACACCTTCCACCTCATCCATGTAGGCTTTCCAGTCAATCTCTGTGTCTGAACACACAATAAAACTTACATTATAACACAACAATCTAATTGATTACAAGGTTCATTTTACACACAACTACAATGTACGTTAACACAGCAATCCTTGTGACACTCAACATCTTTGAAAACTGCCACTCAGTGTCATGTTGTAAAATTGGCCTATATAAAATTGATAGCTGGGTGCCAGCTGGGATTAGCTTCCAGCCTGACCACCTACAAAGTGTCACAAAAAAAGACCCTCTAAAACCAGAAAAACGCCTGACCACACTGAAAAGCCAGCTAACCGGCTGAGGTTTAAGACGCTTTCCCTATTTGCTCAGATCTAATAATTAATAATACTGTGTAGATTATAATCACTCAAATATCATGTGGATGTCAATGATCTCTACTGCACTCACATGCAACTTTTTGGATCACCCATATGTTGATCCCAATTTCCAAGAACCATAGCACAGCCGTAACCAAGAACGTGTACTCGGTTTTGAATATCACCATGTGTTTGTCTTGCCATATGGATGAAAGTGTTTTTTGAAGTCCTGACGGTATAGCAGAGGATTTCTTTTTGCCTCCTGTCATGTTGGCCCCTTTGGGGAAGTCAGCGACACCGGAAACAATGCATTTCAAAATAAAAGTCCCCTGACTGGAATAACAAAGTGCCGGAGTATAGATAGTACAATAGCTCTTTTTTTTTATTTACTTTTTTTGCTAATCCTGCAGGATTTTAAATTTTTTAACCTGTATTTACTTGTGTACTTATATGTTTCCCCATATAACACAAAAGTTGATTTAAAAATAATCTTTATACAGTTATTTTCCATATAAACGACTATGTCAGACTGTTCCAAAATCAAAATCAAAGTATACAAAAGTAAACCATTGACTCAAGTCTTACAAAAGTAATATGATATCTTATGAAAGTAAATATTTTATAGTTCCATGGGTACAACGGCGCTAAAGGCTCCACTGATTAGATTATCTCACAATACACTAAATAGCGCAACAAAACTACCACAGCATTTCCATAAACAGCTGTTTGTCACTTTGCACTGCAACATCCTATTCCATGAAATCTTTGTGTGATGTCTAAAGGTTGATTTTGAGGCAATTTTATCTTAATTTTTATATTTTAAAATGTTGCAAATTTATGTAGCTAATGAATATAGGCCTACCAGAAATTAACACATTTCTTATGAAACAAAATACTTATTTATCATTTTCGGTTAGGCTCCTATTAAACACACTGATTTTCTTAAGTGGGGGGAATATATTTTATATGAAAAATGTTCAAAGTGGGCTCACTTTGACTCATACAAACATAATAGATATTAGTTTTTATAGAAACTTGAACTGTAATAAAATGCCAAATGTATTTGAAATTAACAGGAAATGGTTGACTTTTTCTGAAGTAAAAGTTTGAGTAAGCATCATCTTAATTTGTTACTCAAAAAAGCATCTTGCTGTCTCAAAATTATTTGCATTAGTTGACAAAGATCTACACAATATCACTTTAAACTCCATAGGGGCCTTTTACCCGCAAGTGAGGCAGCATTTTACCCCAGGTGTGTTGTAAAAGGCATCCTCACCACCTTTTTAAAAAAAGTGAATTTTAATCTAAAGAAACTTCCATTATTATTTATTTTCACACAAATGACATTGATCCATTGATTTTTAATAAAAATAAAAATAGATTTTTTTTTTTTACCTTGAAACATTTTGAAACATTTCATTAAGGGGTGCATTTGGCCCTGTTGTACCCTAATTACACCATTTTAATTTTCCCAAGTGTAAAGGAAGAATTAAAAAGAAAGTAGTAACATGGTGGGATGGCAAATGTAAGGAAGTAGTAAAAAATAGGAATAAAGCATTTAGGATAGTTAAAAAACATATTTTTCAGCACATGATTCAGTTTAAGCAAGCTCAGGCAGAAGTAAGGAGGACAATAATACAAACAAAAAGGACATTCTGGAAAACATATTGTGATTCAAAAAGGACATTCTGGAAAACATATTGTGATTCAATTGGAAACACAACTCAGATTGAAGAAATATGGGGTATGGTTAAAAAGATGGGGGGTGATAGGAGAGAATGGAGCTATATGATTGAAGAAAATTAAACTGCAGTAACAAATAAGGAAAAGGTAGAGATGATGGCAAAAGCCTTTGTTAAGATAAACAGCTCTAATAACTTATCAGAAGAAGGAAGAAGAGGTAGAGAAAAAACTAAAGTAGAGAATAAGGATGCGTTATGTAGAAAAAATTATGGTGATGGGGAACAAGATGTCCCTTTTAGCATGGGAGAACTGCAAAGAGCATTGAACAGGACAGGGAAAACTGCACCACATGTTATAGTATGTTAAAACATTTAAGCCCAAAAAGTCAGGAGAAACTATTGATGTTGTATAATAGAGTGTGGAAGGAGGGAAAAAGCCACAAAGCAAAGACGCAGTAATTATTCCAATAAGGAAAGATGCAAGTAGACCTGGGAACTATAGGCCAATAGCATTAACATCACATATATGAAAAATAATGGAACGCATGATAAATTAAATGTATGTATTTCTTAGAGAGTAGAAATATAATGGCTGGATGTCAAAGTGGATTTAGAAAAGGAAGAAACACAATGGATCCTGTGACACATATGGAAGAGGAAATAAGGAAAGCTCAAATAAATAAAGAAACAGTAATAGCAGTGTTCTTTGATGTGGAGAAGGCATATGATATGTTATGGAAAAAGGGACTTCTAATTAAATTGCACTTGATGGGAGTTGGAGGGAAAATGTTCAACTGGATCATGGATTTCTTAAATGGAAGGAATATACTGGGGAAGATAGGGTCAGATATATCAAGGCAATATAATGTAGAAACCGGAACTCCACTAGGGAGTTTAATTAGTCCAACTTTATTCTCTATAATGATTAATGATATTTAATTAAACTTTCCTGGGCATATGGGGAGGTCATTATTTGCAGACGATGGAGCAATATGGAAGAGAGGTAGAAATGTTGACTATATAAACACAAAGATGCAAGAAGGAATTGGGCAATTTGAAAAGTGGGGAACAAATTGGGGATTTCATATCTCAGTGGAGAAAACAAAAGTAATGGTCTTTACAAATAAAAAGAAGGGCAAGGAATGCAAGTTAAAAATGTTTGGAAATATATTAGAAAAAGTAGAGTGTTTTCAATTTTTGGGAGTATATTTTGACACAAAACTAACATGGAGAGAACATATAAAGTACACAGTTAATACATGTAAAAATGTATTAAATGTGATGAGGTGTCTTACAGGTTTAGAATGGGGAGCAAGTATTACAACTTTGAAATATATATATATATATATATATATATATATATATATATATATAGCTCTAATAGGGTCTAAGATAGACTATGGGTGTTTTGTATATGGATCAGCAGCAAAATCTGTGTTAGTCGAATTGGACATTGTGGAAGCACGTGCTTTAAGAATATGCTTAGGGGCAATCAGAACTTCCCCAGTATGTGCACTTCAGGATGAAGCAGCTGGAATGCCGTTGTGGTTACAACTATTCACTATTGGATCAATCGAAGGGGACATGTAGATAACATCCAACAATAAAGGTATTACAGAAATGTTGGGAGAATGAGAAGAGAAAGAAGAAAGTTTTGGATGGACAGGCGATTTAATAGAAAAGGAAATGGAAGTGTAGGATAAATAATTTGCTGAGACTGTGGCGTGGCATGATAAACCAATTTGGTTACTGGACAACCCGAAGGTTGATCTAGAGCATTTAAAAATTAAAGGAAGTAGAAGTATAGATATAACCAGTGAATATTATAAATAAAAGCATTATAAGTACAAAGACAGCATTGAAATATTTACAGATGGGTCAAAGGATCTACAAACGGATGAATCTGAGGTATGTCACCAGATATGAAATGGGAGTCAACAAAAGAACATCTGACAGCTTAATGTATACAGTTGAATTACATGCTGTATTAATAGCATTAGAATGGACTGAACAGACCAGGGATAACGACATTTTAATATGCAGCGACTCTGTATCAGCCCTTATGAGTATTAAGTATGGAATAACTCAAAATCATAAAAAATTACTGTAAGAAATTTTGTTTACAAACTCGAGAATATGCAGACTAGGGAGGAGTATTACATTCATGTGGGTCTCAGCGCATGTGGGACTACAGGGAAATTAGAAAGCTGATAAACTGGCAAAGGATGCAACAAAAAAGGGACATGTGGATGTCAAAATGAAGTTATCAAAGTCATGCAGGAGATATTCACAAGAAAGGGAAGAGATGAAGGGACAGCTAAGAAGAATGGGTATAGGAGAGTACAATTTTAAAGTATAATAGAATGTGGAAATAATGATCAAGGAAGGAAATATTTGATTCATTTCTTAAAGAGGACTGGAAGGACGAATCTAATTAATAAGGACTAAGTTAAAGAAAGACAATAGATGGCAGTAATGCAACGATTTGGATGCCAACTGCCGTAAAACACCAAAGAAGAAGAAAAAAAATACTTCAGGTGGCTAAATAAATGGGCGGACACTAAACATTCGGGCGCCTTGGACACAGACCACACCCCTGGGGGCGGAGTTTTGGAGGGGCAATTAAAAATTAGACGCGCGCTGTCTTGAAAACAACAATAAAAATGGCAGCGGTGAGAGAAGAGAAGTATCGCAAACATCTGGCAGTGACACTGCTCTATGCAGTTGCAAAGGAAAAAATGAATAAGCGACGTAAGTGTTATGTGCGTACAATGAAGGACAGCGGAACACAAGACGGTAAGTTTGCCTTATTTATTCCCCAAATGCGGAGCACAGACGTGAAGGTGCATTTTCTATATTTCAGAACGTGGGCTGCGGGGTTTGATTACCTTTTCAAAAGAGTATAACTTTTTGTCAAACATGCTAAAACGCACAGGACACCTATTTCCACTGTCTAGAGACTCTTTGACACTCAGTGTACTTGCACGTGCAGCCACGCAAACAACGCGTTGCCGAAACATTCAAGATTGGGCCGTGCACGGCTCGCTCGCGGGATAGTCGCGGACGTGTTACGAAGCAAGCAATGTGGAGTTTACAAAGAATTAGATAGCTTTCAGTTTACAGAAACACAAGTCGAAAACATGATAGAAGCTAGCACTAACTTATTGCTACAGATGCCAAATTAGCTAAAGATATATCACTGATTGGATAACGTTAGCTTACCCTTTATTAATTGCATGTTGAACACTGTTTGTCGATGCTGAACAGCTTCAACCTACAAGAACATTCTGGGTGCTCGACGACTCGTCTCCTCTCTTGCCTTCGTTTTTATTGCTTTTCCAGATTAACTAGCTTGTTTCTCCATGTTGCTTCATAGCAATTTCCTTCCAGGAGTTCAAGGCCATCTTTGAATCTTTAAAATCTCTACACGAACGATCATTAAGATGTGTATGTTTGCACCAGCTCGGCAAATAGGCACACGACGTGTTGATGTTATTAGGGGTGTAAAAATGCATCTATGATCTGAAAGTAATTTCGATGCATCGAAAATAATTGTAAAAAAAAAAAAAAACTATTTTAATTACCTATAAAGAACATATGCCGTATCAGATAACACGAGCCGCCTTTCCTACCACATGCGTAGAGTCTGGAAGTATTTCTTGGAGAAAAAAAAGGGTCACAGAATTGCACAAAAAAAAAATATATATATATATATATAAATAAAACGCAGTGCTTGCATTTTTTTTGAAGGCATTCAGTTTCATGTGGTTGTATATTTAAGCCGTGATAACATACAAAAATTTACAATTAAAAATTCTAGAATAAATATTTATCTTCCAAAAAAATTATATATATATTTTTTTAAATGTAATCTTTTATTATTCAATAGGTAATATTTAGTCCATTATATTTCGCTTCGCAAATTTGCCTCTAAAATTTCAGTTATTGCAAATTCAACATTGGACATCTTGACATGCAGATGCACAATCTTCATTTGCTGCTACGTGGCTTCACCACTAGGTGGTGCAAAAAGGGGGGAAAAGGCAGTAAGGGAGAATGGGGCACAAACTAACACGAGTAACGCAAACCCGCAAGTATCCCTCTTCTCTTCCGGAAAAGGACAGGAGGAGAGGCTTCTACGACATGGTTCATAGTAAAGTACAACCAATAGCTGGAATCAAGTAGATGCGCATCTATTCAGAACTTCCTCACTTTCTTCCATGTAACGTGTGTGGTTTTTTTTTTTTTTTTCCCTCTCTCTCATCCGGTCTCATTATGTATGACGTTGTGTCATACTATTCCGAGTGCCCACACACCGCTTCAACTATTTTTTTTTTTCATCAATTTTTCCAGATTTCTTCTACTACGTCAGTCATGTCCGGACCATTTCAATGCTGATAGGCTTTCGCAACAACGTGTCATATGACTTTCTCGCCACGTCTATTCGCATCTTGGCATTGACTTTGAATGTAATCGCACAGCGCGAAACGCTCACTTCGTGTTGTATGTGAACGCACCATAACAACTGTATCTGATCTAATTAAGATAAACTAAAATAATATGTTATGGTCAATACGTTGTTTCCCCCATAGCCTAAATTACTGTAGTTGTGTCTGAAACCACCCCTTGTTCACTATATAGTGCACTATTTCAGGTATCTGCCATTTTGTAGTGGTGCCCAAATTCTGAGTGAGCCACTCTTTCCTTAATTTTGTTCACTCATTCTTACACAATGCCCTCTAATTTTGAGTGGATTTCGATGGTTAAATGCCCATAATCTGTGGGGAAGATGTACGAGCTGGAAATTTACCGCTTAAGCTCCTGCAATGCTTTATTTCATTCTGAATTTATTAAATTGCTTTTGACATCATTACTTGATTAAAATAACATATAGAGGCAAAACATACAGAGATGTTCAAATGTATTACTTTTTGATATTTTATACAGAATTGCAGTGCATCCGGAAAGTATTCACAGCGCTTCACTTTTTCTACATTTTGTTTTGTTGGATTCAATTCATTATTTTCCTAAGAATTCTACAACCAATACCCCATAATGACACCGTGAAAGAAGTTTGTTTGAAATCTTTGTAAATTTATTACAAATAAAAAGCAAAAAAAAAATCACATGTACAATAAGTATTCACAGCCTTTGCATGACACTCAAAATTGTGCTCAGGTGCATGCTGTTTCCACTGATCATCCTTGAGATGTTTCTACAACCTGATTGGAGTCCACCTGTGGTAAATTCAGTTGATTGGACATGATTTGGAAAGGCACACGCCTATTTATATAAGGTCCCACAGTTAACAGTGCATGTCAGTGCACAAACCAAGCCATGAAGTCCAAGGAATTGTCTGTAGACCTCCGAGACAGGATTGTATCGAGGCACAGATCTGGGGAAGGGTACAGAAATATTTCTACAGCATTGAAGGTCCCAATCAGCACAGTGGCCTCCATCTGTAAATGGAAGAAGTTTGGAACCACCAGGACTCTTCCTAGAGCTGGCCGGCCGGCCTAACTGAGGGATCAGGGGAGAAGGGCCTTAGTCAAGGAGGTGACCAAGAACCCAATGGTCGCTCTAACAGAGTTCCAGGATTTCTCTGTGGAGAGAGGAGAACCTTCCAGAAGAACAACCATCTCTGCAGCACACCACCAATCAGCCCTGTATGGAAGAGCGGCCAGACGGAAGCCACTCCTCAGTAAAAGGCACATGACAGCCTGCCTGGAGTTTACCAAAAGGCACCTAAAGGACTCTCAGACCATGAGAACTCTTTGGCCTGAATGGCAAGCATCATGTCTGGATGAAACCAGGCACCGCTCATCACCTGGTCAATACCATCCCTACAGTGAAGCACGGTGGTTGCAGCGTCATGCTGTGGGTATGTTTTTCAGCTACAGGAACTGGGAGACTAGTCAGGATCGAGGGAAAGATGAATGCAGCAATGCACAGCAACATCCTTGATGAAAACCTGCTCCAGAGCGCTCTGTACCTCAGACTGGGGTGAAGGTTTATCTTCCAACAGGACAACGACCCTAAGCCCACAGCCAAGATAACAAAGGAGTGGCTACGGGACAACTCTGTGAATGTCCTTGAGTGGCCCAGACTTTAACCCGATTGAACATCTATGGAGAGATCTGAAAATGGCTGTGCACTGTCGCTCCCCATCCAACCTGATGGAGCTTGAGATGTCCTGCAAAGAAGAATGGGTGACACTGCCCAAAAATAGGTGTGCCAAGCTTGTAGCATCATACACATAAAGACTTGAGGCTGTAATTGGTGCCAAAGGTGCTTCAACAAAGTATTGAGCAAAGGCTGTGAATACTTATGTACGTCATTTTTTTAAATTTTTTTTTATACATTTGCAAAAATTTCAAAAACTTCTTTCACGTTGTCATTATGGGGTATTTTTTTGTAGAATTTCAGAATCTGCTTTATTCCCAGGTATGTGTACACATACGAGGAATTTTACTCAGGATTGTACATTGCTTACGATGTGCTTACTCATACAAAAATACTATAACACAATAATAAAATAAAATCCGACACGGGCTACATTGTAGATAACACAAATATACACACTATGAACAAAAGCAATATAGACATATTGACAGTGCAGTGGTCAGAGTGCAAAGGATGCAGGAGTAAAATTATGTACATGTTGGAGGTGGATGAAATATACAGTACACATGTGCATAGTGCAAAGGATGCTGGAATAAATAGTATAAGAAATTTTGTGCAGGAGTTGTGACTTGAGGTAGGTGGATTGGTATACAGTATATACAATATGACAATATAACAACATGAACAGCTCTGAAATGGAGAATGATGAATAAATAAGTAGTAACCAGTAAATAGGTGGCTGATTAGAGACAGAGTTACTGGGTTATTGCACAGGAATTGTTCCTGACACTGTGGGTCAGAAATCAGCTGTTCATCAGAGTGATGGTTTGTGGGAAGAAACTGTTTCTGTGTCTGTTGGTTTTGGTGTACATTGCTCTGTAGCGCCTACCAGAGGGGAGAAGCTGGAACAGGTTGTGTCCGGGGTGAGCTGGATCTGCAGTGATGTTTCCTGACTCTGGAAATGTATAAGTCCTGAATGGAGGGCATGTTGGCACCAATGATCTTTTCTGCAGTCCTGACTGTCCGTTGTAGTCTGCTCCTATCCTTTTTGGAGGCAGATCCAAACCAGACAGTGATGGAGGTGCAGAGAACAGACTGGATGATGGCTGTGTAAAAGTGGATCAGCAGCTCCTTCGGTAGGTTGAGCTTCCTAAACTGGCGCAGGAAGTACATCCTCTGCTGGGCCTTCTTGATGATGGTGTCAGTGTTGGGCTCCCACTTCAGGTCCTGGGATATAGTGGAACCCAGAAACCTGAAGGATTCCACAGCAGACACAGGGCTGTTGAGTGTGATGGTGGGTGGCTCCAGGTTGTTCTGACTGCACCAGAGAGCCAGCTGATCAACCTCCCGTCTGAAGGCCGACTCATTACCGTCCCGGATGAGGCCGATGACCGTTGTGTCGTCAGCGAACTTCAGGAGTTTGACAGATGGGTCTCCTGAGGTGCAGTCATTGGTGTAAAGGTAGAAGAACAGTGGGGAGAGCACACACCCCTGGGGGGCGCCAGTGCTGATAGTACGGATGCTGGGTGTGATGTTCCGCAGTCTCACCTACTGACTTCTGTCAGTCAGGAAGTTTGTGATCCGCTGACAGGTGGAGGCTGGGACAGTGAGCTGGGTGAGTTTGGTGCTGAGGATGTCTGGGATGATGGTGTTGAACGCCGAGCTGAAGTCCACAAACAGGATCCTTGCATGTGTCCCTGGAGCGTCGAGGTGTTGCAGGATGTAATGCAGTCCAAAGTTGACTGCATCATCTACTGACCTGTTAGCCATGTAGGCAAACTATAGGGGGTCCAGCAAGGGGCCTGTAATGTCCTTCAGGTGGGCCAAAACCAGTCTTTCAAAGGATTTCATGACTACAGCTGTCAGGGCGACATGGGCCTGTAGAGGGGGAAGGTGGTGGTTTTGAAGATGGTTGTGGAGTGGGGGAGAGGTGTGACTGGGCTCTTCAAACCTACAATAAAAGCCATTCAGCTCGTCTGCCAGTTGTTGAGTACCAGCAATGTTGGGGAATGGTCTCTTGTAGTTAGTGAGTGTCTGTCTGCAGGCCTCTCCGCACTGACGCAGGATCGTTGGCTGTATAGCTGTTATTTAGCTTTTCGGCGTAGCTCCTCTTTGCAGCTTTGATCTCTTTTAGTCAGTGTGTTCCTGGCCTGGTTATACAGGACTCTGTCCCTGCTTCTGAAGGCCTCCACTTTGGTCTGACGAAGCTGCCTGAGTTTCGCTGTGAACCAGGGTTTTTGGTTGTATGTGTGGAAGGTTTTAGTCGGCACACGCGTGTCCTCACAAAAACTGATGTAAGATGTCACAGTGTTGGTTAGTTCGTCCAGGTCAGTGGCTGCAGCCTCCAGTCAAAGCAGGCCTGTAACTCCAGCTTTGACTCGTTGGTCCATCTTTTCACAGTCTTTACAACAGGTTTAGCAGATTTCAGTTTTTGCCTGTGTGTCGGGATAAGATGAACCAGAGAGCGATCAGGGTTGCACGGGGAGCAGAGCGGTAGGCTTCCTTTAATGTAGTGTAGCAGTGGTCCAGTGTGTTATTGTGGCTGGTGGGACACTTAATATGGTGTCTGTACTTTGGGTGTTCATGGCTGAGGTTTGCTCTGTTGAAGTCCCCAAGAACAATGGAGTCTGGATGTTTTTTTTCTCCACGTTAGTTATCTGGTCGGCCAGGTGTAGTAACGCCTCACTAATACAGGCCTGAGGTGGAATGTAAACAGCAACCAGAACAAACGAGGAAAACTTCCGCGGTGAATAAAAAGGTTTACAGTTTATAAATGTCTAAGTGAGGGCTGTATGATTTTTATTTTTTCAACATTGTGACATCTGTGCACCAACCTTCGTTTATATAGAAACCGAGTCCCCCTCCCCTTGTTTTACCCGTGAGCTCCCTTTCACGATCTGCGCGGATGAGATGAAATCCCGGTAGGTGAAGTGTGATGTGCGGGGTGAGCCAGGATTTGGTAAAACAGAGGGCGGCCGATCTGCAGAAGTCTGAGTTAGTTCTGTTGAGAAGAAGCAGTTCATCCATTTTGTTGGCCAGAGAGCGGACATTCACCAGGTGGATAGAAGGGAGCACAGTGCGAAAACCCCGCTGTCTCAGCTTAACCAGTGCGCCTGCACGTTTTCCCCTTCGGCGTCTCCGGAGGATCCCAAACAGAGCTGCTGCTCCTGTAAACTAATAACTCCGGGAAAGTTCCGGGTTCAATAAAGAGCGGTGGAATAGTATGAGCAGTTGAAAGTTCAATATTTAAATGTTACCAGAGAGGGACGGCAGAAAGCCGGGTTAATAAACAAAAACGCAAAGCACTACGGAGCGTAATCCAGAGGCGGCCGTCTGCGGCACCATCTTTTTCAATTATATTTTCAATTATTTTCTCAAAATAGAAAATCCTAAAACAGAGAAGGGCATTTGTGTGTGTTGTAGTTGATCTAATCTCTGTGTTTCAAAGAGGAGTGCATTACTGATGAGGAAGAAGTGACCGGTCGGGAAAAGCACTTGGAAACTACAAGCATTTTCTCCGATGCCCCAGAGGAGCACCGGAGCACTCCAAAGAGAGGGGTCCACAATGAAAATGGTACCCACCCATCAAACATCTTTCAATGTTGTTGCATTCAGCTCTCTCTCCACCCTTCTGTTTTTCATCTCCTACAGTTGATATGAGCTTTTCTTTTAGAGTCTATCCCATTGGTTCCGTTTAGTCTGACATGGATCTCAATACCAGGTGTAGACTGGTCACATTTAGGTCTATTAAAAGCTTTCCTCCTCATCAGTGTGATCATCTGTCCTCTCCCTCTCTGTCTTCTAGGTACCCTGGATGCATCCCCTTATTTGCACACTTGTCCACACTGTTCCCGTGTTTACAAACGTCACGCTTTTCTGAAGAAACACATAAAACTTTGGCATGAAAAGAGTGACAATAACTACGGCTGTTTCCTCTGTAGATACACCTTCCCCTACCAAGCACAACTCGTCCGTCACATGGCCACACACAGGCATGTCCCGGAGCAGGTACGCCACCCCACTAGCACCTTTTATGATCTTCATACCTTTGTGTGAGGACATTACACTGAGTTTTGTTCACAGTCAGTTGTCATCTAAAACTACACTGTACTTAACCAATAGTTGTATTAATTTTTTTGCCACTATTTTGACCACCCTCTTTTTCTTCCTAGCTGACTCTTTCTCAGTCAGGTGGAAACCGAAAGTTTAAATGTACAGAATGTTCCAAGGCCTTCAAATACAAACATCACCTGAAAGAGCACCTGCGCATTCACAGCGGTCAGTTACAGCATACAGAAACTACTTGCAGAATTTTTTTTGGCCGTGCTTTTTACACTTTTCATTTGAGTTACCCTGTGTAAAACAACCTTTTTTAATTTGTAATTTTGGTTAGTTAGAACAGCTTTTAAACTTGGGTTTTAAACGCTACTCCAGAGAAAGGTTGGCCTTGCTTTTGTGGTGTTGACAGTCAATTGAGCTGCCAAATGCATACATTTTTAAACTATGTGGTGCTATTTGTACAGCAGGCACAAACTGACAACTAATCACAAACTAGAATTGTTTTATACATTTCCGAAAGTACCTGCATAGACAGTTCATTAAAGGGATACTTCACCAAAAAAAATTTAATTCTCATAATTTACTCGTGCTTATGCTGTCCCAGATGTGTATGACTTTTCTTCTGCAGAACACAAAGATTTTTAGAAGACTATTTCAGCTCTGTAGGTCCTCACCATGCAAGTGAATGGTGGCCTGAACTCAGAAGGTCCAAAAAGAACAAAGTCAGCATAAAATTAGTCCATATGTCTCCTGTGGTTAAATCCAAAACTTCAGAAGCGATATTATAGGTGGGTGAGAATCAATATTTTATGCTGCCTTTTATGTGTGTTTTTGGCACTTCGAAGGTTTGATCAGCTTTCACTTGCATTGTGAGGACCAACAGAGATTCTTTTAAAATATTGATGTTCTGCAGAAGAAGGAAAAATCCTACACCTCTGGGATGGTATGAAGGTGAGTAAATGATGAGCAAATTTTCATTTTTGGGTGAACTATACCTTTAAGACATTTCGAAAGATGGACAAGCAATTATTAAATTGGGCCACATGCTTCCAATCAATGTAATAAGCCTCATAAAAATGCAAAAAATCATTAACCCAGGGTTTACAAATATACAGTGTGGAAATGTTATAGAGCTGGATAAATTACTAAAAGTTTAGAATTTTAGACATGTGGCATTTAACAAAATTAAATTATCTATGGTGTATTTTATAGTTTTAAATTTGTATTTTGTAAATTTGAAATTGTAAACTGGTAGCATATAACTTTTTTTTTTTTTTTTTTTTTTTTTTTGTGACTGCAGATTTGGTGTTCTGAATCCTTTTTTTTTTTTACAAGTGAAATTAGCTGTAAATATTCAGATTTATGAAATTACATGTGATTAAATTCAATATTGTAAAATTCAAAACAAATTCAGATCTTACAGAATGTAGGCCAGAGGTCAAGCATCTGGGTTCCACTGGGGAAAAGTAGATGGCTTCAGAGAGGATTTTTTTTTTTTTTTTTTTGGCCAATCACAGAGCTTCAGTGGCAATTCTAGCATTTGCAGTGAAAACTTAAAATGTTACATATCAAGTACCCATGGCCAGTATATATCAAACCATTTCAATTAATTATCATTGACACCTGCAGATAGAGTACAGAAATCAGAATATGTTCAGTCTAAAGTTTCTTCCACTAGATCGGGAAATGAACTTGCGATACAGACGTGACTAAAGTGGACATGAGTAAATTTGTGCGCACAATCCAGAAATAATACCAAATATATGATATAGAACATGTAGTAAATATTTTTTATTGACTTGTTTTCACATAAATGATAACCCGTTATTACAGATGTTGACAGTTGTGAAAGCAGCACTTTATGAAGGGGAAATCAAAACAATAAAACTGGGCTCTATGGGCTGCATTTTTAACCCATTCAGAAAGCGACATGTGAGCGAGTGGTAGAAGTAGCACAGCAATTATGTTTATCATCTTACAGTTCAAATTGCAAAGTTTGTCAAAATATCCCTTCTCAAATGCTGGATATAAATGCTTTAGCTTGAAACAAGTCACAGATCAAAGCAATAATCCATCATCTTTCAAAATATTCATAGTAAAAGTGTGCTGATGGTTGTGATACTCTCGTTGACTTACAGTTGAAGTCAGAAGTTTACAAACGTAATTATTTACGGTTGAAGTAATTTTTTTTTTAACTACTCCAAAGATTTTATTATATTGGCAAACTATAGTTCTGGCAAGTTGTTTAGGACATCGACTTTTTTTTTTTTTTACAGGCAGATTGTTAGTTTTAGTTGACTATCACAATTCCAGTGGGTCAGACATTTACATACACTAAGTTAACTTGTGCCTTTTAAGCAGCTTGGAAAATTGTCAAGCCTTTAGCCAATTAGCTTCTGATGCCTGGAGTCAATTGGAGGTGAACCTGTGGATGTATTTTAAGGCCTGCCTTCAAACTCTGTGCCTCTTTGCTTGACACATGGGAAAAATTCAAAAGAAATAAGCCAAGACCTCAGGGGAAAAAAAATGTGTGGACCTCCACAAGTCTGGTTCATCATTGGGAGGAATTTCCAAATGCGTGAAGGTACCACGTTAATCTGTATAAACAATAGTATGCAAGTATATACGCTTGGGAAGGAGACACATTCTGTCTCCTCGAGATGAATGTAGTTTGGAGCGAAGTGCAAATCAATCCCAGAACAACAGCAAAGGACCTTGTGAAGATTCTGGAGGAAACGGGTAGACGAGTATCTATATCCACAGTAACACGAGACCTTTATTGACATAACCTGAAAGGCTGCTCGGCAAAGAAGAAGCCACAGCTCCAAAACTGCCATAAAGCCAGACTACAGTTTGCAAGTGCACACGGGGACAAAGATCTTACTTTTTGGAGAAATGTTCTCTGGTCTGATGAAACAAATATTTAACTGTTTGGTAATGATGACCATCGTTATGTTTTGAGGAAAAAGGGTGAGGCTTGCCAGCCGACGAACACCATCCCAACTGTAAAGCATGGGGGTGGCAGCATCATGTTGCGGGGGAGCTTTGCTACAGGAGGGACTGGTGCACTTCAAAAATTGATGGCATCATGAGGAAGGAAAATTGTGGTACATATGGAAGCAACATTTCAAGACATCAGCCAGAAAGTTAAAGATCAGTCGTAAATGGGTCTTCCAAATGGACAATGACCCCAAGCATACCTCAAGTTGTGGCAAAATGGCTTAAATGCTGGAATTGCCATTGTGGCTCTCTGATTGGCCAAAATGCTCAAGAAGTTTGACTTCTATGAAACCCTCTACTTTTCCCTGTGGTACCTGGATGATTGACCTCTGGCCTACTTTATGTAAGATCTGAATTTCTGAGTTTTGAATTTTACAATATTGAATTTTATATTCTGAATATTTACAGCTAATTTCACTCTGCTGTTTAAAAAATACAAATCTATATAATATGCCACAAACAATTCGATTTTTGTTAAATGCAACGTCTAAAGTTCTAATTCTAATCTTTTATTTAGCTCCATAAAATCTCAACACCTGACAATTTAGGATTATTTCCTAATCAGAATAAAGAACAAATGGTGTGAAAATGGATTGAGAACCACTGATTAAGTTCCTGGCTTAATAGTTTGTGTTGAAAAGCCAATTTATTCCTTAAATACCAACATTATTATTGCACTTAATTTCATGTGACTTAACATGGTGGACTCCGTAATCTTTAAAACACTAATTGTTTTTCTTATTATGGAATGTTCAGGGTTCAATACAAGTTAAACTCAATCACAGCATTTGTGCATAATGTTGTTTTCCATAAACATAATCAACTCGTTCCTACATAAAAATAAAATGAATGAGCAAAAATCACAGTAATAGTAAGGCACTTACAATGTAAGTGAATGGGGCCAGTCCATAAATGCTAAATTATAGATTCAAAGTATAGCCTTAATGTACTAACCTTATCTGTGCTGGTTATATCCAATATTAAAACTTCTTCGTCATTGCTACAAAACCCTGAAATGGGATATAACAAATAAGATTAGTAAGCCATTTTAACTTAATGTAATGCATAATGTTTACGTCTTGTGAAAGTGCCTTACTGTAACAGCTTTTTAGGTTTGTGTGTGTATGTGTAATTCCATGCATATCTTTTCATTTTTATTCAGGTGAGAAGCCATATGAATGCTTTAATTGTCAGAGACGTTTCTCTCACTCGGGGACCTACAGCGCTCATATCACTAAGAAGTGTGCGGGCGGGACCCCTGCTGTCAAAAGTGTGCCTCTCCATCCTAGAATGAAAGCAGCCATGACCCTCCCTCTCCCCACACACATACATCTGAGAGAGAAGGTGGACATTGCCAACAAGCCTCAACAAGAGCAACTCCCTCTGAAGCAGATCAAACAGGAGCCTGTTGAACATCAACCCAAAGCGGTGTCAGCAACATCAACTATAAACGCCACCACCAATGGATCTGCGGCCACAAACGCTCAAGGTGTTGTGCAGACTTTGGTCGTGCCCACTGTAGGGCTGGTCCAGCCAATCAGCATCAGCCTTAGTGACTTACAGAGTGTGTTGCATGTGTTGGCTAGTGCTAATTTTAATGGAACGAATATGCAGGCACCGGTGATCTCTGCCATCACTCTGCCAGTTGTGGGACAAGATGGAAATGCCAAAATGATCATCAACTATGACCCCCAATTAGATTCGCAATTTAATGAAGTTAAATTAACTGCGACACAAGCCGGTTCAGCTCAGGCAAAATATACGGTCTCTGTCACACAGCCAAAAGGGGGGCAGATTGATTCAGCACAGTCCAACTTGACTGAAACCCAAACATCAAGTACACTCAATGCAAAACCTACACAGGTAAATATCATCAAACCAGTCCAAGCCAGAAACCCCACTAAACCGGCATCTATCATCAGACTAACCCATGCACCGGCTGCCAAGTTGGTCCAAGCCCATGCGGCACAACCAAAGCTCACCCAGCAATCTTTACTTCTAGTGAGGAGAGCAGATGGGACACAGAGTCTAGTGGTTAGACAAGTAGCTATTGCCAATCCCAACACACAGAGCAATCCAACAGTGGAGACAAAGCCCACTGAGATAAAATCATCCCCAGAAAAGACTACAAATACAGCGCTTGAACCACAAGCCGATAGGAGAGAGACAACAGAAAATACGAGTTCCATGGAGTCTGATGATTGTAAACAACGCTTGACTGCCAGTGTATCATTGGGCATCAAAATTAAAACTGAACCTGTCTCTCTTTCCAAGATTTCGACTGAAATGGAGAAGGGTGGAGGGAAAGATATGGAGACAGATGGAGATAAAGAGGAAGTGATGCAAGCCACAAATAACGTAGTCTCGCACTCTGGAACAGTTCATAGCCATGTTGAGTGTGGAGACCATTTCCATAACTACGCAAGTTGTTTGCTTTGTGAAAGTGGCCCAAGCAAACTTAAACTCTTTGACTCTCTGAACGGTGACACCAAGGGGACGCCTAAAACGATCTCTCTGTCCTCACTACTTGATAAGGATAAGAGTGGAGCAGCAGAGCGCCTCCTTCCTCTCCTGAAGGCCTATAGTCAGGACCCTCATCCCACTGATGAGCAGCTGTCTCAGGTTGCCAAGTCAGTTAAGCTGCCTCTAGAGGCTGTCTGCAAGTGGTACCAGAAGATGCGTTCCAAGAAGATTTTGCTTAAGGCTGCATCCTGAAAAACAGCCAACAGGTAAGTACAAAACACATTTTATTTGGCTTTTAACTGGGGTTGTCATGACACCAAACTTTTAATTAGTTGATACCAATAACACTAAAATTCCCAAAACCTAAACTAATATACTATTGAACACACTTATTTGAAAAGTCAATTTATACATTTTATTAAACCTGTATGGCATGTTGCCGTCAAGGTATTTTTCAATTTAAGTAAACATTGTTTTTTTCCTAAGCAATTATTAAAGTAAACATAATACATCTGTAATACAAAAAGGTTGTAATATACTATAAGGTTGTATTTGTTTAAATTACTTAAATACTTTTGTAAACTAACAATGAAGATTACTTTTACAGCACACACTAATTTTGTGAAACATTCATTTCAACATATGCTAATTTATTTTATTAAAAGTCATGTGTTAATGCATTATGGACTAATGTGAACAATTAACAAATGTATTGTCATAAATTAAGATAATAAAAAAGCTGTACAAATACATTGTTCATTTTTAGTTAATGTTATATAATGCACTAATGTTAAATCGGCTCTGGCAATTTCCCAAAATGAGAAGTTGTAACATTTCCGGAAAAGTATAATTTTGTTACGTGTACAAAGTGGAGAATTTAACGTTCGGGACACGCTGACATATGAAGTCTGCTTTGGGCTACTGGCAAAGTTCGGATATTGATTATGCAATCCATGCCATTTAATGCCTGTAACTAGAGTAAAACAATGTCAAATTGGACCGATAGTGAAACTAAGTGCTTCTCTTAAGCCGAGTGGATGAAATTTGTCGACAACCTACAGGTTACTTTTTACTTGCCATCCATGTTACTTATGATAAAACAACTTGTTTCCTTCGGGAGTGAGGACTCCCAAGCCAGGTGATCAGCTTGAAAGTTTAAAGATCATTTCTGGCAAATTACATCAAAGAGTTTATCTGCATTTTGGTGCTGATGTGCAGGGCAGATTATGACTAATAAGTGTGTGTGTGTGTGTGTGTGTGTGTTTTAAAAAAACAACTGCTTTTAATTTGTACTGTTTGACCTACTAACTGTAACAATTCTTAGCCGGTCGCTAATTATGCCTTTTAAACCGTAATCGGTTGTTCTAAAACATGTTACATATGTCCTGCTTTCTCACCAGACTGAAGAAAATTTCCCATGTGATCATACTGATGTGTCAAGAAAAGAACTCTGCCCAAGACACCTTGCATTCCTACTCGACCTCTTCATGGCACCTCAACGGACATCCAAAATTGAACTCTGTGCTACTTTACCTGACTCATCTCCAACCAATATGTTTGACTTTCAGAGCTGCGCAGGCCGATCTGCGCTGGATTTGAAGCGGTACATGTTGGTTAGAACTTTTGTCCGCGTTGAGACTGTGCCACCGCCTTGTTATTGTGATCATGAAAGCACTGCAAAAGTGATTTGAGAGCAAGTTGCTCCAAAGTGGCTGGACAAGCTCTGACTGCACAGCTTATTCTTAAAAAATGGGGATAGCATGAGAAACATCTTTATTCATATGCTCTCGGTCAAGCAGAAAAACAGGATGCAGCCATTGGTAGACAATCTTACAGCATACCTTGAAACCCAAAATACCTTGTCCCAGTAGTTATCAAGTAATTTTTACAAAATTTGATTAAATTTTACTGAAAGGTGGCGCAGCGGTTAGCACTGTCGCCTCACAGCAAGAAGGTCGTGGGTTCAAACCCCGGTTGCCCCGGCCTTTCTGTGTGGAGTTTGCATGTTCTCCCCGTGTCTGCGTGGGTTCTCTCTGGGTGCTCCGGCTTCCTCCCACCATCCAAAGACATGCAGGCAAGGTTAATTGGTGTCTCCAAAAATTGCCCTAGGTTTGGATGTGAGTGTGTGTCTGTCTATGTGTGGCCCTGCGATGAACTGGCGACCTGTCCAGGGTGTACCCCGCCTTTCGCCCAATGTTAGCTGGGATAGGCTCCAGCCCCCCGCGACCCTGTACACAGGATAAGTGGTTGACGATGGATGGATGGATGGATGGATGGGGGAAACCTAAAGGGAAGTGTTTACTTTTAGTTTTGAGTTGGTGTAATGGAGCCAGCTGGTACATGATAGCTGTGCAGTGTGTAACCCCCCCCCCCGGCCTCAAGAGGCGCACTAGTGACTGATGCAAGGGGCTGTAGCCTTAAGCCTCCTCGTTTGCATGTCTGCCTCCAATGCCAGCTGGTGCCGGTTGGAATCCGGCTCGGAGTGGATCGAGCAGGACCGGTTACACTAGTAGATGACCAGAATCAACCATTTCAGAAACGACAGCATCGTTTGACTTTCTGTTCTTTTGTCTTCAATACTTGGTTACCAAAAATACAAAAGCATCTCATTTAATTCGTCTGAAGAAGCTTCAGTCATAAAAGACATCATAAGTGGAGTGAGTGACTGGACATGATGGTGGTGACTGGAGATTGCTGTAATGTTACATTCAGGACTGTGTATATACTTGACTAATTCCCCTCTGAAACTTAGTGATTCAGATGGTATTAGCCTAATTCATGAGTGTAGATATGTCTGCCCCAAAACTAGATGTTACTGAAGCACCAGTGTCTGAAAGAAAAGTCAACCTCCTTTTGTTACAAGATTCCATTTGCAAAGAGTCTTACATCTTTGCTGTAAACTGCTGGGGAAAGAGAAGTACTCGCAGTCCTAACAATTAGTCCCTTAGCAAGCTTCCCTGGGATTTTGGTGAAGAGGGGAGGGGCTGCATAGGAGTGGAGTAAAGCTGTTAATTTCCACTAATATCTTTCTGCACTCATTCATATAATGTCCAGGTATACCACATTAGTCACATCTACCCTCCCTCTTAGGACATTTGTGGTGTTTACTTTCTCTTTTTATGCAAGGAGACTGCTGCAACCCTTACTTTGCTCTAACATCAGAATCTATTTTCCAGGTCGCCAATCTGTTTAAGTGAGTTCGCAGAGTTTCAGTGGACCATGTGAGATTAATAAAGGACTGTGCTCTGATGAAAAGCCATCAAACCAAGTATGCACTAGTGGTCCCATATCGTAAACCTTCTCAGGAGTGTCAGCTATACCACCGCATACAGCAGCTGCTTGACAAAAACTTTCATTGTACTCCTGATGGTTTCACCTTTCCTACAGCTACAGACTCTTGACCAGTCTACCCTTTTTGGCCCAGTGATGCTCTTTAGCACTCTCACAAATCCTCTTTACTTGCTGAAGTAGAGCAAGTCCTCTTATGTTGAAGCCCTGTCATGATCAACTTAGTGAGTCCGGACACTCTAGACTGCAACTTTTACTTTTGTGATTCTAACTTGACAATGCTTTGAGTTTACTCTTGAGCCAAATCTGAAGATAATTTTTAATGGTTGTAGATAATGCCTTTTATATTTATCTACCGAATGCAAGCACCAATCACTTTTACATTCTCCAAGGGTCCATACCTTATTTGACTGAATACCAAAATTCTGTCTCTTGTGTTCTTACAATGATTTGAATTAATTGTCTGTCCATAAAGGGGTAGCCAGTCACCATTCTCAGTTATAGGAATTCATTCTTTTTAACCATTTTTCCTTTTAACAACTTCTGTCTGACAAAATAAAGAACTTTCAGAAATGTTATTTGACTGTCACCAGTGTTTCTCTCACAAACCAGATGATTCTGTACACATCCCTGGACAATAATATAAATTGATTTCCACATATGTGGACAGCGGGGACTAAATTGTGAAATTTAAAGTAATTTCAAGCTGTAGAATGCTTTTTTTTTTTTTTTTTTTTCTCAATCAAATATTTACTCAAGATATTTACTTGTGTTCAAGATGTTAGACATTTCAGCTGATTTTATATATATAAAGCTGAATAAATAATTAAAAGTAATGGCCATCATCAAATCATTGCCAATCATGTTAAAATAAAATTTTACATGATAAAATTCTATGTATTGATTATCGTGACCATGTCTGCCAAACATGTTGAGTGGTCTGAACATCATCTGCAGCATGAATCTGAACTTTTGTCCAGATGTTAGAAGTGAATGCACTAGGCTGCTTTGGAAAGCTATAAGATGCTTCCTTGCTTCCCAATTCATGAATGACCTCCAGTGTGCTGTCTGTCTTCTGGTCTCAGAACAGTTTAAAATGCACATTGTCATCATAACTCTGTATACAGCCTCTGAAAGCAACCTTTTCCAGGTTTTGGATGTCTATAGATTCTCGATGTGATAATGCACAGTGAATGTAGGATTTTTATGGAAAGTTAGTCCTGTTGTCCATGTACGTGGACATTGAATAAACAACACGATAAATTGATGCAATTTTTAAAAGGGCATACTGGATGAAACTAGAGACTGCTCTATTGATTCAAAACAGGTTTTAATATGAAAACGTAAGCTGTTTTTTTTTTTTTTGCTGCTTCATGAAAAGATAAAGATTGGTGCCATGTTGTTTTATCACATGACTCTGTGCACTGAAATTGTAACCCTTTAATGACAGCCTAGAGTATCCTGAACTAAGATCAGTTGGTTTAAAAAAATTAAATTTTAGATTAGTCCATAGCGAAGCCAAAAGGATGTCCACGCATGTGGTTTCTGGGTCTCACAAGGTTAACGCATCCCTGGCAAAGTACAGGATGACTTCTTTGTTAACGCACAGTATCTGTTGCTATTCTTCCCTGGCAAAGCAAAGGATAACCATAAGTACTGGTCTGTTGAAGTACTTAGAGTGACACTTACCAAATCATAGTTGAGCTGAGTAAGTTCAGTCTGGATCGATGTCAGGCATCAAACTCTCTCCGGTTCATGGCACCAAAATTGTTGGATATTCTCAGAGAAGAACAGGAGACTCCGATAAAGCTGGAGCAGGATTCTTTGTTTTAGAAAATCAGAAGCATCAGTCCACACATCAGAACATGCTGAGGTTATCAAGTCTATCTTGGGGTACTGGCTTGAGTCATTCACACCTTTTAATAATAAACAATGGTCACTAACCGAATAATGGGACTGAACCATCAAGAACCATCACAAACAAAAAGGGGATAGGCCTAGTTGGCATGAGAAACATGTCTTTATTCACATACACACTGTCTAGCGGAGAAACAGAATGCAGCCATTGGTAGACTAGTGATTCTGTGAGATTCACTATACAAACACCTTGAAAACCCATTACAGTGTGCATCACTAGTTTTTCATATGATATTATGTGAAAGACAGTGGACCACCTGATCTTATAGTGCCACTTAAATTTACAATATCACAGTGTTTATTCATTGCAGTATCTTGACATTATACATGGTTTCAAGCTTGCAGGTATTTTTATGCTGCCTTTTTTGCTTTTTGGACACCATTCACTTGCATTGTATAGAGCTGAGATATTCTTCTAAAAATCTTTGTGTTCTGCAGAAGAAAGAGCCATACACATATGGGATGGAATGAGGGTGAGTAAATTATGAGAATTTTCATTTTTGGGTGAACTATCTCTTTAAGATATTTCATACACCTGGGCCCAGACCTTTACAAAGGAGTTTACATGGTCAATATCACAAATCTTCTTATTTAATTAGTGACTTAGAAGTAGTGCAGAATCTTAGAAATAAGATTCTTCTTAATTTTGTTTCATAATGTTTCAAATGTTTACAATCCTAAAGGGTTATTTCCATCAATGTGGAGATTGAGACCCTCTATGTATAGTTGTAACAGGAGTGCAAGGATCCTGAAGGGTTTAGAGTTGGTAAGGCAACCATTCAGCCTTACATGAGCTATTGTATTTCTATGGGTCAGGACTAGGTTGAGGTTGATCAAAAAAAAAAAATAAAATATATATATATATATATATATATATATATATATATATATATATATATATAAATTCCCGTGCACATCCAGACAAAGTGAGGAACAGTTGAATTATCTCTCCGACAAAGACTGCTCAATTTGGAACCAAACACAACATCTACAAAAATCAAACAACAATCCAAAAGATAAAATAATCAACAGTAAACATGGTTTAAAATTTTCTGATGTCCATATTACAAACCAATTTTTATAGAACAGTTTGAGCGTGCATGTCTGTGTGTGTGGTACCTTTAATGAACCCCTTGTCCTAGACAGCCTATAAAATTGGTATTTTTTGTGAGGAATTTCTTCAGTCTTGGTCTTCTAGTCTGAATTTTCCATGCTGATTGTAGTTTTTCATAGCTAAAGATGAAGTTCAAGTATATGATGACCCATGAAGTTCAAGTATATGATGCTTGGTGTGGAATTTAGGGATGGGTAACACACACTGGGGTTTTGTAAGGGGGGGGGGACTTGAGTACATAGGGTCCTGGAATGTGAGGTGCTCTCGAAGATCTTGAAATTATTATTTTACAATTTTGAAATTGCACGTATACCACAATTTCGAATATCTGTGCTACTTCTCTGTTTGATCCTCGCCCGTTTGACAAGCTCAGGCACTTGTCTGTGTAATTTGCATTTGATTGGTTGTCTAGGAGTGATGCTAAACACCAACTGGCTGTGAGGGAGAGTGGAAAGAATCAATCATCTGAGTGGGGATTTTTCGAGTCTCAACATGCACAATGTCCAAACAAAAACTGGAATAAAAAAAGAGGGAGGAGAAGAAAAGAAGCATCCAATTTAAATTCTGCATACAGAGTTTTGTAAATGCATACTTCAGGTACAGAGAAAAGCACCAAATTAGGTCAGTATCCCCAACTCTTAAACATCCACAAATGACCCATACATTTCTTGAAACGCATCAAAACAAGTGACCCCATCCTCTTGTCAGAAAGCCCTGAATCGCCAAAAGATGAGCTTTGACCCCACCAAAACAAAACACCCTCAGATAATCAAACCCAACCAAATTATGACTAAAGAAAAAGAAAAATGCACTAACAGAACTCACCAAATTCCAAAGCAAACTTGAAACTTGTCTGGCCCTTAAAAGAACATATTCTCTGGCAACCTACTGTAATTAACCAAAAAGAAAGGAAAATTCTGACAAAGTACAAACTGAGCACAAGCTGGACATTGAGGTGGATAAGCACAGACGAACATGGCTGTATAAAGCGGAGAGACTGCTCTCACTGTGCACAAGGAGCAGTTGAGGATAAGCTGCTTTTCCTGATTCAATGTACAAAAAATAAAGACATTAGGATTTATTCAGAAAAATACAGAATTCTTCCTTGATTTCCAGAATTACTGTTCACCTCTTATTGGGAGAGAATGAGAAATGCTGCTGGATGGCAGACAAATAAATGACTGCCTGTCACAACCTGAGGAACAACCAATAAGCCCCCTGTTCCACATGACCTTTTGTTTATTCACTATACTGTATATTCACTAAATATATTGTATTTCCTTCTTAACACTAATTATATATACTTTTATTATTTACAGTTCAATTAATATTGTTTTTATTAACCATTGTTTAATAAATACTGTTCTATGCCACATTGGAAAGTTTATTTCACTTTTACAATAATTAACAGCTTTGGCGATATTGTACAGTATATAATACAGCCAATGAAGCCCATTGAATTGTATATAGAGAGCGAGAGGGAGAAAAACACACATTACACCCAACTTTGCATCACATACTCAACACACAATTCTATAGGGACATACGTAACATTTGATTTATTTAATTATTTTATACTCATTAATATATTCTTCCATTTATTCTTTGCCTTTGTGAATTATACTTTTTCTTTGTTATATTTGTATGGTTTATTGAACAGATACATTTTGTGCTGTTCTATATTTGTAAATAACAGCAACAAAATATTAATCCATTGTTCTTGTTCTGATGTGTTTATTTGTCTGATTTTGTAATATGTAAACATTTGATTATAATGTTAATGTAAATTGAGAAAAAAGGAAATGGGATGAAACAAAAATGGCACTGTTTTTAACTGTTGTCTCTCAAGTAGAAGCGAGTGAAATTAAGGAGTAAAAAAATAATATTAAAGTATATTTTAAAATGAACCATTTAAATCGCGAAGGGTGTTTTGATGGCATTCAATCTGTGAGTCCAATCAGGCAAAATTCACAGCAACCAAAAAAGGGACTTCACGCTTTATGTACCACGTGACCCAAACAACACCGCTGGAGGATCCTCGAAGTGCTAAAGGTGACATTCTGCTCTTCAATTATAATGTTTCAAATTAAACTTTAACCTTTATTAGGATCATGTACATGTGTGACAGTGGCGAGTATATTAGGTTAAATTCTATAAAGGTCATATGGGTCTCAAATTTCACTCAGTTTGACTGGATGGTTTTTATTGCTGCTGCTGTTGTTTCTGTTTATTAAATGGGTAGCTGTCATGAAATATTTTGACATCTTATGCGTTGTGACAGGCTCTAAAACTTAACAGCATTCTGTAATTATTTTATAATTCAAATGAATACAGCTTTTATTAACTCGCATAAATTAAAATACTACATGGAATGTTGGTACTTTTAATATGCATTCTTTACATTGCAGGATCTTTATAAGGAACTAATGAAGGCAAACATGTAACTAAAATGGTCAAATAAATAAATAAAAGCGAAAAATAAAATGCAACCAGTACTGGTTCTAAAATATGCACTTTCCTTGATGCATTCATAAACATTTTGGCCTTAAAAAATTCAGTGGACACGTTGTGTCACCTGTCAAACCACAGGAAACCAGTCCTTTCGTTGGAAAAGTGTCCTTAATCAAAACCCATTAGCATAAGATAAGTGTATTTCCTATGTGATGTTAGTCTGGAAAGGACTGCCCTTGAAAAACATATTGAGATGTTTGTGTTCCATCAGTAAATATTCTGCTTATATGATGTATTTTATTATTCCTATTATCAAGTTGCTTTGGATTTCAAAAAGTGCACTTGAATGAATGTAAATGAAATGATCTCACTCTGTGCTCACAAGTGGAAGAGGTGGAAGATGGAGGATTTCCCCATCCGGACACTGGAGGCTGTGTGTTTGGGCTCGAGTGTGGCTCTCTCTGGTCTCTTTTTCTACATTTACAGGAAAAAATGCAAAACTGTGGACAAGCTTAATGTGAGTGACCTTTTTGTGTCCCCTGCTTTACAAGAGCGATTCAACACTTTTAAGCTTTAGATCCACCTTAATGGAAAAATGTGCTCTAGTTATTGCAAAGCTTTCTAGTATTTAGCTTGGTACCCATATTGATCATTCTAAACTATTGGTGACTAGCCTCTAGATTAGTAACGCAAAAGTCATGGGATCAGTCCTTAAGATACTTAACAAGACACTAATTGTGTCTGCAAATAGCACTAACAAGTGCAGTCTGCTAAATGTCTAGATACTAAGTGAATGAGGGAAAATATCAGGATCTGCAAAATAATTACTATTATTCAAAGAGAAAAGGTGTTTGTTTTTGATCTTAGGAAGCTCCACAACTACCACTGGATGAGAAGCTTGCAGATCTTTTGAATGCCACTCCGGGGAAGTGTCTGCAGTATGTGGTCCTCGAGGGTAATCTTCATTCTACACCATGAAACGTCTCAAAATTATTTGTTGAATATTAGTTCTAATTAAAGTTAGACTTGATCTCTTGTGCTTACTCCCTCTCAAGGTACAGTGCAGCCTATAGGGGAACCTTTAAGGAGTCAGTTTCAGGAAGGAAGTGTTGGTGTCATCCAGAAACTACTCCTTCGGGAACATAAACTGGTGTGGAACAGTTTGGCACGCACTTGGTAAGACCTAGTCCTTTATCATTAGAATTATACAGCTGCCCCAAAAAGTATTTTGGTACTTAAGCCACACTTTAAAATGTATGAATTTTGTTGCATTGAAATAAGATATTTGTGGCATCTACAAACAAATAATGTTGGACTTTTTCTCAGAACTAACATAACTTTTTTTCCTTTTAATTTTCCTACATTTCCTTGTAACTTGTACCCAGGTAATTTTTAGTGGATGTTAAAGGAATATTCTGGGTTCAATACAAGTTAAGCTTAATTGACAATTTGTGGCATAATGTTGTTTACCACCAAAAATAATTTCAACTCGTCCCTCCTTTTCTTTATAAAAAGTAAAATCGAGGTTACAGTGAGGCACTTACAATGGAAGTAAATGGGTCCAGTTTTTGGAAGGTTTAACAGGATAGTTCACCCACAAATGAAAATTCTTAAATCATTTACTCACCCTCATACTTTCTTCTGCAGAACACAAATATTTTAGCTCTGTAGGTCTTTAAAAAGCAAGTGAAAGGATGCCAAAATTTCAAAGCTCCAAAAAGGCAGTATAAAATAATCCATATGACAGATCAATATTAAGTCCTTCCTAGTAGATGGCGATAAGCATGAAGAATGTGAATCATCAAAAACACAAGAAGAAGAATGTGAAAGTGAAATTGGAGATTGACCAAGCAGAGAGAAGAATTTATAGTAAAAAAGGACTTGCGTTTTATCTGTTTCTCACCCACACCTCTCACGTCACTTCTGAAGAGATTGATTTAACCACTGGAGTCATATGGATTACTTTTACTAAGTGCTGATCACCATCAACTTTCATTTTATGGACCTACAGAGCTGAAATATTTGTGTTCTGCAGAAGAAAGAATGAGGGTGAGTAAATAATGTAAGAATTTTAATTTTGAGCTGAACTATCCCTTTAAGGCAGAAATGTGAAGCTGATAATTTTATAAAAACACTCACATCTAACTTTAATTCTTTTGTTACAACTCATGTATTATTTTAGCTTTAAAGTTTTTTAAAAATGTGTTGTGAAAAAGTTATGAAATTTTATACAACTTTAAACAGGAAAGGTTAGTTAATGATTTTTATCAAACTAAACTCATGTTAGCACTCACACGGTTACATCTTGTGTCTATTCTTTTGAAACCATGAGTATATTAGATTAGACCCATTCACTTCCATTGTACATGCCTCATTGTAAACAAAAATCTTTTTTGGCCAAAAGTATTGGCAGTGATATAAATTTTGTGTTTCGCAAAGTTTTCTGCTTCAGTTGTGGTGTTGATTCACATTGTTTCTAGATTATTGTGCAGAGTGATCAGATGTATTTTAAATAATTGCAAAAGGCTTCATTGGCCAAAAAAATGAACTTCATCACAAAAACCCAAATTTCACTGACCAGCTAATATCATTTAACTAATCATATCAGCAGCTCCTGGGAAAGTGAATGAGTGAATGTATACTAGTCAGGTGAAATCACTCTATCATTCTGTTTGCTATAAAAGGAGGGAAGAAGTGCTTCCAATCATTGTGTTCTTGTTAGCAATGGTTCCCTCTAAAGAAAGATGTGCAGCCATCATCGCTTTGCATCCAAATGGCCTCACATGCAAGGAAGTTGCTACAAAGAATATTGCACCTGAAAGAACCATTTACTGGATCAAGAATTTCAAGGAGAGGTTTAACTGTAGTGAAGAAGGCTTCAGGACGTCCCAGAGTGTCCAGCAAGCGCCAGGACCGTCTCCTCCTGAGGAGTCAGCTACAGAATCGTGTCACCACCAGTGCAGTGCTTGCTCAATATTGGCAGCATATTGGTGTGAGTGCATCTGCACGCACAGTGAGGGGAAGACTTTTGGACAATGGCCTGGTGCTCAGAAGGGCAGCAAAGAAGCCACTTCTCTCCAAGAAAAACATCAAGGACAGACTGAAATTCTGCAGGAAGTACAAGGATTGGACAGCAGAATACTGGTGCAAAGATATTTTCTCTGAAGCCCCCTTCTGACTGTTTGGGACATCTGGAAAATTGGTAGTCCAGAGAAGAAAAGGTGAACGCTACCACGAGTCCTGTATCGTGCCAACAGTGAAGCATCCTGGGACCATCCATGTGTGGGGTTCCTTTTCATCCAAGAGAATTTCATCCACCACAATTCTGCCCAAAAGCACTGCCATGAATAAAGAATGGTATCAAAACGTCCGGCAAGAGCAACTTCTCCCAAGGACCCAGGAGCAATTTTGTGATGACCCGTGCATTTTCCAGCCTGATGGAGCACCATGTCATAAGGCAAGATTGATAATGAAGTGGCTCGGAGATCATTACATTGAAATTTTGGATCCGTGGCCAGGCAACTCCCCGGATCTTAATCCCATAGAGAACCGGTGGTCAATCCTCAGAAGCCGAGTGGACAAGCAGAAGCACACAAATTATAATCAATTCCAAGCACTAATAAGGCAAGAATCTGTCATGATTTGGCCCAGAAGCTGATATCCAGCATGCCAGATTGAATTGCAGAGATTATGAAGAACAAGGGTCAACACTGTAAATATTGTCTCTTTGCATATATTGAATGTTTTTGCCAATAAAAGCCTTTAAAACTTATGAAACGCTTATCATTGTTTTCCAGTATACCTTAGAAACATGTGAAAAAAATAATCTACAAATACTGAAACACAAAATTGATGTCACTGCAAATACTTTTGGCCATATGTACTTGAATCTAACATACCATGTCTCAAAGTCTCTTCCAAAAACACACAATTGTCCTTCTCATCCTTTAGGACAGACAGTGAACGTATCCTTCACCAGCGTGTGAATGCTGTGCCCTTTAACCTGCTTGGTGTAAACAAAGCATTTGTACGCGTGCTTTGCCCCCTGGAGGCCACTGGTCCCAAGATGGAAATCGTCCATGAGAAGTTCCACCAGGCCAGTTACGGCTTCACGGACTTGATTGGTCAGTACCTGAGCGGAGAGAAGCCCAAAGGTCAACTGGAAACAGAGGAGATGCTGAAGGTGGGAGCATCTCTGACCGCCGTAGGTGAGCTCATCCTGGACACGGACCGCCTCCCGAAACTCCGTCCACCCACTGACGGCTCAGAATACTTCCTGAGCACAGAGGACTTTGAGACCCTGCGACTGGAGCAGGAAGGCCAGGCAGAGGTGTGGAGAGTGCTGGCATGTGTTTGCGCCTTGGCAGGAATGGCAGTGATGCTGTGGGCAGGCCACAGATACTACCGGCACCTGAAGCTGCGGTGGGAACAGGAGAAGATGAGGAGGGAGTTTGAGATGATGGGTGCAGGAGAAAGAGGTGTGGAGGAAAATGGAATGGATGATACAGAGAACGCGTGTGTTATATGCCTGAGTAATCCCAGAAGCTGCGTATTGCTGGACTGTGGACATGTGTGCTGCTGTTATCGCTGCTATCAGGCCTTGCCACAACCCAACTGCCCCATCTGCAGACAGAACATCAGTCGAGTGGTGCCTTTATACCAGGCCTGAATATCTAATAAGATGTAATAAACCTCAGTTCCAAGCCTATCAGAGAACTTCAAAGCAAGTTTAAAACAGTTTACTTGGGCAAAGAGATGATTTAACGGTACATAAATGGACACCGTTGGATTTAGACCATTGTGGCTGATCTATAACATCTTGTAGAAACAGCCTTAAATTTCAAAACAGTTTTGTAAACTTTAAAACCTACAGTAAGCTGGAGACCTGGAAATAAGAAAACGGCAGATCCTAATATGCACTTATTGACTCTCTTAAAACTGAAAAACTGCTGGATTGTGAAGGCTAACTGGAAATAGTTGCAAGAGACATTTAAAGGGATAGTTCACCCAGAAATTAATATTCTGTCAGTATTTACTCACCATCAGTTAGTTGTGAGATATTTGGCAGAATGAAAGCAGTCAGTCATCATTAACTTTCATTGTATGGAAATAGATGTTTAACAACTCAATGTGTGTTCCATGAAAGAATGGAAGTCAGATGGGTTTGGAACAACATGAGAGTAAATGATTGCAGTGTTTTTTTGTTTGTTTTGGTTAGGTTATAGATGTGACAGAAGTCTGGTGCAATCTCTGTGACTGTCCACACTAATAAGCCTCATGAGCGGAGTATATGAATGGAATATTCATAGTTTCTTTGACTTCCTTTTTATGGAATGTATCAAACGGTTAGACTGTTTATATGAGTTGAGGTGGTTGTTTTGTGTGTAAAATGACTTTGTGAGATCAGCAGGTGGGTTATACACTGTAAGAACAGTGTTTTTCTGGCTTCTGCTGTTGTACTGGTCAACCTGATGTTCTGTTATACAAAAACACATAATAACAGATGCAACAAGAAATTTCATTTTTAATATAAGTGTAGTGCCTTAATTTGAGTGAAAGCACTGGGTTTATTTAACATGTTTTTGATTTCTTTTCCTTCAAGTTTTTGGAATCTTTTTGGCCAATAAACACTCTTTATTCCTGCAAATCAGGTTTGGGTTCTGAAAGTGTATTTTTCTCCAAAGCTTTTCAGAAAATTCTAAACCAATAGTTCTTCCCCTTTAAGCAAATTGACCAGTTTAGAAATGAATCACAACATTGCAACATTTGATTCAAAGCAAAAACAATTAGAAAATCTGATGGGGTAAGTGGTGGAGTTGGGAGTAATATTTTTGTAAAAAGAAAATGTTCAAATATTATATAACAAGACTTAACAAAATGTCCATGTCGCTTTACATGTAAATGAAGTGCCTTAAAAGGTTGGTTCACCCAAAAATGAAAATTCTCTCATGATTTACTTTTATGCCATCCCTGATGTGTATGACCTTCCTTCTTCAGCAGGACCAAAGTGAAGATTTTTACAAGCAGATTTCTGCTAAGTTTGTCCAAACAATGCATGTAAATGGATGCCATCAGTCTGCTGGCTGTTTGGCGGTCCAAAAGGCATATTTAGACAGCATAAAAGTAATCCACATGAAACCAGTCGATCAATTAATGTCTTCTGAAGCAAATCAATAAGTTGGTGTAAGAAACAAAGGAATAATTAAAATGTTTAAATAAAATTTAAATCATTGCTTCCGTCCAGCACTGTATTTCTGCTTGAAATGACTGAAACCTTGCACGACATTCTATACAAAGTGCGCGCTTCTCGCCTGAACACACCATTTTCCCCCCTCCACCAATAATAAAAACAAGCAAGTGCAACCCCCCCCCCTCCCCCCCATTATTTATACTATGATCAATTGAAATGTTTCACGCTGCAACCCCCCCTCCCACTGAATGCAGCACACTCTCCAATTGTTGCTAATCAGTTTAAATACTTTACCACAACTGTGTAAATTAAAAACATTTTACTATTAAGTTGAAAAGCACACTTATGCCTTGTACAGAACCATGATATAGCCTACCATCTTTTAACAGCCTCATACTGTAGCTCATTGTAGGTTTTTCTTGACAAAATTGTGCTATCATTAAAAATCAGCTTCACAATAGAGTTTATGAAAGCCATCTGAATGGAAAGCTACTGACTGACTAATGACATGGAGGGAGGTCATGATTCTTTAGCTGGAGAGATGTGTGTCAACAAGTAATCCTTCGTTCCACTGCAACGGCTGCTTTGATCTTGTTGCACATAACCTCTGTAACAAAATAACTGGCAACCACCCTCCCTTTTCTTGCTCCAAACTTGAGTCTTTTATCTTAATTGGCCTATAGGTAAATGAGATGCAGAATGAATACTTGGAAAATAAGCCTTTGCCAAGGTCGAGAATGAACTCTGCATTTCTGATGACGCTGCATTTACCAACAGTGCTTGTAATGGATAAATATTCCGCTAGAGAGCACAGAGGCGTTAGACTCTTGAAAATTGAAGGACATTTATTAGCATTAATCATTACCTCACTTGCACTACCGAAGAATTAAAAAAGATCATGTTCAGCATTAATCATCTCACTGTTCTCCATCACATTTAACAAAAGCTTGTCTCCTTGCACTTTATTCCTAAGGGAGCTTTCATTAACAATTTTTACACACTTTGAAGGCCTGAATACAGTGGAGGATCAATTTAGCAATGAGGAGCCAAGCATGAGTTTAGGTTAAAAAAGCTGGATAGAAACTTTTTCACTGCTAAGACAAAAACTAATCAGAATACCCCTCCAAAAATGAAATCAATAAATAATAGTAATGAGCCAGAACTATCAGATAGTAACTTTGATCTGTATCACAATCAAAAAAAATCTCACTTTTACTTCCATAGTCGTCGTCTTTTGTTTTTGGCAATTTACATTCTTTGTGCATATCACCACCTGAGAAGGATTTATATATAGAAAAAAGGGATTTAAATGTTAATCTGTTTTTCACCCACACCTATATCATCGCCTTTGAAGGTATGGATTTAACTACTGGAGTCTTATGGAAAACATTTATGCTGTTCTGCTCAAAGTTCTGGCATCCATTTACTTGATTTGAATGGACCAACAGAGCTGAGATATTTTTCTAAAAATCTTTTTTTGTGTACAGCAGAAAAAAGGTATAATGGTATAATCTAAGAACCACCTGGGATGGTATGAGGGTAAGTACATTTTTGGGTGAATTATTCCTTCAAGATTTGTCCTCACAGAAATGACTAGAACCCGTCAATAAGAAGGGGGTGTCCCATATGCTTTTGACCATATAGTATTCTACCATTTTTGTTGAGTCCAAAACCATGGCATTATCGTAGTATCATGTTAAAAAAACAAAAAACATGGTATTACTATGGTCCATTTTTGCAATTGAAATCTGCAGTCATGATGTTGGAAACCACATGTAAAAAAAGCATAGCTACTGGCTGCTCTAAATGTGTGCACCAATGCCTTGAATTTGTCTTACACAGCAATAGAACACAATACTGTGTGACAAAAGCACAAAAGGTCAGATAGAATGTTCATTTGACATTGAGTGAAAAACTATGACGTTTTCCCAGCCGTACACCCGTAAAGAGCCTTCAGAGGAAATTTGTGCCAGCTGTGTATGACGTGCGCCTGTTCCTCACCTGCATACACATCTCCTGCTGTGCAACCTATCACTGTGCTGCAGGCAGAAACAAGCACTCTGTGTAGTGTTCCTGCTTTAGTGTTTTGTGATTCACAAATTACAGAGGAAAGGTGTGTACAGTATGTGTGTGCGTCAGGTTTTGCCCACAATGTGGGGGCCAAATGACCCCACAATGATTGTAAAACCTGTATTACCCAGATTGTGGGAATGAGCCAACAATCCCCATGAGGACTGTATAATGTAAAATGTCTTTGAGGCTTAAGGGTTGAATTAGGAGTTAGAAAATATAATTAGCTTCATTTGAAAACAGCTCCCAAGTAAGCATATACTGCATATTCTGTTACCATTCTTACATATATAATACATCTCTCAAAATGGTGCAATCCTCTGCATCACATTTTTGCTCTCAATTTCTCTTTAGACTGGTGTTTAGGTGTTTTTTATTCTGCTTGGTAGTAAGTGAGTCAGCAATTGCACTGCATGAGTCAGCAGAGGCCACTGTGATCGCAAACACCTCTCTCAGAGGACACTTACACATAGCCCATATATGTGATTGCACAGTCCATCACTTGATACCAATACTACAAGAAAGAAAGAAAGAAAGTTCTCTCTCAAAGACAATCATGTTTACAGGTACAGTACTGTATGTATATATATATATATATATACACACACACACACACTGTTGAAGTCAGAAGTTTACATACACTTAGGTTGAAGTCATTAAACCTCATTTTTTAACCACTGCTCAGATTTCATATTAGCCAACTGTAGTTTTGGCAAGTCATTTAGGACATCTACTTTGTGTATGACACAAGTAATTTTTCCAACAATTATTTACAGACAGATAGTTTCACATTTAAGTGACTATATCACAATTCCAGTGGGTGAGAAGTTTACATACACCAAGTTAACTGAAAATTCCAAAAGATTATGTCAAGGCTGTAGGCAATTAGCTTCTGATAGGCTAATTGGAGTCAATTGGAGGTGGACCTGTGGATGTATTTTAAGGCCTACTTTCAAACTCTGTGCCTTTGTTTGACGTCATGGGAAAAGCAAAAGAAATCAGCCAAGACCTCAGGAGAAAAAAATAAATAAAATGTGGACCTCCACAAGTCTGGTTCATCCTTGGGAGCAATTTCCAAACTCTTGAAGGTAACATGTTCATTTGTACAAACAATAGCACGCAAGTATAAACACCATGGGACCATACAGCTCGGGAAGGAGACACATTCTGTCTCCTAGAGATGAGTTTGGTGTGAAAAGTGCAAATCAATCCCAGAACAACAACAAAAGACCTTGTGAAGATTCTGGAGGAAACGGGTAGACAAGTATCTATATCCACAGTAAAACTTGTCCTATATCGACATAAACTGAAAGGCTGCTCAGCAAGGAAGAAGCCACTGCTCCAAAACTGCCATAAAGCCAGACAACAGTTTGCAAGTGCACATGGGGACAAAGATCTTAATTTTTGGAGAAATGTCCTCTGCTCTGATGAAAAAAATAGTGAGAAAAAGGGAAAGGCTTGCAAGCCAAAGAACACCATCCCAACTGTAAAGCATGGGGGTAGCAGCAGCATGTTGTGGGGGTGCTTTGCTGCAGGGACTGGTGCATCATGAGGAAGGAAAATTATGTGGATACATTGAAGCAACATCTCAAGACATCAGCCAGGAAGTTAAAGCTTGGTCACAAATGGGCCTTCCAAATGGACAATGACCCCAAGCATAACTCCAAAGTTGTTGCTAAATGGCTTAAGGACAACAAAGTCAAGGTATTGGAGTGGCCATCACAAAGTCCTGACCTCAATCTGATCTGGCCAAACTGAAAAGGCGTGTGTGAGCAAGGAGGCCTACAAACCTGACTCAGTTACACCAGGTCTGGAGGAATGGGCCAAAATTCCAGCAACTTATTGTGTGAAGCTTGTGGAAGGCTACCCAAAAGTTTGACCCAAGTTAAACAATTTAAAGGCAATGATACCAAATACTGACAAACTGTATGTAAACTTCTGACTCACTGGGATTGTGATGAAAGAAATAAAAGCCGAATATTCTCTCTACTATTATTCTGAAATTTCACATTCTTAAAATAAAGTAGTGATCCTAATGACTTAAGACAGGGAATTTTTTCTATGATTAAATCAGGAATTGTGAAAAACTGAGTTTTGTATTTTGAGAATGAGTATTTTTTTTGTATTTGAGAATGTATTTGGTTAAGGTGTATGTAAACTTCTGACTTCAACTGTGTGTGTGAATGTGTGTGTGTGTGTATATGTATGTATGTATGTATGTGTGTGTGTATATGTATATGCTTCAGGGCCAGGGTGACTTGCAATAATTGAGGAAAACATAAATTCTGCTCTCTACCAGAAAATCCTAAAGGAGAACATCCGGTCATCAGTACGTGAGATGAAGCTCAAGTGCAACGGGATTATGCAGCAAGACAATGATACAAAGGATAAGAGTAAGTCCACCTCTAAATGGCTCAAAAGAAGCTAAATTAATGTTTTGGAGTGGCCTAGTCAAAGACCTGATTTGAACCCAATTGAGATGCTCTGGCAGGATCTTAAACAGGCAGTTCATGCTCGAAAACCCTCCAATGTTGCTGAACTAATGCAGTTCTGTGAAGAAGACTGGGCCAAAAGTGTTTGGCAGCAGTTGTTGCTGCTAAAGGTAGCACAACCAGCTAAGTTTAACAGGGCAGTGAGTTTTTCACATGGGTGATGTAGGTGTTGGAAAACTTTTTTGCTTCAATAAAAATCATATATATTTGAAAACAGTATTTTGTATTTACTCAGGTTGCCTTTGTTTTATGTTACATCTCGCTTGAAGATCTAAAACAATTTAGTTTGGAAAATACAAAAAAATAGAATAAATCAGGAAGGGGGCAAATACTTTTTCACATCACTGTATTAATAATTATATTTGGGTAAGAAACAGATAAATATTGAAGTCCTTTTCAGTATAATTGTTTACTTTCAGTCACTTTTCATTGAGCATTCATGAGAGGACCGAGTACATGCAGCCTCTCGCGTGATGTAGGCACGTTGTCATGAGAACTGACTTTTAAAATGACTCTCTGTGCTTTTTGGAGCTTCAAAGTGCTGATCACCATCAGCTTGCATTGTATGGACCTGCAGAGCTGAGAATTTCTTCTAAGAATCTTATCTTTGTTTGTGTTCTGCAGAAGAAAGACATACACATCTGGGATGGCATGATGGTGAGTAAATGATGAGAGAATTTTCATTTTTGGGTGAACTATACCTTTAAATATTGATCTGTTTCTCACCCGCATCTATTATATCACTTCTGAAGATATTAATTTAACCACTGGAGTCATATGGATTACTTTAATGCTGCCTTTATGTGCTTTTTGGAGCTTCAACAGTTTGGCACCCATTCAATTGCATTGTGAGGACCCACAGAGCTGAGATATTCTTCTAAAAAAACTTTTAGAAGATGTTTATGCTCAGCAGAAGAAAAAGTCATACATATCTGGTATTTAGGGTGAGACAATATTGAGAGAATTTAAATTTTTTGGGTTAACAATTCCTTTAAACTAACATTTCCATTGGCAGCATTGAATTTTTTGAATGTAAAATACATTCCTGCATCTGAGAGAGGTCTGGATAGCACTACATTGAAGCTTGACCGGCAGTGACCAGTTCCCCTTCAAAAACATCACTTACATGTATGGCCCTACTCTCATTAATTAATTTGCTTGGGGAGTGGAGCAGTAGCCTACAGAACATTTTTCTGCCTCTTTTGCAAAGGAGTTCACTTCAAATATGAAAATGTGCTTTGAAAAATTTAAGTCATCTAAGGACTCTTGTCATGCAAACAATCTAATGCTTGAGTTGATTCATAGAAAAACAATCCACATATCCTTTTTACAGCAGGGATTGCAGTGAAAGCTGTTTATTTCACATGTGTTGAACATATTTTCAGAGTAGAATATCAAGGTAGCAGCTACATAATCTTAAGAAAATAAAAACCTGGTAATTCAGATGCCCTGAGGAGCGCTGTCCGTGGTGCTGAATAAGACAGACAGACAGATAGATAGATAGATAGATAGATAGATAGATACGGATGGATGGATAGATAGATAAATAGATAGATAGATAGATAGATAGATAGATAGATACGGATGGATGGATAGATAGATAAATAGATAGATAGATAGATAGATAGATAGATAGATAGATAGATAGATAGATAGATAGATAGATACGGATGGATAGATAGATAGATAGATAGATAGATAGATAGATACGGATGATAGATAGATAGATAGATAGATAGATAGATAGATAGATAGATACGGATGGACGGATAGATAGATAGATAGATAGATAGATACGGACGGATAGATAGATAGATAGATAGATAGATAGATAGATAGATAGATAGATAGATAGATAGATAGATACGGAGGGACGGATAGATAGATAGATAGATAGATAGATAGATACGGACGGACAGACAGATAGATAGATAGATAGATAGATACGGATGGACGGATAGATAGATAGATAGATAGATAGATAGATAGATACATAGATACATAGATAGATACGGATGGACGGATAGATAGATAGATAGATAGATAGATAGATAGATACGGATGGACAGATAGATAGATAGATAGATAGATAGATACGGATGGACGGATAGATAGATAGATAGATAGATAGATAGATAGATAGATAGATAGATAGATAGATACGGATGGACGGATAGATAGATAGATAGATAGATAGATAGATAGATAGATAGATAGATAGATAGATAGATACGGATGGACGGATAGATAGATAGATAGATACGGACGGATAGATAGATAGATAGATAGATAGATAGATAGATAGATACGGAGGGACGGATAGATAGATAGATAGATAGATAGATAGATAGATACGGACGGACAGATAGATAGATAGATAGATAGATAGATATGGATGGACGGATAGATAGATAGATAGATAGATAGATAGATAGATAGATAGATACATAGATAGATACGGATGGACGGATAGATAGATAGATAGATAGATAGATAGATAGATAGATAGATAGATACGGATGGACAGATAGATAGATAGATAGATAGATAGATAGATAGATACGGATGGACGGATAGATATATAGATAGATAGATAGATAGATAGATACGGATGGACAGATAGATAGATAGATAGATAGATAGATAGATAGATAGATAGATAGATACGGAGGGACGGATAGATAGATAGATAGATAGATAGATAGATAGATAGATAGATACGGACGGACAGATAGATAGATAGATAGATAGATAGATACGGATGGACGGATAGATAGATAGATAGATAGATAGATAGATAGATAGATAGATAGATAGATACATAGATAGATAGATACGGATGGACGGACAGATAGATAGATAGATAGATAGATAGATAGATAGATAGATAGATACGGATGGACAGATAGATAGATAGATAGATAGATACGGACGGACGGATAGATAGATAGATAGATAGATAGATACGGATGGACAGATAGATAGATAGATAGATAGATAGATAGATAGATAGATAGATAGATAGATAGATAGATAGATAGATACGGACGGACGGATAGATAGATAGATAGATAGATAGATAGATAGATACGGATGGACAGATAGACAGATAGATAGATAGATAGATAGATAGATAGATAGATAGATAGATAGATAGATACGGATGGACAGATAGATAGATAGATAGATAGATAGATAGATAGATAGATAGATAGATAGATAGATACGGATGGACAGATAGATAGATAGATAGATAGATAGATACGGATGGACAGATAGATAGATAGATAGATAGATAGATAGATAGATAGATAGATAGATAGATAGATAGATAGATACGGATGGACAGATAGATAGATAGATAGATAGATAGATAGATAAGATAGATAGATAGATAGATAGATAGATAGATAGATAGATAGATAGATAGATAGATAGATAGATAGATAGATACTCTTCATAATTAATAAAAATCTCACACACCTTTCATTCAAACATAACCAAAGGAAGCATATGGAAGGCGATATGTGGCCATGGTGACGAACCACTTCCGGCATCTGGAAATAGAGGACAGGCGGTGACGTGCAATAATGACGCATCCACACCAGCAATGTCGTGTTACTGTGACATTTTACCGGTATACATGTAAATGAATCTATTCGGAGAAAGCAAACTAGAACAATAAACAACGACATAACCAGAATCTTAATAACCTTCATTAAACCGGAACCAGGAGCCAAAGACTAGCTAATTACATTTTCAAAATGTAATAGCTGGTTCATCCCAAGACATTCTTTTTTTGTTGTTTGTTTGTTTACTTTTGCTGCAGGTGTTGAACGCAAAGAGTAAATATAAATGAAAGCTGGTATGTTTGGAAACATCGATTAACATTCTATGTTTCCAAATATAACTGCTTTCACTTATATTGGCTCTTTGTGTTCAACACCTGCAGCAAAAGTAAATAAAAAATGCCTTGGGATGAAAAGTTTATCTATGACAAGTTGTATTTATTAATATACAAAAAGAACATGATTTATAAAAGTAACCGAAGTTTTTTGCACCGATCAGCCACAACATTAAAACCACCTGCCTAATATTGTGTAGGTCCCCCTCGTGCTCCCAAAACAGTGCCAACCCACATCACAGAAAAGCAATCTGGGAGATTATATTATTCTCACCACAATTGTACAGAGTGGTTATCTGAGTTACCATAAACTTTGTCAGTTCCAACCAGTCTGGCCATTCTCTGTTGACCTCTCATCAACAAGGCATTTCTATTCGTTTTTATTGTTTTTATCACCATTCTGAGTAAATTCTAGAGACTGTTGTGTGTGAAAATCCCAGGAGATCAGCAGTTACAGAAATACTCAAACCAGCCCGTCTGGCACCAACAATCATCCATGCGATTATCTAATCATCCAATCATGTGGCAGTAGTGTAATGCATAAAATCATGCAGATATGGGTCAGGAGCTTCAGTTAAAGTTCACAACAACCATCAGAATGGGGAAAAATGTGATCTGAGTGATTTGGACAGTGGGATGATTGTTGGTGCCAGACGGGCTGGATAGAGTATTTCTGTACTGCTGAACTCAGATAACCATTCATTATGACGGTGAGAAGAATAGCATTCTGAGATACGGGTTGGCGCTGTTTTGGCAGCACGATCTTTACATTTTATAACTAATTAAAATGTATTATAATAAATCATTAATCTCTCGATGGCTTGCCTGTTTCTTGAGGTAGCAGCATAGTTGCATACGCCAAGTTAGTAATTAAGAGGTTAAGTGAACTTTATGGGAACCATAAACCAAAATCAATCGTTCTATTACATTAAAAAGAAGAAAAAAAGAAGAAGAAAAAAACTTTCATGGAAAACCAAAAAAGCAGTCTACATTAAAGCTCTGTTCTGGAAACCAAAACCTAACACGCTTGTTGGGTAGGATAGAGAAGCGACCGCGGTGAATGAGTCTCCTCTCGGCATTTTCAGTTTACGCCTGATGGGGACACCCTTGTACCTTTTGTATATCCCATCTCTCTCTCTCTCTCTCTCTCTCTCTCTCTCTCTCTCTCTCATAAATATGCACACACACACACCCGCCCGGATGGATTACTTCACTGTTCCGCGCGGGTTTCCTTTATGATCGCGGGATCTCCCGTATATTACAGCAGACTTCACCTGACCGCTGATGTAGTCGTACACTCAACCGCTCTCTCTCTCTCTCTCTCGCTCTCTCTCTCTTTCACCCCGCATGACGCACCGAGAACTCCAGTCCTGAACGCGCTTGGAAGTTGGCCGTGCGAGTAGTCTGACTTTGGGATATCCATTACCGCCGTGGAAAAAAGTTGAGTGACCGTCCTTCATTACAGTCATGTCCGAGGTTCTGCCCTACGGCGAGGGGAAAATGAGCGGATACGGAGCGGACAACGATGTCAGTCAAATGTCCTTCAGCTGTGGGCTGCAGGACACCAACGCGTTCTTCGCATCGTCGCAGGCGAAAAGACCCCCAAAACTTGGACAGATCGGCAGAGCGAAGAGAGGTGAGCATTTACAATTGTGCTACAAAATGTTACACACGTTCATGGAGAGATAACCAGACACTGCCGGTTAGATAACGGTTCTGTTGGGTTTAGCCTACGTGTATGTTCGTTTAGGAACAATCGGACCAAACACACAAAAAAGCATGTTGGGTACAAAAGACAGTCAAACGCAAACGTTGTTCTGAAAACGCATATTTTGTATGATATTCTGAGGGGGTGTTCAGACGGACGTGTTATTGCGCTAAGAAAGCAACGCAGCGTAACGAAAACAACAGAGCTCTGGAAAATACGTCCAGCACGTGTTTACATAAAAAAACAAACGACGCAAAGACGCGTTCGATGTGAACGGCCCCTTATTTGTTTGAGGTGTTTGCGCAGTTCGCTAGATCCAGTTATGCGCAGTTTCAAACTACGCGCTGTAGGCTACATAGTTTGCTAAAGCAACAGATAACACATTGTTCGCAGTCTTGACTCAAGCTGTCTGTCTTCTTCTTCCTCACAGTGGTCATCGAGGACGACCGAATAGACGAGGTGCTGAAAGGCATGAACGACAAATCGTCACCGGGCGTTTAAACACGAGCGATGCCTTGCAGACATTCCGATTTTTTGCAGTCACCGATTTGAAGCACTTGTCGGTTGTGCATGTGAAGAAGATTTCAAAGAGATGGAGGGATGATGATGATGATGATGGCACGACGCGCGAACCATGAGGAGACTTCACAAAAGGGAAAAAAAAGCGAATTGAAGAATGGAGAGATGAGAGAGATTTATTTTTGGTGGTTTGCTGGCAATCCTCCACAAAACGACCCCGAATGAAAGCTTTGAGGAAGGTGTTGAGGCTGCGCTCTCTGCGGCTCTGCTCATGTGAATAGAAATGGCTGGACTTGTCATTGTTATTCCACAACAATCATCTTCCAAAAGAATGACTGAATCGCATCTCAAGCTCTGTTATTATTGCTGTACAGTATCTTAGCTCAAAGACCTTCCCCTGAACACACACACACACACACACACACACACACACACCAATCAACCGGCAGATGCACCTTCATGGATCTGCATTGACTTCAACCCGACTGCTGCTTTTAGAGACATTGTAGACACACACACAAAGACACTGAAAACCCATAAAGATAATTGAACTTCTTTAGTCTACTTATACTCATTACGCAGATGGTGCAATGTGAATATTTTCTTTCACTGTTCTGCATCATGTTCTTTTTCCAAAACAACAACAACAACAAAAAAAGATGAGTATTTATTATCATACACATAACCACAGTTGTTGAAGCGTAGTCTTTGCGTTGTTTGGTGATGTATTGTTTTGCGTATCACCGCATCTGTGCCACGGATTCACATCATCATTACAGCACAAAGGAAAAGTGTGCATTATGCCCTCATGTAATTGGCCCAACAAGAACACATCATTCTTAGTTTTATATTTGGACTTTTTTTCTTGTCTTTTCATCACCTTCACTTTTTTCCATTGTGTCCATCTCTTTGCATGAACTTTTACTCCGGTGCCAACAGAGGTGCCACCACGAATCTTAACCTGGCACACTTATTTTAATTTTTAAAAGTCATATTTGTATTTTTATATCTAAATAATTATTTAAATGATATGTATGTCGTCTTAAAATTCAAGAAATTCGTTTGGCAGAGACGAGAGGATAATTCAGTTTGGTTTACAAAAAAAAAAAAAAAACGAAAAAAAAAGGAGACTTACCGAATGATTGTTACTCGGGGTTTTTGCACACATCCGTGTTGATCTACTGTTATATGGAAATCGTAAACTGTGACCTGAGCTTCGTTGATGAATTTATTAGAAAATGGGTATATTAGAAATCTACTGCACTGTTTACGAATTTCTTCAAATAACACGTTTTTGGACATTTCTCTGTTTGATTTGTGTTTTTTTTGTACCATTATTCTAAAGAAACTGACTATGGTTTGTTGTGCATGAAACCTTAATACTTTTCAATAATGGTACATCGTTTTATTAAGCAAATAAGTAACAAAAAAATTGTCATGACATTCTAAGAATGAATCATTGCATATTAAAATACCATTTTCACTGTATTTGGTGAATTAATAAATGGTGGTAGAACACAAAGAAACGCATATGTCGTCATTTGACACAACTGGTGCACAGCAAGGACATACACAAGTCTGATATAGCTTAACACAAGTACAATATGTGAGCAAATTGATTTTGGGGGCCCTCATTACAATGTACTGTACACCCATCCTGGACAAAGCATTTGAAGATAGGTCTACTAATAAGCAAGACTTGAAGGGATAGTAGTTCACCCCAAAATAAAATCATCACTTCTGTAAGTGCCTCACTGTAACCTTGATGATTGATTTATTTTATAGAAAAGGAGGGACAAATCAAAATTCCTCTCATGCCACAAATGCTGTCGATTAAGTGTAACTTTTATTAAACCTGGAATATTCCTTTAATTGATTGCAAATTATTTAACACGAACAGACCTGATTATTGTGATTTTTGTAATTTTAGGCTGAATTCTGTAGTGACTGTTCATTTAAGCCCAATCTTGTTTTTGCACAGCTGAACAAAACACATGCTGTTTCTTGTTTACATCGAACATCCAGAAACCACATGCTCTATACCATCTGATGCCGTTAAATTTCACAATAATATTGATGTTTTCCTTCATCACTTGCATAGTAATGTAAGCACACACATGGTGAGACACGCAAGCTTGCACGTAGGTGTACTACGCACGCTCACAATGCCAATCCAGTGTGTGTAACCCAGCCTCAAGAAAATCAATGGCTTTTTTTTCCATGATCTGTGTCATCATGCATCCATGAGTGGGATTTGGGTCAGCTTTGTCCAATGTGTCCAATGAGGCTCAGGATCCATCTGGAAACAAGTCAGGCTTACTTAAATCAACAAACTCAAATACTCAATCTGAGTGCACATTCAATCCTGACTGCTCTTCACAAGATATTCTATAACTTCAACTGACAAAAGCTCTAGGAAGGGTTTGGCTAAAAAATAATGTAATTATTTACTCATCCTCATGTCTTTTCAAACCCGTATGCTGTTCTTTTAACTATGGACCACAAAAGTAGAAATTTTGTAACAATTGGTAGGCTGCTTTTGCCATAGAAGAACAGTTCATAGTGACCAGGTGCTGTCAAGATCCAAAAAGGACAGAAAAACACCAAAAAGCACCTCAAAAGTACCGTAAAAGTAGTCTATACGACTTATGCACTCTAATCCAAGTCTAAAGTCTGCACCCTAAAATCAACACCAATCTGCCGAAATTACTCCCTCTTTATACATTTTTGCATCAGTCCATCTTGCGCTACTGATAGCGTGTTGCGGAAGCAACCTCTGTGATACTGGTTCCCAGGGAACCAGGAAGTAATCGCTATCACGTAAAAATGGTTGTGTTACATTTTTTCTCCACTACCAGTTCGGCTTAAGGTTGGGGTTTGGGTTATGGGTAGAGTTAGCAAAATATGCATCTCTGTTGACTGTATTACATAATTTACAATTTAACATACAACTCGCTTTTAGCGCCACTCTGTGGGCATTTCACCTGGACACTGGAGCTCTCACATGCCCATACATTCAATAACACTTGGGGACAGTGATTCGAATTTCTTTAGGCACACAACGATTGCAGCAGGAAATCTTTCGACCTACTGTTGCCAAATTAACAGTGAGATTAGTCTGCGTGTATGGTCACTATGAAGTGCCATTGTACGTATGCTAAGAGCTGCATAGGGTTAGGAAATAACAAAACATTCATGTTTGGGTGAGGAATACTCTTCAAACAATTTTCAAATGATCAACAGCAGTTTAACCTCACTTATTCTAATGTTATCACTGTACAGACCCTCAACATCTGTGCGTATTTATCCGGAAGGTCCTCTCACTGTAGAAGGTCCATCAGACAGTCACTCAGCCGTAGTCAAGGACACTCAACTTCATCATCTCTGTCTATTAATACACCTTTATGGCTGTTGCAGTGTTCCTGAACAGCTCCAATGCCCAAGGGAATCCTTACCGCTTCACACAGGCTGCTCAAAGCTGGAGATTACTGATACACTATCTGAACAGGCAGGTGGCCCAATGCAGCTCGGGAGTGACTGAGCGACGCTGTGGCCTGACCCAATATGGAAAGCCAAACTGTCTGCAGACAATGAATGTGTGATAAGGAAAGAGAGAGAGAGAGAGAGAGAGAGAAGAAGATGACATTCTGAGATTCTCAAAGAATGAGCTCTACTGGAAGAAATGCAAGACAGGAGACTTTGATTTAAGAGCATTGTCCTTGATTTCATCCCATCTTGTAGAGCTCTCCATTGGAGACTTTGATCTTCCTCATTAGAGATAATGACACATTTTCTTGCTGTAAATCCTCATTTAACTCCACCGTGAGTCAATGTGGAGGTGTTTGACTTCAGTGATTATATCTGGATGAGACTGCCACAGAACTACAGGAAAACTCTTAAGCCAATTATTCAAAATCTGCTAAAGTTTTGACATTTTTTTGCCTCTTTAAATTAGGCACCATAGAGAGAAAACTGGAAACGATGGTGGGATCAGAAAATTTTGCATTCCTCTTTACCCCTTTTAACTGTTCCTCTTCATTATGTACAACAGAGCGCAACAGTCTGGCTCTGGAAGTAAAAATCCCATTCTTTTTTTCCATAGATTAATTATTTTTACTGATAATTTACAAACTTTTAAAGACAGATCTACCATGAAATCCTAGGTTGTTCATCGATGGTGTACTATATGCTTCTGTTGAAGCCATCAGTCACGTTATTTCAACTTTATTGTGTAAAAACCATGTTTAATAGCGTAGTAGTGAACAAGAAGTGTAGTGAACAACTACCCGTGGTCCAGCAGAGAAAGATCCACCAATTAGTGAAATGCAACCCTCTACTCCCATGATGCTCTGTGAATGATGCAAACTAGTCGGTCTCCCTGAACCCTCAAGCTACTTATATATTTGTATATATCTGAATATTTTACAATAAACGTAAACTGTGTTGTTTCTATCCTTATAATCAACACCTAAATTCAATAGTTTGATACATTTCCATTGTTTTATATTCGATAATGTCATTCACAATGCTTCATGTGATTGTAACTACACAGTCTTATACCTTTGTCTTTTTGTCCGATTTCCAAAAACCTTTTTACTTCAAATCAAAGTTTGTAATGTGATTCACCTGGGAGCTGGTTGGTTTAGTTTATGGCTTAGATATCTTTTATAAATGTTTTTATGAAAAGTCTATGGAAGAAATGAATGGGAAAAATACTTCTGAATCCCAGTCGACTAAAAAAAAAAAAGTGGGAGGGCACTGTTGTACTCTATTTACTTTACAATAGTGATAGAGCAATAAAGTCAATTTAATTTGTATAGCACCTTTCACAAATAAATCAACCAATAAATTGGCCTATATTTGGCCATTTTGAGATAATCAGCATTTTTCGATAACCAATACCAATTGGCTAATCTAAAGAAGTTGTAGTTTATTTACTCCAATGTGATTAGCTTCCGCTGTAGCTCACCTCATATAGTGTTGGACATTGAACTCTGAAGTACACGGTTGGAGACCAGTCAAGCGCACAAGCTGACTCGTGAAGCAAGAGTGTCATAGAAGCGACACAACATGACTTGGTTGCTTCAGTAAATGTGCTTATCATTTCTCGTTTTGCTTTTCGACACTATCAGTTAGGTTTAGGTGTTGGTTAAGGGTAAGGAGGTCTCTCTTGTTCACCTCTCATTTGAATTTAGATCACTATTAGTTAGGTTTACATTTAAATTTTAGTTTAAGTAGGTACGTTCTACTGAAGTATGCCGAAGTGATCTACATTGGCTTACAAAGACACCTATTGGCCTGGAAGCTGCATCATTCAAACACAGTAGTTTTTAGTTACCAATGCCATAGTAGAAATTCACTATGCACAGTAAACCAGGATAATTTAAGCCATGAATTAAAATGTCCCAAAACATGGCAGTTGCTGTGATTTAGTGAGTTGTATTCAGCTGGTCATGTGATGCTAACATGGCTGCCCCCATGAGGGAGCTCCCACCCCATGTAGATTAAAAGATCTTTTATAAGGTTAATGATATGACTGAACTCTTCATCTGATATGAGTGGTCATGATTTTATGCATGTTGTTTCAATAATATAGTATGTTTACTCATATGTTTTCATTATACAACAAAGTATTATGTGTATTTCAGCATTATAGCATCAGCACCAGCCATTGAAAAACCCATATCAGTTGATCATTACAATTTTATTTAGGTTGTTCATCTCATAACACGAAAACCCACATAATAGAGAAATACTTCATACAGGACACAGCGCTTCAGAAAGGATAACAGACAGGATTGAAAGTGTAGCTATCTGCTATGAAAGGTCCCTTCCTTTGACCTTATGTGCCGAACAGAGCACACACACACACACACGCACACACACACACACACACGCACGCTTAGTGAAATGTTTACCCTAGTTATGTTAGTGGAGCTCTCTGGCTGGGAGAGGGGGGTTTATGTGTCTACTATCAATACTATGGCCTGTACTGGATGGTGATGTAATGGTCTATCCTGACCTGCCCCGAGCTAAACAACAGCACACATTTGTCCCTACAGAAACTTGATAGCAGGAAATCTGGCCAGTGAAACTGTGGGAGCTCTGTTAAACATGTGGATCTTGATCTTTGATTAATGAAATTACAGGATTATTTCTTAACTCCCAGGTGCAATAAGGTGCTCGCTAAGACTGGTGTGGCTATTATTAATGTTCATTCTAAGGGTTAGAGGTTTGTTCTAAATTTATTATCAATTAAAATCAAGTACTAAACTATGGAATTCAATGTGTCCAGCATAGTTTGTGGTATGGACATTAATGATATCTCAAATTGTACTGCTTGTCAAGGAAATGTGTGATATTGTTGTCAGAGGTGATTTGTAAAGAAGTACAAATACTTTGTTACTACACTTACTATTATTTTTGAATACTTGAGTATAAATATTTCTGTTGACTTGACTTTTACTTCAGTAAAGTAGAACCCCCGGAAAACACATACTGTGTCTCCACTTTATAAGAGAAGAATCTGTATTTTTGGTTATAAATTAATTTTATACTTTTTTTTGTGTGTGTCTTAAACATTATGAGTGTTGTCAAATACTGATGAGGTTATGTGTATTACAATTTGTCTCCAAACTTTCCTAAAGAATAGTTCATATGCGTTGTATTTAGCCATTCATGAGTCAATAAAATCCAATTACCATTTACAATTGATCTATATTGTGTATGAATCAATAATGTCCAGATGTGCTCATTAAAATTAGCTTAAAGCCATTTATGTGTACTTTAATACTTCAGTTCATTTAAAATCATTTACTTATTTTTTTACTAAATAATTTAAATTTTGGAGGGTTTAAGGCAGAAATGTGAAGCATATAATGTTGTTTGAGCTGTAAAGTTGTTTAAATCATCATTTTTACAGATGTTTTAGGATTTGTTGAAATTACATCGTCATGGCAACAAAGTTGTAAAACTAGCATTAATTTTACACAGACATGGTTAGTAAGCAATTTGATCATACTAAAATAATTTTACAAACATATCCTTTATGTATTGTGTATGCTATACTTTTGAAACAGTGAGTATTTTAATGTTTACGGATTGGCCCCCCTTTACTTCAATAATAAGTCTCACTGTAACCCAGATTTTTGCTTTTGCTTTTTTTAAAGAAAAAAATTATAATAATGACACACACACACACACACACACACACACACACACATATATATATATATATATATATATATATATATATATATATATATATATATTTTGTGATGATCAATATTATACCAGAAATGCTGTTGATTGATCTTAACTTGTATTTAATCCAGAATATTCCTTTAAATACTTTAAATTATATTATTATAATAAATAGAATTTTTCTCAAATGAGCTACTTTAAATTTACTTGAGTCAATTTCCATAAAGGTATTTTTACTTTTACTTAAGTAACCATAAATTACTTAATTCTAACCGTACATAATCACAATTTTTTATATAATGAATGATACAAGGGGCAAAATAATCGACTTCCATTGAGAAAGCCACATGTAGCGATCAGAAAATTCTAGAGACTTTAACTTTTACTTGAATCAGTTAGCAACCACCAGGAAAGCATTGGAAACTGCATAGCAACACCCTAGCAACAGAGAAGAAAAATTATGCATGGACAAACACCACTCACATGTTTTCATAGAAAATTTTAAAATCTAGTTTCAGTGTTTACTTTATCAGCATTTTGGTGTGTTGTGACTGCATGTCAAGTTCAAAGTTTAAAAGTGTATTGCTCAAATGCACTGAATTAAGCATGCAGCTACAGTTGCTGATAATGAATGGGCACGACTGCATTCAACCCCGGATCTAAAACCTTATGTAGGTCTCAAACAACATGAAGACTTGGTGAGCACCATACAGGGAATATTTAAACACAAGACAAGACACAGGCACTGAAAACACCTAATCAATACACCTGTGAAATTACACTTGATGAATTATTAAATATCACATAACTGAATATCATAGTCTTAAATGTTAATATTAAGTAAAGCCTGCATATGGGTTCTCAGTGCAGGGCATAACCAGCCATTAGACTAATCCAGGGTCTCCTGTTCTCCATAGGAGTTTAGCCAGGATCCTGAAAAACCCTCACACACATGGTGTGCCACCGCACAATCTACACCACCGCAGAATAAATCTACAATTGATACCTGTGGGTCACCCGATACCAGTGGTCATCCAATACCAGTCCTAACGTGACATCATTGCTTTGAGCTTCAGTGAAGGGGAAAAGACATGTGACTACATCATCAGCTTTCACATATCACATACTCAATCAGGACACAATCAACTATAAACTAAAACCAAATTGAAACTACTGTATGATACTTGTAAATGAACCACTGCAATTCAATGGCAACTATTCCCATTGCTTATATATAGGGTTAGGTTTTTTTAAGTTTCCCCATAAATGCAGAGAGAATACATTTTGAGAAATTCAGCCTAGTTGTTAGTAACTTTAATCATTATCAACATGTAAGAGGCTCTCCTGATTCCAGAATGACCGTCAATGCTTAACCACAAAACCGCGGTGTGAGAACTAACTTTGGTCTGTTCACACTGGCGCACAGGAAGTCAGTCTAAAATTCAGGCACCTTCTTTGAGTTTTAAAAATAGACGGTAATTACATTCCAGAGCTAAATTAAAAATAAATGATTTTTGGTTTATTAATGGCCTCTTCCGATTCACTGCAGCCATTCCTCATCCAAAAGAACGCACACACAGACACAAACACGTTTGTCATATTTTGGCACACAGCAGGGTTCTTTGTTTTCTGCCAGTTTATTTGTTGTTTGAGAACTGTTTGTGACAGATTTGTCTCCACACAAGTTTGCAGGTGTCAAGCTCTCAACCTTGTCATAACAATCGACACAATCACACTGAGAAATAGGCCACAGAGATAGGGAGGGTGAAATACAGCATGTAGAGAAAAAAATGGTTCTTGTAAGCATTGTTTAAAAACGGTTTCAAACTTTGTTAAAAATATACAAGATCTAGCTAAAACGGTAACACTTTATAGCATCCATATGACACATGCTACATGTTACTATAATTAATTACTACAGTAACAACAAAAGCCATTTGTATTTGCAAGCAGCTTCCATGAATAATAACACAATTAGTACATGTAGTTAATTAGTCATATTAATTACTCAGTAACTACTAATGTAAATACACAGTAACATGAGCACTGTAATGTCAAATGTGAACCTGAAGTTTTAAGTTGATCCCCATGTTCAGTTTATGGCGCAAATTTTTTTAGAAGAATGTCTCTGATGGTCCATACAAGTCAACAGGGTCCAAAATGTTTCAGCTCAAAAAGCACATAAAGGCGGCATAGAAGTAGTTCATTTGTCTCCAGTGGTTAAATCCATGTCTTCAGAAGTAATATGATAAGTGTGGGTGAGAAACAGATCAATATTTAAGCCCTTTTTTACTATAAATATACACTTTCAAACAGTCCTCTTTAGCGTCTATCACAATCACTACCTACTGGGCAGGGGGAAGAACATAGAGCAGAGCGACTGGAAAAATCTCCAAAGAATGCAGCAAGCAGTAGATCCATTCCTCGTTCACACTATTTAAAGGAATAATTCACCCAAAAATTAGCATTTTGTCACTTTCCCTCAGATTGTTCCTACCCGTTTCACTTTAATTTTTCTTTTAGCCTTTCCTCATTTTCTCCTTTTTGGAGCTTGCCAGCACATGGTCACTGTTTGTTTTTATTTTATGGAAAAGAGCAGCGTCAACAATCTGTTAATGTTCACCTTATACGTGTTCCATGGAAGGAAGAAAGTTGTACGCGTTTGGAACAAAATGATGATTAATAAACTAGGCCAAAACTAAAGGATAGGAAAAGCATTAAAAGCTGCAAAGTCTGCAAAACTTCTGTCAGCAGTTTTAGTGAGAGTCTTTTAACTGACAAGTACCACATGTCTCTACTTTCCCTACCGTCCAATGTTATTCAGGAAGTCCTCTGAATCTACTTCCTGCAAATGCACTTCAGTGGGTGAAGCCTTGTTTATGTCAACAAGGTCAAATAACTCTATAAATATTTCACACCTCTTTAGATACAAGGGAGTCTCGCATACACTCTCCGTTGCTTTTTTCCTGTGAACACGTGTGGTCATTTGCTCATTTTTTTTGGAAGTCCCTAGAAATAATATGTCTTAAAATATCAAACTTTGTCATTTTGCCTTTATGATAATTTAGAAAATGATTACCTCTCTTTTATTGTCATTGGGGTGAGAAACAGATCAATATTTAAGTCCTTTTTACTATAAAGTCTCCTCCCTGCCCAGTAGTTGGTGATATACACAAAGAATACAAATCACAAAAACAAAAGAAGGATGTGAAAGTGGAGATTTATCGTATAAAAGGACTTAAATATTGTCACTCACACCTATCAAATTGCACATCAATCACTTGAGTCGTATGGATTACTTTTATGCTGACTTTATGTGCTTTTTGGACCTTCAAAGTTCTGGCCACCATTCACTTGCATTGAATGGACCTAAAGAGCTGAGCTACTCTTCTAAAAATCTTTGTTTGTGTTCTGTGGAAGAAATAAAGTCCTACATATCTGGGATTGCACGAGAGCGAGTAAATGATGTGAGAAATCTTATTTTTGAGTGAACCGTTCCTTTAAATGGCCAAGTTGCAGATAATGCACAAACTTTCACAGATGCAGCTAGGACGTAAATGCAATACAGAATAATGTATGTTATGTGTTTGTGAGTGGGTGTGTTTGTGTGTGTGTGAGTGAGAGAGTGTGTGTGTGTGTGTGTGTGTGTGTGTGTGTGTTATGTCAGGATTTGCCATCTTAGTAAAACCTGAAATTACCTATATTGTGAGAATCTCCCAATAGAGGTGTACCTTAAAGGAATATTCCAGGTTTAATACAAGATAAACTCAATCTACAGCATTTGTGGCATAATGCTGATTACCACAGAAATTAGTTATATGTACATTAGTAAATATAAGAAAATATAGGACAAAGGGAAGTCCCTACCATGATAACACAAATGTATGTGTTTAAGTGTGGGTTTGTGAGTGTATACATGTATTTATAAGCAAATGTGTGTGGTTAGGTCTGTGTTTGTGTATGTGCAAGAATGTAAGTGTGTGTTTATATATGAATTATGTGTTTGTGTACATGTATGTGGACAAGTGAGTGTGTACCATATGTGTGTGAGTGACTTGTGTAAACGTGTGTATAAGTGTATCACGTGCCTCTGCCACCCATTCTTCATCTGTCTGAAGAAATGAATAATTCACACCTTCAGGTGTCAACATGGAATATGCCGAGAGTGTGAGAGCAGAGAGAAAGTGTTAGAAAGGGAGAGACACCTCCTAAACTTACACTGAAAAATTCTGAGTATGAGAACAAAGAAAAGTCACACTTTCTTTCTCCAAACTTTCCCTGCTCTTAATAAATAGACTTTATTTATAGTTTCCAGAGTAGTTAACTATTTCTTTAAAGGGTTAGTTCACCCAAAAATGAAATCAAAATGTAAGGTCTTTTTTTTAGATATAAATTCTCCTCCCTGCTACATCAGTCTCCACTTTATTTTGAATTTCTCATTCTATTGACCAGACTGGGCAGGAAGGAACATTTATGATAAAAATGACTTAAATATTGTTCTGTTTCTCACCTACACCTATCATATCATGTCTGAACACATGGATTAAACCACTAGTCACATGGATTACTTTTATGCTCCCTTTCTGTGGATTTTGGAGCTTCATATTTTTGGCACCCATTTACTTGCATTGTATGGACCTACAGAGCTGAAATATTCTTCTAAAAACTGAATTTGTGTTCTGCAGAAGTAAGAAAGTCATACTCCTCTGTGATGCCAGGAGGGTGAGTAAATAATGAAAGAATTGTAATGTCTGGGTGAACTATACCTTTAACTATTTAGTCCTGGAGACTAAATTGCCTTTTCTCTGACAGTAAAAGCTATTCAAACATTTCAACTTTTCTTCCTCTGGAACATTTCAGCATGAAACATAGAGAACCTGACACGAGCGGTTTCTCAAGGGCGGAAGTTCGGTAGATCTGCAGACGAATCGGATGATGTCAGTTCGCCTTGAGCTGCTGATGATACTAATGATCAGGTTTATTGATCTCTCTCTGCCTCTGATCAGTGACTCTCTGACACCCACTGGGTGATCCTGGAACACAACCAAACCGGTCTCAAGGTGAATGCTGAACCCCGGATCATACACATTAAAGGCTAATACAGAGTCATGTGTAACCCAGGACTTTGGTTTGTTATTTTTTTGTTTTGTTAGGAGAGACAAACACAAAAATCCACAAAGTCTGACCTCATTGCAGCATTACTGTTTTTGTTGTTGCCGTAATTATCTGCTCCACTTACTGTATATGATGATGTACTGACATAACACACTTCTGCCATTATGGCCCCTGCAACAATTACACGCAACCTCTAGTGAACAAATCTCTGGGCAAAAGTAATGCATGCTGATTTTGTGTAGCATGAAATGAGGTTGCGTTCCGATTGGCCAATAAGATCGAGAAGCATGCATGATTGGTCCAGATGGCCCAACAAATTGAAAAAGAAATAATACATTTATAAATTTTTACAAAAAAGTCAGTTCAATGAAAACAGTCACAAACCTGAGACTTACTAATCCTCATCTTATTTTATAGTAAGTTTGGCAAGGCTAGTGTGTGAGACTATAGTAGGGACAAAATTGAAATGCAAATTGGGATGCAGCCCTCCTATATGTGCACTTTTTCTGGTGTTTTTTTTGTCTTTAATTGGGTATGAAGAATGCAGTGAGGAAACTTCCAAAAATGTCAGCTGCTTATTGGGAAAGGCTGATGGGGATTTGTGAGTGTGTGTGAGTGTGTGAATGTGTGCGTGCGCGTGTGTGTGTGTGCTAGAGTTTGTTTGGTAAGGTCTGTTATTTTGAAACCCAAACAAGTGCCAGAAATGAACTCATTTAATAGGTAGAAATATTTGCCCTTCAAAGTTGATTGAAGGGCATTTTAAACCTTTTTGAAGGTGTATTTTAAAATTTTTTTTATTTGTTTTTAGCCATATGAATATTTAAACCAATAAACAAGGCCTGGAATTTTTTTTTTAAGAAATACATAAGATGTTACAAATAATAATTTGCCACTTTTGCTACCCAGACCCCTGGAAAATTACTGATCCTGGGAATAAATAAATAAATAAATAAATACATAGATGAATATAAGTGATTTACTCAAATTCACTAACCCTCACATTTTTCCAAACACATATATCTTACTTTCTTCTGTAGAACACAAAAGGATAGGTAGAACGTCAGCCTCAGTCACCATTCACTTTCATTGCATCATATTCTAGTCAATGAAAGTGAATGGTAACTGAGGATGTCCATTCCTAACATTCTGCTTAACGCATTCTCTTGTGTTACACAGAAGAATGTCCTACAGCTTTGGAGAAAAATGACTAAATGATGAGAGAATTTAACCATAAACCTGCTCTACCCCATTTTTGAGTGAACTGTCCCTTTAAGAGTGCAATGAATGGAAGAGCAAAGAATATCTACTATATAAGTCATATTATTATTGTTTTGTCCTAACATGCACTTTCATCATACATCCACACAAACACAGGAAAAGACAGCGCAGACCAGAAAAACAGGAAATTAACATCAGCGCTCCTTTATTCCCTTTCACTGCACAGAGAGTCGGGCATGTGAAATTGTAGAAACGTGTACATTTGTGACCTAGAATCGTTCTCCTGCTCGTTAGCAGCCAGAAAATACTTTAACAAAGAACCTCCCAGCATCCTCCAGGGGCATTAGAAACACAGCACGCTCTCATCTTCATATCGCTGTCTGTCTCTCTTTCACTCCCCCGCTGTGAATCATGTCTCCTTCAAGGACCCTGAGCTCAAAGCCACCATCTGTCCAGCAGTGAACAGTCTGTGTGAATTTGTGCATGAATGCAGCAAACCAACGTGTGGCATTGTGGACAGATTAAAATAATGACACTTCCTGTCTGTACCATTTCCAGTATGCTGTGAGCTGTGATATTAGCATTCAGCCCTCGGGGAATAGAGATCTACAGTGGCCCAATATTACAGCAGACGCAATTATTAAACTAACAGTCTGTGAAACTGCACAGGTGATAAGGTAATTTATTCATCCTTCTCCATTAAAGGTAAAGTGTGTAATTTATTCAGCACCAAACGGAAAAGCAATAATAAAGACACTCACGTGTTTCTAATGGTCAGACACACAGATTGCCTCGCCCCATCTAATGTCACTGGTTGAGCCAATGTTGCTATGCTGGGCTAGATGGGATGCTCAAACAAGCAAAGCAATGTTTTGATAGCGCCACAAAGCCTCAAGAAATGTCTTTCTTGTAGCTGTTAATGTAAAAGTAATTTAACATGGAAGAAATTACTCCATCTTTAAGAGATTACACACTTCATCTTTAAGGATGTGATGCAGATTGTAAACAATATCCAACATGTAAGAAGGCTCCTCTTTTATCTCAGCAAATGTGACATGAACTCGATCACCTTTATGAACTCAATTCTCTAAAATCTTCATTAAACCCGACGCAAAACTGTCACAGGAGTCTATGAGTCACTCATTACGCCCAGCCCCTTGCGTTAATGAAGAGCAGATCAAAACGTGAAAAAAGTCTTTATGCAATGAAAGGTGCCGCTGGTCTTTGGCCCACACTTCACAGCCATTTTTAATTAAGAGACCCAAAAGCATTTCTCACTTTATTAAAACCTTTTTGTCATAAAAGGTTGATGCCAAAACCAACCAATAGCAACTTTTAATCTTGGGTATACTGCTATACTGTATATGCGTTTGTTGCATACCGTATATTGATTTGCATAATATGTTTAAAGAATAGTATGCAGTATACTGCACAACACATACAGCAAAGTATGCAGTTGACAGTATGCTTGTGGGCTCCTTTCAGGTTTTGTCCTAATTGGCTGGTGGAAGTCATGGGTCCCAGCATCAGAACTCTTTGAGTGGAGTCCATGAGACACAGGGGCTACACTCTCTCTCTGCTCTGATAAAACTGCACTCAGCATGTCTGATTTGGCTGCTGGCCATGAGACAGTGGCCTGGATTTTAAAGAGAGGAGTTGGGTACTTTTGCCTAATTGTAGAATTTACACAACTCAAGCCCAGGAGGAATGAACATGACATTCTTTTATGGTACTACATTGCTTTAATGGTTTGACGTAGAGTTAACAGTGTAATGTAAAGTTTTCAACATCCATTCATGCATCCATCCATCCATATATCTTTCCATCTGTCCATCTGACAAGATTACCTTTACAAGTACATTCAGTGTATCTTAATAGATGAGAAACCATGCATCCATCCATCCATCATTTTTAATTTACCAGTACATGCAAGATAAATCCAGCTATACAATTCCTGGTCTCTGCAGCTATATTATTCCCTGCTGAAATAACAGTCTTTTGAATACTCTGAGCTTATGAACACTGATTAGCTTTGCTGCAGTGAAGCTGCTATCTGTCTTTTGTGAAGTAAACGGTAGTTTACAGTGAACTCAACCGATTAGCGTCCACAGTGTGTTTGTGTATTACAGACCTTTTAGTGAGCACATCATCAGAGGTGATAAAACTGCCAGAGATTTAAGGGATGTTTCCCTGCCTTTGGGCATAAGGGCTCGTGTTCTCTGCACGTGTCTGTGTTTCAACCTCGCCATACTTTAAGGAATACATTTATGAAAACAAAAAAAAAGGCAAAAATGAATGTTTCAGTCAGGCACTTAAAATGGAAATGAATGGGGCCAGTTTTTGAAAGGTTTAAAGCAGAAATATGAAGCTTATTTTATAAAAGCACACATTCATTCTTCTGTTAAAACTTGTGCATTATTTAAAGTTGCTCTAAGCGATTTCCTTCTTTTGTTCATGGAATATTTCACAAGTTTGGAAACATATACATATGTTGTACTTTTGGTACTTTTATTCACCAATATGGCATTCAACTAATCCCAATGTATAGTCAGGACATTAATAACATGAAACATTACTATTACAATTTGAAAAATAATGTTTTTTTTGTTTTTTTTACTGTTTAATGTTTAATAGTTTTTTAAACTACTTCAAAGAGTTCACAGCAATGGCAGCTTTGCAGATCTTTGGCATTCCAGCTGTCTGTTTGTCCAGATACTCAGGTGACATTTCACCCCACACTTCCTGTAGCACTTGCTATAGATGTGACTGTATTGTCGGACACTTCTCACGCATCTTACAGTCCAGCTGATCCCACAAAACCTCAATGATGTTGAGATCCATAACACTCTTTTCCAATTATCTGTTGTTCAATGTCTGTGTTTCTTTGCCCACTCTAACCTTTTCTTTTTGTTTTTCTGTTTCTTTGAAATTATTCCTATAAGACCTTTACTTCTTCCCTTTACTGTTGTACATGAAACTGATGTTGAGCGAGTAGAATTCAATGAAGCTGTCAGCTGAGGACATGTGAGGAGTCTATTTTTCAAACTAGAGACTCTGATGTACTTATCCTCTTGTTTAGTTGTCCATCTGGTCTTCCTCATCTCTTTCTGTCCTTTTAAGAGACCATTGTCCTTTGTCTTTGAAGACTGTAGTGTACACCTTATATGAAATCTTCAGTTTTCTTTGGCAATATCAAGCATTGAATAGCCTTCATTCCTAAAAACAATGATTGACCGATGAGTTTCTAGAGAAAGTTGTTTCTTTTTTCTTTTTTCTCCATTTGGAATGTCGAATTCCCAATGTGCACTAAGTCCTCATGGTGGTGTAGTGACTCACCTCAATCCGGGTGGTGGAGGACAAGCCTCAATTGCCTCTGCTTCTGAGACGCCAATCCATGCACAACTCACCACGAGCCCTATCAAGAGCGAGAAACACTAATCGCGACAACGAGGAGGTTACCCTTTGTGACTCTACCCTTCCCTAGCAACCGGGCCAGTTTGGTTGCTTCGGAGACCTGGCTGGAGCCACTCAGCATGCCCTGGATTCAAATTCATGACTCCAGGGGTGGTAGTCAGCATCAATACTTGCTGAGCTACCCAGGACCCGACGTGTCCGTACAGGGTTGAGTAATTGTCCTAAATGTTAAATGTATCATAGTTTTCAAATAAAAGTCCCAATGTTCCCATTTAGATTGTGTGTTTCTGAATGAACAAAAAAAAAAAAAAGATTTTTAAAACATTCTGAATAAAAACATGAAAGGTTACTGAGACCAGCCCAATTAAATTATACATTCATCACCCACAGCTGCATGCTATTGATTGAGAGTCAGCATGTGCGTCTGTCTGTGCACGTATTTGTGTTATGGGAGAGCAGAGTAGGCTAGGCGAAAGAAAACACTTTAGCACCTTCAAGGGTGATTCGTTAATATTGATCTCTAGATTGTGTGAGGTGTTCTAATTTATGTTGTTTCAGTGTATCGATTTTTTCCAATTAACAAAAAGTGCCCAGCTGAACTTTGACATCTCTGTCAGATCCTGCGAATAAATTAATACACACAGATTGTTTATTCTCTCAGACTGTTTCTTCAGCACTTGGCTATTACTTAATACTTGTTATCTTAATTACACAAGCTGAATGGCATTTCTGATTGGCTGCCATCAGAAAGACTGGTACCACTCGGCTTTCAGTACAGATCAGTGGCTGTGCCTTAAACCTGCGATATACTGCCTTGATGCCTTTTCAGGCAGTAAATTGAGGCAGGAAGGCACAGAGCACATCTGATTCCAAAGGTAACACCCTGTCTACTAAGATGCTATGGTTTTTTTAAGGCAGCGTAGATGTATGCTTTGCTGTCCATGATACCCTCCAATACTGTGTGCGGTTTAGCGATTGGAATCTATCAATTATCTACAATTATCTACAATAACTGTAGATACAATAGATCAACAACAGACTGTAGACAATATCTGTAATAGAACATTCTATGAACTTGACAAATGAAAAGCGAAAATCCATATTTCATCTATCCATCCATCCATCCATCCATCATATTTTTGTTTGTGCTGCATCGTGCAGCAGTTTCTTTTTCAGTGTGGACAGATATATTGCTTGTCGCTGGAATCTTTTTGCATATATTTAGGAGGACACTGTGATTTCAGACATAGCGAATTACTTTCAAGTTGCAGATGGGTTTCAAAATCATCAGTGATCAATATCCTGATCCCCAATAATAGTATGAATCATTTGAAGTGTAAAGAGATCTCAGGCTGTCTCTATATTTTTAAGATCACAGAGATGGAGGATTGAGTGGATGTTCGAGTGCCAACTGGTGGGATGCGTGAAGTATATCGTCTTTTATGAGCTCTTCAAATGGCTTGGCTGAAAACATTTTCCCAAGGCTCTCGCAATTTCCTACATAGGTTACCATGGAAACGAAAGTTTCTGCACCACAAAAAGTTATTCGTTTGGGTCATGATATAACACAAAAAAGATGAGCACAAACTGTGTGCTTCCTTAAAATGTGCATTTTCACTTCACTGGATACCAAATGCACATCTAAATGTATTCAAATTTATAACCTGTATGTTTAGGGTTAGATTTCTAATGACAATATTTCTCATTAAATCCTCCTAGTAAGTGTTCCTAGTAAGCTGCCTACCTAGACAGCATTTTAAGGCACCATAGGTGTGATCGCGATGGACAGGCTGTTTCGAATAGTATGCTTTGTTAGTACGTTCTATGTATTTTTATTTTTATTAGAGTATGTGTTATATGTAGAGCATTTCAAATCAGATGTTATAAGGCTCCATTCCAGTAAGGATGCTGCCTTAAAAAGCAGCCACTTATGTCGATAGTAAACAGCAAGGCAGATTACTACAGTTTGGAAATCAGGAAAAATCGTTTATGCAATAAATAATGATTCATACATGTCAGTGTTTCTTTAACAGACAATCATGCTTCTATTCCTGAAAAATTGCTGCATAGTGGGACTAAATCATTCATTGTTCTCATTCACTCTGGCTCGGAGCATCTTGAAAATCTTTCTCTGGTTGTCTAAGTCGCATACCCACACACACACCGTGGGTGTCAGATAGATTGTTTGTTCTAATTAATGAGCTCCTCCTTAAACCTGCAGAGTGTGGTATGCTCTAAAATCCCTCTCCACCCACAAAAACACCCCCTCTGTAAACAAACAATACAAGCAAACAGACAAACAAACAGCCCCAACCTACATATCTGCTCCAGACACTTCACCACAGCACATTTCACCAACCTGTAAAGAGGTCATGTCTTAATCTGCATAGTTCCACGTCTTTGCCTACTGATGAGGAAATTAGAAAATTCATTGAACCATTAGAACTGGCTAAACTGACGACTGAGCAAAAAAAACTCTTGATTCTGAGATAACCTTGGAGGAACTTGACGAGGTAATTAAGGCCTTGCCCTACAGGCAAGACTCCGAGGTCAAATGGTGTTGCTACTGAATTTTTTTGATATTATGCTACAGAACTGGCTCCACTTTTGTTAAAAGTTTATACGGAATCATTAAAAAATAGAAAGCTTCTGCCAACCATGACACAAGCTTGGATCAGTCTGATTCTTAAAAAGGACAAAGATCCAAGTGAGTGTAAAAGTTCCATCCAATTTCATTGATCCAGCTAGAAATAAAAATATTGTCAAAAATTCTGGCTAACTGATTAAGTAAAGTTATGACTTCTCTTATACTGTAGTTCAGGTGGGGTTTATTCGGGGCCGTAACTCTTCTGATAACATTAGGCATTTTATCAATATCATGTGGTCAGTGGCGAACGATCATTCTCCGGTTGCTGGCATCTCACTTGACGCTGAAAAGGTGTTTGATATGGTAGAATGGGATTATCTTTTTAAGATTTTGTAAATGTATGGGTTTGGGAGTACAATTATTGGTTGGATCAAGTTACTTTATAGAGAACCGGTCGCGGAGGTACAAACAAATGGATTAATTTCGGATTATTTTACTCTGAATAGGGGCACTTGTCAGGGTTGCCCTCTTTCCCCATTATTGTTCTGTCTTGCCCTGGAACCATTAGCAGCCGCGATAAGAAAGGAGGATGATTTTTCAAATGTGGTGGTGGGAGGTATGGAGCAAAAGCTTCTGCTTTATGCAGATTATATTATTCGTCTCTGACCCTACTAGATCTCTGCCTTGCCTCCACAGAATTATTAATTCCTTTTCCAAATTCTCAGGATACAAAGTCAATTGGTCTGAATCTGAAGCTTTGGCTCTGACAGCATACTGTCCGGTAATGGCCTTCCAGCCAGGCGCCTTCCAGTGGCCCAAACAGGGCATTAAGTATTTGGGGATTTTATTCCCAATAAACTTGTCCGATTTAGTTTGAGTTCATTTTGACCCTTTAATAAAAAGGTTTTTGAGACGATGTGGGCAGGTGGGCTTCATTACATTTATCTATGATTGGGAAGGTTAATGCTATTAAAATGAACTGTATTCCAAAATGTAACTACCTCTGCAATCTCTCCCAGTGGATGCTCCCCACTCTTATTTCAAACAATTTGATAGCATAGTGAAGTCCTTCATTTGGAGTGGTAAGTGCCCCAGATTACATATTAGTAAAATGCATAGGCTGATTGACAAAGCTGGGCTAGGCCTACCCAAGATTTTGTTTTATTATTATGCGCTCGGTCTTAGACATTTGGATTTTTACTTATTTTTTTTTTTTTAAATATATTTTCATAGTTATGTGTGTCTGTAATAATCTGTGTATCTACTTTTATGTGACCACAGGGGTGTTTGTTGGGGGTTAGGGTGGGGTTGGGGATTGGGAGGGGTGGTTGTGGGGTTTAAATGTTTGAATTGAATGGTTCCGTTTACATATATGTATTTTTTTTTCTTGTTTTGCTCTTGCATATATGTTTTGTGGAATTAATCAAAAATGGTATTTGCGGAGTGAATTTATCGTTTCCACCCTGCAAATACGACTCATTGTGATTCTGAATGGATCAATATGGGAATAAATGTTTTGATTATTTGGATTCATGGATGAATTCTTCTGAAAACCAAGGATTGAGGCTTTGCAAAGAAACTTATGAAGGATGGAGCAGTGCCAACTATATTGGACATGACAATAATGCCGGTGAGTACTGCCTGTGTTTGTTTTGACATGTAAGGAATTGTGTATTCTGCCATTTTTATCGCAAAATAAACCATGATCATGACCACAACGAGGAGCGAATCATGCATATTACATGGTTACTTACCAAAGAAATACGTAATTCCTCAGAAAATATTGATTTGAGATTAAATTATTAAAATTTAGCAGAAGAATGTGGAGCCCAACGAAAAAGAATGGTGTAACTTCTGTTACACCAATAACTCAGTGGGCTTGTTTTAAAGCTATAGTACAGGTAAACTGAGGGAAACAGGGTAGAAAAAGGTGTTGCATACTGTGCAAATAAATTTAATACAATTTTAAGTGAACTTCAAAGATGTAAAAAAACAAATATGTGTACATAACACCTTTAACAAATTAGACACTAAACAAGTGGCGACTAGCTACTAGTGTAATCAGAGAGTTGCCAAACATGTATCATTTCAGGTAATTACAACTGGACCACTAGAAGAAAGTGTGTGCGCTTATGAAAAAGTGAAAAAGAGACAGAGAGAGCGAAAGGGAGTCCTCCTGTACTATTGTACCCCAGGAGGAATTAAAACTCTTACAGCTGCCAAAGGCACTAGGTAAATGGGACAAAAGTATGTGTGAGCGAGAGAGTGTGTATTTGAGAATATTATATGAAGTATATGGGGCAGCGTGTCTGTCAGCCCCATGGACGCCAATGGGATGGAAATCACTATGATACCACTATATTTGCAGCAACAATGTGCTTTTCCTCAGAGCAACAGGTCGGATTCAAACTCAGTTTGAAATAGGAATTATATAGTCAATTCAGCAGACTGTAGAAGCTGTTGTTTTCAACATAAGGTGCTTTCACATACACAGCCTTCGGCATACTACTTCATTTTGAAGTCATGTATGAAAAGATCGATGATGTTTTAGTGCCAATGTAAAATAAAAAAAAGACAACTTCAAGAATAAAGTTATAAGAACAAAGTTGTAATGTTTTGAGAGCAAAGTTGTAATATTATGAGAATAAAGCAGCAAAATTAGGAGATTAAAGGCGTAATATTCTGTGAATAAAGTAGAAATGTTTTGAGAAAAAGTGCAATCTGAAATGGCAACAAGTAATCTATTAAAATGTAGAATTTAAGTTTTAACCTTCTTTGAAACTGCTTTTGTTTTTCTTATGAAACATTTTGCATTATGGATAAGCAACAACATCTAGATTCAAAAATGACAAAAAAAAGTCATTGCATACACACAGAAACATAAATTCCAAGTTTTCTGAAGCAGTACTTTTCTGATGCATTTAAATAATGATAGGAGGTTAATTTTGGGTAATCTATTCATTTAAAAAATGTCATGCATGCAGGCAAGAGAAGCAGTTTCCTTGTTGCCCACAGCATACAAAGGCACAAAAGAGAATCAAATTGCTATATTCCAGTAGTGTTTTTACTAGCTGGGTGGTAGTTGCCAAAAGTTTGGCAGTTTGGCACCGTTCCACAGCCATCCCACCGGGAAATGTCCCGGTTCTCCCTATGGCCAGATCGCCCCTGGTAGAACAGGACCTATTGTTGAAATAAGAACAAATGAACTTCTGCAACTTTCCATCCTTGCTAATCAATTTGCATAAAAATCTGTACATTTTCTCTTTCAGGTTGTCTACGGTTTGAACATGCAGAGAGATACAAGAGAGCAAATTCAAGAGAGATATATCAACACCACTGATAGTGCAACACCTCTCACCATACAGAGATTGCCCGTGCGCATTGTCCGTGACATATATCGGCACACCAACATAATCCCATTCCCCTACAGGCAGGCCTGGGTGTTTGCATGGCAGTAATATGTATTAAACATGGAAAGACAGCCTTTAATCCAACAATTCTGTGGCAATTTAATGGATTCCCCATTTAAAAGTGTCTATGAGCTAATTAAAAAATTAAAACTGTTGGTTAAATCTGTGATTTAAGTGATGTAGTGATAAGAAGAATCTAGGGCTGTCGATTTAACGCGTTAATTAAGTGGGATTCATTTTACAAAAAATAACGCATTAAAAAAACAAGCCCTCATAATAAATCTGAAACGGATTGACAAATTCACTTGTGAAATTATTTTAAAGCTGCTTTTTGTTTTGTCATATTAATGATGAACTCTTCTGCCACAAGAATTTAATGCATTTTAATTATTTGAATATCTTTTATTTATATATATATATATATATATATATATATATATATATATATATATATATATAATTTTAAATATTTAAAGATAACTATGTATAATTATTTTATCATTATATATTGAGTTATTGTTATATGAGGGGCTTTCTCAGCAAATATTTGTATATGCGATTAAATGCGATTAATCGCGATTAATTAATCGGGACACCATGTAATTAATTTGATTAAAAATTTTAATCGATTGACAGCCCTAGAAGAAACATAAAGTGGACAGTGTAGGCAGAGGCCATTGACCAGCAGATTAACACAAGAACCCTGTCAGCCTGAAGCCCTCTGAGTGAGAAGGGAAGCTTTAATTGATCTTAAGCTTTCCCTGTATACAGTGTAAACACACACAGACCAACCGCACACATATAATCAATAACAACATTTTGTACAACGCTTACCCAAACAAATTAGTCGATTAGTTACTAAAGCACTGAAACAGCTGCTTGGTGCCGTTCTGACAGTGGAAACACTTGTCATTCAGTAACTATTTACGCAACTTGTTGACTATTGATTTATTGTCAAAATGGGTTGTGCTAAACGATCCAGCACTGCTCTGCCAAAAACAAGGTGGTCTCCCTGGAAACTGTTTATCGGTAACTCTCAAACAGTTTGCTATGACCACCAGAGAAGGAGCAAGTGAGAATTGGAATTGCACACCCTCAGAAACCAGCCAATGCTCATACTATCATTCATTGTCTGTACAACAGTGTATTCTTACAGTCCATTTATATCTTACGGAATTTTGTAGCCTATTCTATTCTATTCTATTCTATTCTATTCTATTCTATTTGACAGTTTGTTTTAAATGGTAAAAAAAGCCTCATAAAGGGTGAAAAGGCCTATGAAAATTAAATCCAGGGGACAAATATTGCCCCTAAATGTAAATGTTCATTTCTAACACTGATTGATACAGACAGACAGACAGAAAGACAGAGAATGTAAACTCAAAAAAATTATTGACACCCCTTCCTGGGAACCAAGGTTCCGCTTCAAAGCTGTTAATAAATATAGTCAAAAACATCCAGACAAACAAACTGAATATGGCCTTGCTCTATCTTTCAAAACACATACTGCGGTCAAATTAAATATGACTATACAAAACCACTGCTCTGGAATCAGTATATCTTAACATGTGACTTTTATTTGAGCTTGTGCAACTACACCAGACTGATGTCAGATCAGTCGTAAAACATCACTTTCCCTGACCCCTCATAATCCCATCTGATTTACTGTAACTGGACTCCTGTTAACAGATTAGGGATCTATTCTGGACCGCAAGACTGTGTGAATTTCCGAACATCTAGCAAAGTATTCCAATACACAAACTCTATCTCTTACTCTATATTTGCCTGCTAATATCAGGAGGGATTCTGGGTTTCCCCTGTGCTGTCCTGTGTTAAATGCGTATGGTATTTTCCATTCCAACAGGTCCCAGTCATGCACAGACTGGGTCCCCTTACACACATACACAGATCTCAGTGACAGAATGCCCTTGCACACTGACACTGGAGTCAAATGACACTGGGATTACCAAGTCTGGCAGAGGCAAACTGACGTGTGACAGTCACTCAGAAAAATGAATGGTCCAGGAATAAAGCCAAAGAGAGAGGGAAACTCTTGTGCAAGAAAATTTGACCTCCAGACATGGATTCACAAATAGCATGTTTTATGACACTGCAACATCTCTGTGGTCTAACCGCTTCAAAGGGATAGTTCACCCAAAAAATAAAAATCCTGTCACTCTGGTGATCATCAAAGACTTGTCATATTTTCAGAGAAAAATGTGAGTTGTGCTTCCTGTGCAAATCTTGCCTCCAGGATGCTAGCGTGTTGTTAGTGGTATTGCTAGGTGATTGCTAGGGTGTTCTGAGTGGTTTGTTAGGGAAAGTGCCTTTCAGCATTGCTAATTTTACCAACCCGGTCTCATAGTGAAAACGTGACTCTATATACATTATTGCAAAACTTGTTATACGTGTCTCCAGGTACAAATGGCGGAATTTAAAAACATAAAGAATTTTATCCTTTATGTTTGTCTTAAGTCTTTTTAAGACTTTTCCAGGCCTGAAAATGAAATTTAAAAATTCTCTGATATTTTCAGGATGTCTAAATCAACTTGGATTACTAGAAACCATATGGATTTTCCTAAAGGGGCTTAAATCGCAAACAAACATAAAGGATAAAATTCTTTACGCTTTTTAAATTCAACAGCAGAGGACCAGAGATATAAAAAAAAAATCATCATAATTGGTTTTATAGAGCCACGACCTAGACATAAACACCTGCAGTGTTTAATCTATAACTGTCATTGGATTATTATTCAGTACACAACAGGATTTACAACAACATATCTGGACTGCTATCCAAAACCCCTGCTGAGATGGAGTTTTAGCAAAGAAATAAATCTAAAGTAAATTTAACACTATTATTCTGTTAAATTATCCAAATCTGAAACTAGCATTATACACTGAAACTATCATTAAACACTGAAAATAGGATTAGCACTGTTTCTTTTTTTTTACCTTTGACCTTAGTTAAGATCCTATAGTGACACTTCCTTTGAACTCTGCCTTATGGGTGACATAAGTGACAAGTGTTTCTGGGTCGGATTCTATGTTACTCACAGAAAACACAGCTAACACCCAGTTAGCCTACGTGCTTATGAATAAACAGATACAACATTCAGCTTTAACATCGCATGATGCCAGAATACAGTGTTTTTGTATTTTGTTGGCCTTTTTGACTCTTTTTACTGTATGTACTTACAAAGGATACAACCGTTTGTGTATTTATGAGGGAGAAAATAAAAAGTTAGCAATTCAATTCAAGCAGGAATTAGTAACCTCAGGTGTTTCAAATCAATATATAGCATATCTTACATGTTTCATTTGACATGCCTCATAATAGCATTTAATATCATGTCACACAGTCTCTGTTTCTAAGTTTGCACCCACAATCTCGAATACATAGAATTGAGACTTTTTCATATGCTAATCATGTATGGACATTCATACGATGCAGTTTAAAGCTGAAGCTTGTTTTTGATTATGATGAAGATTTCAGCGCTCACAATCTGTGCTAATATGAATCAAAGCAGACTGGTAGATTTGCACAGGGATGGCATCTGTCAAACATAACACTAAAATATGTTTGTTGCATGTACACAAACACACACACACACACACACACACACACACACGCACACACACCAACTAATCTGTTCCAAAACCAGGACATTCACAGCTCATTAATGTGTTTCTGTGGAGGAACACAAATAGACCATTTGGCTTGATTTGTCCTCTCAAACAGGAAAACTGAAGCAAACAAATAATTTTGACTTATTTTAGCTTCTCTCCTGACAAAAAATACAGCTCTCCAGATGCAGTGAAGACATGCGGAAGTCTAATTCTGGACTCCTTCATCATTCTCGGATTTAATTAGCAGGAAACCGTTTTATATCACAAACTCAATAAATGAGTCAAATTTGAGAGGCATACAGTACTGTGAAAAAGTATTTGCCCCATCCTGATTTCTTCTATTTTTATAACTTTATAACCTTCCCGGACTGATGTATTTCAATCATCTTTTTCTTCATAATTTCTGGAATTTCTTTCAACCTTGGCATAGCGTGCTAATGAGACCTTTTAGCCAACTTCATGCAGCTGAAAAATGTCTATTTAGGTGATTTGATTGAACAGGGTTGGCAGTAATCAGGCCTGGGTGATTCTAGTCCAGCTGAACCCCATTATGAATACAGTTTCATAAATTTGGGGATTTACTTAATAAGGGTCAAATACTTTTTCACACAGGCCCAGTTGGTATTAGATCATTTGTTTTATTTCAATAAATAGCATTATCATTTATAAAACATAAATGGTAAAACATTGGATTTTTGTATGTACTGTATAATCATAGTACTGTTTAATATCATATTCAGATAACATTGTATTAAAATGGTACCGTAAGGTACCTCAAAAGAACACTGTGTTAATGTCATCATGATCGCATCCAAACAAAATAATCATTGGTTTGCCATGTTTGTCCATGGTACATTTTAATGGTAATACCATTTTGTCCATCTTTGTCTCAATTAATAAAAGTAAAATGGTATGACCATGTTTTTTGGAAATGTTACCATGGTAATACCATGGTGTTTAAACTCTATTGTGATGGTATTCTAGGAAGCACTACGGAGAACCAGGTAAATGTCTTGATTATAGTAATCCTACAGTACAGATACAATCACTGAACTATGGTACTTTTTTTATAAATGCCACGTATAACTGCAATGCTGATATGCCACATTCCAATAGTATTTCAGTGTGAAAAGCAACATACGTTTTTTGTTCTAAGGCTTTGCGGGATGAGTCATGCTCACCCTCCAGCAGGCTCTGTGATCCAGTTTCTATAGAAACCTGTTGCTATGGAAATGCTTCTCCCTCAAGAGCCATGAGTTGATGCACAAATACTAGGCACAGGTGACCAGGGCAATTCAGAAGGGACTTTAACAAGATAATGAAGACGGCTCAGTTTCTAAAGATCCCGTCTCACGAAATGTCAAAACAAACAGCCATCTGCATAAAACTTCCTCTTCTTAGAATAGTATGGGAGGCTGTTTCTGCATCACAGTTGCTGGATTACCAAATTAGATCTGTGACAAAACACTGCAATACAAAAAAGTACCATGGTTTTACCATCTAATACCATCACTGTACCATGGTAACTCCACAGTACTTTTTTTATAAGCGTGGTATCACATGAATCACCTTGGAATACCACTTAAATACCATGGAACATGATAATGGTAATCATTCAGCACCATCGTATATCAAAGTTACTTAATACAACCATCTACATAAAGTACCCCAAATTACCATGGTACTACTATGATATTCTGAACATGGTGATACAGTGGGTTTTGGAAATGTAGTGCCATGGTATTATAGAATCATCCAAAGAATATTTTGTAAAAGTACAGTACTTTGGAGTAACATTCAGAGGCGAATTCTCAGGGCCAGTAAAGCCTTCTCTGCTGGCCAAACATGCCTAATAAATAAATATTTTTTTATCCTGTCATTCTCATTCACCTTTTTGCCTATGTATTTTAATCGCTTTCCACAATTAATGTATTCCTTGACGCTTAGTGAAGTGAAGTGCGTTGTCGTTGATCACCCAGCCTTCAAGCCCAGGGAACCCCCAGTCAGTCAAGGGCCCCTGGGCATTGGCCCCATTGGCCCGGTCGTCCCTGCCACCACTGGGAATTGTAAAGAGAATTTCATTTTCCTTCCTTGAACCATTTTTAGTTCCTGATTAAAAAACTCACTTTTTCAAAAATATTTGATTTTAGTATGATACAATCCCTTATTAACCTTTTCTGTATAAATCACAGCAATTTTACAACTTTGTTGTCATAACGATGTATTGTCAACAAACCCTAAAAATTACGATTTAAACAACATTACAGCTCAAATAATCCATGTGTTTTAACAGAAGAAAAAATGAACTGTAAGTGCTTTTATAAAATTATAAGCTTAAATTTCTGCCTTTAAACCCTCCAAAAATTGGCCCCATTCACTTCCATTGTAAGTGCCTCACTGTAACCTCGATTTTATGCTTTTTATAAAGAGAAGGAGGGACGAGTCGAAATTCATTTTTGTGGTAATCAACATTATGCCGCAAATGCTGTCGATTGAGCCAAACTTGTATTGAACCCAGAATATTCCTTTAACCCTTGTGTATGAAATGTGCCATCTAAATAAATTTGCCTTGCCTTGTTGTCTTGGGGAATCAAAACTGTCTGACTATCTATCTATCTGTCTGTCTAGACATGACCTTGAATAAACTCGAGAAGCCCATAGTAGTGCAGCTCTAACGTAAAAAGCACACGTCTATCCAGCTCTCTACAGAGAGCCAGTCATTGTCCTGCTGTCTTCATCTCATACATTGAAAGAGCGGCTCAGTGAACCTTATTTGACATAGCACAGAGGCTTTGAGAGGATTCAGACAGTATGATGTGTGCATGTGTGTGCATACTTGTGTGTGTTTGTTTGTGTGTGTATGGTGTCCTTAAAAGTTACGAGCGAAGACATTTTTTTTAAATTGAAATTCTGGTCACTGCTGCAAGCTTTTCATAGACTAAATATTATGTAACTATAAAATAATACAGTTGCATCTGCCCTGCACCCTCCACTTTCTGTGCAGAGATGGACCGACTAAGGCAGTTATATAAACTCACATACCCATACAAACTGTGACTCTGCACTTGTCTCTCTGTCTCTCTGTGGAGGTATAAGAGAGCAGGCAGGTGTAAAGGGAGCACGCACTGTTAGGGGTGGGAGGTATTTGGTCAGGGCAAACAAACAAAGAACATTCCCTAAAGTTATTCTGTTTAGCTTAGCTACATCCTTAGGTTATTTTGTGGGAATCAATTCCTAATGTTCTACTAACGCTCTTTTTAAATTTTTTAACCTTAAACTAACTTTCCCAAAAGGTTGCATAAGGGGTTTTGACTGACGACCTGACGAAGATTTTACAGAATGTTATCTAATGTTATTTTTTTTATATTCCACAACGTTTCCAGAACACTGCATGGATGTTTACTGTATGTGAGACAACCTAATATGAACTTATACAGAATGCTATCTAATGATTATTGGTAACACTTTACAATAAGGTTACTTTCTTTAATTGATGTTTGTTAATAAAATACAACTGCTCATAGTTCAGGTTAGTTCATAGTGCATTAACTAATGTTAACTAATTCTTCTAAGGCAGCACCCTAACGATCACAGAACTTCACAAGTGACTGATTTGGAACCCTCTACATAGACAGATGCATGTGCCACAAATAAAGCACACCACAAGGGAGACTCGACTAGCAAGTGATTTCAATAGAGTTTGACATTAGCATTTTGCTATCTGTCTTCTGATACAACATTGCAAACTTGTATAATATGAAATAACAGAACACACTAGTAACATTGTTTGGCCTTCTCTCTTATTATTCAGTCTAGTATTGCAGTGAAGCTTCTGATAAAGTCAATAGAAACCTTGTTCACATTACGTTCTACACAAGACATTGTGCAGGGGTGTGTGTTAACATTTTCGAACATATTAGCAACTTAATAAACTGTACACGAGAGCAACTTAATTCACGACAACACCACAACCCAATCCCAGCAATAATGTTTTGGTTCAAAATCTTCCACAAACCTCCATTGTACACAAAATCTCAGACTAATTCCTCTGTTCATCGATCAGAGCGCCAGCATTGCTTGTCAGGCTCACGTGATTTCCTTCCATTCACCTGCATCCCACAGGATCCTCATTGCCATGTGAACAGCCAAGGTTAAACGAGCAGAGGTCACAAACGACTACTTTAGTCACAAACACAGTCAGGGTACAGTTCACCCAAACATGACGTTTCTGGTCACATTTATGGTAACACTTTACAATAAGTTCCCATTTGTTAACATTAGATAACAATATTTATCGTGAACTAACAATAAACAATACTCTTAGTCAAATCTTGGTTAAATGTTAATTTTGTAATACATTTTTTAAATAAAAAGTTGAGTTTGTTAACATTAGTTAATGCACAATGAACCAACCAATTTTTATTAACTAACATCAAGAAAGATTATTAAATGCTGTTAAAAATATATTCTGATTTGTTTGTTCATGATCCCTATTGCCTTAACTTATGCTAACGAATTGAATCTTATTGTAAAGTGTTTACCCATTTACTCTCTTGCATGTCGTTCCAAACGAGCATGCAACACCAATCAAGAAGTGTAATAAAATGTCCAAGCTGCTTTAGAAAAGCATCATAAAAGTAGTCCATACATTTCTTTATTTAAGCAAAATCACATGAGCAAGAGTGCGATATGGCCCTACATCAGCACCGCTGTGATTCGGCCGCAGGCCGAGTGCCGTAGGTTAGTGTTAGGTAAGCAGTGCTTATTTAGGGCCCTATAGCACGATTGCGAGTGTGATATTGCTTATATACAACAATTCAATGAACAAGTACATTTGAAAAAAATCGGAAAAACTGAGAACAGTCATAAAAACGCATTTGTGCATGTAACTACTTTCTTATGCGATGGATCAGAATCTGCCATTGCTGGTTCAAACCAAATGATGCATCCAAGCCTTCGTTAGTAATTCAAAAATGTCACTTCAGAAATAGTATCACGGCTTGTGCTGTTTCTACCAAGTTATTGGATAAACAAGGATGGATGAGTGTGTGAGTGTGTGTGAGAGAGAGAGAGAGAGAGAGAGAGAGAGAGAGAGAGAGAGAGAGAGTGACAGGACCAACTCTGGCACATGCCAAAGCAGAGTTGTTGCCACTCCAAAGCAGAGATGCTGTCAGCTTTCTGAAGATCAGCTTTCTCAGTGGAAAATAGCCATCCAAGCAGGTGTAATTCTCCCTATTTTGTGGTAGCCGGTGCACAAGATTCATTCACTTTAGAAACCACAATCTTCTCCGCCATTTTGAACAGTATTTTTTCTCCAATATGTAAACTCTGGTAAGAGGTACAAAGCGCCTTGATTTCTGTAATTGATCAGTCTGTTGTGTCTCTCAGCTGTGATAAGCCTTTGTGCTGAAGTTGTTATTTTAAAGCGGTTTGAAGCTATTTTCTAGCTTTAGTCGTGTTGTAGTAATAGGAACGATCACAAAGAGCTGTTGAGTGTAAACAATGACTATACAGATTCACATCATGTCACCTAACTGGCTTATCTTTTGCGACCACCTGCTGGCTAACATATGTAATGTAAAAAAAATTATAATTTAAGAGACACTTATACAGTAACTCTTAACACATATACACTGCTCTTACACTTTCGTTTAGAATGGCACGAGCACAAGCGGAGTGATGCACACACAGTGAAGCGTCCGAGTGCTGATGATGTCCGACCATCAGTGCTCATGGTGTCTCTCGCCAAATCAGATTCGGGGACCGGAACTAACTGTTGTATATTTCTATATAGTAGCCCTATATTCCAAGTCTTCTGAAGACATTTAGTAGCTTTCTGTGAGGAAAAGACTGAAATTTAAGCCATTATTCATTTAAAATCATGCTTGGCAGCCATCGTCACCATTTACTTTCTTTTTATTGAAATGAGTAGCTTGGGCATTCTATATAAATAACTTAATTTGTGTTCCATAAAAGAATACAGGTAGTGACAGAAGTTATACAGGTTTGGAATGACATGAGAGGTGAGAGAATGATGACAGAATGTTCATCTTTGGGTGAACTGTTACTTTAAAGCTAAGACTTTAGCCACAGGCTGGAATGTTTTTTTTTTTCTTATTTTCCCTCCTGATGCATCATTTGCATTTCTGCATAGAAAATTACCCTTATTAGTAAGCACGCACACAAATACACAGTAACTCAGCAGCATGCACCACACTGTTCCCCTGAGAGTGAGCAAGAGACAGAGTAAGAGGACCATGACCTTGGTCAGGCCTTTAATGAGATAGAAAACTCCAGAAAATCTGTTTCTACTCCAAACTCAGCAGTCTCAAACTACATTATGCTCTGTCAGCATGATTCTGATGAGATAGCAGAAAGTGTGCATGTGTGTGTGTTTATTGTGTGTGTTCAGTGAGAGAGAGAGATAAGCTATTTTCCCATAATAATATAGGTCAACGTAGCTCACTACTATATCTCGGGACCCTCCTTTAATGTTTGGAAAAAACCCTAAACCTATATCTGAGCAATTGTAGTAGTGATGGTTGCCTTGGTTGCCTTAGTGTTTCCAAACCCAATTAGTATTCTCAAACAATCCCCACATCTTTTTAGACACTGTACTTCACTTAACTTTACCTCTCTTCACAACTGATAACTCTTTTTATGGAATAAAGTAATTTTTTTTTGTTCAACACTTTCACTCTTTCATCAAATATAGACATGGATGAGGGCACCTGTACACTTTCTTTTGCTTAGCATTCAAATCTAATCTGCTGTGCATACTCAGCAACTCCCTATACAGAGAGAAAAGAGGAGAGAAAGAGAGGGAGGAGGTACATGGGACTGTTTTTATTACACAAATCTACAAAATTTGATGAGCACTTCGAAAACACACATAATCTTTTTTTGTTGGCAATATCTATAATGAAAATATCTTCTCATCTTCAGCGGGAAGAGTCCAGGTGCATAATCTTGGGAACATAGTAGTCACTTACTGTCACTGTACAGCCGGATAACACATACACAGTAGCTGTTCCAAAACCTAATGTGCTGCCTTGCTGTCTACTCTCTACAAAGTCAGCATGCTAACAAAATGCAACCTCACAAGTCTCTGATTTGAAACAGTTTACATGAGAAGACGGTACCTTTTTACAGTATAGTGTCCTCGTCACTATACAGGAGCGTTAGCCACACAGACTGCAGGGTGAGCACCCCCTGCTGGCCTCACTAACACCTCTTCCTGCAGCAACTTTAGTTTTTTCCCAGGTCTCCCATTCAGGTACTGACCAGCCTCAGCCCAGCGGGTAACGGTCTAGAGCTACAATATGATATGGCTGCTGACTCATGTCCAAAAAGTCATGTTCCAAAAAACATTCTGACCACCTTAAGCTGGTATAACCAGCTCTTAGCAAGTTTGTTGCTAGTGTGACGTTCCTGTTCTTACCTGCTCCGTATGGGACTTGAACCCGGTGTCTCTGGCATGGGAGACGGGTGCGCTAACAAGGAGTCTAAAGGCTACAGCCTCTAGCGTTAGTTTCTAATGCAACTCTTGAGGTCAGGAGAGTGAGGTTTATACACATTGCACAGCTATCTATCAGCTGCTCCAGTTACACTCGCCCACCTAAACCTCACTCCCATCTGGGTTACGGCCCCATTGTGACGCTCCTGTTCTACCCGCTCCATAAGGGACTCGAACTAGCATCTCCAGCATGGGAGGTGATTGCCCAAACAAGGAGGCTAAAGGCTATAGCCTCTATTGTCAGTTGCTAGTGGACCTCTTGAGGTCAGGAGAGTGAGATTTATACAAATTGCACATCTATCTATCAGTTGGCTCCCGTTACACTAGTTAATGATCAGCTTGGACAAGATAGAAACCAGTTTACACATTCCAAATCACATCTTAAACTGGATTTTCCAGCAGGGCCTATTAAAGTTTGACATTAGCATGTTTCTAAGCTAATGGTTTTATACTCTAATAAACATACAAACATACAAAAAAATATTAAGTATAAAGTAGCCCATTTTATTTAGTGAACTATTTAGCTAGTTGGTTGCTATCAAATTATCATCTTGGATCAGATAGAAACCAGTTAACATATTCAAAAGCAGCTACCATAAACTGGATTTTACAGCAGGGTCCATTAAAGTTTGACATTAGCATGTTGCTATGCTAATGGTTTTACACAAAACACACAAAAATATTGGGTAAAGTAGGCCATTTTATTTAGAGTAAACTATTTATATTCAATATTGTTTTAGTTTTGAATGGAATATACATCTATTTTGTGATGAGCCTTTATGCTGAAGTTGTTATTTTAAAGCGGTTTAAAGCTATTTTCTAGCTTTAGTCGTTTCTATATTTTTATTTTTGTCAACATTGCAGCTGAATTATTTTCAGTAAGCCTATCACAATGCAATGCAATGGATGGTTACATAATATGCTCATTTAGAATCTGGCCAAAATTGTATTTTAGAAGGCAGCATAATATTGCTTCTTACCTTTTGAAACCGCCTTAGTGACGGGAGCATGGCTATGATGCCTTAAAATGATGTCTAGGTAGGCAGCTCACTAGGTTTTGAATTGGAGCTGAGTGCATTTCTTTCTTTCACTGTATGAAACTCACAGACAGTTACTGCAATGCTACAGCTGATGCAATATCAGGAAAATTCATCTGTGTGATAATATTTTCGACTTTGATTCCTAATGTTTGCACCCATAAAACTTATGACTGGATCAAAAAAATCAATAAACTACCAAAACACCATGTAACCCTACACAATGTACTATAACAGTACAAAAATACCATGGTAGTACCATTTTTTAATTTTTTTTTACATGTACTTTGAAACAGGGGTGGACTGGGAAATCGGCCCAGGATTTAACATAGAAACTGGCTCAAAAGTTGTTGTGGCTGTCCTTTTCTGCATATTGCTGCCCCTTCGGCATATTGCGGTGCTGTTTTGTGGCCCATTCTGCATAATGCAGTGGCTCATTTCAGCTTTGTCCCGGTTCTACTGATGGCCAGTCCATCCCTGATCGGCCCCAAAGTGCCCACCGGAAAAATGCCCGGTATGCCAGGTTACCATTCCAGCCCTGCCTTGGAAGTACAATGCTTTTTTGGACATGCACCATGCCAATACAACTATGGTTAATGCCATAGTATTCTTTAAAGTACCTTCAAGCACCATGTAACTCTTGCAAAACTTTGCCTGAAAGTTAAAAATGACCATGGTAACATACTATTTTTATACATGTATCATGGAAGTACCATGTTTTCTTTGGACATATAGCATAGAAATAGCATGTTATTTGATCATGTACCATAGTAATACCACAGTACTCTTTGAAGTACCTTCAAGCATCATGTATCTCTTCCACAAAATTACCCTGACAGTACAAAAATAACCATGGAAATTTTTTTTTTTTTTCATGTACCATGGAAGTACCATGTTATTTGTACATGTACCATGGTATCACCATAGTATTCTTTGAAGTACCTCAAAGTATCATTTATTTAACCCTTCCAAAAATGGACCTGACTGTACAAAAATACCTTAGTATGAACCATAGTATTTTTTACCAAAACTATTTTGTTATGTTATTACCATTACATTGTGTCCAAAAAACATGGTAACATCTGTATAGGGACTGCAATATTTAAATTCAAGCAGCAATAAATATAGAATAATAAACAGTATAAAATAAAATGCATTGCTCTAAAGGTCTGTCGTTGCAATGAGAGAGCTGTGAGAGTGTTAAAGAGATGCTGCTATGGTCTATCCATGCAGAAACATGGGACAGAACCTGCTGTGACTGTACACCCTGTCCTCAGCGCTAACATCAAGAAAAAGTGTCATCTCTCTCTGTCTCTTGTCTTGTCTATCTGTCTCTCGTTGGCTCTAATTAATGGTGGCCCCTCCCAGCAGGCATCCCGCATTTCCATAGCAACGCTGCTCTGCAGTCGATACCGGCCGCTGGTCTCCGTGGTAACAGTGAGTTGGGATGCGAGAGGTTCTGTCTTTTTGATTTGGGCTGCAGTGTGGGAGAGGGCTGCAAGCAAACACAATTACAAAACACAATCACCAACTTGTATCTCCACAGCAGCTAAAAAACACTCTTCATACAACCGTTCTCGACAACCTCAAAGAACTTCGAACAAACATACACGTCTCGAACAGTATATATCAAAGTTGATACCATCACTGAACCATGGTAATGCCAAAGGACTTTTTTGTGGGCTAACCTAAACCTGTATACTTACCAAAAATTTCCACATTTCAAAGGAACAGTTCACCCAAAAAAATAAATAAATTATATTTCACTCACCCTTATGTTGTTCCAAACCTGCATGACTTGCTTATGCAGAACACAAAAGGACATATTTTAATGATTAGGCCTTTTACTCACTTTAGAGCTTAAAAAGCACCTAAAAGTATGAAAAAATGATTCCATGAAGCACGTACATCATATTAAAAGCATTCTGAAGGCATACAATTGGTTTAGGTTAGTTGCAACCCAAAATTCAGTCCCTTTCAGAGAAAATCATGATGTGTTCACATGAGAGCTCGCTTTGTTTTGCACTAAAAACAATGCAAATTCTCACATCAACACGCGGCCCACTGTGAACGAGCTTCTCTCATGCACTCATGATCTTGTAACGGAAGTCTTCGTACTGAAAGGAGGGACTGCAATATTCATAACATTATCTCCTTTAGAGAGAGTGCATTAGTGTTATTTTCATTTTTGATTGAACTATTCCTTTAAGACTAAAGGATGTCAAAAGGGATAATATGGTCTCTACAAAAGACTTTGGGACAGACTTGTCCAGTTATCATCTAAAACTCAAGGTCTACAGCCCCAAAAAGTCTGTCATGATATGGTTATACAATCCAGCAAAAGCCACAAATCCGAGGATAACACGTAAAACGAAGAATACAGCAGCTGATTTTTAGTTCCACAGGGTTTGGCATATTGTTTAGTTTTCATGTACAATCAGTTGAAGGACGAGACCCTGGTGATAAGTGTCTCGCTCAAGGTCACAATACTTAAGAGCAGAATTATGACTTCAGACTAGTACAGTTCTAGACTTATTGCTGTCCTCTGGAGTTTGGGAATGATCCACCGGGATCGTACCCTTTAAGGCCATTCCCGACTTTTCTAGGAGCTTGTGATTACTGGATTCAGATTAAAAAAAAAAATAATAATTATTATTTATACCTATTTGGATATTAATCATTTAGACATACAACCCCAATTCCCAAAAAGTAGGTACAGTATAGAAAAGCTACTAAAATCAAAAGAGTGATTTGCTAATTCTATTCACCCTGTGCTATTTTGAAAGCACTACAACAACACATTGATGTATTACCTTGATTAATTTAATTTTTTTTTTCTTAATATATACTAATTTAAAATCAGATGATTGCAACACACTCCAAAAAGTTGGGACAGTCAAGTGTTTACCACTGTGTAACATCACCATTTCTACTAATAACACTTAAGTGTTTGGGCACTGAAGACAATTTTGTTAAAGGGATAGTTCACTTCTTCAAAAGAGAAATCGCTTTTATTGATTTTTTTTGCCAATTTCTTACATTTTAAGGACCTACTAAGCAAATATATTTTTCTTTAAATGTGTTCTGGTGAAGAAAGAATGTCATACACACCTGGGATACTATGAGCTTGAGTAAATAATAAGAGAATTAATATTTTTAATATTAATATTTATCTTTAAGTTTAGCAAGCAGAATTTCCATCCATTCATCCATTATGCAGGTAATGTGCCACACATTCTCAATTGGAGACAGGTCAGGACTAAGGCTAATCTAGCACCTGCACTCATTGCTTATGCAGCCATGTGCTTGTAATCCAGGCAGTATGTGTTCTGACATGTTGAGCCTTGGTACTCATGTAGCAACATATGTTTGAATCTGGCTTGTATCATTTGCAGCTCCCACCCAATCATTTTCTGTCCTCTCTCACCTCAAAAACTAGCACCAGAGATGCATTAATGAGAACTACTGTGGTATATAAACATTTATACAACAGTTAGTTCCAGTCCTTGAATCTGATTGGATGAGAAACATTCCATGAGTACTGATATCTCAGAACATCAGCACTCGGACGCTTCACTGTTTGTATCACTCTGCTTGTGTTAATGCCATTCTAAACTAAAGTGCAAGAGAACAGCGCAGAGAAGAGCAGTGCAGATAAGAGTGGCTAGATGAGTGTTTTACTCGAAATACTCGGGGGACTCTTCAGAATCACAGCCATGCTGATATAATGCCATATAGCACTCTTGCTTGTAAGATATTGCTTTAATATAGGAACCATTTGATTATACAAATGGAAATCCAATTTAAATATGTTGTGTGTGTGTCTCAACCAAAAGCAAACTAACAATGAACACCATGTGCTGAACAGACAGCAAGACAAAAAGAGAGAAATTAGGAATATTGTCCGTTCACGAGTGGAGATAAATTCTGAATGAAGGATTAAAGGAGTAATTCCCTGAAAAAAGAAAACCCAAGTAGTCAAAGATGGAAAGAGACAGAGAGAGGACAAGAAAGGAAATCAAAGTGATGAGATGAATGAGTGTAGTGTGTGTTCAATGAGTGTGTGTGTTTGTGTATTAGCTGGTAATATAATGAGCTCTCGAGACATGCTGCAGTCTAATCACCAATCAAAACACAAGAGCCTGGAAATGACCATTAAAATAGATCGGAAAGAGAAAAGGTATTTCAGTGTGGATGAGCGTGTATGTGTGCATTTTTTCCTAATGCATGTGCTGAATTGCAGGTCCTTGACTTTTAGGAAGGTGAAGTGTGTTTATAAAGTGAAGTTGTACTGCTCAGAAGTTGCTCTTTCACAGCTTTTATTGTGAAATTATTATTATTATTATTATTATTATTATTATTATTATTATAGGTTTTATTTAAGTAATGGATTCTCAGATACTAAATTATTAAATTAATAAAAAAAACAAATGAGACAACTGTTGAAACACAGTATAATTATGTTGATGTAGCACATAAAAATTAGTCTTGGAAAAATTTGACTGAGAATGTTTTGTTCATATTGAAATCTCTGAAATCATGAGTTTTGATTGCAGACAAATCTAAGCTCACCACACTCATTTCTCAATTTCTCTTTACCTTCTTGTTTTAGGCCTTGAAGCCCTGATCCAATCACAGTACAAAATTAGTCTCACACAGTCATTCTTGAACTGATGTGAAATGTTATTGAACTACTGAATTGGCTTAAAAATTCCATGGTCAAATTCAGCTCCTGTTTAAATCAGTGAGCTCAGAACTCAAAGCAGACTTATTCTTGGGTCTTGATTGCATTTCAAACACTTCATTCACGCAGTTAAATTTGTCCTCAGGTCTGAATGTTTCCTGTGATCTTGCCAGTTTAAACTTAACAATTGCAATGTTGTTATTCAGAACTAAAATGAAATAAACAGGACGAAATCTAACTAATGATTAGGTTTGGGGAACAGGAACTGCTTGTTATTCAGAACCGCTTCAATTGAAATAGAAATAAAAAACTGAAGATTTTCATGACTATCAGTTCTATCAGGAAGACTCGAAGACTTGAGTGAAATTTAAGATGACATTTATTTGATGAATATAAAACAGAAAGGTAATGTCTCTTTGGCGTAGGCCCTGTATGGCGGACCGAAGATGATGTACTCGGAACCGTCATATCCTGTCGAAGATAGGAGGTAGGGGCAAGGCGCCTACCCCCATGCAGGATGGGACTCGACTGGTGGTGGTGGGGTGATGGAGTTGGCGTGTTAGCACACTGAAACAGCAATGTGATAGATTGTGTGCAGACTTATAAAGCAATGGCTTACATGTGATTAGCTAGGAATTACACAGCTAATGGTGCGATGATGAACAGCTGCTAGTCTTCACGCTAGAACTATTCTGCGCTTACATTTCCGTTAACTGATCTTGAACATAAAGTCTTCCACAATGCAGATGGGACATCATACTAAAATATAGTGATTTCTGCACTCCCTTTAGTTGCACTGCAATACTGCTACTCAATCAGCAGCACAAAACATAAGTGTAGTTTGTGATCCCAACCAAATGACTCATGAGATGGTTCTATTAAATCTATAGAGTGAATCATACAGAGTAAACAGTATAGTCAGATTCCCAAACAAATATAATCTACAATGCAAAACAAACAGCATGACCAGTGTAGTCTGATACTAGAACAAATTAATCTTTTTAGATGGTTATTTTGAATCGAAATAATGAAGCATACAGTGTAACCAGCATAGTCCAATTCCCAAATGAGTTACTCATCCTTTTGAATCTATAGTACACATGTGAATCTATGACCAGTGTAGTCCAATTTAAAAATTGAATGACTCCTATGAGCCTACTGTTTTGAATCTTGAGCATGAGAGTCATTTTTGAACTATGAACAATGCCTTTAATGGGCAACAGGAGCAGATTCAGATAATTCAAATAGTCTGTCCTACACAACTCTTCATGTTTGCTGCCAGGGGGTTGGTGTTAGATGATGACATTATAATCCTAACCGATCTCATGAAAAGTCATACATAATTTCCGAGTATGTTCTCACATGATGTTGTTCTCATAAACTTGTACGAGTTCCTGTACAAATTCCCAGATGTATAATGCAGAAGCGTGAGTTCCGCGCACGAGTCGTTAAGGACATACTTATTAATATTATGGTCTAACCCAAATCCCTTATCTAAACTTAACCAATCAGTAGAGTATGTAAACATGATGGGAAGCTGTTGTGTGCAACAGAAGCAAGTAATTGTCAGGTATTAGATGGAAACAATGTCCAGCGACATCATTGGCTGTAGTGAAAGTCGTAGGAATTCAAACGAGAGCAGTGGCACAATATCATATGATTTAGCCAAATTTAGAAAAGTCATACGAATCCTAACGATTTCGATGTGAGAGTGCGTTTTAATCTGTGTGTGACACCAGTTCCCCGTCTGTCGCTCACTTCGACGTTGTGTCGAAGAAGCAACACTAGTGGTCTCGAGCGCGAATATGCCTCCTATCTATGAAAAAAGGCCAATGAGAAGTTGGCAGACAGTATTTGCATACCCCGCCCCTGGACATACGGGTTATAAAAGCTGGGAAATGCATTGAGTTCATTCAGAAATTTTCTTTGGAGCTGATGGTCGTGCATGCTGTCAGTTGCGAGTCTCACACCTGTTCCTGTTCCTCTGACGCTTCCCTGCTGTTGGATCTACAGTGCACTTCAGTGGCTTTTCTCCTCTGTACGGCAGTGCAGTTTGCCCCTGGGTGCTTCGACAGCACAGAAACTTACATTTATTAAAAGAGTGATTTTCCTGTAAAATAGTTTTTTCCTCTAAAAGAGCAGTACACAGTGTAGTTGAACGTCCTTTTCAGGACGCGTCTTTTTAAAGATGCCTTTCCGCCCCTGTGTAGTTCCTGGATGTGGTAGAGTGCTCTCCGCTTCAGACGGCCATAGGCGTTGTCTCGTGTGTCTGGGCAGCGATCACACTGAGGCAGCGTTTGTGGATGGCTCATGTTCTCACTGCGAGAGCATGTCCATGGCAACGTTGCGGTCGCGACTCACTTTCAATAGAAAGCACGCCACTCCTGCCGCCCCCCCGCATTGCTCCTTCACACAGGATTGAGGATGATACAGCTGGTGATGGAGGCGATCTGGGGATGGCAGCGGGTGCAGCTCCGCCAGGTAAGCCCCCTCGGACAGCCCGCCCCCCCAGTTGACTCCTGTCCTGTCCACAGCCAGCCTGCCTATCCTCTGGATCTCGAGAAGGATGAGCTTGCCGCTGCATCGAAGAGCGTGGTGTCTGACGTGGATGACTCCCCTGGGCTGCTGCCTTCGGGCCAGCACTGTGGTAGTGTACATAAATCGCTAAGGTGGCATACGCTCCCGACACGTCACGACTCGCCCGTCGTCTCCTCCTTTGGAGCCAGCAGCGACTCAAGTCGCTGTGCGCCACTCACATCCCCGGCAACCTCAATGTGGTAGCGGACGCGCTGTCATGACAATGCTTGCCCGGTGGAGAGTGGAGGCTTCACCCCCAGTCGGTCAGGGAGGACGAGGAACAAGTCACCCTAGTGGCTCCCTACTGGCCCACCCGGGCCTGGTTCTCAGATCTCATACTCCTCGCGACAGCCCCTTCCTGGTGAATTCCCCTAAGGAAAGACCTTCTTTCTCAGGGACGGGGCATGCTCTGGCGGAAGATCTAGCTGGTCTACCACCTGCCGTCATAGACTCAATCAATCAAGCCAGAGCCCCCTCTTCGAGGCAACTTTACACCCTGAAATGGCGCTTGTTCGCAAATTGGTGCTCTTCCTGGCTGAAGAACCACAGAGGTGCGCAGTTAGGTCAGTGCTCTTATTTCTGCAGGAGAGGCTGGAGGAGAGGCTGTCCCCTTCCACCTTGAAGGTGTATGTTGCTGCTATCGCGGCCCACCACGACGCAGTAGACGGCAAGTCTTTGGGTAAGCACAACTTAATCATCAGGTTCCCAAGAGGTTAAATCCTTCCCAGCTAGGCCTGTTCCACTCCTGGGATCTCTCGGTGGTCCTCACGGGCCTTCAGAGGCCCCCCCCCTTCAAGCCGCTCACCTCCATCAAGAGGGTCGGGGACCTGCAAGCGTTCTCTGTTAGCGACACATGCCTAGATTTCGGTCTGACAGACACATATGAGATCCTAAGACCGTGACCGGGCTACATGCCCAAGGTTCCTACCACACCCTTTAGAGACCAGGTGGTGAACCTGCAAGCGCTGCCCCAGGAGGAGGCAGACACAGCCCCTTCGTTGCTGTGTCCGGTACATGCTTTGCATACCTACTTGGACCGCACGCAGAGCTTTAAACGTTCTGAGCAGCTCTTTGTCTGCTTTGGCGGACAGGGTAAAGGGAATGCTGTCTCCAAACAGAGGCTTTCCCACTGGGTAGTGGACGCTATTTCATTGGCCTATCACACCCAGGCCGTGTCCCCCCCCCCTTGCGGGTCCGAGCACACTCAACAAGGAGTGTTGCATCCTCGTGGGCACTGGCCAGAAGCAACTCTCTGGCAGACATATGCAGAGCTGCGGGTTGGGCAACACCCAATACCTTTGTGAGGTTTTACAACCTCAGGGTTGAGTCAGTATCATCCCGTGTTTTCTCAGGTCCGAGATGGTAGAACTCAGTACATGCTGATGGACTGACCAGGTGGATCGCTTGCACCTAGCGCCCTTTCCCTCGGCCGAGGTAAAACTGTGCGCATTTTCTCCCAGGAGATTCCACTCATTCGGATCCCTGGATGAATCCTCCCTAGCCCTTTGTGTCCTCCCGGCCACGTCGCTGAGCCGAGCCACTGTGGACCATTTCCAGCTCCTTTATACCCATATGTCCGAGGGCGGGGTATGCAAATACTGTCTGCCAACTTCTCATTGGCCTTTTTTCATAGATCAGAGGCATATTTGGCGCTCAAGAGAGACCCCTAGTCTCGCTTCTCGGACACAATATCTCATTCTCTCCATCAGGGAATGGAGGTTGCATAGGTAACCTAGATGTTCTATTCCAGTCAGATCACTGTTTATGTAAAACATGCAAGCAGTAAATGGGAACACCTACATTTTTAATAAGACAAAACACACAGTTTCCAAAACCAAATCCTCTAATCCCCAGCTGTAACCCTCTTTCTCACACAAACAGCCCATATGCATACAGAAACTGCAAACAAGATCAGGCTGGGACACAAGGATGATTGCATAGCTTCTCTGTCTCCTATATGTTTACATGTGAGTGTATGCGCTGTATGTGAGAAAGAAAAAAGTGCTGGCAGTACATTTAAAATATAATAAACATCTTAAAAATGTATAAAAATCAAAACAACAGCATATTTTAAATGGCTTTAGTTGACAAATTTGTCATCATTTTGTCAAGCCTGATCTCTTAAAGACTGCTACTGTTAAGTCTTCTAAAGCCATAATGAAAGTAAATAGTGTCTCTGATCTGCCAAGCTCAGAAAAGGGGTTGAAAAAACACCATACAACCACAAATAAGTAATAAGAATCCAAGTCTGCTGAAGTCATTCAATCACTTTGTGTTGAACAAAATGAAATGCAAGTCATTATTCACTCTCAATTCAAATGTGCTGAAATCAAAGTCAATGTTGCAAGAACCAAGGAGGTCTGCTGATGTTAATGAAGCCACTATATTTTATTTCATTGTTTTATTAGCTGTTGAAGCACCAAAGGTGCTGTAACCCCTATTGCATTTGTTAGTTTTCTTCTCAAAGCCAAAGACAAAGTTGAGAAAATTTCAACCTTATGCAAAATGAAGTGAAGACATTGGAGCTCACGTCATTCGTCTCCAGGCAGTGAGTGAGATACTGGAGTCGAGTGCAGGCAAGATGGAGAAGTTAAATGGAGTAAAGTTTCTGTGAGCAGTTACACTGTTCTGTACCATTGTCTGTAACCACATACAAGAATATGGTCTAATAAATTGATGCGTGAAAAAACAGTGTTGATTTTGATTCATATACTGATATATCGTTTGTCATGATTAATGATATGATGTACTGAAAACTGCTGCAGGTTATACAAAAAAATAAATAATAATAATAATAATAATAATAATAACAATAATATTCATAAACTTAAACCATAGTACACATGGACAACATAATATTTAAAAGTCAAAAGCAAAATGTCATACATTTCCAATAAAAGGGGTGCTATAACTAAAATCCTAAGTGTGCAACTGTGATCTAAGCAGTTGAAATTTGATAATTGCCACTTGTGGTTATATTAAAAAATTTGATATGTTATAAGAGTGAAAAGCGACTTAAATTTCATCATCGTACATTGAAATCATATGCTTAAATGTTCTGAACAAAGAACCATTTCTCGGTTCCCAACCCTACCTCAGATTGTACCTCACGCCCCCAAACCTCATCCTCATACTACACATCATGCTCTATCTTAGACTACACCAACTTAAGCAACTCACATCCCATATCTCAGACTATATCCCATCTCAGCTTTTATTTTACAATGTCTGGTTGCTATGTTGAGCACAGTTCTGACTGTCTGAGTAATCAGGTGACTGCAGAATTACATAACTCTGACTCTAGTTAACTCATTGCGGTGTATGTGCGATAGCTCCCTTGTTAGAATCAACACTTTGATGAGCTGACAGCTAAACGAGCTCACCCACATGCATGGCAGCACAGAAATCTCATCTCTCTCTCACACTCTCTGTTTTTCTCTTTAACACATACTTACTAACCACACGCTACGAGAAAAGCAATATATAAAGAGATCATAGACAGTACTGACTGACTCAATGAGGGAAGAGACAATGAAAACAGAGTGTCCTATAGTTTGATTCTAGGAGCAATAAAAATTATCATAATTTTTTTGTCATCCATAGTCTTTAGTAAAACACTGAAGTATTCTGATAAGATGCCCTCACTTTCAGTCTCTCTCCTCCATTTCTCTCATTTACTGTTAATGAGAGAGTGACTGAGCCAGAGGGTGAAGAAAGGAGAGAACGGAAGAGACAGAAAATTAGAGTTGGTGTGCAATTTTCCCATCCAATCCGCAAATCACAGGAATGCTAATGATCCGTGTTTGATACATTAAAGTTGTACAATAAAGGGCAAATTCACTAAACAGTTGCACTGCTTTTGCACATGGTATTTTAGAACAAAAACCTGCATCTTTTTTACTAACCACCAGCAATAGTTTAAGCCGTTGCAATCAGCAATGACATTTCTTTGTGTTTGAGTATTTAAATTAATTCATTGTCATTCCTTTTCGCTCAAACACATCTTTCTATGTAAATTCAGCATATTATTGATTGTGCTTCACAATTCCCATCATGCTATTACCGCAAAATAAAAGCAGGCATTTAAAAGAATTTTAGATAAAAGAGATGTTTGTATGTATCATTTATAACCTGGCACATTTCCAGATGTGTGGTGTAGTCAAGACAACTTTTGGCATGTTAAAGAGATGATTTGCAGGGCTCAACATTAAGCATTGTCATGTGCTTGTTATTCGGATCGATCATTCACTTGAGTAAATAAGTTACTTGTCCGGAGACTAAAACAAAAGAAAGCCTCCATCGTGATCATTTACACCTAAGGACCATTAAGAACATAGTGCAGAAAGACAGCAAATCATTACTCACCCTCAAGCCTGTTTGAATTTCTCACTTCTGAGGAACACAAAATTAGATTTTTGGCAGAATGTTAATCACAGTCACTATTCAATGTCTCTGAATCCTTTTTTTCTCCATAAAATAAAAGTGGATTGAGACAGAAACTAGCATTCTCCCTAACATCTCCTTTTGAGTTCCACAGAAGATAGAAAGTCAGGCGGGTTTGCCATAACATGAAGGTGAGTAATGATGACAGAATTTGAATAGATTCATTAACATTAGATAATGCATTAGCTATCATGAACGAACAATGAAGAATATTTTACAGCAATTATCAATCTTAATGTTAGTTACTAAAACAGTGAATGAACTAATGTTTACATATACAACATTTTATTTTAATGTATGAAAATGTATTAATATACTGTATGTTGGAATGAGATTTTGGTATGAGATTGAGACATGTCGCAGGCTAAACTCGAACATGCACCACAGCACAATCATGTCAACATAATGTGTTCTAACCCCTTCGCCATGGCCCTAATTTCTAAATTGGATTCCTCCATTCTATTCTAGTCTAGTTTAAATCTGAAAAACCTACATAAGATTTTTAAAATCTATTTGCTAAACTCTAAAACTGACTGACATTGTTAAATATCATTTCAAAAGTGACTGAAGATATTAAAAAGGGATTAATACCCCACTAGATCTATGCCTTGCCTCCACAGAATTATTCATTCATATTCAGCTTTGGCTCTGACAGTGTGCTGCCCAGCGACGGTTTTTCAGCTGGGCCTCTTCCAGTGGCCCAAACAGGGTTAATTTTGGCAGGTGGGCTTCATTACATTTATCCATGTCTGGGAAGGCTAATGTTCAACAAAATTCAACTACCTGCTACAGTCTCTCCCTGTAGATGTCCCCGCTCTTATTCAAGAAATTTGATAGCATAGCGAAGTCCTTCATTTGGAATTGTAAACAACCCAAATACATTTCAATAAGTTAAATATGCCGATTGACAAGTTGGGCTAGGCCTACCCAAGATTGGTCGCTTCCACCTGAGAGAGCCCCTACTTGTTTTCTTGCCCCTATTTCGCCATTGCAAAGCCTTTCTATCAAACTAATTGGAGAAGTTAATTACACCCTCTTATCTCGCATTTGCACTCGGTATGGACAAAAGTGTCCAGTGCGTTTAATTCGGACATTTATTTAAACGTTGCCTAGAGCACTTGGCTGAACCCCAAATTCTGTATTAATAAGTCCCCTTTCTGCAGGTCAGAGTGGATTGTGAGGGAGGTTAATATGCTCAGTGACCTATATGAGAGTGGAGTGTTGAGATCCTTTGAAAATTTGATTCTACATTCTGGTATTCCTAGATCTCAGTTTTAGGTATTTACAGCTGCACCACCTGCTCTGTACTATTTTTGGGAGTAGCATAAACCCACCCTAAAGCTGCAGATACTCTGGGAGATGTGATTACTGCTTTTGGAAAAGGTCATGAGGCATCAGTGTATTACTCCCTGCTAACTCAGAGTCTGGGGGACAGAGCTTTAACTTCTATCAAGAGATTATGGGAGAAAGCTTTAAACTTGGTATTGATGGGGGGAGTGTGGGCTAGGTTTCTATAAAATGTCAAGTCTGCATCTAGAAATGCAAGGTCATCAATATGTGGATAAACACACAAAATAAATTGGGTTCTGACCAGTGTTATGATGGGCAGATAGCTTATCTTAAAGGGATGGAAGTCGGCTGGAGTGCCCTCATTTCAGGAGTGGTGTGCCCAGATGGGGAGGGTGGCAGCTTTCAAGAAGGTGTCATGTAGAAGGCTGGGGATTTGTGATTTGTTTGATAGGAAATGTGGCAGTTATTTGGCATTTTTGGGGGACACTCGTGGAGGGGCTGTGGAGAGAGAGAGATTAGTTTTGGATGTATATTATTATTTTTAGGGGATGGGGGGGGGGTTGTATTCTTATGCGTGACCACAGGGTTGTTCGTTGGGGGTCAGGGTGGGGTTGGTGATTGGGCAGGAGTAATAATGGGGGTTAAATATTGATTCAATGTATACATGTTGCGTTTTTCTGTGTTATATCTACAAAATCAATAAAAAAATTAATTGGGGGGTTGGGGGGGATTAATACCTCCAAAATACCCAAAAATATATTTCAGGGAAAGAAAAAAAACATTAAGTGCAAAGCATTTCCTTAAAGGCGCAGACTTTAGATTGGTTTTAGTAAATAGTCATTTTAAATAACTTTATATAAAAACACCACATGTCTGTGGCATATCCTCATGTAGAAAGTTACTGTAGGTAAATGTGTGCGTGTGAGAGAGAGTGAGAGACTGAAGTTCTATTAATTACTTGTTTCTACAGCAGAGTGAATATACATCAAACATCTCACCTCCTCACAACAGACAAGGGTGACATCCACTGGAACAGTCAGAGTGCATGTGTGTTTGACGATGGGAGCCCAATGTATGAGCAGTGTTTCCATGGAAACGGATGTGAGTGTTCAAGGAGCATGTCAAGCTGAAAAAGAAATTTTGTGTGTGTGTGTGTGTGAGAGAGAGAGAGAGAGAGAGAGAGGGGGACAGAGAGGCTGGGCATGTTGTTTAATGTTTTCGATAAATGAAGATGTGCAAATGTGTTATGCTAACTGTTACAACCCCTAGGGTTGTCTAAGGGGGTAACATTTTAATTGGAAATGGATTTAAGGTGTGTGTTGGGTTGGCAAATGACAAAAGCAGCCAGGCAAGTCTACGGTATAAAAGGTAATTTATTTTAGGTGCATCACCGTAACGAAAAGTCAATGATAAATGATTAGGGTATTTACATGTTATACCTTGAACATAATAATAATACCAGAGGGAAAAAGGACATGAGTGGAGCCAAAGAAAAGAATCAAAACAATTCTAACTTATTTTTATAGACCTCTAATCTCACTAAATTGTCAGTTCAAACAGAATGCAAGAAAGAAAATAAAACAACTCTTCAGCGTTGGAAACGCCAATGTCTCAACTATTCTGCCTGCTCTCAAAAAAAAAAAAAAAAAAAAGTACAGGGATTGGCACTCACTCCTGACCTAAGGTGTCTAATACAAAAAGTCTATGTGGTGCAAGGTTTATGTCACGTGACGTCTTACCTGTCCACTTTTCCACTCTGGTTAGATGAGCAGCGAGTTATATAAATCACACTGATGAAAAGTCACATAAACAACAAATGGGTAACAAGTGACTTTGTCAGTATACAAAGTGAATGTACAGGGTCACAAAGAACCAGGGACAATACACAAACACAGAAGCTAACAAGCAAAGCTGTCATCAAACAAAAAAAAGCTCCAAACACATGGATTCAAACAGCTTTTAAAGGCTAGGAAGGGCCATCCATTGGTGGAGAGTGGAGATGATGTCATCAGGGTAATTAAGATTGGCAGATAACCAATAACAGCAACCAAATCAGAGTGTGTAAAAAGAGAGGGAAACAGAAGAGAACACAAAACAAGCATGCATACACGTACATGCATAGGAATGTAACATTAAAACTTAGTACATTTACATGATCTTTAAGAGTTACATTTTAAGTCAGACAAAAAAATTGATTTGTCTTTTTGAAATGCCATGCAAGACTGAATTCTCACCAGTTCGATTTTTGTGAGCTCAGACTAACAGACATAAATAATGAAATTGTACATCATGCATTTCAACAATCATGTATACACATTGTGTAAACGTATACCACAATTGTCCTCAGTGTTGTGCACAAACTTGAAAAGACACAAGTGAAACGCACTGTGAATTATTTGTCATCCTTAGATTGCGTATTGTGTCATGCATACTAGGAGAGACAGGTTGACTATAGCTTGACTACACAAAAAAGCACTGGAGCTCAATTATAAAGGTGCATGTAAACATACCTTTACTATAGCTCTGTGCAGGTATCCTAATGTTGCCAAATAATATTTAAAGACATAAACAGCATACTGAACATTAAGTTGTTACTTTATATACATAAACAATTTTAAATACATGATGTGAAATACAAAAGCTTCACAAGCACAAGACAGACAAATCGAACATCCTGTTCTATTCATGTGTTGACACACAGTGCAGCACATGCAGGGACAGTCCCACAGGAATAACCCAAGGGTGACTGTTATGTTCAAGGTCAGAGTGATGATTGAACACCTTTGTAATATGGATCGACCGACACTATATGGGTGTAAACACTGTGGCGCTTCCAACATTGCCCTGTCCTGACAAAGCAACATAGGCTCAAACAATGGTGTGAGCTTGGGGCAGGACAACATGTGAACAATGGCAGATGGGGGAAGTGTTTGGGAAACCTGTTTGAAAACAGTGATGCAATTGCAATTTTTATGCTCCTGGTTGTAATTATTGGTGCTAGCATTGCAGAAATTACACACAGCAGCTAAGAAGCAGATGAACAGGTTGTTTGAAAACACCACACGGTCTTCTTTAATTTATTTGCATCTGACATCTGGAGTCCTCTTTCCTCCCAACACTGAAAGCCTGGAAATTATTAAAAACTCCAGAGCAGCAGGAGAGCAGAGGAAGAGATGCCATTTTTGCATAACTGATGAAACAGCTTGATGATAGTTTCTTTCTTTCTTTCTTTCTTTCTTTCTTTCTTTCTTTCTTTCTTTCTTTCTTTCTTTCTATCTTATTTTTTTGTATTTCACTTTATTTATTTTTGTCACATTTTCTTTTTCGCATTCTTTCATTTTTCTTTCTATTTTGTTCTTTTGTTTTTATTTCTATTATGTTCTTTTATTCTTTCTTTTTCTTTCTTTCTCATTCTTTCTTCCTTTCTTACCTTCTTTGTTCTTTCCTCATTCTTTCTTTTTTCTCATTTATTCACTCATTCATTCATTCTTTCCTTACTTGTTTTTCTTTTTTTTCTCTTCCTTTCTTTCTTTCTCTCTTTCATTCTTTCTTTTTACGATGCACTCTTTCTTTCTTTTCATTCAGTCTTTTCATTTGTTCCTTCTTTCTTTTTTGAAGCAAAATGAGGCTAAATGTGTCATTTTGAGGTTATGTAGGTGTACAAAAAGAATCTCTGATGAGACGTGGCCAGTCTTAAAGAACCTGAGCATATTAACATTTGTTTATTTTTTAGTTCATATTTTTATAATACCTGTATATAATATAGGGTGCAGCAGGGCTAAAGACACCCCTTAAAGAAGATTAGCTTTTATTCTGGTCACAAAATGCATCAAGGTAAAAAAAAAAAATATATATAAAAAATATATATAAGCGTGTGTGTGTGTGTGTGTGTGTGTGTGTGTGTGTGTGTGTGTGTGTGAAAATAAACAATGGAAGGTTATTTTGATTAAAATTCAGTTTTCAAAAAAAGGTGGTGAGGATGCCTTTTACACCACACTTGGGATAAAAGGCTCCCTCACTTGGGGTAAAAGGCCCCTAGGGGGTTTAAAGTGATAACAATCATTTCCTGTTACGTGAATGTGAGCCCATGTTGAACATTTTTCATAACAAATCTCTTCCCCCACTCAGGAAAAATAATGTTTAATACGCAAAGATCTGAAGAGGAAAATTGTGCAGTGCAAAGTACTGTGGTAGTTTTTATGCTATTTAGTGTTTTGGGAGAAAATAAAATCAATGGAGCCATTTAACCTGTGGAGCCTTTAGCCCTGTTGTACCTAGGGCTGGGCAATAAGACAATGTTATCAAGGATGTCTTACAAAGAACCCAATGCAGATTGTGACACTCATTTACAGACGATGATTGACAATATCGGGAAATAGCAAAACCATGGATCTGGGAAGTCACCAAATACGGCATATTAAACAGCATCCCAGGGTGTGAAACTAGCACCTGTTGCCTGCGAAATGCAACGAGGCTGAATCCAGTCTGCAAGCTCCTTGTCCAAATGTATTTCATGTGTGTAATTTTGCTCATCTACCCTCAAAAGGTGGGCGATCTATAAGACGTCTCTGAGAGACAAATGAGAACAAATGCTGTTGACACAAAGACACGTGCTTGAAGAAACACATTTTATTATATTTTTAAGAACAGACAAAATAAAATCCATTAATGCTTGTGTCTGATTCGCTGTTTATTAGGAGACGTGCAGCACGAGCCTGTCATGTGAAACAAGTGCATGTCGGTATGCAGTGCAAGCCTGTCTCATGGAACAAGCGCACGTTTTCACTTTCATTCACATTTCATTCATCTGATTCGCTGTTTGTCCAGATAAGTGCAGCATTATTCGTCTTTTATAGCATCTTTTTCATTCATCTGAAAACTGTTCGCAAGAAGTCTATGAGAATGCTGCAAATTATCTCCAATCATCTCAGGAGGTGCTGTGAGTTGTTTCCACATAGTTAGTATGCATTGCGAATGCAACTCTGCAGGATCAGTAATATATAAGTACAGTATCTTTGTATTAAAGAAACAAAGACAAAAGTGATTAAATCATAAAGTAATGCAAGACACATTCACCTGGAACCTAAATTGAGTTCAATTTTATTTTATTTAGGCAGCATTAACTCTATTACCATAATGCAATACAAACACAAATTTTATAAGAACACATTTGGCAGCATTATTTTGGGAACACAAGGGAATTTATTAGGCTTATATATTTTGATTATTATTGTCTTTAAATATATGATTGTCTTTAGTTCTTAATCTATAGGCTATTAGTAATTTTCCTCCTGTTGTTGCTGACGGACACTTGAGTGATGGCAAATGTTTCCATTGGAAAATGTAAATGTTTGGATTTGGGAAGGTGGTTAAATTAGATTTTTTGATTTTTTTTTATCATTATATTATTGCTTGTTTTGAAGTAAGAAATGTCTTTTGTTTATGTTTTTTGTGTTTCAATAAATTGATACAATTTTTAAAGCAAAATCAATAAAGCAAACAAGTTCACCGACCCTCGGCAGGGGGGTTGACGATATAATCTTATATCACAATATTTTTTAAAGCGATTATCGATAAAATATTTTTTACATATTGCCCAGCTCTAGTTGTGCCCCAATATTTGTTTTTGTTATATGTTGTGGTCATCATGAAAATCAGATTGGAAGTCTCTGGTATATGAATGGCATAAACTTGCTTCTGAAAACTGAAGAGAATAAGCACACAGCAGCCTGCCAGCTTAATCTGTGCCGGTCTGACATACTGATGAATAAACTATGAAGGAAGGAAACAGAACTGACTGTTACACTATTAACATGTGTGTGAGAAAGAGAGAGAGAGATTAAATATAAATGGCTCTGTGATTTCCGCAAAGCTTATACAGAAATAATTTCTTATGACTTGGGAGTCAAAGCATCTATTAATGGGTCTTTAACACACAAAAAGTGAATACACACGAACGTGGTGACATTTGATGAATAATTCTTGCATTGTGGGATTGAGGGATAGTCACTCAGATGCGAGTTTTAGAATACATGGTTAGAATCACTAAAAAAACATTCAAGGATGAAGGAAGAAACACTTTACAGTTGGAACAGTGTTTATCTGACTAAACATGAGCCACCTTGGCGATTTATGTACGCTATTGTGGTGGTGCTGTCTGAGCGAATCAAGATGGGCTTGCCCCAAAGTAGCAGGAGAAACCTCCGCAGGGTAAGAATTTACAGCAACTCTAAGCAGTTTATGTGCCAACTCAGCCGGGGCCCCATCCAGGAGCCGGCGGCTGCGTGCCCATTGCACACGGAGCCCAAACCCTGTTTGGAGGTGATTGTGGTGGCCAGAACGCATCGGGACACATACTGTAGGGGGACTCCTGTCCGACCTGAGCACCTGGTCCCTGTGGGCGCACAGAGACTCTCAAGAATGAGCTAGAATCAGCCAGTCGTCGAGAAAGTCAAGTACGCGGATGCCCACTTCCCTTAGCGGGGCAAGGGCGGCCTCTGCGACCTTCATGAAGACGTGAGGGGACAGGGACGAGCCAATGGGAGGACCTGGTACTAGTACATCAGGCTGTCGGACATGAGCCGTAAGAAGGACTCCATAAAAGGACTCAAGATGGTGCAGAGTATGACTGTTGCGTTGCGAGCTCCGACACAACATTGCAGTTTATTGTTTGTTTTGTTTACAGTTTTTTGTCTTGGATGTTGTCTGCCTTATTGTATATGATAGACAAATGCTTTTGGACATTGGTTCTGCAGTTACACACTGAAAACTGGACTTCAAATTCCTCAATGCTAACCCGCTGTTTACAAACACGCCCGCGGAGCCCTTTGTCTGGGCTGCTCGGCCGCGGAAACGCAGAAGGAAAATGGTAAAAAAAAAAATCGACCCCTGCTACCCAGTATATTACTGGCAAATGTTCAGTCCCTGGACAACAAGCTCTGCAAGCTGAGAGCGCAGATCTTTTTTCAACGAGAGACGAGGGACTGCTGCGTTATCTGCGTTACGGAAACCTGGGTGTCTGCAGAGATTCCAGACTCGGCCATCGAACCCACGGAGTTCTCCGTGCACCTCTCAGGTAAAAACAGAGGTGGTGGTGTATGTTTTATGATCAACAAATCATGGTGTTGATCAAAGGGTGGTGCGAACTGCCAGACACATCGTCAGAGGTGAGCTTCCTTCCCTCCAGGACATATATAACAGGCAGTGTGTGAAAAAAGCTCAGAGGATCATCAGAGACTCCAGCCACCCAAGTCATTTACATGTACATTACATTTACATTTATTCATTTGGCAGACGCTTTTATCCAAAGCGACTTACAAAAGAGGAAGAACATAAGCGAATCATCTTAAGGAGACAGTGGTACGAAAAGTGCCATACTACAAAGTTTCAGTATCATCACAATAGTATACAAAACCGATTTAAGTGCAACAAGAATTGTTAATACATTTAGAATTTTTTTTTTTTTTTTTTTTTTAGCGGCTGGTTAAATACTCTTGGAAAAGATGTGTTTTTAGCCGTTTTTTGAATATAGAGAGTGAGTCAGCTTCACGTATTGAGTTGGGGAGGTCATTCCACCAACGTGGTATGATAAAGCTGAAAGTCCAGAAAAGTGTTTTGGTGCCTCTTTGTTTTGGTACAACAAGGCGCCGCTCATTTGCCGACCGCAGGCTTCTGGTGGGAGTGTAGCTCTGCATAAATGGTGAGGTATGCTGGAGCAGACCCAGTGATTGTTCTGTATGCCAGCATCAGGGCCTTGAATTTAATACGTGCATGAACCGGCAGCCAGTGGAGAGAGACAAAGAGTGGTGTAACATGTGCTCTCTTTGGTTCATTAAAGACCAGACGTGCTGCTGCATTCTGGATCATTTGCAGAGGTCTAATAGCACATGCAGGAAGGCCTGTAAAGAGAGCATTACAGTAGTCCAGTCTAGTTATGACAAGTGACTGAACAAGCAGTTGTGTGGCATGTTCAGAGAGGAAAGGTCTTATCTTCCTGATATTGTAGAGTGTAAATCTACATGATCTTGCAGTCTTTGAGACATGGTCTGTGAAATTTAGCTTGTCATCAATGGTTACCCCTAGATTTCTGACCGTTTTGGAAGGCAACACTGTAGTTGGACCCAGCTGCACAGTGATGTTGTGTTCAACATCAGGGTTGGCTGGAAAGACAAGGAGTTCAGTCTTGGCTGGGTTGAGTTGCAGGTGGTGTTCCTTCATCCAGGCTGAGATGTCAGCCAGACAGGCAGCGATTCGAGCGGTCACTGTGGTGTCGTTGGGCTGGAAAGACAAGTAAAGTTGCGTATCATCAGCGTAGCAGTGGTAAGAGAAACCATGTGACTGGATGATGGGTCCTAATGACGTTGTGTATATGGAGAAGAGAAGTGGCCCAAGCACTGATCCCTGAGGTACCCCAGTAAGTAACTGATGTGGGTTGGATACCTCACCTCTCCAGGCTACCTTAAAAGACCTACCTGAGAGATAGGAGTTGAACCAGTCAAGCACAGTTCCGGTGATGCCCAGTTTAGAGAGGGTGGAAAGTAGGATCTGATGGTTGACTGTGTCAAAGGCTGCAGAAAGGTCCATCAGAATCAGAACGGATGATCTGGATTCAGCTTTCGCCAGTCTCAGCGACTCTGTGACAGACAGCAGGGCAGTCTCAGTGGAGGGACCACTTTTGAAGCCTGACTAATTGTCATCCAGCAGCTTGTTCTGTGAGAGATAGGCAGAGATCTGATTTAAAACTGCCCTTTCAAGTGTTTTTGCCATGAATGGGATGAGAGAGACTGGTCTGTAGTGTTCTATCTGTGTGGGGTTAAGTGCAGTTTTTTTTCAGCAGTGGGGTTACTCTATCCTGCTTAAATGTAGTGGGAAAAGTGCCTTCAAGAAGAGATGCGTTAATTATGTGTGTAAGTGCAGGTAGGATGGACGGAGAGATGGCCTGGAGAAGGTGTGATGGAATGGGGTCAAGAGAACAGGTGTTGGGGTGGTTGGAGAGGAGGAGTTTAGAGACCTCAGTGTCAGTTAGAGGAGAGAACATAGAGAGAGAAGAGTTGCATACAGGAGTTGGGTGTTTGACAGGGTGTGGTGCTGTGAATGTATTGCTGATGGCTTTAACCTTATTAGTAAAAAATGTGGCGAAGATATCTGCTGTAAGTGATGTGTCAGGTGGTGGAGGGGGAGGGCAAGGCATGGGCTGCTCTCACTGCTACCATCAGGCAGATGGTATCGCAACATCAGGACCCGCACCAACCGACTACATGACAGCTTCTTCCCCCAAGCAATCAGACTTTTGAACACTTGATCTCTCACGATCGATAATCAGCACTGCACTTTATTAATCTTATATCTCACACTGGACTGTCATAATTTTATTCTCCACAATACAACTACTATATATATATTTTTTATATACTCTTTATTTTTATTGTATGTGTATTCTATATTGTGTGTATTGTTTACTGTACATTGTATATTATTATTGTGTTGTGTAAGTATGTGTACATTTGATATGTAAATTGTGCTGTGTAAATATGTTGTTTATTGTAATTGGTATATGTCTCGTCACTGTCATGACTGCTATGTTGCTCGGAACTGCACACAAGACTTTCACCTACTGTTGCACTTGTTTACATGGTAGTGTGACAATAAAGTAATTTGATTTGATTTGATTTGATTGATGAGAAGGGTCTGTGCCGAGGCAAAGTGTGACGTGAAAGTGCGTATCCTTCAGGTCTGCTGCTGCGAACCAATCTAGATGCTGGACACACGTTAGAATAAGTTTCTTTGTGAGCACCTTTGCACGGGAGTCTGTGTGAAGCCCGGTTCAGAAATCGCAGGTCCAAGATTGGCCACCATGCACCGCCTGCCTTGGGTACGATGAAGTGAGGGCCGTAGAACTCTGGCTTCATCCCGGCTAGAGGGACGGCTCTATTCCCCCCCTGTGGGGCGAGTGCCTGGCGAACTAAATCACTTCGCAGAGTCGGATGGTCCTGTCCCCACAGTGCAACGGGGTGGAAGCATAAGCGATGTGTCCAAGCTCCAAGCAGGGGGCACTAAGGGGATGATCACGTATGACATATGGGGCTTCGCAGCAGGGGGAGCAGGTAATATGTTGGTGAGCAAAGTTGCGTCACGAAACAATTGTGCTGAGAAGAAAACTCAAAGCAATTACCTTTGACTAAGGAGGAGCTCCTATGGAGGCGTCTTCTAGACTCGTCAGAACCACCCCACCGGGAGTCTACAGTCGAAGGCTGCATCCATGGTGCCATGACTGTAGGTGCTTGGTGAAGGACCGCCTGGAGAACAGCGTAGGTGACCAAAGGAGTGAGGGAACCACTCGCTTTTTCCGGGCATTGTGGGTACCACGGCCCAGGTGGAGTGCGGCAAAAGGTTTCCCTCCTGGCCCTCCACCCAGAATGAGTGGCCCAGTTACCAACTCGGTAGCGGCCATCTCACTCCTTGGTTTTTTCATCTTAGGAACACTTGGGAGCCTTTTGGATCCCGGTAGTGGTTCGTGAGACAGGGGAGTCAGCTTCCTGTGGGGAGTTCTATGCTGGGGCTGAGAGCTGTGCACAGGTCGAAGCGGTGCTGCCGGTTGTTTAGAAGCCGCAGGGGGATGCTCTCGGTGAGCAGACAGAGCACGGCTCGCGCTGGAATGCCGGCAAGGCATGATGTGGGAGATGGCCTCCATCTGCTTCCTCACTGTCGAAGACTGCTGGGTAAAGTCTTCAATGGTGTCACCGAATAAGCTGAACTGGCAGACGGGGCGGGGTTGAGAAAGCGGGCTTTGTCGGGGTCCTACATCAGCCACAGATGTTGTTCCTGGACCACAAATGTGTGCGTCGCCCGTCCAAGTGCTGGCGCTGTGACCTTCGTGGCCCGGGGGAATGATCGATCATCGAGCGCAGTTCCTGCCGCACATCAGTATCAGGACTACCCAAGTGCAGATCTTCAAGTGCCTCATCAGCATCAGACGCCGCTGTGATCATTATCCAGCTCGTGGGGTCCGAGGAAGTAAACAGACTGGACGTGAGGTGAGCGTGCTGGGAAGCGGGTGGTTCGTGGGAATTTACCTGGCGAAACTGCACTTCCCTTAGCGGGGCAACGGCGGCCAGTGCGCGGAGGTGGCTGAAGTGGCTTTCTCTCGGAGGAAAGAAAGCCGGGACCACAACGTTGCCATGGTTATGTTCTAGCACTGAAGACATGAACCATTCATAAAATGCTGCCTGCGTGTGATCGCAGCCCAGGCACGCGAGGCAGCTCTTATGACCGTCAGATGTGGAGAGATATCTGCTGCATCCAGGAACTACACAAATGCGGAAAGACATCTTTAAAAAGATGCGTCTTTAAAAAGACCACTCGGCTCTGAAGAAGAAATCTGAATGAACGGATGCATGATTCCCTCGCTTTATACCCATATGTCCGGGGGAGGGACATGCAAATTCTGTCTGCCAAATTCTCATTGGCCTTTTCTGAAGTTTAGAGGTAACCGAGGCCTTCAAGAAAGTCCCCTGGTGTCGCTTCATTCGACACAATGTTAAAGTAAGCGACAGACGGGGAATGGGAGTGACAGATGTGAAAGTTCACTTCCATGATTTTTATGCAATCCTTCTCAGCTGCCAAATGTAGACTGCTTGACATTTATATGGTAAAAATCATCAAAGCCCTTAAAAGCAAGTTTGTGCACTTGGTATCCATTTTTAAAACATTCTCTGGTGACTATTTTTTAGTCCTACAATTACAGCTCATATCTGCTTAAATGAGAATTATTTTTACCAAACTGCCTAGCTTACGTTTCGATAACCTATCTGACAACACTTATAACACAAATTAGACTAAAACCAGAACTTTTCAGGTGGGTATGTACAGCTAATGCACATACACATTCTGGAGCATATTGTAGTGTCCAGGCAGTCTTGACAGTCTTGTTGGTGCTTATTTAAAAGACTTGAAATACGACGCACAAGTCAAATGGACTACTATTATGATACTTTTGGGTGCATTTTTAAACTTTAAATTGAGGCACTATCTACTGCCATTGTATTAAGAAGATGGGTTATCCTCATTAAAACATCACCTTTTGTGTTTCACATAAGAAAGAAACTCATACATGTTTGAAATTTCATGAGGAATTTTAATTTTTGGGTGAACTATACCTTTAAGTTAAATTTGGAAGTGTGACTTTATGGTCATTAAGTTAATATGGTAGTCATAAAGGTAATATTCTAAACTTTTTCTAATACAAATTTTTAAAAAAGTAAAAATTAAACATGCAACCAATGTGACTTTTTGAATAAAAAGTCATCAGAAGATTCCAAATCACCAACCTAACCAAAGGTGTATGTGACATGTTGTGACTTCCTGTTGTGGCACGGGCAGTTTGACGTCTCAGCTCCTGAGGTGAGAGCAACTTTAATTATCGCCTCCTTTGTTTGATTAAACACCCTCTGTAAGATTGCTCATTAAGCACTCTTTAATTAGACAAAGGCATTATATTTCTCAATTTTTTTTTTTTTCAGCATTCTGCACCTCTGTCTGTAGTCAACACTTCTCAGTTCTCACTTTACACTGAATGTAATGATAACAAAGCCAGAAAGACTTGTTTTTCACAGGAAAGTTGGTGTTCTCTCAGTATTTTCTGGAAGCTTGCATGTCGTTGTCTCAGCAGGACTAAAGGCATTCCCCTGGAGGCATCTAACAGTATGTTTTCACAAGAGTATCTCAAACTCTATTTATAGCTTTTTATAGAGCATTTATCTCACTCATGCTGACACTACTCCCAGATCTCCTTACTAAATTTTGCGCAAGTGTTCTGACGAGTTAAATAAATGGATGAATTGCTATTGGGAAGAACCAAAAAGAGGACTTCATTGAAACAAACTCTTAAAAATAATCAAGCATAATAATCAGTGTTTCAGCCAAAATACTATCACTTGTCATCAAAAAGTTAAACAAAATAAAAATTTGATTCTAAAAGCTTCTTTCCAGGGGAGATCCAATATAATTTGATTTGGTTTTCCAATCATAACAATAACTATAGCAGGTATAACTCCAGTATTTTGGTGGAAACTTTAGTTACTATGGCAATTTGTGTAAGGTTAAAACTGTTTGGCCTTACAGATCTGCAGAGAGATATATACAATCCTTGTGTTTCCTTCATTTGTGTTCCACAAAAGAATAAAAGTCATACAAGTTTGAGACAGCATCTGGGTGAGTAAATTATGAGAAAATTATCATTTTTGGGAGAACTGTTAACTTAGCCAACAATGTGCAAGGTCATGTAAACCCCCTTAAACAGTTTTCCACTTTAGTTAAAAAAAGGTTTTTAACTAAATAAGAATAAACCATTTTGCACACACAGATTTTTACTCATTACACCGATTTCACATTGCAAATATGGTATTAAGATGCGTTTTGGGTGATCCGATCACATGTGGTCAGTGCTAAATACAGGTCTAAAACATTTTGTTATCAGATCACAAAACCACATACAAAAGGTAGTCAAAAATGCGTGACCACATCGAAGTATAAACTCGAATGCATCCTGAACGTGTCCCAGACAGCAGCGTAGCATCTCCCCTCACCTGTCAATCAACTGCTGTGCAAAAACAATTGTTTAAACTTTGCCGGTTACGAGCGGCTTTAAATCAAATACCTGTCCGATTACAAAATTTGAAAGAGCATATACATATACAAGCACGCAAACTTATGTATGATATCAACATGCAGAGACACTGATGACAAGCACAAACATCAGACTTTCAGCTAACATAGGTACTCCATTAAAACAACGGATCATTTTGCTTGAAATCTTACATTTGTGCTTAGATTAAATTTCAACTGCATTCGGGAGAAACGGAGCGCTGGTTTGGTTCGCACTTTCTTTGTCTTTTATGTGTTTTTTTTGCGGTTTATTATCATGCAGACTGACATCGTGACTGATACATGTCATCATGAAATCAGAGACCCTCCCCTCGAAATCCGATTTCAGGTGGTCACAGTAGACACATTTAAGCGACCAGATGTAAACAGTGATGTGTCACGCCAGACCACATGTGATCAGGCCTTTGTGTTAGTGGAAATGTTGCACAAATTTGTGTGTGTGTGTGTGTGTGTGAGTGAGTGAGAGTGTGTGTGTGTGTGTGTGTGTGTGTGTGTCTAAGAGAGAGAGAGAGAGAGAGAGAGAGAGAGAGAGAGAGAGAGAGAGAGAGAGAGAGAGTTTTATAAGAGAGCTGTCAACCATTCCTTTATCTCCACTCATAAACACTCTTTGTTTCCGCTCTCTCTCCATGACATCGCTTACCCCTGACCTTTTCTACCATTTCCATTGCATGGATCCCCCTCTTCAGAGCAGGACCTGGGAATTTCCAGAGAGGAGACACTATCTAACAGGACACAGCGCTAAAGTTAGTCTAGCATATCACACATTGCATTCCTTCATTCCTTGCTCTCTCTCCTTCTCAGCATGGGAGGATGGAAAAAATTATTTGATGTCTCAGACAGTCATGAGACATGTCAGACAAACATCATAAGACTCAAAGGCTCAGGCAGAATGTGCCATATTACATGTATGGCAACATGTTCCTTTGAGAGACAGCAATCTTTCAAGTTCACTCTATGAACTCTGCACACAGTCAGGGCCAGACTTCTCAAAGCAATCTCATCTCAATTTTGAATGGTGCTTTTTTTTAAGGCAACCATCTATATATGTCATATTTAAGGGTTAGGGATTTGAACAAACCTCTAACCCTAAGTATTAAACTTTAGAAGGTTCTTTTGACTTGGGCCACTAAGCAACAACAAAAAAGAAACACCTAGAAAAACCCTAGCAACCACGTAGCAAAGCTTATCAACCACTCTAGCATCTTGGGTTTTGCACAGGCAAGCACCTCTAACATTTTCTTCATAAAACTTAAAGATCTAGTTCTCTCTGAAACATTTAACTTGAACATGTTAAATATCTTAAACAAACAACCAACCAGCCATGCAATCGCACCCTTACTAAAACTGCGAGCTGCTTCAGTGCAGAGACAAAGTGTAAATGATTTAAAGCAATGATGTCATACCAAGCAGTGCAGGAAACGTCAATGCATTACACAACACATGCAGAATAATGACTACAGGCTTCTCAAAATGGTGAGAGACGTAACAGCTAGGCCATTTTTGGCTATTCTGAGATCATTTGCATTGGGTTGACCAGTTAAAAGAAGAGGTAGTGTCAGGTCCAAAGTCTACCAACAACCTCAATACTGCCCTACAAAGGCAAAATGCAGTAACTACACCAACACTGAGTTACAGGTTTAGTGCCCGCTTCACTCTGGAAATTCAGCAAATCAGGCAACAGTGCCAATGTGCCCACCAAATCTGTGCTAAATGCAATTTGAATGACGCAATTCCGATCTTTGGAGGCCTGTTCAAGTGAGCTTGACTACACCACACATCTAGATATATATGCCAAGTTATGACATTTTCCTTTACCATTTGATCATTACTTGATAATTATTGCACCAGGAAAATAGCATGTGGTTTATTTAATGAAGTGCAATATATAAAGGGTCTAATTTACATGTAGACAAGAGACATGTTTGTATTTAAATCCTCAATACACAGCACTTTTTAGTGCTGAAATACCACATGCAAAAGTGCTGCAACCATTCTGTGAACCGTGACTTCGCCCCTAATGCTGAAAAAATGGATAGTGTGGAACTACTAATTTCTTGTTCAACTAACTATCAATTCACAATACCAGAACCTTCATTTTGTTACCATTTCAATCTTATATATGGTTTTATATTACTTTTGCATTAAGTTAATAGGGATGTACCGATATTGGCATCGAAATCGAGTCCAATACCCCACTCGTACTCATGCTCGTAAAAAATGCTCAAATACAAAAAACAGATACCATCTGAAGTATAAAAGTCCTTCCTTAAATATTCAGCACACAAAATAAAATCATTATGTCTTTGAGTGAGTATTTAACCACAAAATCTACGATTTAGTGAGATAATATATAGTTTGCATGTGCTATGCACTTCAAATGTGAGTGCTTGTGAATGTGTGGAGCCGGTGTTGTCACGGCTGCTCATATCTTTTAGAGCTCCTTGGCTCACACATGCAAAGCATGATCATGAACACGGCACACTCCGTTTATAGCAGATGACAGTGAGCAGAGCGCTAATTCACTTTGTAGTGTGAGGCACATACAGACTACATATTCATTTAATTAACTAGCCACCATTTGCGGTTTAATAATCACATTGATTTGAAATGAAAAAAGGTATCAGAAGTATCTAAATTGTCTATCTGGCTGTCTGACAGTTTGTGCAACTGTCTAACTGTTATCCATCTGTTTGTTTTACTGTCTTTGTCTCACTGAGAATGTCTAATTGTCTTAGTTTGTCTAAGTTTTATCAAACTGTCTATCTTGTTTGTCTATCTGTATAACTGTTTGTATATGTGTGTCTTTGTCTATCTGTAAGTCTGTCTGTCTATCTGACTGTCTAACAATTTGCCTGACCCGATTTTAATGACAAGAAGAGATGAGGAGGAGGACCCCTGTCGCTATTATGTAATCTTTTTCAACATGCACCTCCATCCGCCAGCAAATTTAGTGACGCCTTATAAAGCATGCATGTAAGAGTCTCCATCACTATTGCTTTCTTTTTCCCGTGTTATTTGTTTTTCTTTCTTTCATAAAGGCTGTATGTGATGGTTCTTCTCTAACAATACATTTCATTAGCAATACAGCAGCTACCTTCCCTAATAAGACCTACTTTACATATACACACACAAACAGGTGTTTGTAAGGGGACAGTTTGTGCGGGCATGACATGCTTTCATCTGCATGTGAACGTGTAGGTGTGCTCACACACAGAGTATTGTCTGTCATGAGTGGATCAGGCATAGAATTATCTGTTTCTAAGCAACAGTTGCAACTATAGAGTTTTGGTTTCTGTGTCCCGGTTCGTACCACTGCAACCTTTCCAGCAGAATTCATATTGCACAAACACTTAAGAAAATTATGACATTTTTGCAAAGTATAAAACGGTGCTTGGATCTTCAGTTGCGGGGAAGGGAATTAAATACGTTTCTATCTCAACACAAGTCTTCACAGGTTTAACAGCAGACATGAGCTCAAGTTAGTGAATGCTGTTTGTTAGCTGTGTTAGATTTAGTTCAGTTGTCGTTTCATTGGAATATGTCAATGCCATACAGACCCATTGCAGACACTAGAACCAAGGTGTTATCATGAGAGACAGTTCTTTGTTTTGTTTAGTGTAACGATGTGCACTTGTATCTTTAGATCATTTTACGTTAAAAACTGGTTTAATAGATTTCAGTCAGACATGGTTTCTAACAGTGCCGGTCCTTGAGGAATTTATTTGGGGTGAGGCAAATATTTAGTGTGTGTACAGCAACTCCATTCTCCACTCCTTTATTGAGCCATATATGATATATGCATGATCCTGCAGTTCAGTCCTGTTTTAAGATCTATATAAAATTTGGATTTGGTTGATAATTTGCTCCATTTAAAAGTATTTTTTTCACCTGTCATGTTGCGTTAACCACAAGCAGGCTTGATGATTTGATAAAGTGATGCTGAAAGCTGATTGGCTTGAATGAACTCTGAAAATAATTGTTTATAAACATGGAAGGAGGCTCTGTGTGTACTTTGGATGGAAGCAAATGACATTGAGTTATTTGAATATTCATTCTGATTGGTCAGTTTATCAATGAGAGATGGCTTTTATGTCATTGGCTTCCTCTGGCATTCAATATCGATTCATACAGTGAAATTATATATATATATATATATATTTTTTTTTTTAAAATTATACGCATCTAAGTTTTGCTTTTAACTGGAGCCCTAATGTTTAATAGTGAAGGTTTAATATGCTGATCTGAAGAACATAATGTAACATCAAGAGCATTTTTAATCTCTTAAGAACAATATAGCACCTCAAGAACCTTGTACATCAAAAATGGTTATTAATAAAAAGGGGTTTAGATGGAACAAAGAACCACTTACAAGTCTTAAAGTGATAGGTCACCCAAAAATGAAAATTATGTCATCGTTTACTCACCCTCATGTTATTCCAAACCTGTATCATTTTTTTCCTTTCTTCTTTGGAGCACAAAAGGAGATGTGTCAGAATGACAACCACAGTCACCATTCAGTTTCATTGTATGGAAAATAAGATGCAATGAAAGTGAATGGTGACTGAGGCTTTCATTCTGACACACATCTCCTTTTGTGCTCTACAGAGGAAAGAAAGTCCTATGTAGGTCTGTAATGATTATTAAATGTGGCAGACGATTAATTGACAAACAAATCATTTAGATTATGACAATTAATTGTCTTTTTTAGGGCTTTCACGATTAATTGTTTTATAAATTATTATATATCTTAAGGTGCATGTGTGCTTATGATGTCATTTTTACGTATTTAATTTCAATTATATAAACAAAATAATAAAAATAGGGATAATTTCCATTTAAGGCTTTAAAAACTTCTGTATGACATGATCTAAATATTTCTAAACACTTAAAATGTGTTTCTTTTTACTTAATAATCGTGACAGAGCTAGGGATTTTTTAACAAAAAGAGGGTGAATTTTGGGTCAACTATCTATCTCTAACACTGTAATGATAGTGAGTACCATATGCTGCTCACATATGCTCAGACAAGTGTCTTTTTATTCATATACAATTTTCTCTTTATATTGACACTTTTTGTCTGCTGCTTTTGTGTAATTTTGACCTCCATCAGATAATGAATCCATCAAAGTGAGGGTGTTTACTGTTTGTGGATGAATTAAACTGCTGGATCATCATGATTCAGTCGCACACAGACACTGCTGACGCTTTAATTACTTCTGCTGAGATATCAATTGCAGAAGAGGTCATTGACTTTATCCTTAACTTAGTTCCAGCCCTGTTCCACAATCAGGAAACAAAGAAATAAACTCATCATACTCACACATATCATACTGGGGCGATCGAGTATGAAATGTCCATTGAAAAAATCTGATATTTAAGAGAGATCTGATTTCATCTGGATTGTGTGTTTTGCTTATTTGGGAGGGCAGATTCCCACCAACCGGTGTAAGATTTGGGGTTTAGACAACAATGATGTCTTGTAATTAACCAGTCCTGAAGCAAAACTTTGCAGAGTTTTGGCTTTTGCTGGGATGCGATTGTGGGTGTGCTGTGTTGAAGTGTGTGGGGTGTGGGGTGTTAGACAGCTGAGTGTTCTGGCTGTAGATTTGATTTAGGTTGGGCTTGTAATAAAAGTAGCTCTTTGGAATTGGAAGATGCTGCCTGGGTCCTCTGCCCTTCTCAAAATGACAGGCAGAGGAACTGAAGAAACAACCCACACTCCCCTTCCCCCTCACACACACAGGTTCTCGTCTGACATTGGATTCTTTATAATCCAGCAGATGGCTAGAGATGAGTTGTTAGTGTCCAAATCCTCTGCAATTCTTCTGCACACATGCAATAGGATAATCAACTCTAGAACATTCTCTCTTGCTCTTTGTGTACGTGCCAGAGTAGCTCTGATAGAGAGATCTGTTGCTCTATCACGTTCTCATCCGCTCACCTTTAGCTTAGTTCAGCTCAGGCTTGTTGACGTGTCATGAGCTGGTTCTTTTGAATCTACACCGCAATGCTATGTGCCAAATCCCGTACTGTCAGAGTAGAACTGTTTTTAATAATGGACACACTTCTCAGCTGGTAAAACTAATACATTCTTGAGAAATGCATGCAAGTAGTATGAATAGATTCCGGATACACTTCACCCAGGAACGTGTACATTGCCCCATGTAGAAATATACTGTATGATGTAATTACAACTGTGAAAATAGTCTACATCGGTTTTGATAAATGAGCACCAATATAGCACAAGGAACAACTTTCTTGGCATACACAGCACTTACATTTGAGAAGAGTCACCCGACTTGCGAATCTCTGCATTTTATTTTAAATCCAGCTTTCTGAATATGACGTCTCCTCAGCTCCAGAGGCATTATGGGATAGTAATGTAACTGCACTTTAGAATCTCACCAGAAAGAGTAATTCATGCGGGTATTTCTCACTCTTTTATGAATATTGATGATTTGGACATACTACTACATTGACATACTTTTTTTTGGTATAGCAAATAGTAGGGAAGTATGGTTATACGGACGCAGTGCTCATGCTATCTTCGGAACAATTTACTCTTATCAGACAGTTCTTTTTAGCAAATCCAAAACATATTGAACAGCAAGTCCTTCATTTCGCTATGTCGGACTCTAAATGATTAAATTGTTAGTGTGTTGTACTTAAAGCCCATGAGACCTAAATCAGAGAAAGCTAATTACCGTATGGGTGTTAATATGACAAATGTGTAGTTAAAGATGCACATGGTTTTTGTTGTAATTGGTGGTATTTTCTACAATCCCAATTCCGAAAAAGTTGGGAAAGTACGAAAAATGCTGATAAAAACAAAAAAGGAGTGATTTGTAAATTTCATTAAACCTTTTCTATATTTAAAGCACTACAACTACACATTATATGATGTCTTTCCCAGTGAATTTCATTGTTTTTTTGAAAATGTACAGTAATTTCAAATCAGATGATTGCAACCCGCTCCAAGAAAGTGATAAAATCATAAAGTGTATTTGACCGTTTAGGTGCATACCCGCATTAGCCGCCTGTCAATCAAACAGCACGCAGCTACAGACAGCAGGAAATAAAAAAGTTAGTCTTTTATATTTTATCTAGATCAACCTACCAGTGTTTGTTTTGCTATCGTGATTGATGTAATGAACACCCCTGGTCTAGATGTAGAACAAAAAATAGAAAATTACTCAAAACTTGATCATCGATATCGAGGATATCTCTCTCTCTCTCTTTTCAGATAAACATCAAGATTGTTTTATCACCCAGCCCTGTTGATAACATTGCATTAATCTCTCACATCAAACCCAATAATCTCAGTGATAGATAATGTACAGGCTACGTTATAGACATGGAATCTAGTAGGCAGAAATATGATCTTTTTCTAAAAATTTCAGTAGTAAAAGTATAGTTACAGCACTTAAAATATAATCAAGTAAAAGTATACATTTTTTAAACTACTTAAAAAAGTAGAATTCCTGGGAAAAATGACTTCATTATGTCAACGTGACTATTTGTAATTCATTACTTTACACACTTGCCTACTATAAATAGTCCACCTGATTGATTGATTGATTTTTAAGTCACTGCAAAAGGAAAGACAGGAGAGATTAAATGTTTGGATTGGGTATGACTTTTGCACAACTTCGTTATTTTGATTATATTTTCATTTTGATAAAAAGTTGAATTTAGAAATATTTTTGATTTCTATTTTATTGTTTGAATACATTAATTCAACTTTTCACAATCACTGTTAATACTAGCCGTGATGTCTGTGTCAGTAGGTGAAAATGATTAATAATACTTACATTCCCTTAAAATTAACTAAGCGTACATCCAAATTCAGAAGAGAATCACATTTTCTATGCATATAAAAGTAGCGTGTCACGGAATTATGCCTGACATTCATTAAAGGATGCAGTTAATGTACATTTTCTAGTTTTCTAATGCATTGTATACAGTCCATTTACCAACTTATGAATGTGATGTGTTTTTTCATATCGCTGTGCTTGACAGGGTTTGGACTATAATAGGATGCAGATGGCGGAAATCCCAGAGCAGAACCTCAGAATTCAATTGCACTTTATCCAGCCCATTGGCGCGTTGCGCGGGTGGTTTTGCCAAACCTACTTGCGCCTTGACTTAGCACATGCTTGCACGAAAATACCAAAATTTCTTGGCCATGCCTTGACTTGTGTCATGGTGCTAAGCTTAACGCTAGCGCCCTTAAAATAAGGCTCTTAATTACAGTAAACACTTTACCATGAAAAGGCCAAAAAAGGTTTGTTTAAAAACAAAAACTGTACATTTGCCTTAAATCTTAATAAGAAAACACACACACACACACGCTGTTGCATATATCCTTATGAGGACTCTCCATAGACATCATGATTTTTATACTGTACAAACTACAGATTCTATCCCTTAAACCTAATCCTCACAACAAAAAAAAAACGTTCTGAATTTTTATATTTTCAAAAAACAAAAACAGAATTTTAGTTTTTAAGCTATTTATATTAGAGGCACACTAGAAATGTCCTCATAAACCACATTTATAGCATAATAAAATGTAATGTAATTACCAGTTTGTAACCTAAAACACACACACACACACACACACACTCACTCAAAGCCTTAATTGATAGTTTGTCTGCTATGTATGGTGAGGTAATTTACTCTCATCTGCTATCTCTGGTATATTAGTAAGAACTTCTGTTGCATGGTCACAGGGTCAAGGTAGGATCATGACCTCTTTATTTGTTTATTGTGCAGAGGTCATCACTGTAGGTTAGGGTCAGTGTTACTGATGCAGGGCCTGTTTGTAACACTGTAGAAATATAATTTGAATTAAACTCCGAAGCATTTCAAGGTCAGCTGCAGAAATGCTCTAATTACTTCATTTATTCTCTCTCTTTCAGATTGTCTTTCTCTCTCATAGTTTAATTTATTGCCTGTTTCACAGAACAAGAACAATTGTGTGTGTGTGTGTGTTAGTGTGTGTGTGTGTGTGTGTGTGTGTGTGTGTGTGGTTTATGAATTCTGAGCTAGGCAAAGGCATTAAGGTTGAGATAAAAAAAATGTGTTAGTAAGTGTATGTGTGTGTTGGGACAGAGATGCAACCAGACGTTCAACAGCATTACATCTTAATAACAGGTCAAGAGAGTCTCTGTGAAACTCTCTCTCTCTCTCTCTCTCTCTCTCTCTCTCTCTCTCTCTCTCTCTCTCTCTCTCTCTCTCTCTATATATATATATATATATATATATATATCTCCCTCTCCCACTTTCAAAATATTATCATCATTTGACTTCTGTGGAACACATAATAAAGAAAGAAATGTAATCTTCATAAGTCTTATAATGAAAGTAAATAGTGACTCTCGACTGTTAAGCTCCATAAAGGACAAAAAATGGAAACTATTAATGACTACTTGTATTCAGTATTTTTTTTTAAAAGTTGTCCCTTATGGAGCTTGATATCCCAGAGTCACTACTCATGTATTTAATGGCAAAAAGACAAAGTAGGTAGGGCTGCACAATTACGACTAATAATAAGTCCATCATTACCCTCAATATTGTAATTGCGATTCATTTCAGTCAGTATAATGTACATGAAAATGTTAATGTATTGGGCAATTTCACATCATATTTTTTTATGTAGCATACACTTTAAAAACAAGTGAATAACTGTGATTCTGAATCACTGTTTTTATTGTGGCAGCTGCGATTGCAATCTCAATTATTTCTTCAAGTAATTGTGCAACTCAAGTGTGAACATTTTCCAATTTGTGTTCCACTGGAAGAAAATAAAGTCATGCAGCTTTGGAACAAAATGATGTGATTACTGTTTTGAGTGAAAGATTTTTGCCTGGTGGGTGATAAACAGGCTACAAATCCAATATGCTTACATTGCAGGAGGTACCAAGCCATATCAGAATTTCATAAGAGAGTTGAGCCAGTAAGTAACCACCTTGCAACCACTCAGAACGCCTTAACAACCGCATACCAAGTGTTATGCATGTTAAGCGATAAGAGCTTTTGGCAAGACTTTGCACACCAAAGTTACTGTGCATGTTATTTATCAACTACCCTTGAACCATTGAGGTGAAAGATCAGCTCTCATATTTGTAGCACTGGAGCCAACGGTCGACTGAAATAAGTTTTTTGGCCTCCAAAGTGTGTGTTCTCTGTTACATAAGCAGCTTCGCAGCTGTTGTGGGAACGGAGAGGATTCTGGGAGAGCCCCTCTGGCAGAACTCAGTCTCAGTAATGGCAAAGTACTTACTATGAGCAGGGGCTTATGGGAAATATGGGCACAGTGACAAGCAATGGAACACACAGCAGTAGTTCAGGTGTTCTGGTTAAGGCTGAGAGGGAGAGATATACTGTTATTTAGTAACAGTTACTCTCTGGGTCAAAGAGGTCACAATGAAGTTAAAGAGGTCTTGAAGTGTCCTCTACTACTCATCATCTTCTGCCCATCCCTGCATCTTTTCTCTCTGTGTACAGATTGTGGTGAGTAAGCTCTTTAATCTCTCCGTCCTACTCACATTCTCTCCTGCCGTGATTTGACTGCCAACATCTCCCTCCAGCTAAAGCAAGTGTGTGTGTGTGTGTGTGTGTGTGTGTGTGCTCAGATAAGCTCCCTGAGTGTCATTAGGAATTCACCTAGTTAAATCTGCACCAAACACACACTGTTGCTCTCCAGCATTGATTACTCATGTCATTTTACACAATGGGTACATCGTCTCCCAAACTAACAATTGCATTTTTATTGTTTTAAATAACAGTATTTGCGAATCAGTTTTGAGGAATCCAAAGTGAGTTCTTGTTCGATTTAGCTCACTTTTGGTTTCTTCCCTACTATAAGTATGTACAGACACACACACACACACACACACACACACACATACACACACACACTCTCTCTTTTGATGATTTGGTGACATGCACACTTGAGAATACATGTAAATACTTCCTGTGTTCTTGTGAAAACTAGTATGTGAGAAATTAGGATGAGCTATGTGTGTGTGTGTGTGTGTGTGTGTGTGCGAGCTTATGTGCGTGTGTGAGCACAGACTGCAGCCTGGCAGGAGGGTGATTGGAAATGTCACTTTGACTGCTGTGCCTTTCTGTTCTCTCTCCATCTTTATTTTTCTTTATCTTTCTGCCACATACTGTATAACCAGAACAAACATACGATTCTCTATTTACAGTATTTATTTATATTTTCAAATTATGACATAGCAAACAACAAAGAGCATCTAAATGGTCCATACAAGTGTTTTATTCTGTGCCTTCATGTGTTCATGTTATTTTCTGGTGCATGTAATGAAAATTGCTCTTAGTGTTTATTAATGGTGCTTGCAAAGGAAAGTGTCATTACTATTGATCATACTTTTAAGGAATAGTTCAATTCTCTCATCATTTACTCACCCTCATGCCATCCCAGATGTGTTTGTCTTTCTTCTGCTGAACACAACGATTTTGAGAAGAATACAATAGCTATAAAAAGACTTCACACCCCTGTTAAAATGGCAGGTATTTGAGATATAAAAGATGAATCCAAAATTAATCATGTCAGATCTTTTTCTACCTTCAATGTGATATTGAGACCAATCAAATTCATAGAAACTTTTAAAGGGGTCATAAAATGCTATTTTTAGGGGTCCTAGCACCAAAGTTGCTGGAACTCTTCTTCTTCTTCTTCTTAAAGCACTTTTACGTCTTTGCTCATATCTCTGCAACTATAAGGGCTAGAACCAAAGTTATTTTTCCTCTGATTCCTTTTGTCAAATATTTTGGCTTTATGGCTTTTTAATGTTTTTAAAAACCTACTTTTTTAACTCCTCCTAGGACATTTGCCCAATTTGCACAAAAATTGGTATACATTATCTACCATTCTGACAAACGTGTATCAAAAGAATTTTGATACGTGAAACCGTCCCAAAGATATTAGCGATAAAATCCTTCGGTAGAATGCACCTTGATTCATTGATCAATATCAACTCAATGTAAAGTCCAAATGTAAAAAAAAAAACCCGTACACGTGGTCTACAGGAAATGTTGAGGATGCAAATTCTACTCATAGGGGGCACTACAACCAAAAAAACTACTAATAACTCTGCAGATGTTTGATCGACAAAGTTTATTTTAAAAATGCACATTCTTTGGTTCAAGTGCTAACATATTCTTTAAATCAATTAAACAAATCAACAAAAATGGCTGCCAGCAGCCAATCAAATTTCCGCTCCTAATAACTCATATTGGGATTGGCCGATGGTCCTGAAACATATTATATACAAGCAGAGTATCTACATGGTTTATAAAATTCCATGAGAATTGGCCACAAAGTGGCACTATGATGAGCTAATTCACATTTTTGATGATAACTCTGGAAGTGTATAGGCTAGAATAACATTTTGAAGCTTTTATGTAACCACCAGTGGCCCCAAATTATATGGTCACATGAATTTCCATTTCTGCATTTAACATTTTCTACCATTTATTTGAAAAACCTACCTTTTGTAACTCGTCCAAGGTCGTTTTCCCGATTTGCATGAAACTTGGTATACATCATTAATTTGCTTTCTCACATCACTAGCTTTAAAAATGCAACTTAGCTGGCTAACAAATGCATAAACATGACCAGCTGGATATATGGTCATAAATTTAAAAGGTATGTTTGGTGCAAAAAAAGACCTCTCATCACCCAAACAACACCATACCCACGGTGAAGCATCATGCTATAGGGCTGAGTCTCTTCAGCTGGGAAGGGGGCACTAGTCAAGGTAGAATGAATCATGAATAGTGCCAAATTCCAGTCCATTTTGGCACAAAATCTGCAGGCCTCCATTAGATGACTGAAGACAAATTTCATCTTTCAGCATAATAATGACTCCAAACTCAAAGCTAAGTCAACAAAAGGAATGGCTTCAGAAGAAGATCAATGTTTTGGAACGGCCCAGTCAGAGCCCAGACCAAAATTCAATCGAAACTTGTGGAATGACATCAATTAAACTTGTGGGCTGTGCACTGGAGATCCTCTCACAATCTGATCGATCCTGAGTTGAAAAAATTGACAAATCAAGAAGTCGATATACTCTTATTCTGAAAGACTGGCTGTTGTATTAAAAGCAAAAGATGCTTCAACCAAGTATTAACTGCAGGATACGCACACTTATGCAACCAGGTTATTGTAAATCTTTTTCTTTTTTTCTCCTTTTTTGTTCACTTCAATCTGGTTGATTGGATTATCACATTAAAGGTGGAAGTATATCTAACATGATTTATCTCAGATTCACATTTTACTTCACAAAAACCTGCAATTTTAACAGGGGTGTGTAGACTTTTTAAAGCCACTGTATCTCAGCTATGTAGGTCCTCACAATGCAAGTGAATGGGTACCAAAATTTGAAAGCTCCAAAAGTACATACAAGCAGCGTAAATGTAAATAATTTGACTCCAGTGGTTATATCCATGTCTTCAGAATTGATATAAGTGTGGGTGAGAAATATGTATAGTTAAGTCTTTTTTTACTATCAATCTCCTCTTTCACATTCTTTTCTTTTGTTTTTGACGATTTGCATTCTTCATGCACATCGCCACTTACTGGGGAGGGAGGAAAATTTATACTAATAAAGGGCTTAATATAGCACCATTCACTTGCATTGTGAGGACCAGAAACCTTTGTTTGTTTTCAAAAGAAGTAAGAAAATCTTGCACATCTGGCATGTGGGTGAGTAAATAATGAGAGAATTTTCATTTTTGGGTGAACTATCCCTTTAAAAAAATTATAATGAGAAATGATGTATAAAATATATATAAATAATAATTCACACAATATTATAATAATAACACAATCACACAATTCAAACAATCTGTCATCATTTACTCACCTTCATGTTGTTTCATGTCTAGTACCTTTCTTATCAATCAGACATGTAGTCTCTTATGGATCGTGGGATAGCTAGACATATCAAGGCATTTTTTAAATTGTGTTTTAAAGGGATGGAAAAGTCATGGAAAGTTTGTGATACCAACCTGGTCTCATAGAATACATTACCTACATTTTTGCAAAATGATTTACTTGGCTCATTCTACATATTGCAGCAGCTTCCTGATGAAATAAACACTAGATGCACTACAACAACAATAGCTTTTAGTCCCTTTCACACAAATCACAAGTAAAAGTCTGATTTTCAGTTAATAAACTCTGACATTTTGATTTATTTTCCTCACATAATACCATCTTAATTCATCAAAACTTTTACTATAGTGCATGACTTGTAAGGTGATACATTTAACGCTTGTGAACGCTTGCATATAACCAACTACACTGTAGCTCCATTGAGATCAATCAATCAAGCTTGCAATGCAAGGACCGGGGTACGAGTCCTGAAAAGCATCCGAGTCTGCACAAAGTGTCAGACAAATGAAAACCACAAGTCAATGACGTGATTGCTTCAGCAATTGCATTTTTCTTCTTAATTGACATTTGATGACACTGTTGGTTAGGTTTAGATTTAAGGTCTAGGGTAGGGAAGTCGGTATGTTGATTTAAAACTTGACAGGGCATTACCCTTTAAAATGTTATTTGTTTTTAATCTCAAATTAGCTTTTTGTTACACAATCAATTAGGTTTAGGGCAGGAAGGTACGTTTTTCTCGATAAATCATTAATCTTGAAAACCCTTCAAAATCTCATCTGTTTGGGAGAACATTTAACTCTCATTTAGAGCCACACAGTGGACATTTCAACTCGAAATTGCCGAGATGCATGTAATGAACCAATTGATATACTTTCACCAAAATGTCGCCACAGTCCCATTATTTTTATGGGATCCGGCTCCAACATAAATTTTTCTCATTTTGCTTAGATCTAAAATATTTAATCTGCTATGTTCTTGTGTTAAGCTTACATAGAATTAATTTAGTTTAATCGTTAGTTTAATGATTCAAAATTTGTGAGCAACTCATTCTTTGGAGTCTGTTCTTTTCAATGGTCAAACCAGTTCATAAATCAGTCTGAATGATTCATAAGTGAATCTGTCTGATTCAAGATGTTTTGTAAAATCTTTATCCAGTAATCACAAATGACCAGAAAATTCCTGGAAATGTATTTGTCAAAAAGTGTGGGAAAGCTGTAAATCAAAACACCTTATAAGACAGAAAGATGGAGTGTGAAGTGTAGGGAGGAAATCTAAACAGACAGTCAAAGTATGAGAAGCAGAAAGAGAGAGAGATTGGTGTATGTGTGTGTGGACTGTAGAATTAAACAGGTGATTAGAGAATAGAGTGTATTGCTTCCATCCCTAATGAATGTCTCAGACACAGAGGCTGTTATAAACTGCTGGATTTGACCATGGCCAGATCCAATTACAGCATCAGAGCATAATCAAAGAATCTGATTAAAGCAGCCGGATTCACAGCATGAAACACACAGCCAAAAACAGCAGCGCTGGCATCTCTCAGGACTTCCTATCACAGCAGAAGGCCTCTCTCTGCTGAATATCAGCCTGAATAGTTTTCAGCATAGGCTTTGGATAAAAGCATCTGCTATATGGTTACACAAAAGTCTATTTCACCCAAAAATGAAAATTCTCTCTTTATTTACTCATAAATAAATTTACTCATATTGTTTCAAATCTGTATGACTTTTTCTGAGGAAGATATGAGAAGACATTTCAAAGAAGTTTGATGTTACTCTTTGCCATACAATAAAAGTGAATGGTGACTAAAATGTTACCTAACATCTCTTTTTTGCATTACAAGTAAGAAAGTCATACAGGTTTTGAGCAACATGAGTAAAGGCCCGGAACACTCATAATGAAGTGCTTCTTTTATCTTCACTCAGAGCCAAAAAGAAGTTTGTAACAGCTGAGCAATGTCATCCTGTTTGCAAGCATTCAAGCATCTGTCATGATGATATGGCAGGCATTTGGAGGAGCATTTAAATATGAGTATGCTCAAGACAACATGAAAAACAAAATTACATAAAACTGTGTTATCAATGACTTCAGTAGAATTCAAAAAAGATCAGTAAAATAAGCTGTTTTAACAACTTGATTATCATTTACAGTAATAGCTATGCAGTAAATAGATGTCATTTGTAATGTTTACCTTTTGATTCATGGCACTAATGTGGCAACACTCTATATGCGGCGATGCGCCATTTACACTCTGTTATTATCCACCTGGGGGACTTCTGTGTATCTGTGGGCCAGCCCGCCGCCCAGGGTAGTGGGAGCGGACAAGCGAGCGGGTCGGTTACGGGCAGTGAAAGGTGCCCACCATAACTGAGTCAGCTCGTCATGCACTTCCGGGAAGAATGGTACCGGGGGGGGCCTTTGGGGGGGTGGTGGCAGTGAGCGGTGCCGGGTGCCGAGGTACCAGTCGTCAAGCCGTGAAGGCTGTGGGGAGGAGGGAGGGTTCCAGTCAAAGCCCATGCTCGTGGCAGTCGGGAAAGCATGTCGGCCGTCTGCACGTCCGCCTCAGACTGGGCAGGCTGGCCCGAAGTCGGCAGCCCAGTCGAGTCTTCCGCATCAGACGCCTGGATGCTTTCCGATACAGCGGTGATGTCATCATCCAAGCCGGGGGCTCGAGGGAGAATGCCGGCTGGCCATGCGGCGAGTCGCATTCATCCCAAACCCGGACGGAAGCACACGAGCATGTTGGGGGGCGGGTGGTTTATGGGGATTTACCCGGCGAAACCGAGCCTGTCGTTATCCCCGTATCACCTTCATCGCCAGCCGGGTCATCCTCAATCCCATGGGAAGAAGGAGCGACGCGGGGGCAGCTGAAGTGGCATTCACCTTCAGGAAGGAGAGCCGCGACCGCAACGTTGCCATGGTCATGTTCTTGCAGTGAGAACATGAACCATCCACTAACGCCGCCTCAGTGTGATTGCTTCCCAGACACACGAGGCAGCGTCTGTGGCCGTCGTTCTTGGAGAGAAATCGACCGCATCCAGGAACAACACAGGAGCGGAAAGGTATATTGAAAAAGACACGTCCTGAAAATGACGTTCAACGCTGCTGTGTATTGCTCTTTTTTGTGAGTGGGAAAACTCAGAGAAAATATAGCTCTTTTAGGAGGAGAACCCAGAGGCGTGAAATGCACAGCATGCAGAGAGAGAAACGCCAGCTGGAAATGTGCCGTGGTACCGATCCAACAGCCACGCTTCTCGCTGGTAGAGGTGAGTGGAACAGTAGTGAGATTCAGCTGCTTGCTGCACAACCATTCGGCTCCGAAGAAAAATTCTGACTGGCATCCACTGCCCCGCTTCCCTTTATACCCATATGTCCGGGGCAGGGCATGCGAATTCTGTCTGCCAACTTGACATTGGCCTTTTCTGAGGTTCAGAGGTACGATTCGGCGTCCGAGAAGACCCCTTGTGTCACTTCCTTCGACACAACCACGAGAGAGTGACAGAAGGGGAACAGAATGAACATTTTTGGGTGAACTATCCCTTAAAGATTACATTTACTAATAATATGAACTGTATGAGTAAAACATGTATACATACATTTATTCTAGAGCTGTCCAAATGAACATGTTAACGCATGTGATTAAAAATACATTTAAAAAGTAAATTTTTCTTAATCGTGTATAACACATTTACCAATTTTCACATTAGAATAAATAAAACACATTATTTATCTCTGTGTGAGTTCTGAGCAATAATTGTAATAGTCTGGAACCTTTGCGTTGTATACGGCAGGACATTACACACCTGAAAAACACAACAGCGATTTCGTGTCAATGATCAATTGATAGAGAATGGACCTCTTAAAAAACAATCACAGATGGGATAGAAGCACTTCAAGTCTTACAAGTCAAACACACAATACATGGCACTCATGAGGAACCACTGCATATCTTGTTAGTGTCCTGTGTGGAAGTTCATATAATTAAACATTTCTACCCATTATCACAAGGCTTTTGAAGTGTCAGCTAATGATTACCTGACAAATCAGATGAAGAATCATTTTGTGGTCTGTGCCAGTGCCAAGGCAGTGCAAGTAGATATGTCAGAAGCGGTAAGAGTAATATGGTACATGTAGGCCATTCCAGACATGTTCACTGTCTGCAGCGCTTTTCATGTAGAATTCAAAGTGGCGCTTGATGCTAATCATGTGCATTCCATATCCCAAGTTGAAAGCCTGCTGGCTGATTAATATTGTGAAGGATGAGAGTTTTAGAGATTTTATGCGCATTGCAATGAACACAACCTTCTTTCAGTTAGTCAACCTCCGTCTTTGACTTGTGACATTTTAGTGCACAGTGGAGGCTAATGACACAAAGGCTGTTCCAAAAGCTATGTATCTTAATTATGCTGCCTTTTAAGATATCTCATTTTGAGGGGCCTGGGTAACTCAGCGAGTATTGATGCTGACTACCACTCCTGGAGTCGTAAGTTTGAATCGAGGGTGTGCTGAGTGACTCCAGTCAGGTCTCCTAAGCAACCAATTTGGCCCAGTTGCTAGGGAGGTAGAGTCACATGGGGTAACTACCTCGTGATCACAATTAGGGGTTCTCGCTCTCAGTGGGGTGCGTGGTAAGTTGTGTGTGGATCGCGGATAGTAGCATGAGCCTCCACATGCAGAGTCTCTGTGGTGTCATGCACGACGATCCACGTGATAAGATGCGTACATTGGCTGTCTCAGAAGCGGAGGCAACTGAGACTTGCCCCCGCCACCGAGGTGAGTAAAAGCGCCACCACAAGGACCTACTAAGTAGTCGGAATTGGGCATTCCAAATTGGGAGAAAATGGGATAAAAAAATAAATAAAAAAAAGACATCTAATTTTGGCCAAATTCTAAGGTAGCATCCGATGTACTGTATCCTTCCCCAGGTAGGCACCGTGATGAGCTCGGTGGAAAAATAAATCCACCAAAAAGTTGGTGGATGAAGTGAGAACATTTTTGATTATAAATATACTTATAATCCATTCAATATTAAAAATGATCAATAAAGAATGGTATAATATGATCCAAAATGTGTGTGTGCTGTTTGTATCTATGCTCATTAGATGATTGCATAATTTCCTTCGCATCACCTGTAATGAAATCAGTTGCGAGTCGAGTGCCCTGTGCACTGCGTTTGAGGAGCGCTATCTCAATGATGCGTGGAGCTACCGCCTATGTAGAGCATTCCATTTCGCTCTCATATTAGGTGTATCATTTCAGTAAGAATGCTGATATAGAAGACAGCTGCCTATGTAGGCAGTAGTTAGCTCACTAAGTTTTGGAACAGACCCTTAGTCATGTTCCTAAATGTTTTCATACATAGAGACGGTGAGTTTATAGTTCAGTCTGTGTACTGCGGCTATGAACTTTTGACGATTTGAAACATTTCACACTGAGAGTGAGGAAGAACCTGACAGATACAGGAAGAATGGCAGTCAATTTAACACAAACACGCACTGTTGCATAGATTATGTCTTGCTGTCGTAAAATATCAGTCATGCACTGCTGTACGTGTTACTGTAAAAGTTACATCTGAGTTCCATAGAAATTAATTCAGTTTGGTTTATTGTTTCATTGGACAATATTTCAGATGGTTTGTGATGGCAGAGATGTGTGGTTGAGAGATATAAACAGACACATCACTGCTCATAGTGGAAAGAACATGTTTATATCTGTACACACACACACACACACACACACAGAGTGACACATGTGTTCGCCGCTTCTTGTGTGCTATGTGTTTGCACTCTCGTGACCTAATTACAACAGCACTGATGATAGCTATTTTCTCTCTCTCTCTCTCTGTTCCTGTGTGTGTTCAGGTGTATCTGCTATTCCCAGCATGCTTTGGGATGCTGGTAAACAAAGCCCGGTGGGAGTCGATCTGCTGAGCTCTCAGGCATCACCATGGCAACAGAGCCACTCCCTCTGTGAAGCTGACATTTCCGGGAACTGTGCGAGAGAGCGTATGTTTATAGGTTTAACATAAAGTTGAATGTTAATACCTTGGAGATAACTTGTTTGGACAATTTCTTGGAAAGAACATACATTTTTAGAACACACATGTGAGATGCATGTTACAAATCTAGTTTTGAAAGTGATTATAATTTGTTGTACATAATGTTTGTCCACTCATTTAGGTGTTGATCTGTATCTCTCTGTCCATGTATCTCCTACCTCAGGGTTACCCAATTAGTTTTCACCAAGATTCAAATTCTGTCAACAATGCAAAGTCAAGGTCCATGGCCCTTGATGTAATTACAAAGTGTTTGTGCTGCTGCTACTGTTGATGTTTGTAAGAGTCACACATAAATAATCAGATTTTTTTCTTCTTTTTCTCAGTATTAGTAGGCTGTTTTATTTATTCAAACAATTATGAACATTTTGTTTGTACTTTGCCTGCTGGAAAAAAAATTTAATGAACAGTCTGGGTCTCCATGTCCTCCATGCGAGTCAAATGTTTCTGATCATCTCCAAACGGGATCTCCTCCCTGCACTTTCCCTAACTGCTGACCTATTAGCATTGGGGCTGAAACGATTAGTTATCAACAACGTTGGCAAAAATAATTGTCCACAAAAATGTTCATTGTCGAATAGTCATTTGATCTCATTTAACGTAACATGAGATCAGATAAAACTCCAATAATGGCACACAAGAGCAGCACTGCAGTTCACGCCTGATTGAGGAGAAGAAGAATTACACAGCTCACAGTCCAGATGCACTGTAAACTTTCCAAACAGCTTCAGATTATGTAGATCGCATAGTATGAGGGAATCATACAAAAATACAAAATAAGTAAATACAGAAGCACTCTCATTGTAGAATAAGCTGAACCAGAGCTGTCGCTTTGCTGGAGCAAAACTTGCGTGTTCAGCGTCTTTAAAACACCCCAGTGTTACATCTTAAATGCAGTTCCCTATCTGTCACTCAACGTTGTCACTCAATCTGTCACTCAACGTTGTGTCGATGAAGTGACACTAGGAGTCACACTTTGGAGCGTGATACACCTTTTAAACTTTGATAAAAGGACAATGGGAATTGGCGAGTGGTATTGCCATGGCACTCCCATGCACATACGGGTATAACCTATCACTGGGGGTGATTTGGAGACCTCAATGGGACCACCTCCGACGGGTAAATCCCCACGGAACTCTAGAATGCTCGTTTAACCCTAGCATGCTTCTTTAGCGATTCAGTTCGCCAGGCACCCGCCAAGGTTCAGCGGCGTCCTCTTTACTTCGGTGAAGGGTGAGAACACTGCTACCTTGCACACAGAAATTGCTAACCTCCTACAGAAGGGCGCTATAGAGCTTGCCCCTCCGGCCGAGATGAAGAAAGTGTTTTACAGCCCCTACTTCATTGTACCGAAGAAAGGCGGTGGGTTGCGGCTAATCTCGAACCTGAGAGTACTGAACCGGGCTCTACACAGACTCCTGTTCAAGATGCTGATGCAAAAACACATTCTAGCAAGCGTCCAACATTAAGATTGGTTCGTGGCGGTAGACCTGAAGGACGCGTACTTCTACGTCTCGATTCCACCTTGACGCAGGCCCTTCCTGCCGCTACCAGTACAAGGTCCTCCCTTTCAGCCTGTCCCTGCTCCCTTGCGTCTTCGTGAAGACCGCAGAGGCAGCTCTTGCCCCATTAAGGGAAGTATACATTTGCATTCTCAACTCATCTCGATGACTGGCTAATCCTAGCTCAGACTGGCTAATTCTCTGTCAGCGAAATGTGCCTGGAGTTCGGTCTGGGCTACTCTCACATGATCCTGAGACCCTGTTCGGGCTATGTGCTCAATGTTCCCACACCCCACATTCAGGGATCAGGTGGTGATCCTGCAAGCACTGTCCCAGGAGGAGGCAGACCCAGCCTTGATGTTGCTGTGTCCGGTGTGTGCATTACTCATCTATTTGGATCGCACGCAAAGCTTTAGAGTCTCTGAGTAGCTCTTTGTCTGCTTTGGTGGACAGCGGAAAGGAAGCACTGTCTCCAAGCAGAGAATCGCCCACTGGATCACTGATGCCATAGCTATGGCATACCACGCCCAGCATGCGCTGCCTCCCGCAGGGCACACTACCAGGAGTGTGGGGGGCCTCCTGGGCCCTGACCAGTGGCGCTTCTCTAACAGACATTTGCAGAGCAGTGGGCTGGGCAACATCCAACACCTTTGCGAGGTTCTACAATCTCCAGGTTGAGCCGGTTTGTCCCGTGTCTTGGCAGGTATGTCCGGGACATTTGGCCGGGTGTATTGCTTGTGCCTATTGCCTTTCACCTCCACAGAGCTGAAGACGTGCATTGTAGTGTTCAAAAGATGTATTCCCTGGATGACTTCCTCCTAGCCCTGTGGCAGACGAGTTTGCGGAGAAGCTCGCTGCCGGCTCAGTACACGTGCTAACTAAGCCCTGTACTGGGGTAGGTGCACTGCATGTGCTGATTCCCTGTAGGTAACACCATGTGGAGTATATCTTCCACTAAATCGTTTCTCTGTTGGTAAACTGTGTCTTTCTTCCCCAGTCACCATGTTTGTAGAAACTCCTCCCCTGTTGAGGACCTTCCATGGCATGGGACTTCTCCACAAGACTCACATCTGACGAAAAAGAGTCAGCAAGACCATGTGACATATTTCCACTCAAAATTCCCCCCTCTCTCTGGGCAGGGTGTGGTCTCCGCGGTGTCTTCCCCTTGGGAGTGACACCACCCATGATATTCTATCTGTGTATTATTCTACATGTATTTGTATCACAATACCTTGTGTTATATTATCCAGGCATTAATCCAGACATTATAAAAAGAGTAGCTGGCTTCGGGAGTCCGTTTGGAATAGCAAAATACATGTGCAAATATAAATAGGACCTATATTTATGTATAGTACGACAAAGATAAAAAGTTATTTCCTTTTCCAAATATCAAATGCATGAATTTATTGCTATGAATACATTTCTTTTTTACAGTGTGGCGCTTGTCGGTGAGTCAGCATTATGCGGCTGATCTTCGGGTACTGGAACTAAACAACATGCCGACTTCACTTGTGATCATGTTGAATTATTTCAGCAATAAGACTTCCTCTTAAGTCAGTGTGTGATCCCCTTAATTCTTAAATCTGACCTCTACCTGAAACAGGAGTTCTCATTACCTCCAACCTATTTCACCACACCATAATGAGTGAAAACTGGCACTTACATGCACACACCTTGAGCATATTCACTGAGCCAATCAGGAATTTCCAGCTCCAGATGGTCAAAAGAACAAACTGTTTCATACGTATTAGAACATTGACAATAAACAGAAGCTGATATGAGCTTAAGTGCTGCCTCACAGATGTGAGAAGCGAACAAGCCAGTCAGAGCAGTCATGTTTGAAAGTGGCATCAGTATCAAGGTTAAAATAACAGCAGCATTTATAAAAACAAAAGCAAGAATTGTAGAGTGACAGTTTAAGAGTCTAAGAATATTCAATAAAGGTAAATGGAGGAAAATTTTTACTTTGAATCTATTCAGACTTCATAAAGCTTGGTGCTGAAATAGTACAAGCGTAGTATAAACAATTAATATGGTATATATGACATGTTAACATTTCATTTCAAGTTTTATTTGGAAACATTCAGGAGTTTATGACTTTACATATATCGATTTAATAGAGCAGTTGCAGATTTTCATAGTGATATATAATACAAATCTAACAAGTCTGCATTGCAGTCATCAAGAGTCAATCATGACAGAAACGTTTACAGCTTCACACACTGTAACACAGTTTAAAATGGGCAAGTAGGAGGTAGGAACAGGACAAACCATCAAAATAAGGTTTAATGGAAACTTAAAAAGACATAAACACACACAGCAGCAGCATGTGGCTCTCTCTCTCCCAAACTGCCGCATCCAGCACGGTCTTATCCCTTTCCTCGGCTGATTAGCCCAATTGGGGGCAAGCCCCGCCCTCCTCTTCGTCACACTCACATACCCTTTCACATCAAGATTAACAAACAGCAATGTGTGTGATGTAACACATAACACAACATCAATTCTAACAGACACACACTATTGCCATTTTTGAGCTGTAGAGATGTTCTCCTGTCTGTTAGTCAAAGTGCAGAGCTGTCAGAAGGACAGAAGATGACAGAGTTGCCAGACACAAGTGCGATGAATCTCACTTCCTGTGTACAAATTCCATCTGTGCTCTCAAACACATCCAGAGAACGTCCAGTCCCTGCACATTCACATTCACACACATACACTTCCCTATGTGGATATAAAATATCAGTGTAGTGTTTCCGTTTAATGCTGGGTTAAAGAGACAATTCATCCTAAAATGAAAATTCTCTCATCATTTAGTCACCAACATACCGCCGCAGATGTGTATGACTTTCTTTCTTCTGTAGAAGATTTTTAGAAGAATATCTCAGCTCTGTAGTTCCATTCAATGCAAGTGAATGGTGGCCAGAACTTTGAAGATCTAAAATGCATATAAAGTCAGCATAAAAGTAATCTATAAGATTCCAGTTATTAAAATAATGTCTTCAGAATCTATATAATAGGTGTGTGTGTGAGGAACAGACCAATATTTAATTATTGTTGTATTATAAATTTGCTTTTACGCAGCTCTCCTATGCACACTCATGATAGTTTGTTTTTATTTTTAAGCAATTTGCATTAATTTGTTTCTCCCTTTTCTCCCCAATTTGGAATGCCCAATTACCAATGCGCACTAAGTCCTTGTGGTGGCGTAGTGACGGAGGATGAATCTCAGTTGCCTCTGTGTCTGAGATGGTCAATCCGCGCATTTTATCACGTGGGTTGTTGAGTGCATTAACGCAGAGACATAACGCATGTGGAGGCTTCACGCTATTCTCCACGGCATCCACGCACAACTCACCACACACCCCACCAAGAGCGAGAACCACATTTTAGCAACCACTAGGTGGTTAAGCCAACATGACTCTTCCCACCCTAGCAACCAGGCCAATTGGTTGCTTAGAAAGCCTGACTGGAGTCACGCAGCAGCAATTTGCATTCTTTGTGCATATCGCCACCTACTGGCCAGGGAGTAGAAAAAAGGGAGGGAAAAAGCAAAGGAAAAGAATAAATAAGTCATATTTGCACAACAGCTGAGAAGTTGGCAATATGCAAAAAGAATGTAAATCGGCAAGAATCAAGAATTTTTGTCAATGTGCATGGGAGGGCTATGCGAAAGTTTGATTTATTAGGGCTGGGTATCAGCAGAGATGCCCCAATTCGATTTTGATTCACAAGATCTCGATTTGATTCAATCCGATTCAATTCTCGATTTGATTAATATTGATTCTTTAGAAATTGAAAATTCTGTACTACTAATTGGAGAGATGTTTTTAAAGCTGTACATGGAACAACAATTTAAAAATAAATAAGAGTGCAATGTTTCCTACAGGATCCTGAGCAGCGAGGGGAGACCAGTAGACCCCCCCCTGAAATTTTATTTTCATCACTGGCAGCCAATAGTTTGGAATAATGTACATATTTTGCTCTTATGGAAATAAATTGGTACTTTTATTCACCAAAATGGCATTCAACTGATCACAATATACTATATAGCCAGGACATTAATAACCTGAAAAATTATTATTACAACATGAAAAAAAATTTCAGAACTTCTTAAACTACTTTAAAGAGTTCACATCAAAAAAATCCTCCATGTGCAGCAATGGCAGCTTTGCAGATCTTTGGCATTCCAGCTGTCAGTTTGTTCAGATACTCAGGTGACATTTCACCCCACACTTCCTGTAGCTCTTGCCACAGATGTGACTGTCTTGTTGGGCACTTCTAATGCATCTTACAGTCCAGCTGATCCCACAAAAGCTCAATGATGTTGAGATCCATAACACTCTTTTCCAATTATCTGTTGTCCAATGTCTGTGTTTCTTTGCCCACTCTAAACTTTTCTTTTTGTTTTTCTGTTTCAAAAGTGGATTTTTCTTTGAAATTATTCCTTTAAGACCTGCACCCCTGAGTCTTCTCTTTACTGTTGTACATGAAACTGGTGTTGAGCGGGTAGAATTCAATGAAGCTGTCAGCTGAGGACATGTGAGGAGTCTGTTTCTCAAACTAGAGACTCTGATGTACTTATCCTCTTGTTTAGTTGTACATCTGGTCTTCCACATCTCTTTCTGTCCTTGTTAGAGCCATTTGTCCTTTATCTTTGAAGACTGTAGTGTACACCTTGTGTGAAATCTTCAGTTTTCTTTGGCAATTTCAAGCATTGCATAGCCTTCATTCCTCAAAACAACGATTGACTGACGAGTTTCTAGAGAAAGCCATTTCTTTCTTGCCATTTTTTAACTAATATTGACCTTAAGACATGCCAGTCTATTGCATACTGTGGCCACTCAAAAACAAACACAAAGACAATGTTAATCTTCATTTAATGAACCAAATATCTTTCAACTGTGTTTGATATAATGGCAAGTGATTTTCTAGTACCAAATTATTATTATTATTTATATATATATATGCACATACATACAGCAGATTCAAGATTCTACGTATTACTGGTGTTCTTCACTGTAAATTTTTTAAAATACATGAGTCATTTTAAAGCTACTAAAATAACCAGCCAATGGCAGTGAAAGGTTTTCTCATTTTCTTGTTATTGTTGTTTGATTATTATTATTAATGACATGCTATACAGAGACAAAGCTAAAATTACAAATTTATAATTTAAATATTTTGATACAACTCAGCCTTTTTTCCCAATGTTTACATTTACTTTAGTAATAACTCTCTGTGTTTACATTCATAACTCGATAAGTCACCAGATGGGTATTTTGAATTTGTAAGCATTTTTGAGAATTCTTGCACGAATCCACATCGCGAACACTCTTGGAACACACACACACATAACTGCTGGCTACAAAGCCGAGGAAAAGTTGTACTATGTCAACATATGCTACACAGATGGATTTAGCTGTTGCGCACCATCTCCGTATTTACATCCGCTTCTCACACTGCACATGTTAGATGTGCTACACTCGCAAACACCAACTGGGAAGAAGGATGTTGGACCACCTGGGAATTGTGGACCCCTGGGAATGCAGACCACGTAAACCCATGGATTAATTCACCCCTGATCAGCACATTGTTTTGGAGCACCGTTGCTAAACAGCAGTGCAGGAAATGCTGAGAGAGCGATATCTAGAGGAGAAACTAGTAATAATAGGATTCATGTTAATCATACCTAGTACACAAATATCGATCCATTCCTTTTCAGAATTGATATTGAATTGACCAAATAAGATTTATAGCCTTAATAAAAATGTATTGCCCAGCCCTAAGATTTATAGTAAAAAAGGATTTTAATATTGATTTGTTTCTCACCCGCACCTATCATATCGCTTCTGAAGACATGGATTTAACCACTGGAGTAGTATAGATTACTTTTATGCTGCATTATGTGCTTTTTGGACCTTCAAAGTTCTGTCACCATTCACTTGCATTGTATGGACAAACTGAGCTGAAATATTATTCTAAAAATCTTTGTGTTCTGTTGAAGAAAGTAAGTCATACACATCTGGGATGGCATGAGGTTAAGTGAATGATGAGAGAATTTTAATCATCATTTACTCATCTCATGTTGTTTTAAATTTGTATGTCTTTCCTCCATGGAACATAAAAGGAGATGTTAGGCAGAATGACGGCATCTGCGACTTAAAATTATTCAAAGAGAGAAAATCATGTAGCAAATAAACAAGCATGTGAGACAGCATTGGTTGGTCATGGTGTATGTTTAGAACAAATCCTTTCATAAATCACAAATACACAAGCGGGTTACTTCTGTGTGCATCCATTGGCCCATTTATCGAAGGCGAGCCTATCTATCATCCCAGTCCCGTTGCCCGGGTAACCCAGTTAATATTCCAGACACGTGTGTAAAAGAGAAAGGAGGAGAAAGGGAGGCACATTCCTCCTGAAGTGCAAACAAATAAGCAACACATTGTGAAAGGTCCAACACACAAGCACCAGTTTTCTACAAAGCCAAGCACAGCACACACACATTTAACCATCAACAGTTTTTACAAGCTCACACACATGAATATACTAACACACACAACATTTCTTATGCATATACAGTTGTATACATTCACATTCAGTAATGAAAAAATGCCCAAAAAAAGACCTTTTCACAAGCTCATGTGTAATTCACAAATATAAAGACACACACACACACATTACAGGTCTTATGCATGTACAGTATAGAAACAAACATTATTTTATGACCAAAACAACAGAACAAAATATGGAAACACACATCTCTCTTACATGCAACACATATTTCCATTAAATTCTCATTCATAAACTACAGTGGTTGTGGTGATGTTTGGGGGGTGGGGGGTGGGCACACAACTGCAGTACCTTCCAGCAGCATTGACTTCTCTCAGCTAATCAGATGACAGGATGAGAGGGAGGAAGAACAAAACCGGATAGGCGGGGTCAGGGAGATACTGCATACCACTGCAGCCCTCCCCTCCCCCAACTTTCATTCATTTGCTCCATCATTCAACCTTTCATTGATTCATTCATTCATAAATTGGGATGTATTTTGCACACCATGGCAGCTGAGCTGGATCTCGCTGTCACTGTAACAGTCCTGGTTCAGCACAAGATACATGTCTCTGAAGAGGTAAATAATTTCGAGAGCAGGGGAAAAAAAGAGACAGTACTTGCAATGTGAAATGAGCATGCTGATTCAGGCTAATTTTTTCCAATTGTGACTCATGAGTTTCTTTTAAAATCTCAAATCAGAGCGGTTCATTCAACAATTAAACTCATCAGAATTTCTTTGTAAATGAAATGTTATTGTTCTAGTGCAAAACAAAGGATACTTCAATGCATCTCTCTTTTCTTTGTTATCTCATTTGATTCTGCAGTGGGGTTATGGCAGTACAACCAATAGCAACCGAGAGAGAGAGAAAGAGAGAGAGAGAGAGAGAACATGTGTGCTTAGGGGGTACCCTGCAGATGGCATGCCAGTATGAGCTGTCACAGACACTTCAAAGACCACCCTCTCCTCTCCCTCCTTCTCTCTGTGCTCTTTCCATTCTGTCAGCAATAACTCTAATGAATGTGATTTCGTCCTCAGTGAGTGGAAAAAAAAAAAAACACTTGAGAAGACATACTACAAATGCAGACACACACACACACACACACAAATATAAATGACTACAAGGCACTCTTGGCAGACCTGACTTTGATTGGTCAATTACTGTATTCTCAACAGGATCACACAACATGTTGACATGTAGCTTAGAAAGTACTCAGAAATCAACCTCATATTGCTGAATTACTGACAAGCGTCATCCCTAATCGAAAAAATGTTTGCATCAGTTCAAGCACGAAACGTAGGTGCATCCGTTTACAGAAAACAAACATTGTAAACAGTTTATTTATCTTGTTGGCAGGAGTACTGTGAGCGCGTACTGCGCAAAAAATAAAGGAACATGCATTTACTGTGATAATGGGATCTGGTTGGTTGGTGGATGGATGGATGTATATATATATATATATATATATATATATATATATATATATATATATATATATATCAATTTGTCACACCCTCTCATTCCAAAAACCTGCACATTAAAGACAATTTTGAGACCAAAACCGATCAAAAGAGCAGCATTGTTAGTTCCTGTGGCTGTCAAATTCAACAGTGGCACAATTGCGCCCTCAACTGACAAACATTATGAATTATTGCTTCAGTGATCCACTTCAAATACAACACTATGAGGACGAGCAAAATTATCGACATGTGAAAAGTGTCAATGTCCGCGGACACATTTTGTTTGCTGTTTACAAAGTCTACAGCTGTCACAGAGACAGGTGAGATCTCTCAAGACACTTATTTCTCTAATATCTTTAAGGGAGTAGGAACATTTCTTGTATACTTTTCCATGAAAAAAGAAAATCGCTTACAGCACCTGTAAAGCAGATTAAATGCCTTGTGTGAGTTTGATTACGTTTACATTTTTGACAGTTGGAGTTTGAATTAAAAAGCATTCTGTTGGCCCATTTGAACATTCTGTCAATAGCTGGGTTTCCATCCATGTATTTTTATGCACATTTTGGGATAGTGTATAAAAACTGCTGGATGGAAACACTAAGATGCAAATAAAATCTCCAAAATGTAGTAATACAAATTTACTGAAAATCCAAATCCTGCAAAGAGTTTTCAGGGCAAATAAATTAAATATAAACTTAAATCGTGCCAAAGAGGAGGTTTATTGACACTTTTTGAAAAATATCCATTAAATCTGCACGGTTAAGTCATAAGAATAGAGGAATGCACACGCATAGTACTCCCAGAACTATGTGACGCGCTGCCGCTCACAGACATGAAACCAAGTTGTTTACAATTTTTGTTTGCATGTTCTAAACCATAAGTATTTTATAAATGAAAGAGTCACAGTGGCTACAAAAAGTGGCAATGTCTGGAAGTGACGGTTTTGTTCTTTTGAATACATGGGATGGAAAAGTATATTATGTTTTTTTTTCTCACATAAATTAATTACGCAACTTGATTAAGAAACATAACTATTATAAATCTACGTGAATTTTTCAGATTTCTTTTTTTTTTTTACGTCCGCTGTGAGAGAAGTCTGATCAGTTAGAAAAGCCATAGAACACTATTCCAGAACAGTCTGAAGTTCTGTTCCACGTTTGGTTGATATAGCATTAAAACTCTAGGAGGAGTTAGTGTTTTTTTAATTTTGGTCTTTAGTGATTTTGAAAAATTCCTAAACCAAGTTTGTGGAATGACGGTATGTTGGCCTCATCAAGCAAACAGAGTAAATTGTTTGGTTGGAGTTTTATATAAAAAGAGCAAAGACAATCCATTTTTCTATGACATGCCACTTTTAAGCACTCTTCCACTAATGTTAACTGCGGGACATCCACCACTCGTCTTATTGCAATAACCCATTACACAACCATAGAAAGTTGAGACACACACACACAGCCTTAACAGCTTGCTCAGGAATCAACCCTGAGCCAGTCTATTATGGGTAAGGGAGGACACTTATGTTGTTGTGGCAATTCTGAGTTGGAGCCGAGAATAAAAAGCAGTATACTTGAGCATGGAAAAATTAAATAAAGCATACAATTCTGCCCTGATCTGGGGATGTCATAAAATATCAATGCATCGATTATTGATCCCATGTTATTTTTTCAATAAGTTTTAGAGGAATTGAAATATTAAAAATAGCTGACACTTAAATTAGAAGCCTAATTTGTATGTGTTCCAATTCACTGTCAGTTGGTCGCCTGTTTAACGTAGTCTGGTGTAATAGTTTTGGGAGACCACAAGGGGGTGATATAGAATATACTATACTTAATAGTGTAGGACTTAATAGTGTTGATGCGGTGCAGGTGGCAGTCCAAAGTTGTAAATCTAGTCACCAAGCATGCAAAAGTTAGAAGGTTTATGTACTACATCAAGAATTAACAAAGCACAAATTTGAGTTTGCAGGTTAGTGTATGAAACAGATGCCAGGCGGTGGCAGCGGTGTATGTACCTTCATGGAAAACAATTGTTTCTAATTTTAGAATATGCCTTTTCCAGACGCATCCAGTGTGCGACCTCCTGCTGCTCACACTTTACCAAAGTTGTTTTGAGAAATATGTATGAAGAGACAAAAACTAGGCTATTGTGCAACGATTAGCCTAATTTAAATTGGAAAAATATTCTGTGTGTGTGTATATATATATATATATATATATATATATATATATATATATATATATATATCATCCTATCCATTACACACAAACACACAGTGTGGGAAAAAAGGTCTGTGAAAGACCAAACTTGATTGAGAAAGAACATTTCAGAATCTTGTGATGAAAAAAACAAAATGTCAAGAAAATCACCCATGTCAAGCAAATTCACAGCAATTCAGTGGTCAGATGGTCACATCTTGAAGGTTACATAAAGATGTTTCCATTTCTTGTGTCAGGGGTCACAGGAGAGGCACATGAGAGAACGGTGTGTGTGTGCGTGCGCAAGTATGTGTGGGACTAATGCTCTATGTTATGTACGGCTGAGAAAGGTCACAGAGAGTGACGTTGTTGTGTTTGTGAGGGTGGGCTCATCTGGGAACATGATGTGGGTGCAGAAAGAATGTCTGTGTGGAGATAAGGAAAAATATGGCTACACAATTGATCAAATAAATAATGGAGATTACAATTACAGCTGCCACAATTAACTAACCTTGAAAACATCACACCAACATCATGCTTAATCACAACATCCCCAGCTTTATCCCTGCAGTACGACGCCAATGAATGACCATAGCAACATTTTACACCTCATATTCAGGACCCATGCTCTTTAAAGCTGCAGGAATATCAACTCAACACTGACCCACACTAGATCCTCAACTAATGCACATTTCTTATGAGGTAGAAATGTGAATGGTGGCTGTTTGGTTGGTAATTAAATTGAGATATGGCTGAACCTTCCTCTGGAGTATGGAAGCTCATGTCCTTGCTTTGAAGAACAGATCTGGAGCTCAGAGAGCATGTCAGAGGTCCACACTCATCTCCAATACACCACCAGCTGAATACATAATCCCGCAGCCACTCACACTGCATTCAGCCAGTCCAACACTGCCCTCTAGAATTAGAATACAGCACTGCAGTTGCAGTAAATCTAAAGACCAGTGATGACTGTAGAAATTTAAACACAAATAATTCAGCTCATCCTTTGTCTGTCTGCCTGCCATTATTTTTTACATAGCAAAACTGAAAGCACAAAAAATGAAAATAATGCTGATTATGTTTACCGGGGTTCCCCTTCCAAGCCAATCAGAACGTGATATATAATTTCTGAGCTTCTTTGTAACAATTAGTAGTCTTCATATTTTGTATGTTCTCCTACTTTTATTACTTTAAATAGTGCACTGTAATTTGCTTAGTATAAAAAGCAATGAGGAGAAGAGGGATCTCACTAACTCTCAGATCATGGTTTGCTTTGAGAGTGAATACACAACTTTGTGTTAGCAGCCTATAATCCATTAATTTAACCATTAAAGGAACAGTTCAACCAAAAACTATTTCCAAAAACTCTCATTTACCTCAAAAAGCATATAAAGGCATCATAAAAGTAATCAATTTGACCAGTGGTTAAATCCATGTCTTCAGAAGTGATATGATAGGTGTGGGTGAGAAACAGAATGTTTAAGTAATTTACTATAAATGTCCACTTTCACTTACTAATCTGTTTTCATTTGTTTTGGGGCAAAACTGGGTAGGGAGGAGAATTTATAGTAAAAAGGATTTAAACATTGATCTGTTTCTCACCCACATCTACAACATCACGCCTGAAGACATGTAATTAACCACTGGGTCTTATGCATTACTTTTATGCTGCATTTATGTGCTTTTTGTTGCTTCAAAGTTCTGGCCACCATTCACTTGCACTGAACCAACATAGCTGAGATTCTTCTAAAATTATTTGTATGTGTTCAGCAGAAGAAAGAAAGTCAGACACATCTGGGATGGCATGATGGTGAGTAAATGATAAAATAATTTTAATTTTTTGGTGAACTATACTTTTAATGGTTACATTTAAGGATAAACTACCACCTCACATTTTCAGTGCTTTGAAATGTTTTATTTTTTTTAAAAACATAACTATAGACAAAGCACATACACCGATCAGCCACAACATTAAAACCACCTGCCTAATATTGTGTAGGTCCCCCTCGTGCTCCCAAAACAGCACCAACCCACATCTCAGAAAAGCAATCTGGGAGATTATATTATTCTCACCACAACTGTACAGAGCGGTTATCTGAGTTACCATAAACTTTGTCAGTTCCAACCAGTCTGGCCATTCTCTGTTGACCTCTCATCAACAAGACATTTCTATCTGCAGTACAGCTGCTCACTGGATGTTTTTTGTTTTTGACACCATTTAGAGTAAACATCTGAGTTTATCTTGTTCTGTGTGAAAATCCCAGAAGATCAGCAGTTACAGAAATACTCAAACCAGCCCGTCTGGCACCAACAATCATCCATGCGATTATCTAATCATCCAATCATGTGGCAGCAGTACAATGTATAAAATCATGCCCATACGTGTCAGGAGCTTCAGTTAATGTCACATCAACCATCAGAATGGAGGAAAATGTTATCTCCGTGATTTGGATCGTGGCATGATTGTTAGTGCCAGATGTCATGATGCAAAGAGGAATGACATAAACCAAAATTTCACGCCGAATCCGACCCGACAGCTCAAAATACAAACTATTTTTATAGGCTTACCGAAATGAACAGTCATTGTTAATGTACTTAAACAAAAATTATATTAATTATATATTATTTTAATTATTATTATATTAATTATGTTAATTTATAACCATAATTATTATTTTAATTATTATTATATTAATTATGTTAATTTATAACCAAAAAAATCTTACATAGTGCAGCTTTAACTAAAACCCCAACATTTTTTGTGCTTGCCCTTAACATGTCAAGCTGTGTTTTGGCAAACAATACATTGGTTTTTAATTGTGTTACCATTTTAATTATCCAGTATTGTCTCAACTGTCCCAAAACTAGACTACTAGCACCCACATATTTTAATACATAACATGTTTTATATTTAATATAATGACTATTCCATATTTTGTTACACTTTTCATTAATGTAGTGAATAACACAACACCGTCACAAGTTGACAGTGAAGAAATGTGACAGGGTTGTGTGTGAAATAATTTTTTCCTCAAAATGGTCACCGTTCCTTTGTATGGTGAACAGAAGTCCACATAGCATGCATGAAATTAATACACCCTCAATGTAGGGTAAGATGGGATAAGATGCCCCCCCTTAAGAATAATGTTCATTTACTTTAAATTGTAACCTATATAGATATTAGCATGTACAGGATAATGATGCATCTTACAACATATTATCAAGGGAAATAAATAGAAACATTTGCTAATTTTGTTATCATAGCACAAAATTAAAAAGATTATGAAAAGGGGCCATCTTACCCCACTACTGGGGCAAGATGACCCCCCACGGTAAACTTGTCCAGGTGTCATCTAATTTTTTAAGAATGTAGAAAATATATCTGATATTATTCTTAGTAATGTTTTTTGAAATTTAAAGTAAAATATAAAATCTAATATTTTTTGTAATTGTTTATGTTTTACATTTTGTTAAATAATTGAAAAACTAAACAATGACAAATCAAATAACCTAATCCCAGTTAAAGACATTCATCTGAAATATAAAATTATTCTAAGAATAATATACTGTGCATGCCTATAAATATATATGTAAAGACATGCATATTAATAATTGAAGACATGTTATAATAGCAATACTATGAATATATATTGAATTCCACTCAGTTTTAGCGTATTATTTATAAGGAATAGAGATGTTTGAAATGTACATCTAATGCATGGAAGCATTTAACAATTACTCCATAAGTTAATAATTAGAAAACTGAACAATAATGGCATAGTAATAGACATAAAAACTTTTTAATATTCAACATAATGTCACAGATAACTATTTTAAGAGGAGCTCAGACATTCAATAAAGGTGTTAAGATGAGATTTAGTGGTGGTGGTGTCCTCCAGGGGGGCGTCTTCCCCCATCTTACCCTATTTATGGATATAAATATAATTTTAAAAAGAAACAATTTCATTTATTAATTTCATGTAACAGGGTTGAGTTTTTAAGCTTGACCATGCCCACCTGACTAACACACTTCAAATATGAATAGAAATGTTGATATTTCTTACACATTGTTTCACCACGCTGTTGAAGAAAGCTTTACTTCTGGTTATAAATGTAACATATTTTAACAAACCACAATTTGATATGCTGAATTTTTTAATTTTTTTTTTGTAAAATTAATAAATAAAATAAAATATAAAAACAGGATTTTTGGGGGGTAAAATATCTTTCTAAGCAAAGGAACACAAATAAATGTTTACATTAATGACAAAAATGACAGACAATGTGGACATTTGATGATTGGTTTTCTAGGTAGAATTCAGTGGTGTCTCAGGGACATGATACAAATATTATAAAAAATATTGTTTTAATGCAATCAGAAATCTTTTAATTTATTATAATGAACATATCAACATTTTGTAAAAAGCTTTTAATATTTCATTTTAGTAAACCAACACTTTACAGTCTGGGGGACTGTAATATTACCTAATCCCAAGAATGGCCAAGAAATACCTTATTTGCATTACAATTGCCTGTAAAGTCCTATCACCGGAGAATTGGATTCATAGTACCATTTGCAGATTGTAACTTTGCATGTATTGTTGTCCTAAAGTGTTCGCTAATGATGATGTTCCTGTGAACTGGTGAACTCGTGAAAGTTCTGTACAGACAGAACTACTTTAGGTATCAACATTTTGAATGCGTAATTCTAAAACGATGAAAAAATGCAAGAGAGTTCGAAAGAAAAACATAAATAGCTTAGATTTTCATCTTTTATTCAACATTATTTTTATCTGATTAAATAAAAATACAGACAACCTAATAAGTACAAATATTAATCCAAAACAGTGAAGGAAAAAAAATATTAACTTCATAATAAGGTCTACACCGGAACATAAGAGCAAGCATGTGCACTGTGCATTGTCGTCGCGCCCTCTACTGGCCATATGGTCGCGGCGCACAGATCAGTGATGCGGCGTGTGAGTGGGCGGGGAGATGACGTACTTCCTTTGGCGCGCTGTGTAAAATTCAAAGCTGCGACTTGAATCGTTCAGTTCGGTTTAGACGAAAGGTCTGGATTCATTTATCTGTTAAATATTTATTCAGAGTACACTTTTTTTTTTCCATTGGTGAGTCTCATATTGTTCATCTAAACTTTGGAAAGTGTTTCGTTTGCTGAGAGAAATGTTTTTGCATGTTTAGTCTGTAGGTTAGTATAGCACGTTAGCTTTTCCTGTCAAACAAAAACAATCATGATTTGGTGTTTGTGCATCTGTATTTTTACAGTGTTGTAATGTCTTCTATTGCTTTACATATCAACACAAACTCATATTTTTTCGCTTTATTCAAAGTACGTTTTGTTTTTAGTCGTGCAGGGATGTCGTGGGATTTTATCGTACCAGTTTGTTTGGATGATCTTGTTAAGTCTGGAGCAGTGAACCAGTATGTGGTGCAGGATGTGCTGTCTGCTAAACACCTCCCATCTCACCTCAACAGTAAGTGCCGACCTCTAAATTGAGAACACTTTTCAGTTCATTATTGCTTTTAATATTGATAAATTATTATTATTAAGAATTAGTACATTTTCCTCTGTTTCTGTCTTATCTTTTTTCAAAAGGTTTGAAAGCAGCTTTGAGAAGCCAGGGGCCACTATGCATTCTTGAACATTTTGACACAGCATACAGTGTACTGAAGTCAGTGTGGACGGACATTTTCATGATTATAATATCTCTGTGTTAATGTTTTATCACTCAAGTGCCTAAGAACACTACAATTTTACACAAGAAATTGATATAGGAATGGTAGTACAAAAATACAAATTAAATGTGCAACAAACATGACAAACCTTTGATTCTGATTAATGGCTGCATAAGAGAAACCTATAGACCTTATGCACAATAGTGCCATCAGCTCCCAGACCACATCGGATTTTCCACTACTCATGTTGTCTGGAATTTTTTTTGTCTACTGAATGTTCTTGGGAAGATATTTTTTCAATGGTTTGTTAGCGGAAAGATCCAAACACACTTAAACTTGCTGTACAGCCCACTGAAGGCAGCATCTATCCCTCACAGCCTTGTCATTCCTGTCAAAGATGGCGCTGCTGTGAATAAGATCTCTAGAGCACAACCTTTTAATACCAATACAAATGAATAGGTTGTAATACATTTAGCTGTATTATGAGTTGGATGAAGAAATTACCACATTGAGTTTCAACCAAACCAGACTGATCTCGTTTTCTTAGGCATTGTCGCACAGTGGATGTGGTGGTGAAAGAAGACACACTTGAGCTGCTGATACAAGGTTAGTGTCTCTCACAGTCACACTAATCACATTGTCCACTTTGCTGAAATTAATCAAAGCTACATTTACCACAATCAATCACTTTACTGTCTCTGTTTACAGTGGTCAGGGGGCTGTCTGTCTCTCTACCTACCATCCTCCTGTCTGGGTCCCTGTCACCTGTAGACCGTAAACAACAGCTCAACGCTGTCAAGATGAGCGTCTTTCTCCTTTGCAAGCTCACAGAGACACTTGAAAGTGATTCCTACAGGGAGAATATTGTCACTGCACCCAGCAAGGTAGGCCCAATCCAGTCACACACTCATCTTGGAGTAATGGTTGTGCCCAGTGATGAGACTAAGGCAAATACGAGCTGACTGGCTGGGGATGTTGTGTTCTCTCGCTTTCTGATTGGTGGGTAATCTTGGCAGAGCAGTGGAGATTGGCTGCGCTGCTGTAAGGGCCCACCCATAGTCAAATCAGCTGCCACTCAAAATGCACACAGTTCTTCTTTAGAAATGAACACTTGTGGATGATTTGCAGCTTACAGTGTCAGTATGTGCCGTCTGTCTGAGTGTGTGTGAATGTGTCAGTTAGCAAAGAGTCACATCTCTCCAAATGGGCCAACCAGCTGTGAATGTTTTCTTTGGTAATCTGAGGGTGATGACCAGTGTTTCTGAGCTTGTTTAAAATCGTTGGTTTCAGAAATTGAAGATTTTCTCTTTGTGCTTCAGGGTCGTAAGAAGGATAAAGTGGCTGGGAAAGGTCTTTTGCATTGGGACAGTGACAGAGAGACAGTTCTTCAGTGTTTTACTCAGCTGCTGCAGCTGGACATTCGTACACTGTGGAGCCTATCTTTAGTTGAGGAGGAGTTTGTCAGGTGAAACCCTGTCTTACACAAACACTGCCCATGCTACTGTCTTGTTTTACTGTCAAGTGAAAAGAAATGGCAGTTCTTAAAGTTAACAACACTCTCAAAACCCTATTTAACCCTTAATAACCCTTAATACATGTTTCTGTTTTATTGAAAAGGATACATTGAAATAAATTCCAACAAAGATGTTTTGTATTAGTAATCTTTCAGTGAGCTATAATAACTTCTCTGTTCAGCTGATGTCACCTATCTCTTATTTTCTAACTCATCCACTCCAACAACCTGGCTTTCTGGCATGGAAATACATAACAGTAGATGTAGACAATATACCGGTTTTACCAATTAATCAGTTGCAGGTAGTTGCCAGATGTATTTTTTATTTTTATTTTTTTCCCTCTGTGGTCGGCACTGTGGATTCGGCTTGGTTCTACAGCAAACAGCGGCCTCTAAAAGTTAAATAAAAACAATGACTGACACCTTGTAGGGACTCAGTCTATCCAAATCAATAATTAAATTGTAGCTAGGGCATGCAAAGATAAATGCAAGTATATGAAAATGTGCCTCATCAGATTCAGCACATATGTTGTGTCTCTAACTTCATATCTTGTGAATAAATCGTATTCCTAATTAACCTCATCTGGGATATATATAATTTATGGCAAAGTGCTTTTCATTACTCGCATGTCTTTTCTCACGTAATGTGTATAGTTGTGTGACATGCTGCTGCTATAAACTCTTGGAAAACCCCACCATAAGCCACGTGAAGAGCAAATCCACCAGAGAGGCCATCATCCATGTGCTAGGAATCATGGTAAAGAAATACAACCACATGCTGGGTGAGTTTATAGAATTTATATTTGCAACCACATGCTGGAATGAAATGAGTTGGATCTTATCTTATTTTGTGTGTCAGTGTTTTAACTTGCAATGTGTAGAGACCCTGGAAGGTCACTCTCATTTAAATGTAGTGGCTCTGTCCAGTGACGAGACCAAGGAAAATACGAGCTGATTAGCTGGGATGTTGTGTTCTCTTGCTTTCTGATTTATGTGTAATCTTGGCAGAGCAGTGGAGACTGGCTGTGCTGCTGTAAGGGCCCACCTATAGTCATACAAGCTGCCACTCAGAATACATACATTTTTCCTTTTAAATATGGAAACTTGTGAACGAGTTGCAGCTTACATACAGTGTGAGTATGTCCCACCTGTATAAGTAAATGTGTCTGTCAGCAAAGAATAATTACTCTCTAATGGGCCAACCAGCTGTGAATGTTTCCTTTGGTAATCTGAGGGCATAAACTGGTGTTTCTAAGTTTGTATAATATGTTGTGCGATGCAATTGATATAATCTTCTCTATGTCAGGATTGCAGTGTTGTAGATGTTGAGCTGGTTATGTACTGTGTTTTGTAGGAGCGTGTGTGAAGGTGATTCAGCTCTTACAACACTTTGAGCAGCTGGCGTCGGTGTGTGCTCAAGCTGTGGCTGCCTGGAGCACAGAATACGGGGTCAAGGCCATCGTTGGAGAAATCATGAGGTGACATTACCTGACTTTAGGGCTGTATCACCCAAAAGTTACAATTATTTTATTTACTTACCCTCATGTCATCTCATATGTGTATGACTGACTTTCTTCTGCAGAACACAAAGATTTTTAGATGAATATCTGTGATCTGCAGGTTCATACAATGCAAGTGATTGGTGACCAAATCTTTGAAGCTCCAAAAAGCTCACAAAGGCAGCATAAAAGTAATCCATTTGACTCCAGTGGTTTAATCCAGGTCTTCAGATGTGATCCAAGCGGTTTGGGGGAGAACAGACCAAAATATAATTCCTTTTTTTACTAGACATTTTGCCATTGCAGTCACGATCATGATTTCAAGCTTGAGTACATGTCCTAGTGCTTGATGGCGCTGGAAGTATAGTCAAGCTTTAAATAATGATGCCAAGGAGACTGCTGATATCATGATTTATAATGAAACGGGAGTTAAATTTAGTTTATTAGAGCTCACATATTTATTTAAAATCTTTGTGTTCTGCAAAAGAAATCATAAACATCTGGGATGGTATGAGTGTAAGTAAATGATGAGAGAATTTTCCTTTCTGGGTGAACTGTTCCTTTAATAATATTTTGATACATGTCATTTCACTGACACTTTTTATACTAATCAACAAATATTGTAATGATTCTGCGTGCGTGTCTCAGAGAGATCGGTCAGAAGTCGAGTGTGGAGCTAGTCAGAGAAGGTTCAGGCGTAAAGGCTTTCTCCAGCTTTCTGTCTGAACTCGGAACTTTGGTACCTGAAACCATGATCCCCAACATCAGTGTTCTTCTGACACACCTGGAAGGAGAGGTACACTTGCATGTTCTCGACATACTCTATTGCATCACTTATGTCATTTTGTTCTACCCAGTGATGAGACCAAGGCGAATGTGAGCCCACTGAATTAGAGTCTGAACTCTCCTGTGTTCCTATTGGCTGGTAATCTTGGCTGGACAGTGAAGATTTGCTGTCTTGCTGTAAGGGCCTGCCTACATTCAACAAGCCCTTCCCTTATACATTTTTATCCTTTTGAGAAATGGGGAAAGACAGGTGGGGGCTTACATTTTGAGTGAGTGAGCGAATGAGTGAGTGAGTGAGCGAGTGAGTGAAGGGTCATGGGTTGAGTTTCAATTCTCTACAGTAATTTTGTGGGCACTGAACTCTCTCTTTGGTTATCTGAGGGCAAACGGGCAACAGGACTTATGAAATCTTATAAAGACATTTTTCTAGCCAAGCAAATTAAATATTTTCAAGTATGGTTCTCATATGTCTGGGACTGTGTATTTAATACATTGAATGTGTTTTGGCAGAGTCCAAGTCTGCGTGTGGCCGTGTGTGAGATTCTTGGTGAGGTTCTGGTGCGGGTTTTGACTGGTGATAAACTAGATGAGTCGGCTCGTGCGGGCCGAGATCGTTTCCTGGACACACTGCAGGAGCATATTCATGATGCACATTCACATGTCAGAGCCCGTGTGCTACAGGTCTACACGCGTATCGTCAACAGCAAGGTATGTGTTGTCATTACAGCATATAATGCTATGTGTTTCTGATAGGATGCTCTTTAGATATACATTTACGAGCACTTTATTGGGAACACTATGGTCCTAATTAAGTGCCCAACATGGTCTTCTGCAGTTGTAGCCCATCTGCCTCAAGGTTTTGATGTGTTGTGCATTCTGAGATGCTATTCTGCTCACAATTCTACAGAGGGGTTATCCGAGTTACCGTAGCCTTACTGTCAGCTTGAACTAGTCTGGCCATTCTCCGTTGACCTCTCATCGACAAGGCGTTTCCATCCACAGAATTGCCACTCACTGGATGTTTTTGGCACCATTCTGAGTAAATTCTAGAGACTGTTGTGTGTGAATTCCAGGAGATCAGCAGTTTCAGAAACACTCAAACTAGCCCATCTGGCTCCAACAATCATGCCACAGTTGAAACCACTAAGATCACATTTTTTTCCCCCATTCTGACGGTTGATGTGAACATTAACTGAAGCTCTTAACCCATATCTGCATGATTTTATGCATTACACTTCTGCCACACTATTGGCTGGTTAGATAATCGCATGAATAAGTAGGTGTACAGGTGTCCCTAATAAAGTGTTCAGTGAGTGTAATTCCCCTTCTCTCTTACAGGCCTTACCATTGTGCAGGTACACTGAGGTTATGGAGCTAACCGTTGGTCGTCTTGGTGATAAATCTGTTCATGTGTGCAAGAGTGCCATCCAGCTGCTGGCTGCCTTCATTGCTCATAACCCATACAGCTGCAAGGTATGAAAATGCACAGCTTAAACAGTTGGTACACACTCATTCTGTGCATGTGTATCTAATATGAATGTTCAATCAACTATCAAAAAAATCTGATCATTCTCGTTTTGTTTAACTCATGTCTAGCATAATTTTTTTTTTTAGCTGAGTAGCATGGACCTGAAGAAGCCTCTGGAAAAAGAGACAACCAAACTAAAAGAGATGAGAGATGCACAGAGAGAGCGAGAGCCTGGTACACATCCATTCTTTTCTGTTGATTCCTTTCAGTCTTTAGCTACTGCCTGCCTAAATGACTCCATTAGTGTTGTAAATCTAGTTATCTCATAATCTTGGTGACAAGCATACATTTATTCTGTACTAGCTGTAACAATTTTGCTCTGTTTGTAGTTGCAGTGATCACAGCAGCTGATCTTTGGGATGCGATGAAGCCTGAGGTGGAGCTGACAGTGGCGGCACAGCTGGAGGCCAGCAGTGAGGAAGAGGTTGATGAAGAAGTGGAGGTAGAGCCAGAGGGAGAGGAAAAGAGGAGTGACAGAGACACCGCTGTCCAGATCGCACAGCTTCTCAGAGAAAATAAGTACAGGTAAATGTATAGCACATGCAGATAAAATCTATTACACTTACGTATCCATACAGATGCATAAGAATGAGGTGTTTAACTGTGCATACGTGTGTGTGTGCGCAGGCAGGCGGTTAGTCTGTGTGTGCGGGCTCACTCAATGTTCCCAGAGTCTCCATTCTTCTCTGCTCTGGCTGACCTGAACACAGAAACCCTTATTAATGCACTTGCAACCCTTTTCAAAGGTATATTTTGCCTGGACCTGTGCTGCAAAATTTGCTTAGATTTTGAGTTTAATAAGCACTTTTGAGATGCCTATCCCACTAAATAACTTGAGTGTGGCACTTTTCTTTCTTCTCAGGCCCAGAGCAGGAGACATCCAAGGCTGAAGCAAGCAATGCACCACCCACCCCACAAAAAGAGGGTGAGGGAGGAGGAAACGAGGGGAGAGAGAGTGAACTGAAGAAGCAGGAGATGTTGGTGCAGTACTTGAAAGACACAGAGAGCTTTGCTCTACAGGTGGAAAGAGCCATTGCAGTAATTAACAACATGCTCTACTGGAAAATAACTACGGGTAATTGCTACCATTGAGACGAATACCGATAATAATACTAGTATTATTACTACTACTGTAATTTGTTACCCCAACTCTTCAGCCCAAGAAATAAGACCTTAAAGGGACAGTTCACCCAAAAGAGAAAATTCTCATCATTTACTCACCCTCATGCCATCCCAGATGTGTATGACTTTTTCTTCAGATGAACACGCATTACGATTTTTTAGAAAAATATCTCAGCTCTGTAGGTCCATACAATGCATGTGAATGTTTGTAGCCCCACAAATCACAAAGGAAACATAAAAGTAATCCATATGACTCAATATTTAAATCCTTGTTTTACTATAAATCTCCACTTTTACTTTCACATCTTTAAAGTAGAAATTTCGTGTAAAAAAAAAAAAAAAAGATCTTAAATTTTGATCTGTTTCTCACTCACATCTATTATATCGCTTCTGAAGATATGAATTTAAACACTGGAGTTGTATAGATTACTTATGTTTCCTTTATGTGAGTTTTGGAGCTACAAAGGTCTGATCTCTAGTCACTTACATTGTATGGACCTACAGAGCTGAGATATTCTAAAAATCTTTGTTTGTATTCAGCAAAAGAAAGTCATAGACGTGTGATGGCATAAGGGTGAGTAAATGAGGATTTTTATTTTTGGGTGAACTATCCCTTTAATCTCTTGAAAACACCAACTCCTGATATCATTTTCAAGAACATGCTAAGAAAGAAAAATTATTGATTTATCTTAAACATCCAGGCAGAATGTGTTGCCCTCTCTAATTTGTTTCTTTCTCGCAGTGGTGCAGGAGGCAGTGCAGTTTTGTGTCACAGCATTTGAATTTAGTGTGGCCGACTCTGTGTGTGGTGTCAGGAAGATGCTGCCTCTGGTCTGGTCCACTGACAGCGCTGTCAAAGACGCTGTGATTCAAGCCTATAGACGCCTGTACCTCAATCCTCATGGTGACAACACCAGGTATGCCTGTATTTGAGTGCTTTCATCAAGGTTAAAATAACATAAATCTTGATATTATGGAAGCTCAAAGCATATTCTTTGTTTGTTTTTTTTCCTCAGGGCAAAGGCGCAGACACTAGTGGATAGTCTGTCAGAGCTAATGGTTGATTCTTCTTTAGGGACCATCCAGTTTCTGGAAGAGATTGTGAGTAACATGCATTAAGCATCTTTGCACTTTTCTTTTGGACATGCTTTGGGCAAACTTCTTAGTGTAACCATAAAAAGATGCAATAATGTCCAAAGAAAGTGGGCTTGGCTGAAACTGGACGTGCCCTTTTATTTTGTCATCCAGTTGCATTTGTTGACCTAGAATAAGTTTTGAATAAAGTGTTATAAAGTGCTTTTCACACATTATAAATAGAGCCCGACCGATATGGGATTTTTGAGACTGATGCCATTTTAGAGCGGGGAAATTCACAGGTGGCCAATATAGTTAAATATGAATATGGGCACCAGTTGTCAGCAACCTCTTTCCTGGCAAGATAGCAGTATCCAACTGAACTTTGATAATTTCTCAAATGTGCTACTTTTTCTCTGCATCAATTTTTCTGTTTAAGTAATTTCTATTAAAGGAATGGTTCTCCCACATTCTCATCATTTTCTCACCCTCATGCCAACCCAGCTCATTTACCTTTTTTTTTTGTCCTTTGGTGATCACATGCCTGATATCGCCACCTACTGTACTTAAATACACCCACACACATCCTATTGCTTCAGAAAACATGGAATAACCACTGGAGTTATTTAGATTACTTTTAAGCAGCCTTTAAAGTTCAGAGCTGATACTTTTAAAAATCTTTGTTAGTGTTCTGCAGAAGAAAGAAGACATGCACATCTGAGATCGCCTGAGGGCTAGTAAATTATAAGAAATTTTAATTATTTGTGAACTATTCCTTTAAAAGCTGACATTTTGGTGCATCCCTACCATTATATTGTTTTCCCTCTGTGCAGGTGCAGGAGTTCTTCAGTAATGAGAGCACCCTGCAGTCTTCAGTTGTACAGGTTCTGTGGGAGAGATTTTCTGGTAAACGAAACACTACAACGCTTCACAGGAGAGCTGCAGTGCTTCTGCTGGGAATGGCAGCACGGTGAGAGACTCAAACTCACGCAAGACAATGTTTAGGATCTTAACAGTCTGTCAGTGGACTTATTGGATGGCACCAAAATCACTGTAGGTTTTTTGCCCTGTGATGAGACCAAGGCAAATGTGAGCTCATTGGATAAGAGTCGGAGCTCTCCTGTGTCCCCATTGGCTGGTAATCTTGGCTGAGCAGTGGAGATTTGCTGCTTTGCTGTAAGGGCCTGCCTACATTGATCAAGCCCCTCCCCTTAAGTGTTTCCTTAGAGATATGTAGGAGAGAGAGGTGGGTAGGGTTGTCGTGTGTGTGTGTGTGTGTGTGTGTGTGTGTGTGTGTCTGGGGGAACACCGGTCGAGACTCTGTTTTCTATAATGTATAGTGGGCTATGAGCTTGTTCTTTGGTAATCTGAGGGCAACCATGTCTCTGTTTGTATGCACAGAGGTGATGCATGAAGATTTTTATGTTTGTGTGTGTGTAGTGCTGAGAGGGAGGTGGTTCTCAGTAATTTGGACACACTCTGCTCTGTCGCTCTGGAAGAGAAGGTTGCAGAAGATTATCTCCTGGCTCGGGATGTGCTTTTCACCATCGTTAATATAACCGACCATGTAAGGGTGCGTAAATGCACACATGCCAATCACAGGATTTATGATGTAATGATTAGACTTGGAGGTGAACGTTTTCTTGTATTCTGTGTCTCAGCAATCAAAGAGCGCCCCCTTCAGACTTCCTATGGACCATCATCTCTTCAGCTGTCTCTCACAGGCTGTTGCTGATGGTATGTTTTCCCTAGAACCCCTCTTTATCATTTTTATTATCCGTTTCTTCTTTTGTCATCAATGGTTGTACCTTCACTTGAATAGGTGTGGTTCAGTCTGACCCCCATTGGCAGCCCTTCATGGAACAGGCTGTCCGTCTCATCTACTTCCTGGCAGAGTCACCTGACCAGCTGTGTTCCCGCCTCCTCCAGCGGTCTGCTCGTCTTCTTTTGGAGCAAATCACAGAGGGTGGAGAGCCCAACCAATCACAACTGCATGAGGGTGGGTCTCAGGGATCTGAAGAGCAAGGTAATGTAGTCGCAAGAGACTTTGCTCTTTGCGTACTGTATATGTATGGTTTATAAGTGCAAATAAAATATGTAACATTCTCTTAATCTCTCTAGTGAATTGCGTGAGTCTGGCCCAGGTGTTGTCACTATGCGGCGCGGTGGCATTCTGGCAGGTATCTCACCTTGAGAGAAGCGTCAGTGCTGAGCTTCGGAGGAGGAGAGGAGAAAAGGAGGAGGAGAAAGAGAAGGCACCTGCCAGCAAAGCAAAGGTTAATGAAGGGAGGTCCTTCAATGGTTGCTTCCTGTTTTCTACACTCTTAGTGCTGCTTCATTTGTACTGTTGATGACTCATTTGCATGTTTTTTGGTAGGATGTCAATGACAGTTGTGTGGAGGAGGAGCTTGGGCTGGTGGGCGCTTCAGCTGAGGACACAGAGGCTGAGTTTATCCGGATGATCTGTGAGACAGAGTTACTTGCCGGTGAATCTATATAAACCTGGTCACAGAAGTGTGTGTATGTGTGTGGAACAGACCTTAGCTGATCCTTGTTGCACTGTGGTTTCTCTCTGTAGAAGGGAACATTTTGAGTGCATTTTTGCCCCTTCTGGTGAAAGTTTGCAGCTCTCCAGGCAGATATTCCCACCCTCAGCTCACTACTGCTGCCTGCCTGGCTCTGTCTCAGTACATGATGATCAGGTATGCACACATACTAACCCTAACCCACACTCTATACCTGCATTCATGGTATAAGCAGACCTGCCAACCTGTACGCATTTTGCGTAGCGGGTACGCATTTCGTGGTACGATTTGTCACTCTAAACTACGCAAAAACCTGGTGACGCCTCTGTCCACGCGCAGTACTCAAATCAAGCAACAGCAAAAGAAGAGTTCCACCAATCATAGCGCTGGGTTCATTCCCCAAATAGCAATCGGGTATGATTGACAAATGTGCCTATCATTAATAAGAGACTGCAAATCGACAGCAACACAAAATCCTGTTCGATTCCCCTTCCACTCCTGCCATCTTACTGATTTCTTAAGTGAGGACAGTACAGTAGTTACTGTACTTATAACTCATTAAGGTAAACGGGTTGTGGTGGATGTGTAAAATTTAAATATTGAATTGAGTTAACTTAATCCTCTGGAGTCGACGTGATCGCATGGATTCATTTAAAATACTCCGTCATTCACTCAGATATGAGGAAGACAAAATTCAGCCATGCAAATTATAAAATGCTCAAGTAATGCTGAACAATATATCTAAATAAAATTTAAATCGCTATATGGCTTAGTGATTATGCAAGTGCTGGGATTTAAATATTTATGAGGCGCCGTGTGTTCCAGAGTGAAGAGTTCCAGAATTGTTCAGGCGCGTGTTCTGTGCTCACACACACATGGTGTTTTTCCATCTCCGAGCGGCTCATTTCACTGCTGCTCCTCACAAATTGTGAGTTTGTGCCACTTATAATGTTAACTTGACCGCAAGTCATGCGCTAAATCAGTGCTTACGAAAATTTACACGGTTTTACTTTACTGTAGTAAGTGTTTTTTTATTTTTTTTGTTTTGGCAGAATGAAGAAATTAAAGACAGACGTACAGTAAATATGAGTATTGTCCTAGTTTTGGTTAGATTATGACCAGTGTTTCCTCTAAAATACTGCCTTAACAGGGATAGCACAAAGCTGTGTGTGACTGAGTGCAGAACTGCTAACCTTTGGAAAATATTTAAAATTAATAACGTTATCCTAACACTACGTAATATGCAAGCTAGCTTTCTTGTTCACCTGGGGCCGGTTGCACCAGCTTTGCGCAAGTTACAACTTAGCCTAGTTGTGGCATAAATGGGCACTAAGTCACAATTTACGCACTACTAAATATTTGAGCGTTGCACCACTAAACTTAGGTAGGATCCTACATATAAACTAAATATTTACGGAGGCCTCCGACCAGGAGTAACTGATGGGATAAAAAGCAGACTCATTTAACAACATCAATGAACTCATGTTTTGACATTAGCCATCAAGGAGCTTCAGGTAATTATTTAGCTATCTAGGAAGGCCTACATTTCTAGATATTTTTGAATTGAATAGGCTATATTTTTCATTTTGCCTATTTCAGGATGTGTGACTATATAGCTGATTTGTTTTTTAAACAAAATGTAAATCCTGAACTCAAACTTGGGTTTTACTCATATCTCATTGACAGTGTTTTACATCACAACATAATTGTTTTTAATTATTATAATAATTTTGTATTTTTTTTTACATATGTAAATTAGGGATGTGTGAGACTAGTCGACTAAATGGTACAGCTGCTGCTAGTCGGCATTGGAAATAATAGTCGACTAGTCTTAATATTGAATTCACATAATTTTATTTACACAGCGTTATATTGTTTTTATCATTACTTAAAAAATTTTATTGTGTTAAATATTTTTTAACACAATTAAGCAAAACACATGGTATGTTATTAAACCCCAACATTTTCAAGGATGGCAGGTCTGTATAAGTGTATAATAACACTGTCTGTTTCTTTAGTCCTGCTGTTTGTAAAGATCACATCCGTCTGTTGTTCACTGTGCTGGAGAAATCCCCACTTCCTATCGTCAGGGCCAACACCGTTGTTGCTCTTGGTGATTTAACGGTCCGCTTCCCGAACATCCTGGAACCCTGGACACCCAACCTTTATGCCAGGTAGCCCCTGACTCAATGATTGTTTGTTTTGGTGTCTTAGGCCATGTACACTGCAGCTAAATGCGGTTGTCAGTTCACCTTTTAGTGCTTTTATCCTGTTTACAGCTTTGTAATATATGAGAGTGACCACCACATTCTACAACCAAATTAACTCCTGAAAAATTCAGATAGTGACAACTGCACCTTCCAAAAATTCCACTTTGTGTGTACAAAACCAAACTAAACAACTTGAACAACTAATTTTTAATGACGTGATCAATGGTGCATATGAGATCTGTTACACTTCTCCTAGTGCCGTTGACCTAAACAGTGGTATGTGTCTTCATTCATATATATATTCCAGTCTGTTTCTCTCCACTGTAGTTTTTCTCATTAGCCCTGTGGTCTCGGGGTAACCCTTACAATCCAGAGAATGTGTGCACTGAGTGTAAACAAAACAGCAATTCTGTTGACAGCAGCTCACTAAACAATGTTAGATGATAATGCATATCTGGTGGGGGGGTAGACATTGTGGAATCTCAGTTGCGTCTGAGACCATCATTCCGCGCATCTTATGTGGCTTGTTGAATGCATTACAGCAGTGACCACGTGTGGAGGCTTCACGCCATCCACCATGGCACAACTCGCCACATGCCCCACCGAGAGCGAACCACATTATAGCAACCACGAGGAGGTTACCCCATGCGACTCTACCCTCCTTAGCAGCCGGGCCAATTTGGTGTCTTATGAGACCTGACTGGGGTCACTCAGCACGCCCTGGGATTCGAACTTGCGAACTCCAGGGGCGGTAGTCATTGTCTTTACTCGCTGAGCTACTCTGGCCCCCTAGAAGGGATTACTTTAAGCTTAAATACTTCATAAATATTTAAGTACAACAACAAATCAGCTGAAAGTATACATCTGGAGCACCTGCTATGATTTTTTTCACCTCATAAATTTGCATCCCTGTGGTTGGCAGGCTTGACTCGCTGCAGGGTTGTTATGGTTATTACTTGCCAATCATCACAATTGTGGGAATCAGTCTTGGATTCTGTACACCCATGAAATGAAAAGTTAGGGGATTCACTCCTGCATTTAAATTCAGCTGTCACTCACAAAACTTTGTAGTGTGTGTGTGGCCTAAGAAATGGTTGATGTGCAGCGCTGCACTTTTTAGCTAGATTATTCAAGGTGATGGGTGTAATTTCTGCTTTTGCTAGCGGCAACAAATGGAATTTAAAAAAAAAAAAAATGTTTTAATTATATTTTCAAACAGGTTTTCTAATCACTGGTTGTGGGTTAGTGTTGATCATTGTTGTGACTGTGTTTATCTTCAGGCTAAGTGACGAGAATGCATCTGTACGTCTGACCGCCATCACTGTTCTGACGCAGTTGGTGTTGAAGGATGTGATGAAGGTCAAAGGTCAGGTCAGTGAGGTTGCAGTGCTCCTGCTGGACTCCGAGCCACATATCGTCAGCCTCGCTCTCAACTTCTTCAATGAGCTTTCTGCAAAGGTAGACATTGTGCAGCTGTTCTGCTGACAGTCTCTTCCGCTTCTATCCAGGGTTTCTGCAAGTCTCGCTTTGTTTTTGTTTTTTAAACAAAGGCCTTAAAAAGTCTTACATTAGAGCCAGATGTCTTGAATGAAAAAATGTAACAGTATTTTATGTTGGATGAGGGAATACAGCACTTGTCATTTGAGTTTTTGTTGCCCTTATGTAACTTAAAGGTGAGGTGTTTGATTTTGGCTCCAAAGGAAATTTCACCAAAAATCACTATACCTAATTACTGGTATGTTTTAACCTGGTTTTTGCCATGAAGCTAGCATGGTGTTAAAGTATTTTAAAAAGTCTTAATTTATCAATCTGAGCTTCTTTTTTTTTCCCATAAGATTTTTTTCTTCTGAAAGAAGAGAAGGCATTATTAAAATGCTTTACCTGTTTCTTCAGGACAATGCCATCTATAACCTTCTGCCAGACATCATCAGCCGATTATCTGATCCTGAGCGAGGGATAAAGGAGGAAGATTTTAACACAATAATGAAGTAAGAAAACAATGTTGCTTGCAAGGATGGCAAAAGTTTCACTTCAATACAGCATTATCAAATGTAAACCCACCTCTATTTTTCTATCTCAGGCAACTTTTCTCTTACATCACTAAGGAGAGACAGACAGAAAGTTTAGTGGAGAAGCTCTGCCAGAGATTCAGAACGGCAAAGTGAGTCAAACACGCACACAGTTTTTTTTTTTTTAAGAATTTTATTTAGGACGTGGAAATTCTCCCATTTGGATGTGTAAAAATTCTCTAAAATACTGAGTCCATGAGGGTGTGTGTGTGTGTGTACTCGTGTTCTCTCTCTGCAGGACTGAGCGTCAGTGGGCAGATCTGGCTGTGTCTCTGTCTCTCTTATCTGTGTGCGAGCGAGGTTTTAAGAAGCTGCAGGAGTGCTGGGACTGTTACAGTGATAAACTCACTGAGCTTGGAGTATATCAACCCCTCCTCTCCATCATGGCCAAACTCCGCCGAAGAGCCAAACCACAGTTTAAGGTATCGCACCATCACGGTTGAACTCTTCCAGTTGGTTTGGCTGCATATTACATACAGTTGAAGTCAGAAGTTTACATACACCAAATACATTTAAATTCATCTTTTCTCAATTCCCTGCATCTGAGACCATCAGTCTGTGCATTTTATCACGTGGCATATTAAGCGTGTTACCGCTGAGTCATGGTGTGTTTGGAGGCACAAGCTATTCTCCGTGGCATCCACAAACAACTCACCATGCGCCCCATCCCGAGCGGAACATATAGTGACCACGACGAGGTTACCCCATGTTAATCAAACCTCCCTAGAAACCAGGCCAATTTGGTTGCATAGCAGACCTGATTGGAGTCATTCAGCACGCCCTGGATTCGAACTTGCGACTCCAGGTGTGGTAGTCAGCATCTTTACTCGCTGAGCTACACAGTCCCCCTAAATTTCAGCACTTTTAAAATCGGAGGTTAATCGCGATTAAAAAAACTTAATTACTGATGGCAGAGTTAAGTAATGTTTTAGAGGCGAGATAACTGATTCCTTGTCAAATTACAATAACATCTTTTACTGGCAGTATGATATGTAATCAGCATTTCAAAAGCAAATATGGCCAGTTATGAAGTCCACCAATAACATTAGATTCAGAGACTAGTGACACCAAGTGATAATGTCATTGGCAATGTGAACAGTGCTTAAAGTGAATGGGCAGTAAATGACAGCAAAAGCAAATTTTTCCATTGTACCAGTGGATAAGCATAAATACACCTGCATCACTGAAACAAAACCTATATGGTTTATTTATGCATAATATCTAACATATCATTAATTTGCATAATGCAAAACCCAAAGGGGGGCAATAGTTGACTGTGTGTGTGTGTGCGTGCAGGCACAGGTTGAAGACTTTGAGAAGCGATTGACAGCCGTTCACACTAAAGGGCTGGAGAATGTGGAGAGTGAGGGAGGAGAACAGCAGATGGAAGGCACACAAAGCCAAAACATCCGCACACCACAGCCACAAAAGAGCACTCGAAAAACCACACGAGGTAAGACGTCACTAATATGGATGATTAGAAGCACATCATTTCTGACAAACAATGAATAAACATTGTATCTTGTCTCTCTCTGTCCATTCCTCAGGCCGTGGTAAGCCCAAGTTAGATGACAGTGACCTTGTGACCCCAAAAACTACTCGCTCGCGTCCCAAGCCTGTCATCACCTTCACCAGTGATGAGGAAGATGAGCAAGAAGATGGTCAGTCCACATTATTACTTGTACCAATGATTAGAACATTCATTGTACTAATTCAAATATTGAATATTAAATGGGAAGTATGGTATGCGCTTTGGGACAGAAGTGTATTTTTAATTGAAGTTACATTTCATCTTTGACTTTCTCCTTAATTTTGATTGGTTCTCTTCCAGATGCTGTTGTGACTGAGAGTGAGACACCTAAAGTGACCACACCCATTGCCCGCACGCGACGCACTCATCTCAGGCATTGAGTGCTCTTATTTCTATTCTTATGTTTTTTGTTTGTATCTGTTTTGTTTTTGACTGTAACATTTAACCTAATGGTTTTAGATGGATGAAATCAGACTATATTATTTTAACTTTTTTGTTTTTTTTTGTTTGATATTTTAGTTGCCCATTCAACACATGTCTGTCTTAATTGTTTTTATTAAAGATTTTAAACTATGACTCTGAATGTTTTGTGTGTGTACATATGTATTGTGGCACTCTGAGTATGTGTATGTATTTTTTATTATTATTTATATTTTTGGAGTTACAGAAATTAATTCATAATTAAAGTTTGTTTCTTTTTAAATAAGAGCCTGCAATTAAAACTACTAATTTCCACATTTACCAACTGCTGTATTTTTCATGTGTTGATGAAATAAACGCTTGGATACAGGAGTTTTTGTCATTTCGATCTTTGCTTTATACAGCTAAAATAGTTGTAAATAAGAAGAGCTTTGGATATTGGACTTTAGTTTTGTAGGCGTTCATTTTTCAAGAGAACTGATTAGATTTGGTGTCAGATTTCAGAGAGTTAAACTTGAACACTGTTATGTGATGTCAGGGGTTTTGCAATGTCTCGGTTTTTCTTATATGGTAGTTTTTCGCAAATATTATTTCTGCAAATGAAACCTGCAAGATTCATGTTTGTCTCCTGCAACATTCGAGCTGTTGAAGAACAACGATTGAAGGACCAGACTCCGAAAATAAGTTACTGATCCGTCTGAAAGTCATTTCTTAATACAAAGCCGTAGAGACCGCTCGAGGAACTATTTCCAAACTTATTTTGCACAGTTACTTTGCGATAATGCATTTGATTGCCTTTCGTAAAGCCATTTTTAAACACACCCTGATTAACGCCTACAACCCTGAAGTACTCTGGCGAGGACAATGGCTGCAAATGTGCAGACCCAAGACATCTGCACCAAAAAACTTTTGCGATTATGAGAACATGAGACGGACTTACAGCTTAAAACCTTCTGCACGATTTAATTTTGCCAAAGATGTGCTCGAGCAGTGGGAGAGGAAAGAAAAGGTAAATTAAATACGAAGTTGTCTTGGTATATTGTGGTCGTGCACACTGTGTAATATCTTTTTTTTTTTCTTTTTTTTTTTGGCAAACATACAGATTGCTGTACGGTCAAATTTGAATATGAAAATAAGTTTTTGTGAACATCTGTTAATTGAATTTTGGAATACAAACCACGTAAAATATCCCGACTACATGAGACCGATTACTGAATAATGTTTTCTGAGAAAAATCATCACGTGGTTTTAACGGCATTAAAATAATTTGACATTGGGTCGCGCGTGTAAGCCAATCAGAAAGCTTAGAGGCGGTTCTCAGCCAATCGCGTGAGTTTGGGGCGGGACTGCGCGTTTTGTTGTTTTATGGAAGACCAGGTGAGTTTTTAAAGGAAACCTGTTTGAACATCAAGTTTTATAGTTCTGTTTAGTGGTGCAGAAATTACACAATGCAGCTCAGAAGTTGATATGAAACAATAATTCAATAGTAATAATATTATATAATATTAATAATAGTAAAAACGTTTTTTAATATACATAAACTACTGCTCTTTTAGCATTACTTGTAAAAAAAAAGGTTTTTGCTTGCCCTGACAATATTTTGACCAGCCCTCACAAAAAAAATGATATATATGTATTACTTATTAATGAAAATCATTTTTAAGTATTTTCCCAAGCTGATTTAATTATTGTAATACCATCTTTTAATTTCACAGTGCCGCTGCTGTATAAGCGTTTGATTAATTGTCTACTGTTGTGAAATTACAGAACGGACTGAAGTCATCTCTTCCAGCTCTGTGGTGGGTGAACGACATTAGGGAGGAGGTTCGATGGAGTTTTGAGGAGCTGGGCTTTCACTCCAGAAGACTAGCAAATGTTCTGTGTCAGGTGTGCGGTTTGGAAAAAGGGGACCGTGTTTTCCTCATTTTACCTCAAGTCCCGGAGTGGTGGCTGGTTAATGTAGCATGTCTCAGAACAGGTGAAATATGTACAGTCATACTCAAACTCCTTTCTCCTTTGTTCTGCTTTCCTTTACTCTGTTTGGATTAAACTTTAATCTTCTTTTATGGCTTTACAATGCTGGGAAAAACATGTTATTTTTGGACCATCTTAATCGGTGTAGCCTTGCTGGGTAAACAGCCAACCAAAGTTCTGCACAAAATACACACTTGTACTGGTAACTGGCAACAGGCTTTTTTTTAATGGTTTTAAGTAGTGATAGACTGATATAAATCGGCCAGGCTGATTCATTTGACAGTATTTGTTATTTTTGAGCTAATTGCTTGAAATGAAAACTGTCATTTTTATTTGTATAGCACTTTAAACAAAACACATCTTTCCAAAGCGTCTTTACAGAAGGTCATGCCTTAAAGGGATAGTTCACCCATAAATGAAACTTCAGTCATTATTTACCCACCCTCATGCCGTCTCAAGATTTATAGTGAATAAGGACTTACATTTTAGTCTGTTTCTCACTCAAAGTGATTGGATTTCTTCAGAAGACATTGACAAAATTTTGGACCCCATCGACTTTGTACAAAAACAGCCCGTACATCCTTCAAAATATCTTTGTGTTCCACTGAAGAAAGTCATACGAGTTTGAGATGGTATGAGGGATGAGTAAATGATGAAAGAATGATATATTTTTTAGGGTGAACTATCCCTTTAATGTCTTAATGCCCACAGTGAACATCTTTATAGGAATCGTGCATTAATGTCTTTACTGTGTCCAACTGTGTTTGCTTGGCTGATTAACAGAAGTGTTAGTAACTTGTGACAGTTCCTAAAGTAGTAAATGCTTTGTCAATTGATTATAAACTATTTATATTTTTATTAAATACATTTTTAATGAATTTATAGTAAGTACTATGCAAAATAAGTGTTCATTTTATTTCAGCAGTCTCATTTGCTGTCATAAAGTAATACTATGTATATGTTGGTATTACGTTGGAAATCGAACACATTTTTACAAGTTTTAACTGGCTGTTTGGCTGGTCTAGGACAGTTTCTCCTTAGCCAAAACAAGAGCAGACTGTAACATAAGTTGTGTCCCAAATGACCCCAATATACATTCAGCGATATAGTTTACGAATTTTCAAAGCATAGTATTGTCCCGAGTGGAACACTTAAAGGTTTTTTAATAGACGGAACATGGAAACATTCACTGTTTAACAGTGGACATAAATTTAGAAAGAATTACTTTTATAAGCTGCAGTCTTCACTGAAGTTTCACTAGTTCAATCATTCTCCATTATTTACAATTGTGGGAATTCTCCATATGTGTCTAGTTGTGTGTATTTCTTTTTTTTTTTTTTTGCCCCCCGGCTCTTTTCTCATAGGTACTGTTCTGATCCCTGGCACTTGTCAGCTTACGGCTCGAGATATCCACCACCGGCTGCAGGCCTCTGGAGCCAAGTGTGTAATCACAGATGAAACTGTGGCTCCACTGTTGGACTCAGTGGCCTCGGAATGTCCTTCCCTCACCATCAAACTTCTGCTGTCCCACAGGGCCAGACACGGCTGGGGCAATCTGACAGAACTGATGGGGTGAGTGGAGGAGACTGAAGGGCAGATGTGCATGTGCAATGCTATTTTAATCAGAAAGTAATTTGTGTGCACTTTTTAATGAATAATTGCTCAAACAAATCAATAAGTGAGTAAAGCGCCTTGACAGGATACAAATACCTTAAAATGAACACTATAAATAAATGTGTAAATGAAATTTTACATTTGTGTTGTAGAAGAGTATCAGATGACCATGTCTGTGTAGACACCAAGAGTGAGGAGCCCATGACTATCTTCTTTACCAGTGGCACGACTGGCTCACCCAAAATGACCCAACACAGCCACTGTAGTTTCGGACAGGGGCTCACGGTGAACGGCAGGTTTGTGAGGTTATTAAGGGGCAGCAGGCTGGATTCTTAAAATACCAGTTCTGCATTTACCTAAAAGGTATTGTTCACCCAAAAATGAAAATTCTCATCATCATAATTTACTCACCCTCACGCCATCCCAGATGTGTATGATATTCTTGCTTCTAATGAACACAAATTAAGATTTGTAGAAAAATATGTCAGCTCTGTTTGTCCATTTAGTCGCAAGTGAACATCCAAAAAGTCAGCATAAAAGTAATCCATATGACTCCAGTGGTGACATTTACATTCATTCATGCATTTGGCAGATGCTTTTATCCAAAGCGACTTACAGTGCACTTATTACAGGGACAATCCCCCCAGAACAACCTGGAGTTAAGTGCCTTGCTCAAGGACACAATGGTGGTGACTGTGGGGCTTGAACCAGCAACCTTCTGATGACCAGTTATGTGCTTTAGCCCACTACGCCACCACCACTCCAATATGATAGGTGTGGGTGAGAAACCTCCACCTTTGACCAGCCCCAATCAGTAGGTGGCGATATGCACGAAGAATGCAAATTGCCAAAAAACAAAAGAAGAATGCAAAAGTGAAAGTAAAAAAAAAAAAAGACTTAAATATTGATCTATTTATTATATGGATTACTTTTATGCTGCCTTTATGTGCCATTTTGAGTTTCACATTTTGAGCTTTGGCCACCATTTAATTGTATTGTATGGACCAACAGATATTCTTCTAAAAATCTTTGTTTGTGTTCAGCAGAAAAAAGTAAGTCACACAAATCTGGGATGGCATGAGCATGAATAAATGATGAGAGAATTTTCATTTTTGGGTGAAAGACATTAAATCTGTTCTGTATGTATATTACATTTAATGAGCATATTAAACTTTCCGAGTAGTGGGAATGTCGTAAATATTATGTAGTTATAAAAAGATTAAATATGTATAATTCTTAATATTTATATAAAATGTGCTTGTTTTTTTAAGGTACTGGTTGGATCTGACAGAGCGGGATATTTTATGGAACACATCAGATACGGGCTGGGCCAAGTCAGCATGGAGCAGTGTGTTTGCTCCTTGGATTCAAGGAGCGTGTGTATTTGTTCACCGTATGCCACGGTTTGACACCACTACAGTTCTCAAGGTACAAAAACTAAACTAAAAAAAATCACCTAAACTAAAATCTTATTTTGGAGATACTTTGCAAATCAACAAATATAGCCATATATGAATGCGTGTTTTATAAGATTCATGGATTTGTATTTTTTTTTTGTTTCGGCTAGTCATTGAGTAATTTTCATGTTTTAGGATTAGTAAATAGATTTCGTGCAATAAACTCAATAGTATAAAAGTATCCATGTAAACTCTTGTTTTTCTCATGAAAGACTTTGTGTAGCTATCCCATCACCACCTTCTGCACGGCACCAACAGCTTATCGGATGCTTGTACTGGAGGACAAATCCAGGTACTCTGTCCGTAACTGCTGTGCTCTGATATCCTGGACACATATTAATAATTTTTAGCTCTAACTTATTGAATTAAAAATGTATTGTAATGTGTCTTTCTGGTTTAAATCTCAATCTGTGTCTGTGGCTTCTGACAGGTTTAAATTCCAGGCTCTTGAGCACTGTCTATGTGCTGGGGAACCTATAAACCCAGAAGTGATGTGGAAATGGAAAGAACTCACTGGATTAGACATCTATGAGGGTTATGGACAGACTGAAACTGTAAGTTTTATCTTATGTCAGTTTTTACAAGAGCAATGTTCATGGGTGTAAAAACTGGTCCAATATTAGTACCTTTTTATGTAGACACAAATTAATGAATAAAATCCATTACAATGAACCAAGAGAACACATTTAAGATTAGTTTTGTGTAGTCTCACACAAAAAACGTTCTTTTCTTCTTTTCCCACCCAGGTCTTAATTGCAGGCACATTCAAAGGCATGAAGATCAAACCAGGGTCTTTTGGAAAGGCGGCACCAGGATATGATGTTCAGGTGCAGCAGGCTTAAAAGGCCATAATAGTATTTTCTAGGGCTGTCAATCAATTAAAATGACACGATTTGCAGATTAATTAGAGTCATATATCAATATTTGCTGAAGCCCCCCAAAAAGATAATTTAGTATAAATTTATTTAAAATAATCATAAATCTAATATGAATATTGCAATTGCATTTGAATACATATATTGTGGCAGCAAAGAAGTAAAGGCTAAGGTGGCTTAAAAGTCTAAATATAGTTCATACCAATGAACATAACCTTATTGTTGGCCTATTTAGGTCTGAGCTATTTTTAATTGTTGGTCTTTGTACTAATGCGTCAGATGGACACTTTCAGAGTGCTTCATTTTGGTTGCCTTTTACTAGTCTTCAGCATCTCTAGTCATAAACGCTGAATGCTTTAGAATGCTGTGTCAAATTAATTGTAGTTTGAAACGTTGAAAAACTTGCTTGAGATCTCTGCATTCTGTTGTGCTCAATCCAGCTGTCGTTGAGCGCAAAAAGCGCATGTATGATATATGATGTATGATATACACTCACCTAAAGGATTATTAGGAACACCATACTAATACTGTGTTTGACCCCCTTTCGCCTTCAGAACTGCCTTAATTCTACGTGGCATTGATTCAACAAGGTGCTGAAAGCATTCTTTAGAAATGTTGGCCCATATTGGTAGGATAGCATCTTGCAGTTGATGGAGATTTGTGGGATGCACATCCAGGGCACGAAGCTCCCGTTCCACCACATCCCAAAGATGCTCTATTGGGTTGAGATCTGGTGACTGTGGGGGTCATTTTAGTACAGTGAACTCATTGTCATGTTCAAGAAACCAATTTGAAATGATTCAAGCTTTGTGACATGGTGCATTATCCTGCTGGAAGTAGCCATCAGAGGATGGGTACATGGTGGCCATAAAGGGATGGACATGGTCAGAAACAATGCTCATGTAGGCCGTGGCATTTAAACGATGCCCAAATTGGCACTAAGGGGCCTAAAGTGTGCCAAGAAAACATCCCCCACACCATTACACCACCACCACCAGCCTGCACAGTGGTAACAAGGCATGATGGATCCATGTTCTCATTCTGTTTACGCCAAATTCTGACTCTACCATCTGAATGTCTCAACAGAAATCGAGACTCATCAGACCAGGCAACATTTTTCCAGTCTTCAACTGTCCAATTTTGGTGAGCTCTTGCAAATTGTAGCCTCTTTTTCCTATTTGTAGTGGAGATGAGTGGTACCCGGTGGGGTCTTCTGCTGTTGTAGCCCATCCGCCTCAAGGTTGTGCGTGTTGTGGCTTCATACCTCGGTTGTAACGAGTGGTTATTTCAGTCAAAGTTGCTCTTCTATCAGCTTGAATCAGTCGGCCCATTCTCCTCTGACCTCTAGCATCAACAAGGCATTTTCGCCCACAGGACTACCGCATAATGGATGTTTTTCCCTTTTCACACCATTCTTTGTAAACCCTAGAAATGGTTGTGCGTGAAAATCCCAGTAACTGAGCAGATTGTGAAATACTCAGACCGGCCCGTCTGGCACCAACAACCATGCCACGCTCAAAATTGCTTAAATCACCTTTCTTTCCCATTCTGACATTCAGTTTGGAGTTCAGGAGATTGTCTTGACCAGGACCACACCCCTAAATGCATTGAAGCAACTGCCATGTGATTGGTTGATTAGATAATTGCATTAATGAGAAATTGAACAGGTGTTCCTAATAATCCTTTAGGTGAGTGCATATATGATATGTAATTTGATATAAATATGATATGAATATTTAGATTATATTTTAACTTGTGTTTATGTTGCCTCATTATCATCAACAAAGCTTGTGCTTGCAAATATGGGTTCAGGTGTAAATGAGTGAAATGCACTTTAAATATGCCCATATTAGAAAATCAGCATATTAGAATGATTTCTGAAGGATCATGTGACACTGAAGACTGCAGTAATGATGCTGAAAATTCAGCTTTGATCACAAATTGCATTTTACAATATATTCAAATAGAAAACTGTTCTTTTAAAATGAGTTCACACAATGTTTTTACTGTATTTTGGATCAAATAAATGCAGTCTTGGTGAGCAGAAGAGACTTTTTTAAACGGTAGTGTAGGTCTAAAATTAAGTCTTTATGTAAAGAAAATGTACAGTCAGATTACTTTTAACTTAAATCTTGATTTTGATCATTAAGTCTCCTCATATTCATTCTCTTTCTGTCACATTCCTCATTGATGGGCCCAGGGGAGGGGTCTTTTGTCTCCTCAGGTGTGAATTACAATCAGTATTCATGCTAGTTCATGCCTCCTCGCATATGACCTTTCTAACACTAAAAGTGTCTTACAAAAGTTAAATTAGTATATTGTTTTGTATGAATGAGTGATCAGGATGGTTTTCACCTCATTTTGTAGCAAAAACTCTAGACTACAAGATCCAGTTCTCAAAGGGCTTGTGGACAAATGTTGAGTATGTGTTTTTTTTTTAGAAACCACGCATAAACGTCATTTTCTCAAAAATACAAACATGCACACATATGTTGCTCACATATTATTGTAGCCCTGTTTGTGCTGAATACAGTGTTATCAGACTTTAGCCATTAATATATTTTTAAGCAACTGAAAAACTGTCAAAACTTCTCCAGGGCCCAAAACACCCTCAGACCCCAGAGAGTTAAAATAAAAAAAAATGTCTCTAAAATATAGCCTCTAGATTTTAACAATATCAATTAAAATGTGATTTTAGTGTGATAAAATCACTTACTAACCTTTTCTGTGTACAGAAGTTATAGCCATAACATAAGTTGTAACATAAAAATTAATGTATGTGCTTTTATAAAATTATAAGCTAAACATTTCTGTCTTTAAACCCACCACAAATTCGCCCCATTCGCTTGTAATGTAAGTGCATCACTGTAACCTCGATTTTTGCTTTTTTTTTTTTAAAGAAAAGGACGGTAATCAACATTGTGCCACAAATGCTGTCGATTGATCGTAACTTGTGTAGAACCCAGAATATTCCTTTACGGAGCTTTACACTGATTCGGACTGATTTCAATGCAGTTTTTGGATGTTTTGGTTGAAGGTGGTGGATGAAGATGGTTTCATTGTGCCACAAGGACAAGAGGGGAACCTTGCAATCAGAGTGAAACCACACAGACCCTTCTCTCTCTTTACAGAGTACACGGTACTTCTGCTCAAACACACTTTCACTCAGTGGGTGAATTAGTGTACTAATAATACAGTTTTTCAGCATTGCGCAAATTAAGTTTTACTACTGAATTCATCCTATAGGGGGAGCCAGAGCGCACAGCAGAATGTTTCCGTGGCGATTTCTACCTGACAGGAGACAGAGGAATGATGGATGATGACGGATACCTGTGGTTCATCGGCAGAGCTGATGATGTCATCCTCTCTGCAGGGTACAGTAACTTTTTTTAATCGTTTGTTAGTTACAAAGTGTATTTAGCTTGATATCTTCGATTGTGTGCGTTTTAGGTACCGCATTGGCCCGTTTGAGGTGGAAAATTCTCTGATAGAACATCCAGCAGTAGCAGAATCAGCCGTGGTTAGCAGCCCTGATCCGGTTCGAGGAGAGGTACTGCAATTGCCTTCTCTATGAAGCATATATGCGAGACTGTCTTAACGTTTTTGGCCAAAACAAGGTATCTTAAAGCCAACAGAGTTTTTGATACAGCCTTCACATCGGGAGTATGCCTATGATGCCTTTAAATACTGTTTAAGTAGACATCTTACTAGGTTTTAGAGCAAAGTTGTTATATTAAGTTCTTGAAGTAGTTTAAGATTTTTACTAATTGTGTTGGGGTTTTTTTCACTTAAAATACAAAATGAGATTTCACACTGGTTTTCAGAAAAGAGAGGGATCTTAATGGTTTGTGCTCTGTGGTTTAGGTGGTAAAGGCTTTTGTAGTGCTGACAGCAGATTTTAAATCAAGACAACATGAAGAACTGATCCAGGAACTACAAACACATGTAAAGAGTGTCACTGCTCCTTATAAATATCCACGCAAGGTAACTGATCCCACTGCCAATTAAAGTTGCATCCTCTTATATTTTGTAATTTCACTCGATACATTTTTATTTTGGTTATACTGTTAAAAAAAATTCCCCATTCCAAATGTTTCAATCAATTTCTTGTCAGATTGAATTTGTGGACCATCTGCCCAAGACTGTAAGTGGAAAAATAAGGCGAGTGGAGTTAAGAAAGAAGGAATGGGAACAGAAACTGAGCTAGAACTGGAAATCCTTAATGGGCTGGAACACGAATTTTTGTTCACCTAAAAATGAAAATGTTAAGATGAATGTGAGCTGAGATCATAGAGAATACAAGACTTATACAAGGAATCTTTAGCTACATCCATGCACTACTAAACTTCAGACCTGTAGTCCTACTGCTTGCCTGCAGGGGGCAGCATTTATTTACAATGAACTCCAACCTAGAACACACTTCTTATTTCCTTTGCAATACACATTTAAATATATGTGAATGTGAATGTTTCTACCATGTTTATGCACAGTAATACAAGAATTTAAAGGAATAATTCAAAGATGAAAATTCTCTCATCTTTTACTCACCATTATGTTTTTTTGTATGACTCTCTTTCATCTGCTGAACACAAATATAGAATATTTAGAAGAATATTTCTGCTCTGTAGGTCCATACAAGGCACAAGTCAACAGGGTCCAATGACTTTGATGGTACACTTGGGAATTTTTTACCTGCAGAACACAGGTGGCACCTTTTTTCTACATGGCATGATGTCATGTGATTTATTTGATTTGATTTGTGACTTAGAACTGTGTCTGATCCCTGTGTGCTGTTTGTTAAAAGACAAAAGGATTATAAATTTGTTTTTTTATCTGACCCTACAGAGAGGAATGTAGTGAAGTTTCAGTGGAAAATGTACTTTTCTATATTTTACTGTTACATGTTTAGGCCAAACGTTCTCAACGTTTTTATTCAAGGACCAGAGGGAGACATTTTGTGGAACAGCAGACACAGAGAGTGCAGTAATGAGGGCCAGGTGCTTGTTTAATTGACCTGTTAATGAGGCTTATGCTTATTGGTTGGAACAAAATCAGAACCAAGTGACATTTGGTTTTGCCTTCCAATGACTATGAGGGTTTATTGTGGTTCTGATGTTCAGGCCAAAATAAGCCAGACCAAATCACATTCTGGATAATATGTCATCCATGTGACAGGGCTGCTTTTTGAGATATGTTGTTTGGTTTGTTATGGTGACTCGAAGAATGTCACAATAAAAACAGAATGTGTGTGATTTCTGAATGTGCATGATCTTCAATCTCAGACCCAGGTGAAATCTGGAGGCTTATTCTCTATAAAACTGCTTATTTTTTCAAGGTAAATGAACTCTATTGATAATTTGAAAAGTAATTTCATTTTTAAAATAGTTCATATATGTTGTATTCAATTCTGAAGACTTTCAGACACATTGAAAATGAAGGATACGCTTTTGGCTGAGAGTCTGAAAAAAGCCTGTATAACAGAAATATGGGTAATTTCCAATGTTTGGTGTTAAAATATTAAATGTCTCATCAACACAAACACATAAGTACAATGGACTAGTATAAAAAAAATTTTGGTAAAAAAAAACCTGTTATAAACTTTTACAATTATAACTTACTCTATATTGCCATATGACACTATATTTACTCACTATACATCGATCAGCCACAACATTAAAACCACCTGCCTAATATTGTGTAGGTCCCCCTCGTGCTCCCAAAACAGTGCCAACCCACATCACAGAAAAGCAATCTGGGAGATTATATTATTCTCACCACAACTGTACAGAGCGGATATCTGAGTTACCATAAACTTTGTCAGTTCCAACCAGTCTGGCCATTCTCTGTTGACCTCTCATCAACAAGACATTTCTATCTGCAGTACAGCTGCTCACTGGATGTTTTTTGTTTTTGGCACCATTCTGAGTAAATATCTGAGTTTATCTTGTTCTGTGTGAAAATCCCAGAAGATCAGCAGTTACAGAAATACTCAGACCAGCCCATCTGGCAACAACAATCATAAAACGGTCCTAATAACTGGTGTCACATTTTTCCCCATTCTGATGGTTGATGTGAACAATTGAACTGAAGCTCCTGACCCATATCTGCATGATTTTATGCACTGCACTGCTGCCACACAATTGGATGATTATCGCATGGATAATTGTTGGTGCCAGATGGGCTGGTTTGAGTATTTTTTATATATTTTTTTTAAAAACAAAATACAATATTTCCATTAGAAACACAGTCCCAACATGCTAAAATGACAAATGTATTGTATAGTTATTTCTATTAAATGCAGTTATATTAATGACCTTTAAAAAACTTAAATTTGTTCATTCATAAACATGTTCATGTTTATTATTAATGATAACTTTTAATAATAATAAAAAAAAATGCTATACAGGTTGCAATAAGACAGGGGGCTCAGAATGCAAAGTTGGCAGGGTCCCCAAAAATCCTTTCGGCACCCATGCGGCAACAAAGGCCCCGTGCACTTTGCAGATGAAAATTCCACTTGCTAAACTTAAACTTGTGTCTTCAATGCCCAAATGTTTACTGAGTGTTATTAGAAGAAATGTTGATGTTACACAGAGGTAAACACATGACAGTCTCAACTTTTTTGGAGTGTGTTGCACTCATCTGACTTGAAATGAGTGTATATTAAGAAAAAAATGAAATGCAATTATCATGGTATATGGTATATCATATAATGTGTTGTAGTATTACTGCTTTCAATACAGCACAGGTAGTATTTACAGATCACTCCTTTTAGTTTTTATTAGCATCTTCTGTACTGTCCCTGAATTTGGGTTGTAGCTTATTTTTGCTACTCCTTATTAGTGTAGGCAGCATTTTGGGGCATTTAGGCACGTCGTGAGTAAGCACTAGCGCCTATGATGCCCAAAATTGCTGTCTATGTAGTAAGGCCTAATCTCACTGTTCTGAGACACAGCTATTAATAAAGGGTTTTCAGAACATTTGGTTCAGTGCTCTTGGTTTAGCCGTGAGGTGCGCACGGGTCACCGGCTCTCAATGGATTTTTTTTCTGCATCAAGTGGAAATCCGCGGACCACGTGAGATGAGTGTGCAATGACAGTGTACCGACAGCGAGCGGTCTCGCGCAGTTCTCGAGGAGTGGACCCGCATTCACATTCCTTTATGTAATCAACCACTTTATCGCTTGCATTTTCTTTCTTTTTATTTTGCTTTTTTGGGTTTGCAGTTTTTTTTTCCGTTTTTCGCTATGGCTTGGCCGTGCATCAGCAGAGTATGTTGTTTGGCGCGGTTCTGGAATCAGTTTGATAAATCGGATTTGTCAGTTCCGCTAACGATTCAGAACTATTCGGACATCGCGGAGCACGAGGTGCAATCCGTGACCAAACTGGTTTCCACGGAGCAAGCGCCGAGCATCGACTTCGACTCTCCCACGGCGCGGGATTCTGCTGGAGTTCGGCGGCCGCACAGGGGACGGACGGAAGCGAGTTACAAACCCCGCGAGGACTACCATCCTCCGGGTGTGCCTTTTCAGAGCGTCACCCAATATAAACAGGATTACAAACCGTGGCCCATTCCGAAGAAGGACAACTTTCCCTGGATTAGTAACGGCGGAAAAAGCGGCGCATTAACGGACAGCCCGGTAAACGGTTACCCGAACGACACGAATCAGCCGCGTGTGGAGAGAAAGGAGCGCAGTGGCCGGCAGAGAGGCGGAGATCAGATCAGCTCGTACAGGTACTGATGATCATGTGTTCTTATAAGGGAGCTGTTCTTTCAGCACCTCTCATTGACTGACTCAGTCTCACGCTTCTTTTCATGTAGTTATTATCATGATGAATCCTAAAGAATCCCAGCAAATAAGTATTTAGATTTGGTTTGGAGTAAGAAACACTTTACAACGACGAGGTTTTATATTATACTTATTTGTTATAATTCGAAAATACTAATGAAATATATTTTAATTATTAAAAAACCGCTCTGTATTTTAAAATATATTTTAGTTCAAATGTAATTATAACAACGTTATTACACATTATTATTATTATTCATTAGTATGTGTGTGTTTGTGAGTATTCTAAAATGTATTTTGGGTAAAAATATGAAATATTATAACCACAAAACATTGGTTGTTTTATTATATTATTTTATTAATTATATTATTTCATGTTTTAATTGACATTATTAAAATAATATATATATATATATATATATATATATATATATATATATATATATATATATATTATTCGCTATTGTTAGAACACATTTATTTTATTATTATAAGCTATTTATATATACAGTATATATACACATATATAGAGGGAATATTATAATGATTATGTAGAATATAATAATTTATAATATATATTTTACAATACTGTTTTTTTGTGTGTTAAGCGAAGCTATAAGGTTGTTGTAATGGTTGTGCATTGCGGTGATTTTCAAACGATGTACTTCTCATGCACTTCTCATGCATATTTCATCGGACAACTCGTAAAAGAGCAATGAAACTAAAATCGCATATGACATAAATGAAGTCGGATGAAAGCATAATTATGATCGACAGAGCTGTTTGTATCAGCCTATGGTTTACTAGTTGATCTGTGATTGATGCATCATTTCACTTCAATTATTCAACTAAGCACTCCACAGATTGATTTTCCCAGAGGCTTTCATGCTTCTGCAGATTGTGCTGTTATAATCCTCTAAATATAAAGCCCTCTGCAGTGGGGATTTCTACATATCAGTTTTTATGAAGAACATTTATTATATATACGGATAATGAGCATGATGCAACTATTCAAGTGTCTTGAATCATGTTTCATACAGGTTATAGTAAATCTTTGACCAGGCCACCTGTTGCTTACATTTAGAAGCTTGATTTTAACTCTGCTTAGTGTCTGCTGCTCTTGTCTGATGCTCTCCAGGACCCTGACACTGTGTTTGTCATTTTATCTCTCTCTGGGATCAGGCAGGAGTACCAGCATTGGTCTGGAGCCCGGCCATCAAAGTCTGCCCAAAAACGTCCCACCTTCCTCAGTACAGGCACTGGTGAGCCCCAACCTGAGACCAGCTACCAGGCTGCCTTCAGCACGGACACACACAGACATTCAAATGGTGTTCTGGAGACCAGCACACACACACAGCCTAGCAGTCTGTCAGAGAGAGCACACACACAGAGGACAGAGCACGGCATTAAACCAGAGGTGAGCAGAACGACTGATCAGGGAGATGAGATCTGACAGCATGCTGATGTAACAAAGATCAACAATGTGCAAAAATTTAAACCACACTCAGCAGAATGAGATTAAACTGCAAATTTTGATATGATAAGCAGGGGATCGTTGTGTAAAACCAGTGTCATATTTAGACTAAATAACTATAACTTAAAAATTTTTTTTTACTCAAAACCAGTTAAGAATATGTCCTGGTCATATTTAACAACAAATATGTTATATGTTTATATACAAATATATATATATATATACAGTGAGGAAAATAAGTATTTGAACACCCTGCTATTTTGCAAGTTCTCCCACTTGGAAATCATGGAGGGGTCTGAAATTGTCATCATAGGTGCATGTCCACTGTGAGAGACATAATCTAAAAAAAAAAATCCAGAAATCACAATATATGATTTTTTAACTATTTATTTGTATATGCCATTTACTTTCATTGGATCTTTTGTCATTTCAATGAAAGTGAATGTTGACTGGGACTGTCATTCTACCCAAAATGTCATTTTGTGTTGCACAAAACAAACCAGGTCATACTTTTCTAGAAATGCAAAGTTGTTTTTAACCTAGAATATTCCTTTAAGATACAAGCAATGTTGATTTGCGTAACCTTTTAGGTTAATCTGTGAAATCAAGTTCAATATGCAATTCAATTATATTAGTTATTTAACACTAATGCCTTTCTGGGACAAATCAGGGTTTTAGGTCACAGTTTCTGAATACTGGGGCAGATCTGGTTGTACCCTCTGTGTCTGTTGATCCATTGATGTTATGTAATCAGACATCTCCCATGGCACATTACGTGAATGTAGGCTCTGTGCTTCCTGTCAATAATAATCAAAGCTTACTGTGAAACTGGGGAGACATTTAGAGCGGTCTCCATTCTATTTGAACTGCAATTCTGCAGTGAAGTGTATCAGTAATAATCAGATTTAGTCATAATTGCACTCTGTGTAACCAATGGATCCTCTTATACTGTACCTCAAATGTGCTTAACCAGTGAGGAGAGAAACAGACAACAAAAACTATACCAGGGACCTGAGGCAGAAATGCAGGGATTTATTTGGTGAGGATTTATGGTGGGTGAAACATTTGTGCCTATGGCGTCACTTTTTATTTCCTCTGTTATTTTATTATAACCTTTGCCATTTTATTTAACCTGAGCTCCACTATTTGTAATTTGCCAAGTTATCAGACAGATCCACTTGTGTATTGTTCTAATGCAGTGAGAATAAATGATTTGAGATCATGTGGTTGTTTACCTTCCTTTTTATGTGCATGTCTTTGTAATGCTTTCCCACTTTTTTTTTTTTTTTTTTTTTGTGTATGTGTATGTGTCTGAAAGATTACTGGATAGTGTATGACTATATCACTGGAGAATTGCGTGACTAAGCCAGCTGGCGTCATTTCAGCCATCCCTGGGGTTTAACTCAAACCTATCCTGACCTCCTTTTTTCCCTGCAGCATCTGATTAAATTAATTTGACTAGAAAAGTCAGGTTATTTGTCCATTTTTCTTAGACACTAGCTTGGACAAAGAGACCAGAGATGTATAAAACTACAGGATCATTCTTATAAGAGTATTCCAGATTCAGTGCAAGTTCAGCTCAATCGACAGCATTTGTGGCAAAATTATTTCTATGAATCCCTCCTCTTTAAAAATAGGCAAGAACTTGGCTCGAGTGAGGTTTTTACACTGGAATTGAATGGGGCTAATTATTGGAGGGGTTAAAAGACAGAAATGTGAAGCTAAAAATTATAAAAACCACAAATCCTTCTGTTAACTTGAGCTGTAAAGTACATTTAAATAAAATATTTTAGGGTTGTATTAGGGTTTACAGCATTACGTCATCATGGAAACATAGTTCTAAGATTCTATATAACTTTACACAGAAAAGGTAAGTGATTTGATTTCACTAAAATCATGCTAACATGCATATTGTTTACATCTTGTTAATATACTTTTGAAACAGGGCATTTTAACATTTATGGACTGACCCCATTTACTTTCAATGTAAATGCCTCATTGCAACCAGATTTCTGCTATTCTTTTTTCTTTTTTAGAGGAACGAGTCTAAATTAATTTGAGTTGTAAACAACATTATGCCACAAATGCTGTCGAGTGAGCTTAACTTCCATAGAACCCGGAATATTTGTTTAATATTTAAGTGTTTATTTTTTCACATTATGTTCGTATCAGGCTATCAGTTCCTAAGAACATGCATGATTGGAGTATATAATGTGTGCTCCCCTTACAAATATTTGGCCCTTAAAAATGCTTAAATTACAGAATTTATACTTCAGTTATTGCATTTATATGGTAGTATGCCAATCCAAACATAGCTCAGATATTGACACAATACTGCTTTAAGTGAGTCTGCATGGCTGAGGGAGTTGTCAGGTTCTTATTCTAGAAATACTAAACATAGTGTGTGAATGCAAGTGTGCAAGAGAGAAAAAGATTTAGTACATAAATCTAATTTTCTTTTTTTTCCCTCCACTGCTTGGCCTCACACAATAAGTTCCAACTTTTCCCCACAGTGCTTAGGAATAGATATTGTCTTCCAGCAAGAAATGGTGAAAATCTAAGGGAGAGAGGCAGATAGATGGAAAATAAAAGAAAGGAGAAGAGATGGCTGGAGGTTGGCTGGATGGCAAATTGCATACTAATCATAGTACATTGAAAATGGTATGACAAAGGTGCGAAATTGTACTATTTCTGGATTTTTGAAGTGTGCATCTATGTGTTTTTTGGGCTAATATTGCCCTCAACCCCTTGTGCTACAGATGTTGTGGTGGCTATCTTTCAACTTTCAAATATAGGAAATGACAATGAATGCGAAGCTGAAGCTACAACAGCAGTTTTTAAATTGATGACCATAAAAGTAATAATTAATTATAAGATAATCAATTTAGCTACATGCCAACACTTAAATGAAACCGCTTACAGTACGGTCTGTCTTACTGCATACTGAAAAATGTGTACAGAATGTATTTTTCTCATCACCAGTGAAGAAAATACTTTTAGAGGCAAAGATTGAACTCTGTGGCCTGAATGGCAAGCGTCATGTCTGGAGGAAACCAGGCACCGCTCCTCACCTGACCAATACCATCCCTACAGTGAAGCATGGTGGTGGCAGCATCATGCTGTGGGGATGTTTGCAAAGCACTACCAATTGCATTTTCATAGGGGGTCTAATCCACAAACCTGTGTTTGTATCTTCAGTCATTGTGATCATTTGAACTGAAATGTCTATATTTGTGTGTAACAGGAGCAGGTGTTGAAGACTAAGCTGTCACCAAACCCATCCGCTGTCTTTCAGAGCAAATCAAGGATCTTCAACATATGATCCATCAAGCTGAATGAGACGCACACACATCTGATTCAGCCTTTCACTAAAAGAGGAAATCATTTAAAAAGAAAGAATGTCTCAAAAGACACATGAATGTTCAGAAACTGGATGTATTGGGAGACTTGGAATGTATATCATAAATCAGGGGAATAGAACAACTGAGATAGAAGAGAGAAATTTTCAGGATTGCAGGAACATGTGTAAGATGTAAAATCAGTTAAATGGGATCAGTTAAATTGTGAAAAGCAAAATCAGTTTAACAAGATTCTCCAAATCATTCCACAGAGGAAATAATAGAACTAAAAAATGTTGCTGGACATTTACACAATGTAAAATCTATGCAAGAGAATGTATGTTTCAAATGTTAAACATCTACTGAAAGGATATGTTTGTAATAAACCAAGTTTAAAAGTGTACGAGAGAAAGAGTGTGTGAAAGAGTGACTGGGAAAGTTGTCACAAAAAAAAGATTTGCCGACCTTGCCATGTCCCTGCTCAATGAAAATCTGCATGTTTCGCAATAGTTTTATGTTTTGTTTGAATATGCAATGTTTAACAATGAGGAAAAATGCAAAAATGTAATATGGTAACTTAGTGTGGGTGTGTAGTTACACTATTTTTTGTATATAGTAATGTTGTTCTGCTTTTCTTGCTGTGTTAATGTCTGCCTGAGAACACTGGATGCTTTTAATCGCTGTTTTCTCTCTCCAGACCCTGCTAGCCCTTTACAGACCTTATTGTCTTTACATTTATACATTAAGATTAGTTAACTTTTACTGAATGTTGAGGGTGAATTGCTCACGAGGGGTATCCAAGTTTTATTTTGAAAATTTGGTCTTGAGGGAAATTAAGGGAAATATTAAGAGCAAACACTGTTAAAATAAAAGTAACCTTCGTAAAATTTCCTTCTGCATTGTTGATGATGATTTAATCAAAGAGACTTCACTCTCCCATACATACATTTAAAAACTTCTGTTGTTTTGTGCAAAGAAATCCCTTAAAACCACCATTAAAACAGCAAAGTTCAACATCTAGAACTTACCTGATTGTCCTGCTATATATGGACAAAGAGCAGGGGACCCTTAAAGGGACAGTTCACCCAAAAGTGAAAATTCTCATCATTTACTCACCCTCATGCCATCTAAGATGTGTATGACTTTCTTTCTTCCGTAGAACACAAATGAAGATATTTAGAATATTTCAGCTCTGTAGGTTCATACAATGCAAGTGAATGGTGGCCAGAATTTTGAAGATCCAAAAAGCAGTAACAGTAATAAAGGAGTTACATTTTGCTCTGTTTTCACCCAAAACCAACTGGAACGCTTAAGAAGACTTTGATTAAACCACTTGAATTTTATGGATTACCTTTATGATGACTTTATCTACTTTTTGGAGCTTCAAAGGCCTGGCAGCCATTCACTTGCATTATATGGACCAACAGAGTTGAGATATTCTTCTAAAAAGCTTTGTTTGTGTTCTGCAAAATAAGAAAGTCATACACATCTGGGATTGCATGAGGGCGAGTAAATTAAAGAATTTTCTTTTTTGTGTGAACTATCCCTTTAAGCATGAGAAGAGGTAAAATTGTGAAACACAAGAAAAAACAAAACAAAAAATCAATAGAGAAACACAAATCTGCTTGACACACACAACCCTCTAAAGTTCATCCTGTAAATTGGTTTGTTGTGACAATTCATTTGTACTTTCAGTTAGAGGAAAAAATAGCAAATCAAAACAGATGGATCTGAGAGGCAGATAAACTGTTTTTAATATAAGAATAATCATTTTCTAATACACGATGTGAAGGAAACTCAGGAGACAGTTCATATAGACAAGACGATTTCTCAACTGTCCAACACTGAAAGCACATGCATAAACACACACAGCAGAAATTGATGTCTCAAACACAAGCGCACACACAGAAAGTACCCCACCAAACCAGCTAACAGTTTGTTTTCATAAAAAATGTAGAAATCACATATGCAATAATTCCTCAATGCCTATAAGTCTTTGACAAATGATACAAAAGAAGACAAAAACTATCAGCTTTTTCCTCCACACACACCGATCATATTCCTTGGAAAACAACATGATTAAGACTTTAAGTGACATTATTTTCCCTAGTGTGAAACTAGTTAAAGAATGTTCCAATGAAGCTCAATCGATCGCATTTGTGGAATGATGTTGACTACAACATAAAATCCCTCAAGGCACTTATAAATGGAAGTGAATGGGGCCAGTATGTAAGCGTTAATATACACAATATTTCAAAAATATAGCCACAAGATGTAAACATCTCCCGTTTTAACATAAGTTTAGTGTGGAAAATATTGCTTGCAAACCTTATAAGTTTAAAGTTTACAACGCAACTGCAGTAAACTTTTTAAGTGATTTTATCACACTAAGTTCATGTTAACACGTATAATGTTTGTCTTGAGGCTATACTTTTAAACAGTGTGTATTTTAATGTTTATGTACTGGCCCCAATCACTTGCAATGTGGGTTGAAATTAATGTATGCATTCCGTTACATGCTCGCACACCAAAAACACTAAAAGATCTGTCTATTATACAATATTTTATTTGTTCAGTGGCGGGCCGTGCATTAAAAGTCTAGGACTTTAGTGTGATTCATGCCATTAAGAAAACACAGTTTCACAATGAATAAGACACCCTAACCTTTGGGCATCATACATTATGTCGCAGCTAACTAATAATACCAATTAACATTTTAAAAACACGTCCATACACGAAAGCCAGAACTTGAAACGACACTTAATACTCAAGCAAGCATAATTTTAACTGCAGCATGACTGCAGCATAATAGGAAGTTGTAAAATCCGACTTTCCGAGTTTAATGGAATTCAGCAGTAATTTTCAAAACTTGATCCGACACTGAATGCTCAAGCAGCCTAATTTACACTTGATGTTGCTATAACAATGCAAAAACCACTCAAGGCCAGCTAGAAGGCCTCAACCGGGACATATCCTAAAGATTACACCCACCAAGGACAAATAAATCAATCTGATTGGCTGATGAATCTGACAGTCTGAGTTCAGTTGCTCATTCATTTGCGGGATTCTGTGGAAATTCTGAAGGCCTGACGGGGTGGAGCTCAGACTCACGCTGCTTCGGGCATGTGATTTGTGAAATAGTTGACTTTCTTCACTTGTAAGTATCGAGGAATAAATTCTGACTGGATAAAATGTACTTATTTTTCACTATTTGTTTGTTGATGAATTAAGAGTGGAAAGCGATTGAAAATACATAGACATAAAGGTGATTGAGATTGAAAGGATGAAAAGTATGTATTTATTTGGCATGTTAGGCCAGCAGAGAAGGTTTTACTGGCCCTGAGAATTCGCCACTGGTGTTGTTATCATATAAAATGATTTTTAAACATTATTTGAAAGGAATTTTATTTTCAGGTTAATTGAATCAAGGCCATTTTTTTCTTATCAAATTATTTCTCAAATGGTCTCGTGGGCCTTATACAGCCTGAGGCCTGACGTTTCCCAACCCTGCTTTAAGTCATGTTAAGATTTCTGAATCAATTTTCTCCAAAGTTCCACTTAATTTGGTCTCTTAAGAGTTGTTAAAACACACACTGAAAGTAAATGATTTCACACATGCTGCACAAAAAAAAGAGAATTTTTAAAAAATAAATATGGTACTCCTGAACCAGCAAGCCTTAAACACATAATGGCTTGCTGGTTCAGGAGTGCCATATTTAAATTTTTAATGGCTGGACTGCTGGTTAAGACTAATATCAGATAGACAGCTCTGTGTCAATTGCAGCACAGGGTTAAGGTAATGTGATCACAGGGGTTTGGTCTGCAGAGAGTGAAGATCTCAATAAAAGCAGCAGAGTACTGGAAGTGAACACGGTGCTCTAAAGGCCAGCTCCACTGGAGTTACAGGGGTTTCACTCTGTTTAAAGGGATATTCTGAGTTCAACACAAGTTAAGATCAATTGACAGCATATGCGGAATAACGTTAATTACAGCAAACATTTTGTGTACATTGAGGCACTTACAATGGAAGTGAATGGGGCCAATTTTTGGAGGGTTTAAAAGGCAGAAATATACGCTTTTAATTTTATATAAGCACTTACATTAACTCATCTGTTAAAACTCACATATTATTTGAACTGTAAAAATATTTTTAAAGTTGTTTTAGTGATTGTTGACATTACATTGTCATGGCAACAAGGTTGTAAAATTGTCTATAACTTTACACAGACTTACTCATTTGGTTAGTAAGTGATTTTATCACACTAAAATCACGTTAACGTGAATGTTGTTTATCTCTTGTGGCTATAATTTAAAAAAAGTGAGTATTATAATGTTTACGAATTAGTCCAATTCACTTCCATTGTAAATGATTTTTTGTGGTAATCAACATTATGCCACAAATGCTGTCGATTAAGCTTAACTTGCATTGAACCCGGAATATTCCTTTAACATTCTCTGAATTTAGCTGTCCTATCATCTGCAGCAATGCAATCAACACTAATACTGTACTGTAGTGCTGATGTTCACAATAATATTGTAGGACTCAAAATAATAGAATTCATAAACGAAGTCTGGTTTAATAAATAAATGAAGCCATAAGAAATGAACAGAAACAGAAACGAACATGGTCTGTTTGGTCATGTGATCTGTGTAATGTTATGATCACCTTTGCTCTTCAGTTTTATGTTTGGGTGCCTCGTATATAACACGGTCGCTAGTGTGGCCGTGGTAATACCTGACTTCTGTTATGATATGTGCAGGTTAGCATGGATTTGAGCCTATGATTGGTCAGCTCTTGCAGATTCTCCACCCTTACACAATAAGACGGGGTGGAGTCAGTGTGCAATTAGACAGTCCACCTGTCTGTCTGCCTTTCTGTCATCAAATGGAGGGGTTGGAAGTTATTCAGCATTGCCTAAGTCAGTGTTGCTTTAATCCTTCACCATGATACCCATGTACCTATGAGAGACAGAGTTTATAGAGAGAATAAATACAAGTGAATCTGCAATATAATATTGATACATTGTTCCCCTATACCTTTTGTGATTACTAGATAAGACCAAAAAAACAAATCGAATTAAAGTTTGCGCTCTCCTATTGCAATTTTGCAGCCAATTAAATATATTAGAGACGAGCATAACTAGAAAAAGTATTATAAATGACAAAAATGAATATAAACTATGACTTTGAAGATGTTATAAATTACCATGCATTTAAATCACAATTCTGCAATTGAATCTTTTCTGCAAACTTCATGACTGTGGGAACCCTGATAGACACCGCTGTTACTTAAGAAAAGGAAAAGACAGAAAAGCTTAATATGAAAGGAAAAGTACCTGTTAGTTAGAAAATCACTAGGAATAGAACCGATGGCTAGATGCATGTCCATAGCCGATATCTCTCTCAGAGTTCTGCAGTGCCAAAAACAGAGGGATGTGACGAGAGAGAGAGAGAGAGAGAGAGAGAGAGAGAGAGAGAGAGAGAGAGAGAGAGAGAGAGAGAGAGAGAGAGAGAGAGAGAGAGAGAGAGAGAAATCTCACGGTACATTTGCTCTCTTTATTTAATGGGGTTAGTGTTAATTTTGTCACCTATTTTTAATTTAGTCTTAGTCTTATGCCAAATGTCCTTGTTAGTTTTAGTCATATTTAGTCATTCACATATCTTTTTTTGTTAGTCAAGTTTTAGTCGACTAAAAGTCTCGTCATTTTAGTCTAGTTTTAGTCAAAAGAGAATTTAAGGTATCTTAGTCAAGTTTTAGTCGACTAAAAGTCTCGTCATTTTAGTCTAGTTTTAGTCAAAAGAAAACTCAATATATCTTAGTCAAGTTTCAAAACATTTTAGTCTTTTTTTAAATAAATTATTTCTGAGATTAATTCTAAGATAACCATTTCAGTCAAATAATGTTTCACACATCTCAAATATTGGTTAAATGTCATAATTACCTGACAAAATACACTTGTTGAATGATTTGTTGAATTCAACAAAAACAAATTGTTGATTTAAGAGACACATTCACAAATGATGAACTTGTTCTGAAGAGTATTTTATTAAGCAAATAAGTTACATAAAATATATATAACCTGCATAATGTATGTGCCACATCACCATAGCTAACTGGTTAATTTACAGCGTAGATGCCTAAAATCAGCATTAGCTTATGAGACGTATATTTAAGTTAACTTCCCTGAATGTGTGGGTGGTTAGCCTTTAGATGTCGCTTAAGGTTGGTGGTGTTTTTCCCGGTATTGTTTATCCGCAGTGCTTCCCGTCAGTTATAATGACACATTCTGACTTTTTGTCAATATCATTGTACCTAAAATGCGACCAAATATCGAGCCTCTTCCTTCTATCTAGCATGTCGTCGGCGCTCGTCGCGTGTTCGCCACTGTCTATGATTGTTGTGTTCTTGCTCCATGTAGTTTCGTGTTGCAGCCACAGGAGTATGAGACCTGTAGCCGTTACTAGAGCAACAGCGCGAACTCATTCGGAATATTTTGAAGGCGTAACAGCTGAATATTCAATCTCATGATGAAAATGTAGAGACGATTGTATACGAAAATGAAGAGAGATTTTATCTTAGTTTTTATTTTATGCAAAACATTTTAGTCTCGTCTTTTTTCGTCAACAATAATGCATGTTAATTTAGTCTTAGTCAGCGTTTTTGGACATTGGTGCAGTCTCGTTATCGTCTCGTCTTAGTCATGGAAAAAAAGGTCGTTGACGAACATATTTAGTCTCGTCTCGTCTGACGAAATTAACACTAAATGGGGTATTGACCTTTCAGCTTTAAATAAGAGATCTAAATGCAGCCCTGTCAAAGTAGTGCTTTCTGTTAATGTATGAGGCATCGATCAGTTCCTGCTAACATGATCATCAATTAAAATGGTCCATTATAGAAGGCAGAGAGTGAATATTGTATAAAAGCCTGATGAAATAATCTGGTAGGACTCTCTCTGTGTGTGTGTGTGTGTGTGTGACAGGCATATGAATAAATGCAGACATAAATCTGCTGAGTAAGTAGAGCAGTACTGAGCCAGCTCACTATCTTTCTTTCTCAGGGCTGGGATTTGCAGCTCTACAAATCAAATAAAATAGATTTTGATTAGCTATTCTCATTGCCCTGATGATCAGACACTATCAAAAAGCACTTCCTCTTAAGAACACACCATCCCTTGAGAGAATTAGGGATGTAATGGTATGGGATTTTCAGGGTTTAATAACTGTCACAAAAAATAACAATATTACGGTATCATGGTATTAAGGTGCATTGCTAATTTAAGCAGTTTAATATTTAGTTATAGCTAAATATACACTAGAAAAAAAGACATGTTTCCTCTACTGATATCCAATTCACATGCTGTAATATTTATAGCTAAATATTTGAATCATTATTTTAAGATTTATTAAATTAAATTTAGTAAAATACAAAACAAAAAAAACATCATTTGTATTGATTACTGGCAAGATTGTACATGGTGTTTTTATGAAAAAGTGTCTATAAATTATGATCATATATTAGCCTTCTGTTGTCGTTTTATATCGAATTATAGACTGAATTTTCAGTTACATTCATCTCTGTAAATTCTGTGATGATGCTTGTGGAGATGGTACTTCAGGTTTGAAGTGTTTCCTGCCTGAGCTGACACTTTCTTGCAACAAACCGAGCAACTGAGAAACATTGACGGTACCTCGTAGGTCATAAACATACCCAAAGATTTCCCACACTGTGGATTTCGACCGGTTCGGTTGAGGGAAATAAAGGTTCAGGCTCTGACATGTCTGTGCTCTGCACTCGTGACACACACATGTAGCCTTTAAAATGGAGCGATGGTTGAACGTAAAATTAGAAAGTCACAATTTAGAGATTTATTTTATCATGTCAAGTTTATTGATGCTGTGTAAATGTAGCTGATTCTGTCTGAATGTAACTGACTGGATTTTTAAAAAAGTGACTTTATATTCAAGCAATAATGAGAATGAAAAGATGTCAATGGAATGAAATTGTGAAACGTTTCATCCCTAATCAGAACTGACCTTGAATCCTTATAATATTTAATAAACTGGAAAGAAAAACACACCAGAAATCTTTTGTAGCAACTCCTGCCTTCAACATTAATCAGAATTAACCCAGATGGTCCACCGGTCCCACTCTGTCGTGATTAATCTGATGTTGATGGATGCACTGACCTGTTTTGTGGGGATTTCCCATGAGCATTTGCCAATGATTCCCTCAGAATTTCACTGGTGAACTGCTCCACGGCCTGTGGAATGACTTAGACAACATTCAGCCTGATGATGCATCCACCTTTTATTATCACGCTAACCAGGTGTGATAAGATACATCTCTTCAATGTTAATCTTTCAGTCCTTTAAGAGCTTTTGTCCTGTAAGACCCAACCACAATGAGAGGCACAAGACATTTATTGGTTGCTTGTTTTACTTTGTCTGTCTGTTCTGTAGCCTCAATCGAAACTAAACCTCACTGGTCCAAAATCTTCATAGCTGTATATTAAAGATAGAGTATGCAATTTATACCAGAAGTATTTTTTTGTTAAACTGGTTAAAAGATGGCCTACCTCCTGTCTAAATACGTACCTGCCTGCCTCCGTGCACTCTGCCCGTGCACTCAATGGTGAGTTGGGGGCGGGACTATCTGACTGTTTGAATAACTGCAGGCAAGGGGTGTTTTCAGAAAGCTGTTTTTAAAAACAATGTTAATTTTTGCAATTCCGTTCGGTGGCGATTGTGTCGCAGAAATGACAAACTCCAGCTTGTGATGTGTGATTTATTTGTAGTTAAAATACTTACATCCCAAATTAATATGCAGATTCAATTTAAACAATAAAATCCCAGAACTTAAGAGTCATGGTTTTCTCGACGGGAGCGAAATTTTTTTTCCTACACCTCCACATGCTGCATCGCCATGCCAATCTAACACAATGCAGACAGGAAGTTCATTTATTTCCCTTTCACCTGCTCTGCTGTGTCTCTGATGAACTGGGTTGACGGGCAGCACCCTAGAAAGAACTTTCCTGCTCAATGTCATCCTGTTCCAGTTTGATTTTGACCTTGGCAGTGTCGATTTCCTTCACACTAATGATGTCAAGTAGTTCATCTTCCTCCTCAGGCTCCGCCTTCAGAATCCTCTGAAGTTGTTCCAGACACTGAGACAATATGACTGATACAACATTGAGACAGCCTGTCAGAGTTCGTGCTGCACTCTAGCGTGCCCACACACACACACACACACACACACACACACACACACACACACACATATGAGCACTGCTCATTTGTCTACTTAAAGCTTCACTTGAAAAACAAGAAAGCTACCTCACTGGCTACATAGGCAACTCCCATCTAAGGCAGCATCCTAACTGAAATATAGGTGATTGATTTGAAACTCTTCATGGGTAATAACTGCATTAATCCATTTAAATTTAACTCCATTACTCATACACAGTGCGCAAACAACACTTCTCACGTGAAGTGTACTGGACTCGACTACCACTCACATTTGATTCCGAAAAAGTCTGACATTAGCATGTTGCTAAGCTCACAACTCAATGTTCTAGTAAGCACAAATAGTTTAATAGTTTAAAATGTGAATGAAAACTTTCACTAAGTCTATACCAATGCAATATGGGATTGGCTTATCCGTGAATTACACATGTGGTGTGCCACTTTAGATTCTGGGAAAACAAGGTATCTCAGAAGACAGAACAATTTTAACTTGTATTTTTTTGGAACTGGCTTTATGTCTGGAGCACGTATAAGATGCTTTAAAATGTTGCCTAGTTTGGCAGCTCACTATGTTTTTTGAGTATGTTTTAGCTGCTCATGGCATACAGGAGGCAATGACGGGCATATAAGCTGAGAGCTGAATTCATGCCCAACTCTGAATACTGATTATCTCATCATTATACAGGCTAATGCACCATCACTGTGAACTAAAAGAGAGAGAGAGGAAGAAAAAACACTGCTGCATTGTCTGTGCCAAGACTAGTGTAAGTCAGAGCTCTTGTCGACACATGGGCAGGCAGAGAGAGACTAATTAACATAATGAATTAACCCTAAGCTAAGGGTACAACACACACACACAAAATCCAGAAAAAATATGAAGTACACAAGCATTCATGCATTGGCTAAACACTTAAACATTCAATCACAGCTCTAGCGCTGCGCATTATACTGGTACTAACGAAATATTGCGATACCAAAAAATAAAAAATTATACGATATCATCTTGTTGTCAATTTCAGTACCATATTAAATTATGCTGCCATTAGAAAAATGTAATTTAATATGAGCATTTTGCGATTAAATCAAAGACTATTTGAAAATAATAATAAAAAACTATGATATGGCCAAGTGTGATCATTAAACAGCAGAAAGATGTAATTCAATTAAATAATATAGTCACATTTGCTACAACCCACAGAATGAATAAGAGGCTCTGCACCATCATCTCCTTCACACATACAGGCACGCAGGCATGCACTTGCACACACATGCAACACACACAACAACAGCTTGATTTTCATGCAGTGTGTCCAATAGTATCCATCTGCAGAGCCGCAGAGCAGTGTGTTTAGTGTGTAAATGGCTGTGAACTCTCAAATTAAATTTTTCACTGGAGATTTCAGCTTGCGAGTCACGGCAAGCTTGATATAACAAACCCTTCAAAAACAGTAAGAAACAGTAAAAGTCCCATGGAAATGAGAGGTTTATTTAACTGGATGTATTAAACACAATTTGATCATAACATTGATTAAAACATTTATCATGGAATCCGTATCGTTCTGAAGCCAGAAGTTTGGCATCAGAGCAACCCTACACGGCTCACAGTCTATCTGTGCAAGTATGTCCTCTATGGAGTCCTCTTCTCTACGCTGGGGTTCAGGGGTGTGTAACCATGCACATGGCACCAATGGAGCACCTCTTTATTTCTGGGAGGGATGAGAGCCTGCAGGCAAGGCGTCCTTTCCAACAGATCTGCACACATATGACGAACTGTTACCACACGCTGCAGATACACAGAGAGAGAGAAAAAGCAAACAAACCCAGTCAAACTTTACAGTTCCACATACAAACACACATTCTAAGCTCTGTTTAGATAGACAACACACACTCCTCTTGTACCTTTGCAGCTCTCCGTTTGCCGATGTTCCAGTAGTAGTACTGATCTACAGAGGTTGCACAGAAAGGATGAGAGTCCTCATCTGTAAACACACGCACATTCATCAACTGGAGATAGGGGTAGAACTGAATGGCAGAAGGTAAAACTGTGTGCATAAACATTCACAACTCACTTTTCTCAGGGACGATCAGAGGGAATTTCTTCACTATGGCCGTCAGAAGCTGTGCCATGTACTCTATGTGCTCAGTACTGAGAGAGAATAACAACATTTAAAAAAATGTGCACAAAAATAATATAAGCTTTCAACACATTGACAATATTTGTAAGTGGGGGTGAAAATAGTTATTAAAATGGTTTCTTGCATCACTGCTGAATCTACATCCCCATGGAAAAACTACTTCACATTTGTATTGAGTTGGGAAATGTCAAAATTGAATTTGATGAGAGAGAGAGAGAGAGAGAGAGAGAGAGAGATAGAGAGAGAGAAAGACAAGGCACCACATAATAAATAGGCAAGTACAGTGCAACTGAGTTCATCTAGTGAGTGCATCAATCTTTTAAGCTTGCTTTTTTTAACGAATTGAGAGAAAAAAGTCATATTGTTGACAATTAATTCTAATTATTGACACCTATCCTGACTACCAAACCGTTATGTTATTTTTCAGGACATTTAAGTATTTTTCAAATTCTTCATGACATTTTCAGGCAATCAAAATTTGCCGAGAACTTTTCTAAACCAATTTTTAAATTAACATTTTTAAAGGTTGTGTGACACCCTCATGCCATCCCAGATGTGTATGACTTCCTTTCTTCTGCTGAACACAAGCAAAGATTTTTAGAAGAATATTTCAGCTCTATAGATCCTCACAATATGAGTGAATGTTTACAAAATATTTTAAGCTCTGAAAAGAAAATTAAGGCAGCATAAAAGTAATCCATATGACTCCAGAGTTTAAATCCATATCTTCAGAAGTGATTTAAGTGTGGGTGAGAAACACATCATTTAATTTAAGTCCTAAAAGTTCTCCTTCCTGCCCAGTAAGTGGCGATATGCACAAAGAACGCGAATCAGCAAAAACAAAAGAAGAATGTGAAAGTGAAAGTGGAGACTTTACTAGTTTCTCACCCACATTATCATTTCGCTTTTGAAGACATGGATTTAACCACTGGAGACAAATGGATTACTTTTAAGCTGCCTTTAAGTGATTTTGGAGCTTCAACGTTCTGGACACTATTCACTTGAATTGTGAGGACCAACAGAGCTGAAATATTCTTCTAAAAATCTTTGTGTTCTGCAGAAGAAAACGTCTTACACCTTTTCATTTTTGGGTGAACTATCCCTTTAATTCAGTCTAATTAGATAGATTGTTGCTATAACAACATATAATTAAAGAATTCTCATTAACAAATCTTCAAGGAAACCTGTTATAAAGACAAAATAGGACAGAAAGAAATAGTTATGTGTTGATTGTGTATGTGTGTGTGTAAGGTTCTTACTTTAAGTGTATGTGTTATAAATTCTGAGCCCTGTTCTACTTTTATATAAGCAGCTGCTTCTGAAGAAATAGGGGTGGTTGCCCGGGTAACAGAGGAGTGTGCTGTAGAGACTGGAGCAGAGGCTGTTTGGGGTAGTGGGGTAGTACAGGTCAAGCCGACCAAACCAGGTTCAATTTTAACAACACAAAAGACAAACACAGAAGACAAACACCCCCACCCCACACACACACACACATGAATACAGTTCAAGAAGCGCTCAGATTTTATTCAGGATTATTTATCACAAAACAAATATTCTGGAGTCAAATTTATTCTTAACTTTTCAATACCACTATAGTTACTGTGTGTGAAAGTGTGCCTCACCTTGAGCTACAGGTGTGGACGCTAAGGAAGCAGCTCCGCTTGATGTCGTACTGCTAGATGCACCTTTAGAATCAGACTGTCCTACTGTAACACACAAACAGACAGGGTTACATAAAGTCTGAAAGCAATGTTAACAAACTGCTATGTTCGATAATGCTTTACATTTTTTTCGAGGCAGCATATTTACAGTTTCTTATGGAGTTCAGTTACTACACGATGTGGAAGTTCAAGTGATTTTGATTGAAACAAAAAAGTGATGTGTTTTAATTTGTGCAATGTGCAATTTAAACAACAAAAGAGGCTTTTTCAGTACTATTGCAGCCAAATGAAGAATGTGCATTAGGTGTGTAATCATTACTTTAGCTATGTAATTAATCTATTGGTCTAATTTTATTTTACAGTACTATTCAATATTTACATCTTATATAATTACAACAATTACAGTATTTACTAGGTACAACAATCCCTAAACCATATCCCAGCCCTAACCCATATTTTGGAGTAACCAAAAATTACTCACTACTTTCTTGGGTAAGTACACTGTAAATATACAGAAAGTACATTTACTGTAATATAATGTGCGACCAATCTAGTTATTAAAGCAGTAGTAGCCCTGAGAATGTCACTGACAGAAGATGATGAGAACTGCAGTTTTTCTTCTTTTTGCACAAGTTGCCTAAACATTCAGCTAACTAGTACTTTTCGTTTTCTGGCAAGCTTTATTGCTATTGTTTATAAAACTAAACTGTCTACAGTCAACATTCACATCTCATCCATTTTGCTATGACTTCTTTAATGTACATGTCTCCAACCATTGTAGCTGGAGTCATGTTCGACACAATGGCATTCACGTGCACTCATCTGGTCAACATCATAATTCCAAAATGATTTCAAGGCTTTTTATGTTCTGATTCATAAACCTGTTGCATCTCTCTCTTATACAGTAAATGTTAAGAGCACTCAATCCTGCCATTTCTCAATTACCCAATAATTTAATCTCTCAAAGAATTCTTCCAATATCCCATCCAACTCTATCACTATGACAACAGATTGTGTACTTTCCTGTCTTTTATTGCACTGATTAAAAAAATTAAATAAATAATAATTATAAAATAAAATAAGGCAGCTTTGGCTGAAACAATGCCTGTGAAGATCAATCTAACACAACACTAGAGCCAGGGAAAGAAAGACTGAGAGAAAGACAGAAAACCATGTCCGACAGAAGAGTGTCTCCAGAGCTCTGTTCACCTATTACTGTCATCACTGATGAAGGCTGGAAAAAGCCAACATCTCTGATAAATGCAATCTGGCAGTTTCAATTCAATTGATGAATACTTTCACTCCATTTAATGTCAGAATACAAAGTCAACCCCAACTCAAACACCCTCAGACCTAATCACGCTCCTTGTATCATTTACATTCACACATTTAGCAGACACTTTAATTTAAAGCAACTGACAGTCCATCCAAGATATACACTATATCAGTATGTGTGTTTCCTGGGAATAGATGCCATAACAAAAATGATGCTGCCTTATAAGATACCAAGCAATATGCACTGCAATGAGCTCAGAAAAACTAATTATTCCAAGATGTCGACAGTTCATTCAATAATAAAAGGATCAATAACAGTTGTTTACAATAATCAAATTAAAATGGACCCCATATTTGAATTTGATTCTGTTTTACCCAATATTTGTGGGTGCAAAATTTTTTAAGCTTCTTTGGGAATACTGCATCGTTGGCATAACAACATACCAACACCTGAGTCTAATTTCCTGTGCACTATTTCAATGGTTTTATCTATGTTGAGTGTATTAAATCAGTCACTTCTGATGTGCCATTTCACTTAGGATGCTGTCTTAGAAGGCAGCTGTATTTGTAGGTAGCTTACAGGGAGGCAGCTCGGGTGGTTTTGGGACAGAGCTTACATGCTGAAGTAGTTACTGAGAGAATAAAGCCTAAAATAAAAAACCATAACTTCACTTTAGGCAGACTCAAAAACTCTGAGTGAGTCAGGCTGTGTGGGTTTCAGAGGATCAGAGTGTTGTTACCTTTACTGACAGGCATCAAGATGGTTTGCAGCCATGAGGAGCTGCTGCCCACACTGAGCTGCTTCAGCTGATTGGCTGGAATGGTGAGAACTGTTTGCTGGGAGCTGGACTGAGCCGAGTGCAACTTCAGCATACTTGTGAGTAACAAGGAGAATACATAAACATTGTTTATTAAGCCAGTAACATAGATCACTCTCTTACACACCAAAAGGTGACACCTAATTATCTCCAGTCAGATGCATTTAACACTGTGACTGTGACTGAAATCCATTGCATCTAAGTTTATAAAGATTGGACAGATTCATCAATCCCATTCATTTGTTGGGTTCTTCACAGGAGGTTCCTATAAAGCTAGAACAGCTATCATCAAGTATACAGGTCTGTTATAGGCTTAAACAAGCTAAATAAATCGAGAAGAGCGCAGGTCAACATACTTAACAGCAATACCCATACACAGCTGAGTGTATTCAATATATACACAACACCTTGTATGGTCAGTAATTTAAAAACATAGCTCATTTTTGTATTAACACTATTTGACACAAGACTGGTTGCGAAGAAAAAAACAAAGTGCTCTATGACCCGTAACTTACTATTTAAAAGGATTAATTAACAAATGGAAAAAGTGTGCGGTGCTGTTACCTCAAAAGTAGGTGAAGATGGTATGAACACATTTTTTGGAAAGATTTTGTTTTTGTGAGGAAAATACTCAATGCTTCAAATCTTTGGCTGGTGTTTGAACAAAGAGATATCGCTATTCATTCATTATATACACAATTACTTATTTCTGACTATGCTATAAAACTGAGTGATTGTGCTAAACCGTGTGATGACTGTCCTCAGTTGTACAAAACAACATTCAAAGGCTCATTGTCCTCCCTCTCCATAATGCAGAAAATGATGATGTTTAAAGGAACAGAGCGTATTGTGTTGACTGTCACTACATGAAAGAATTCTACAAAACTACACAAGATTACACCACTATCATGTACATAAGATTTAATGATGATCAAGTTGTAATATATGTAATATGTAATATGTATCAATAACTCACTCCTGATAACCATTTTACAGCTTTATTTTCTGTATAGAGTGCCACAGTTTATGTAGCAGAAACGCTGCCAGTGTAAAAACATAAGTGTTGCATGCTGCTAATGTTGTCCCTATGAACTGCTTTAGCACTGCTCATGCTCTGCTTCTGCATACGGAGTACAACAGCCGTTAGAAGAAATGTAATACATTAGCAAGTCACCAAACAAATACTGAAGAAGATCAGAAATTCAAACTGGGCCACAAATATCATTTGTTGTAAAGGATGATTTAACTATATTGCTCTGAACAGGTTCTGGTCCTTTAAAAATCACTGTAATGCTTTGTACATTCCTTTAGGATTGTGCTGTGTAGATTGCATGAAATCAGAATGGTGAGAAAGATTGGTTTATCACAAACTCTTAAGGCTAGTGGACCAACTTCCCTCAGAAAGAGTCAAAGAGTGATTAATAAATAAATAAAAAAATAAACAAAAGAAAATGAGAGAGAAAAAAAAGTCAGTAAGAGCTTTAGCACTTTGCCATTCAAAAGGAATTTTAATTTTCCCCTCCTTAACTCACATCTTTAAAAATAGCAGGAAACAAGGGGAACGGGTCTCCATGGCAACTCTGGACAGCAAATGACTGGTTATCAAGATGGTAGCAGCAGTCTTCTCGCTGAACGTGCCTCCTCCAAGCAGTGGTGCTGCAGTGACCAGTGAGGGGCTGGCACTTTTCGACCCAACTACTATAACTGACACCGCCCCCTTCGACAGGCTGATGAGAGGCATGTTGACACTCTTGGTAACTGTGACTCTTGCACCATTGCCAGTTGCAAAACTCTTCGCTGTGTTGGCAGCAGGGCTGGCGCCCTTTCCAGCACTGATCACCGCAGCCTGATTGGCGACTACAAGCACAGGGTGCTTTAGCTGTCTGAGGCAATGGCTGAGTGGAAGACTGTGGTCGGCATTTATCCCTCTCAAGTCTTGATTAGCCTGATTAGGGACCAGGTGTGTAGAATCACAACCCAGCCCCGCCCTCCGCCCTGCCACAAAGACCCTCCAGCACCCTCTGCTGACTGTGTGACAAAAGCCCGGAGTATACATTATCAGACACCAATGCAAGGCGTATACTGTATGTGTACAGGATGCCTGATGCAAATTTTTGTTCGAAATCAACACGGTGTTGAGCACTGAGCGTGTGCGGCCCGATTTTTCTAACCGTGCTTACTCAGAACGCACAGAATGTGCATGGAATTATTTAGAAATGTTCACAAGTAATCGCATATTCGTTCTGCACCAGCTACTCGAGTTTTCAAAAAAAACAAAAAAATTGCACGGCATTCCCTCTGAATCTCTCACCAAATCTCACAGTTACAATTGAGTACACTGGGGGGCACTGTGGATGTGTGTCGTTGAGGTTTAGGGTGAGAAGAAGATATCATCATGACCATGTTTGGCGATACTTTGGAAATATTTTGATTCTTATTAAATTCTACAATATTTGTATTTGTTTCTCGTTGGAGTCATGCAAAACAACAGATGAGGATCAGCTTTTGTTGGTGAAAAGAAAATGCGAAGCGAACTTAGAGCTTATCAGCCTAGTATATGTGTATGCATATTAAATATCTGAAAACCGGCACAGCGCATTTTACAAAAAGCAAACTTTCACCACTTGTTTTTCTGTGAAACATGTGAAATGATAAAAATGCGAAAGCCTTTATGTAGACTATATAATGCTATTTATATATGAGCATTACCATAATGCCTTAAGTATTGGTTTCTATGTAAACTCTGGGTGAGGGCAAATGGTTTTTTTTACTGTTATTTTGAAACCTTTCTTGGTAAAGTTTGTGAATAAAACAAAATATTAATTATTAACGTGCATTAATTTAAGAGTAATCAAGTACTCATTGTTTTGTGGGTGAGAGTACTCAACTGTTACTCAAAAATGCCCATCCATAGAATTATTTTCACTAATTAGTGAGTCCACAAGGTGGCAACACTCACCGTTGAGCCATTGCTGTCACGTAGAAGTGCTAGATGATGTAATCACCAGTAAACAACATGAGATATAGTTAAAAACAACAACAGTGGTTGTGCACGCCAAGAGGACAAGTGTGAGGAGGTCAGGGGATACCTGCATTTGTATAAATGGAGTCTGAAGGAATATAAAGACTTTATGGGTCTCCTTACTCAAACTCCTTAAGAGAAAAAGTCCAGTATCTTATCGTAGATGTAGCATGCATGCGCCAGCCACTGGTGTATGTGCGCACAGTATATGGATTATACTTTGAAATGCTGTGCGTTCGACTATACGCAGATGGTAAGCAGAAATATACTTTGGCCTTTAAGTGTAGTTTAGTGTAGCCAGTGTAGTTCAGTGTCAAACAAGCCTGTTGTGTGTGAAAATCCCAGGAGATCAGCAGTTACAGAAATATTCAAACCAGCCCATCTGCCACCAACATTCCTGTTACGGTCTAAATCACTGAGATCACATTTGTTCCCTATTCTTATGGTTGATGTGAACATTAACTGAAGCTTCTGACCCATTTAAACCAAGACAAGCCCCAGGCCACTGAACTTCATGCTCTTCTGGCATCGTTTGACTTGGAAAGACTAAGCACCGCAGCAACTCACAGATCGGGAAACCAGCTGGGCCTCATTTTTACACACAACTGTACCAACACGAATATTCTTGTTACTCCTTTACATGTCTCTGATAACTACTTTGTTCAATTCAACATGACTCTCTTGTCTATATTAAAACAGACCCCACCTTTGGTTTCCTTTCGATGTAACCTCCGTTCTCTTTCACCCACACACCTTTCCACTCAAAACTTATTTTCTACCCAGGATGTAAACACTGCCACAGACACACTAGGCTCTACTTTATGCATCTAGCCTCTCTCCTCTAGGCTAGCATGTATGACACCACCCAGCCCCTGGCTCTCTGATGTTCTATGTGAACATTGGACTAACCTCAGGGCGGCTGAGAGGAGATGGCGGAAATCTAAAGATCTGTGTAAGTATCAGTCTCTGCTTGCATCTTTTTTAGTTAACGTTAAATCTGCAAAAACGTCCTATTACCAGTACAAAATCAACAGCATCACAGATACTCACAGCTTGTTTAGAACATTCAACACATTCTCTGTCCTCCCGCTCCACCGCCTGACACATCACTGACAGCAGATTTCTTCGCCACATTATTTACTAATAAGGTTACAGCCATTAGCAAGGCATTCTCAGCACTACAGCCTCGCATACAACCGCCTCCTGTATGCAGCTTTTCTATCTCTATGTTCTCTCCTCTGACTGACACTAAGGTCTCTAAACTCCTCCTCTCCAACCACCCCACCAACCCACCACCTGTCCCCTTGACCCCATTCCTTACCACCTTCTCCAAGGCATCTCTCAGCTCATCCTACCTGCACTCACACACATAATTAACACATCTCTACTTGCAGGGATTTTCCCCACTATATTTAAGCAGGCTTGAGTAACCCTGCTGTTTAAAAAACCTGCACTTAACCCCACACAAGTAGAACACAACAGACCAGTCTCTCTCATCCCATTCATGACAAAAACACTTGAAAGGGCAGTTTTCAATCAGATCTCTGCCTATCTCTTGCAGAACCTGCTGTTGGATGACTATCAGTCAGGTTTCAAAAGTGGACATTCCACCGAGACTGCCCTGCTGTCTGTCACTGTGTCGCTCAGACAGGCGAGAGCTGGATCCAGATCATCTGTCCTGATTCTACTGAACCTTTCAGAAGCCTTTGACATGGTCAACCATCTCTCAGGTAGGTCCTTCAAAGTAGTCTGGAGAGGTGAAGTATCCAAGTCACATCAGCTACTTACGGGGGTACCTCAGGGCTCAGTGCTTGGGCCACTTCTCTTCTCTATTTACACAACATGACTGGAACCCATCAATCAAACACATGAACCAAACACATGTACTTTCCACTGCTACGCTGATGTCATACAGATCTACTTATCTTTCCAGCCCAACAACAGCACGGTGACTGCTCAAATCTCTGTCTGTTTGACAGAAATCTCTGGATGATGGAACACCACCTTTAACATAAACCAGTGAAGACTGAGCTCCTCTCTTTCCAGGAACATGCCACACAACTTCTTGTTCAGTCACTTATCATAACTAGACTAAAACACTCTCATTGCAGGACTCTCTGCATATGCAATTTGGCCCCTGCAAATGTTCCAGAATGCAGCAGCACATCTGGTCTTTAATGAACCAAAGAGAGCACATGTTATACCACTCCTTGTCTCTCTTCACTGGGTGCCGGTTGATGCACATACAGAGGCATACAGAACAGTCACTGGGTCTGCTCCATGGTACCTAAAATCATTTCTGCAGAGCTACATTCCCTTTTTGGTTTTTGGACTTTTGGTTTCACTGTACCACATTGGTGGGATGACATTCCCAACTCCATCCATGAAGCAGACTCACTCTCTGTCTTCAAAAAAACGGCAAAAAAAATGGGGGCCTGTGTAGCTCAGCAAGTAGAGATGCAGTGGTGGTGGTGTAGTGGGCTAAAGCACATAACTGGTAATCAGAAGGTCGCTTGTTTGATCCCCATGGCCACCACCATTGTGTCCTTGAGCAAGGCACTTAACTCCAGGTTGCTCCGGGGAGATTGTCCCTGTAATAAGTGCACTGTAAGTCGCTTTGGATAAAAGCGTATGCATAAATGTAAATGTAAATGCAGACTAGCACCCCTGGAGTCATCTTCGAATCTAGGGTATGCTGAGTGACTCCAGCCAGGTCTCCTAAGCAACCAAATTGGCCTGGTTGCTAGGGTGGGTAGAGTCACGTGGGATAACCTCCTCGTGGTCACTATAATGTGGTTCTCGCACTCGGTGTGGTGTGTGGTGTGTTGTGTGTGGATGCTGCGGAGAATAGCGTGAAGCCTCCACACACGCTATGTCTCTGCGGTAACATGCTCCTCAAGCCATGTGATACGATGCGTGGATTCAATGTCTCAGATGTGACAGCAACTGAGATTCGTCCTCCACCACCCAGATTGAGGCGAGTCAGTACGCCACCATGAGGAATTCAAACGCATTGGGAATTGGGCATTCCAAATTTGGGAGAAAAAATGGCTAAAAACACTGCAAAAAATGATTTTCTAGACAAGTATTTTTGTCTTGTTTTCCTGTCAAATTATCTAAACTTTCTTAAAACATGATTTATTTACTTGTCAAGCAAAATGGGATAAGATATTAAGTCTTGTTTTAAGATAAATCTGACTAAATTTAGTGAACTTTAGACTCAAAACAAGAAAAAAAAATCTGCCAATGGGGTAAGCAAAATAAAACAAGAAAACAAGTTTATTTTGCTTACCCCATTGGCAGATTTATTTTTTTTTTTTCAGATTTTGATTCATCTACCCATTCTTTACATTCTGGACATATAAACTGATATATTTTATCTACAATGCTTTGGCAATATTGTACTTTAACAGTCGAACCAATAAAGCTTCTTTGAACTTAAAAAGAGAGAGACTGATATTATTTCTTTTACATAACACCACATGGAGCAAGATGTCTTTAAATACATTTCTGACAATTTTTCATGCTTGTTCACCTTCGGGTCTTTTTCTTTGTCTCTTTCAAGCTCACAGCAAATACCGTCCATCAAACAAAAAAACGGTGTCATTCAGAGCATGTAGGGAATATGTCAGATACCATTCAATACATGGGATCATTTTACTGTTCACAAACAATCACTAACTGGTCTAGAAGACCAACCAATGTGAGAAAAGATTTGATTTAGTCTTGCCTGTGCTGAGGGGGGATAATAAGAATTATAAGGAGAAAACTAATGAGCAGAGATCATGGTTCATGTTAGTGCCAGTGTGCTGTGCTTTATGATGAGAATTATGAGGGTATGATTCAAATTGGTAATTAAGCAAAGAGAAACAGTGAGCGAGAGAGAGGGGGAGAGAAAGGAAAGAACAGAAAGGAGTATGTGTGTGTGTGTTTACAGGTTGAATTGCAGCTCAAATGTCAGCTGCAGGCATATTCATTAGAATCTATCTGATAATAAGGACACATACACACACACACACACAAATGAGGGGTACTAGAAAGAGTGAGCTTTTCAGAGGAGAGGCGTTGTGTAACACTAATGAAAGCACAACGACTGAGAGAAACAGGACAGAGAGCTAAAGAAAGATCAATGTGTTTGAGAGAGCAAGAAATCGATGAGGGATAGGAAAGAAATATCACCAAACCCCTGAACACTTGTGCTTTTATACAGTAGCTAAACTCATCCCACTCTTCTGAGTCACTGCATTTTTTTAGTGTGTCTGCAAGCTTATCTGTGTTCCAACTTATTATTTCTTTATTTATTGAAACTTACTCATTACAGATGACTGTTTTGATGAGTTTCAACATTAGAAATAATGTGTTTGAATTAATCTAATGATCTAATTACACACACCTGATTTAACCACAAACCTTTTACTTTTATTCATTTGGTAGATGCTTTTATCATCTAATGTGACTTATAGAGTCAAGGCACAGATTTTATCAGTTTGTTTTATTCCTGGGAATCAAACCCATGACCTTGATTTTGCAAGCATTATGTTCTACAAGCTGATCTCCAGGACCTTTTATGTTTTCAAGCACCTGTATTCAGAATAAAGTTACTCAATCATTAAGTCTAAAAGTTCTAAAAGTATTCTAACACAATTTTATAGTCAATCAAGTTAAGAATTTTTTTTTTCTAAACAGTGCAGCTGCGTGTGTTGCCAGGTTTGCGCTTCACACAATAAATTAGGCTAATTTTAAAATGCAATCCCAAGTTAAAATAATACAATTGCGGTACTGCGTTTTTGGGATACTTTAAAAATGGACCACGGTAACCAAAATGTCTGATGGTAGGCACTAAAGAATGGAAAAACAATGTCTAATTCATGTAAAATTATTCCAGGACTGAATACCTGGCAACCACACAGACACAACTGATTAACAATCATCGTGCTGTCAGCTGTGCTTTAGTACCAATGCAGCAAAAAAAAAAAAAATTCACAAATCTAACATTCGCGCACATTATACGTTATTTGCATGTGTAAATACATCTGCTTCTGTAAATATGGCGTAAAGACAGACGGTTCTCGATAAGCATTTGGTGAGTCATGTCCACATCAGAAACTTTGCAGAATCAAGAACTGCTGAGAAATTTATGAACATATAATAATATGAACAGATAAAATATGGGAGGAAGTACTGCAAAGACTGAAATAGGGAAAAGGACTTGAAATAGATCTGCAACCTTGAGCAAATAACTACTGTAAAAACTGTAGTTTATAGATGTATGGGAGGTTACTTCAGTGTGACATGTATTGTAACATGCAGGCATATTAATATTTATCTACAATTTTAAAAAAAACACCTCATACGAAGTGATTCACAATTCCAGTAGATCAGAAGTTTACATACACTAAGTTAACTGTGCCTTTAATGGTGCAGTATGTAAGATTCAGAAACCTTTGTTATTAAAGACACTCGTGGCCGTTAAGTGAACTGCAAATAGATACCTGTTGCTCATGCTCGTGCACACTCCATAGTGACGTGAGTGAGCATCGGCCAAAACAATGACGTAACGTACAAAGAGACTGAACGTGATTCACCAGCATCATGCTGACAGATGAGGTAGCATAATTCAAATTACACAGTTATGATTGTTTTACTTCAAACTTTGAAACTAAACTAAAACTACTTATCAGCTAACATAGCATACTAATATACACATACAGCTACATACTACCGGACTATACCATGTTTTGTATGTCATATGTTGTACTAAGATCAAAAAACCAGCATATTTGCTAAATTTACCCTGTATACCTGACTTTTATTATAAAGAGAAGATAGCTGAAATTATTTGAAAGTTATGAAGCAAGGTATCTTGCAATTCGTCAGTGTTATCAGGCAAGATCATTACACAGATCAATCCTCATGGCACTATATTTCACATGCTTTGCATGTCTAATAAGAAGAATGGCAATTCAGGGTCGGTTTTGATCCCCAAAATCCCCAATGTGTATATATTGAAGCAACATCTCAAGACATCAGCCAGGAAGATAAAGCTCTGTTGCAAATGGGTCTTCAAAATGGACAATAACCCCAAGCATAACTCCAAAGTTATTTGCAAAAGTGGCCATCACAAAGTCCTGACCTCCATCCGATAGAAAATTTGTGGGCAGAACTGAAAAAGTGTGTGTGAGCAAGTTCTGACTCACTGGGAATGTGAAGAAATAAATAAAAGGTGAAATAATTCATTCCCTCTACTATTTTTGTGACATTTCACATTCTTAAAATAAAGTAGTGATCCTAACTGACCTAAGACAGATACTACGATAAAAAATACTGGAGTTGTGAAAAACTGAGTTTAAATGTATTTGGCTAAGGTGCATGTATGACTTCAGCTGTATAGACCTAAATATGGCAATATGCAAACAATTATTTTAATTAATTTAAATAAATAAATAATTGTCACATGACCTCATTAATTCTGCACATGGCATCTAGTTATCATCTCGAAAATAAATATGGTTTATTTGAATTTATTTTTTAATTTTGTTTCAAAATGTGTTATTCTTTGTCTGCTCAATCAAATAATGGGTTAAGAAGATTAAAATGTTGTTAAAATAATAATGATCTTTTAACAACTATAACTATACATTTACCACACACTGCCTTCTGTTTGTTTTCTTGCCTACATTAAAACAAAAAACAAACAAACATTAGTGTCCAAATTCACATCTAATTAACAAGCTGCAAGCTATCCAGATTCACTTAAATTAGTTAATCGTGGCGATGTAGTGGTTCAGATAAGAGAATAATGACATACCCTTTTACACGTAATTACAGCAAATGTGCTTTTCATAAATAAACATGTATTCTAAAAGTATTCTTGTATTTTGAATGTTACTTTTTATGTGATGTCTTCGGAATACTTGACTGAATACATGGAAAGACTATTTAGTATTCAGCCCAGAAGACTTTCTTAAAGTATTCCACTCAACACTGCCTTGTAGTTGTGTTACTATATATCAATGCAAATGGTAATTACAGGAAGATGTTACACACCTGAGCCAAAATTGCTGCCTTCTGTCCTGCTGTGACCCGAATGGTCTGTTGAGTGCAGGATGCAGGACTCGATGCCACATGACCAACGGAGCTTTGTTACCCTGAGCCCCCTGGCTGACCAACCAAAAATGTGCCCTGGAATAATCAATAGTGACATTGTCAATGTAATACTGACTGACAGTAAAAGGCTTCTGGAATATATGTGCAGGGCTCCAGACTGTGACTAATTTTACTAACAGTGCGATCAAACTTTGCAAGAGGTCGCACTGGTGCGACTACAAAGCCGACTCTCTGATTATGCGCTGTCGTGTTTTGTCCCGTATGAGAAATATAAAACGCCAAACGTTCCAAAAGCAAAACAAAACTGCTCTAACCAGATCAGTCAGCACGGCTCAATGGACAGATCGGTGCAGAGCACGTGTGTTTACAAGCTTTTAGCCTTTGCAGTTCATCATAAACAACGCTGCCAGAAGCACAGGCTGGGTTGCTGATTCGGCATTGATTATTTGTTTAAAACCTCTATGAAAACCCCAAATATGTCTGTGATTAAACTAGTTTAAAAAGGCTTTGTTAGTCTTCAGATCCTAATGAAAGTAAACTGCAAAATAATTTTGAACTGTCAGAGTATTTTAATTTAGCCCAGCATAAAAAAGGTGTTAACATTTTACAGATTACTTTTGTAATATCAGTAAATGTACAACATTTCAATGCTTTACTGTCAAATGGGCTTTTCAATGGGACAAAACGTGAATTTTTTATTGGAAATTTTTATTTTATTTTTAATATAACCCCCCTTTTATAAAACTCATCTTAAAACTTGGAGTGGTGGTGTAGTGGTCTAAAGCACTGAACTGGTAAGCAGAAGGTCTCTGGTTCGATCCCCACAGCCACCACCATTGTGTCCTTGAGCAAGGCACTTAACTCCAGGTTGCTCCGGGGGGAATGTCCCTGTAATAAATGCACTGTAAGTCACTTTGGATAAAAGTGTCTGCCGAATGCATAAATGTAAATGTAAAACAGAACAATTAACATAAATTTTCATATGACAGTATTTCTATACTCCACACCAAGAACTTAAGAAATTAGGTCAATCTTTTTGTTTGTTCTGTGAAAAAAAGTCTCTTAGCTGAGATATAAGCTTTTGGGTAATGTTTTTGAAAATATGTGTCCTGAAGATATCTTCAAAGTCATTACTACTCAGTGTTTAAGGATGTATTGGAAGGGAGAATGACAGACCCTGATGATCCACTGGAGGAGTGAGACCCTCCAGACCCTGAACTCTGAGACTGTTGACCTACAAAGAGAGAAATGTGGTTGTGTATATCTGCAAGTGTAACTATCTTACAAAAAGCATTGTGATATATGCATGTGTGTGTGTGTGTGTGTGTGTGTGTGTGTATGTGTGTCTGACCTGCACCGTGATAGGCTCTCAGAATGGCTCCCCTTGGGATCAGCAATAGTTTGCCTTTTCCTGATGGGTTTCTGCTGTTGGTTGTGCCAGGTGGCAGATTGCCGAGGTTTGCCAAGTTGTTAGCTGGCAGTTGTGGGTGGCCATAACTAAATATCAAGAAAAGTCCCCATAAAAACAATGATTAAATCAAATCAAATCAAATCACTTTATTGTCACACTACCATGTACACAAGTGCAACAGTAGGTGAAAGTCTTGTGTGCAGTTCCGAGCAACATAGCAGTCGTGACAGTGGTGAAGACATATACCAATTACAATAAACTTCAGATTTACACAACACAATTTACATATCAAATGTACATATACTTACACAACAATTTACATATCAAATGTACACATACTTACACAACACAATACTGATATACAATGTACAGTAAACTATACACACAATATAGAATACACATACAATAAAAATAAAGAGTATATAAAAAAAATATATATAGTAGTTGTATTGTGGAGAATATAATTATGACAGTCCTGTGTGAGATATAAGATTAATAAAGTGCAGTGCTGATTATCGATCGTGAGAGATCAAGTGTTCAAATGTCTGATTGCTTGGGGGAAGAAGCTGTCATGTAGTCGGCTGGTGCGGGTCCTGATGTTGCGATACCATCTGCCTGATGGTAGCAGTGAGAGCAGCCCATGACTCGGGTTGATTAAGCCAAAGATCAACATATTATACCAAAAAAGTAACAGATAATAACATTTTAAAAACTTTTAAGAATTCCACATAGTTCACCATACTGCCTTTCATTTTCCCTAATTTTAATTAAAAGAAATCTTTAGGGTCCTGGGTATCTCAGTGTTAAGACGCTGGCTACCAACCCTGGAGTCGCTAGTTCGAATCTCAGGGCATGCTGAGTGACTCCAGCCAGGTCTCCTAAGCAACCAAATTGGCTATGGAGAGTAGAGTCACATGGGGTAACCTCCTCGTGGTCGCTATAATGTGGTTCGTTCTCGGTGGGGCGCGTGGTAAGTTGAGCGTGGATTCCACGGTGGATGGCATGAAGCCTCCACAGGTGCTATGTCACTGTGGCCACGCGCTCAACAAGCCACGTGATAAGATACGTGGGTTGACATCTCAGATGCAGAGGCAACTGGGATTCGTCCCCCGCCACCCGGATTGAGGCAAGTCCTCTTAAAAGTGTATTAACCCCTCCCCCCCCAAAAAAAATGCCAGCAAGATATCTAGGATGTTTAATATCTGGACCTGTCTGCGATTCCAAATCGCGCAATGTGAAATAAGTTTTGGCTGAATAGAACTGCAGCGTTGACCTACAGCCAATGAGAGAGAAACAAACGGGGCACGTGAAGTTTCAGTGTGAGGAGTTCTGATGTACCCGCAACAGAACATCAACTAGCATGGCTGCGTTATCGAGAAAGTCACACTGGTCTGAAGCAATTGAGGAAAATTAATTAGTGGAACATTGGCAGGAGCACCAGATTTGATGTTTCATCTGAACTGTGCCACAGCCGGGTGGAGAAAGAGAAGGGTTGGAGAGAAATTGCCAATTCTCTTGGACAGTCAGGTAAACAAATAGGTAAATATTTCAGTATGAGGTACTTTTTCATATTGTAACCAATACATATATGATGCCTTTAGGCGATTAAAAACATACACATCATATTCTGAAACGCATGTGATCATGCATTTGTTTTCGTATCTCGTATCACTTCTCACGTGTATTCTGTTGGGAATCGTAATTTGGAGTCAAGGCAGAGTCTTCGGGGATTCGTCAACAATGAAATGTCTTGTAATGTGTTCACCCATGTTGCCGATTCCTCGTGTAATTTGAAAACGCTACAACTTATATGACAAGACAGACAGTTGTGTAATATGAATAGTACCACGATCCGACATCTTTGAAAGTCGTGTAGTGTGTAGGAGCCATAATAAGCTTCTCAATAAGAATAGAAATAGACACACTCCACACTACTGTTTTTTTGTATTAATCAAACAAAATCCTGTTTACTCCTGTGGCAGCAGGGAGATAAGAGTGTCTGACTGAGTAATGGTGTTTCCAAATGGTTTCGTCAGCACTGCAGTACAGCCACACACACACACACACACACACGCACAACACATTAGCCTTCTGAAATTCCCCTCTCAGCACAACATCTGCTGATCAGCCAGACAAACACTTAGCCTAACAAGTGAACACTCTTGTTCTTTCACACCCACACACACACACTATTCTGAGCATCTTAATAAGTGTCAGTGGCATGAAAAACGCTCTCTGAACTTTGCACACGCATATACTGCGCTCTCCAAAAATACACTGGCGGCCAAAAGTTTGGAATAATGTACAGATTTTGCGGTTTCAGAATGAAAATGGTATTTTAATTCATCAAAGTGGCATTCAACTGATCACAAAGTATAGTCAGGACATTACTGATGTAAAATACAGCACCATCATCTCCCAGGACCTCATCGAGAAAGCACAACAGAGAATGTACTTCCTGCGGCAGCTGAAGAAATTCAACCTGCCAAAGACAATGATGGTGCACTTCTACACAGCCATCATCGTGTCCATCCTCACATCCTCCATCACTATCTGGTACGCTGCTATCACTGCCAAGGACAAGGGCAGACTGCAGCGTGTCATTCGGTCTGCAGAGAAGGTGATTGGTTGCAATCTGCCACCGCTCCTGGACCTGTAGGCCTCCAAGACTCTGAAACGTGCTGGAAAGATTGTGGCTGATCTCTCCCACCCTGGCCACAAACTCTTTGAGACACTCCCCTCTGGCAGAAGGCTGAGGTCCATCAGGACAAAAACCTCACATCACAAGAACAGTTTCTTCCCATCCGCCACTTGCATTATCAACAAGGCCTGGAACCCACCCTGATATTCTCCACACTCCACCCCTGGCTTTACATGCTGTACTGCTCTTTTTATTTTTATTCTTACTTTTAATATGTACTGTGTGGACATATTTATATTGCCTATATTTTAATACTTGTTTCTTATATTTAGAGAATGTGTGGCACGTGCCTACAACACCAAAACAAATTCCTTGTATGCGTAAAAAACGTACTTGGCAATAAAGATTTTCTGATTTCTGATCACTATTTGAATTTTTTTTTTTTATCAAATCTAGACAGGCCTCATTTCCAACAGCCTTCACTCCAACACATTACCCTTGAGTAATCATGCTAAATTGCTAATTTAGTACTAGAAAATCACTTTATATCACCATTATATCAAACACAGCTGAAAGCTATTTGGTTCATTAAATGAAGCTTAACATTGTCTTTGTTTTTGAGTTGCCACAGTATGCAATAGACTGTCTTATGTCATGCATGTCTTAAGGTCAAAAATGGCAACAACAAAAAAAAAAAACAGCTTTCTCTAGAAACTCGTCAGTCAATCATTGTTGAGGAACAAAGATGTCATACAAAGATTTACACTACAGTCTTCAAAGACAAAGGACAACTGACTCTAACAAGGACAGAAAGAGATGAGGAAGACCAGATGTACAACTAAACAAGAGGATAAGTACATCAGAGTCTCTAGTTTGAGAAACAGACTCCTCACATGTCCTCAGCTGACAGCTTCATTGAATTCTACCTGCTCAACATCAGTTTCATGTACAACAGTAAATAGAAAACTCAGGGGTGCCTTATGGGAAGAATTGCAAAGAAAAAATCCACTTTTGAAAGAAAAATCCACTTTTGAAAGTGTTATGGATCTCAACATCATTGATCTTGTGTGGGATCAGCTAGATTGTAAGGTGTGTAAGAAGAGCCCGACAATACAGTCACATCTATGTCAAGTACTACAGGAAGTGTGGGGTGAAATGTCACTTAGAAATGTCAGCTAGAATGCCAAAGATCTGCAAAGCTGTCATTGCTGCATGTGGAGGATTTTTTATGAGAACACTTTGAAGTAGCTTAAGAAGTTCTGAACATTGTTTTCAAATTGTAATATCATTTTCCAGGGGTCAAATTTTATTATTTTATTATTTAATTTTATTTTATTTATTAAAAATGTTATTTTGCTATATGAAGGTCACATTAAAACTGACTTGGAGACATTTTAATCAGGCCTTTATAATTCATTTTTGATACTTTTCTAATAAATTTTATGTTTATTTTTTACTTTTTTAACCTTGTCCCAGACCCAGCCTTTTAATATTACACTACAAAAATCCATTATAAAAAACACAATTACATGTTTATAAATACAAAGAGTAAAATATATTTCAAGCCATTTCTATATTTATTGCAGTAAAACGATTATACATTTAAAAAAATTTCAACAGTTGTTTCCACCACAACAAACAATTTTGCCCTTATCAAAGTTTTTCCAAAAGTATATGTAAATCAAGTAAATAAAGTGTCTGTGAAGAGCATGCTTGAGACAAATATGATACAAGTGATGTTTGAATAATGAAAATTCAAAGTTAATATCACTTGTGAGCAGAATATTTTGGGCTGCATTTCCAATCAAGCTGTAATTTTTTGCCAATTATGCAAAAAGTTAAAAAAAATATAGTTGCGTATTTAAGATTCTGTATATGACATGTTAGCTAGGAAATTAGCAAGAAAAGAAGGGCATTTTATTCCAAAAACATTCAAATGTAATTTCCATCACAATCATTTACCCTACAGAACTCTATTAAACCCAATACAGAATTTGAGATGTGTTGAAAATGACACTGTGGTCAACCACTAATCCTGATTGTTGTGATTGTCACTTCGTGCGGTATGTGATTTGATGTGATTGTCATTTTGTGAAAACAGAAAAAATAATGTCACTGGAAAATTCAAACGCAACTATTCACATTTTGTCTAGGTTGGACACATTTATAAGTCACTTTGGCTTGTTTTATGGAGCATGAATTATATGGGTTACTTTATTTAATGGCTTAATAAGGGGGTGGCTGTGGCTTGGTTGGCAGAGCGGTTGGCTCGCAGGGTTGGCGGTTCAATTCCCGGCCCACACGACTCCACATGCCGAAGTGTCCTTGGGCAAGAGACAGAACCCCAAGTTGCTCCCAATGGCAGGCTAGCGCCTTGCATGGCGGCTCTGCCGCCATTGGTGTATGAATGTTAGTGTGAATGGGTGATTGGGACACAGTGTAAAGTGCTTTGGTAACGTCTAAGGTTAAAAAAGCGCTATATAAGTGCAGACCATTTACCATTTAATAAGGTTCAAGAAAGTGTATGAACTCTGACCTCAGCTCTTGCCACTTCCTCCAGACTGGTTGCCTTGGTAACGGAATGCACTTGCTGTCCCACGATGCCACTACTGCTGACAATCGCCTTAGCAACGCCCTGTGCTACCACCTGCTTTTGCCCCATCACCTTGGATACAGAGGGGCTGGACTTAGCAACTAAGATCTGTCCACTGCTCATGGAGACCTGTTTGACTGCAGAGCCCAGCGGAATCCCCAACACCTACACAAAAAGTTTATTGACACTTAGAGGAACACATTTATTCTTGAACAATTAAGCTACCATTCATCAACAAAGGTAAAATTCTCTGTCTCGTGTTGGTGTAAAATACAGCTTTGTGATAAAATTCAGATTTTACTGCTGATTTGAAATATGTTATTTGATCGTAAACCTGACCAACCATTTTGGAGATTTTGATCTTTACCCATTCAAGCTTTAATGCCATTTGTAGCCATAGAAAATTGCTACCCATGAGCGTTCCCAAGACGGCAGCCGATTGGACTGACTAGCCTTTACTTTTCACTTTTAACAATTCACAACTTTTCCACAGTCTGCAACTGGGCTGTTTCAAAGATTACAGATCACATCTTAAAGGATGTGGACACTTTCCACTGTAGTTGGGATAGACAGGTTAATCACATCCCAGTTCATAAAGACAAAAATAATCACTTGACTCCAAACCCTGAGATCTGAGGAGTAATTTTGTCATTATGGGATACAAACTACAATAAGATGTCTTGATTTTTTAGCAGAGCAGTGCATTGCAGATGCAAGGTTAGTCTCTGAACAGAACGCACCACTAAATTTGTCTCTCAGGTGCTAAAAAAGGCTGCAGTATGGAGACAAGTAGGAGATCCACAGAGACACAATGACCTGAGATATGTTTAGACTGCATGACCACAGTAACACTCCAATTTCAAGAACAAACACAGGATGGCCTGCTTGGGATGGATGATATTACAAACTTGCAGAACTGACATATATAGACAGTGCATAAAAAGTAAATAAACATACATAAGAAAAAGTGAACATAACAATTTGTAAATTATAACCTTGCTGGGTGTGGCCCCTCCTTCAGCCACTGCCCCACTTTGTATCTGCAGAGACATTGCAATCATATGACCCCCCCTTCACTGTCACATACTGTTGTTGCTGCTGGGACATTGCTGTGGCAATAGCTGTGTGGGTACCTCACCAGGTTCTTCTTTGATTATCACCTTAAGACAAATGGACAGCCAGACAGACATACAGAGAGAATTTTCATTACTCTGCTCTTGCAATACACACACACACACACACACACACACACACACACACACACACACACACACACACACACACAGATCAGCCACGACATTAAAACCACTGACAGGTGAAGTGAATAACATTTATTATCTCGTTACAATGGCACCTGTCAAGGGATGGGATATATTAAGCAGCAAGTGATCAGTCAGTTCTTGAATTTCATGTGTTGAAAGCTGGAAAAATGGGCAAGTATAAGGATCTGAGCAACTTTGACTAGGGCCAGATTGTGATGGCTAGACAACTAGGTCAGAGCATCTCCAAAATGGCATGTGTGTTGTTCCTCATATGCAGTGGATAGTACCTACCAAAAGTGGTCCAAGGAAGGATAACCAGTGAACCAGTGACAGGGTCATGGGCTAACTGATGCTTGTGGGGAACGAAGGCTAGCCCGTCTGGTCTGATCCTACAGAAGAGCTACTGTGGCTCAAATTGCTGTAAAATGCTGGCCATGATAGAAAGGTGTCAGAGCACACAGTGCATCACGGCTTTCTGTGTATGGGGCTGCGGAGCTGCAGACTGGTCAGAGTGCCCAAGCTGACCCCTGTCCACCGGTGAAAGCACCTACCAATGGGCACGTGAGCATCAGAACTGGACAACGGAGCAATGGAAGAAGGTGGCCTGGTCTGATGAATCACATTTTCTTTTAGATAATGTGGACGGCTGGGTGAGTGTGCATCGTTTACCTGGGAAAGAGATGGCAGCAGGATGCACTATGGGAAGAAGGCAGGCTGACGGAGGCAGTGTGATACTCTGGGCAATGTTCTGCTGGGAAAAATTGATTACTTGGACCAAATAATAAAGAAAATCAGCCAACAAGTGCCCAACATAGATGGGAACTCCTTAAATACTGTTTAAAAATCATTCCAGGGTGATACCTCAAGATGTTGGTTGAGAAAATGTCAAGAGTACATGTCTGCAAATTCTAGGCAAAGGGTGACTACTCTGAAGATGCTAAAATAAAACACAGTTTTTATTTATTTTGGATTTTGTTTAGTCACAACATAATTCCCATAATTCCATTTATGTTATTCCATAGTTTTGATGACTTTACTATTATTCTAATATGTGAAAAAAAAATATATAATAAAGAATGAGTGTGTTTCAAAACTTTTGACCGGTAGTGTATACCCTTTCATGGCAACGGTATTCCTTGATGGCAGTGACCTCTTTCAGCAGGATAATGGGCCCTGCCAAATTGCAAATAGTTCAGTAATGGTTTGAGGAACATGAGTGTTGACATGGCCTCCAAATTCCCCAGATCTCAATCCAATTGAGCATCTATGGGATGTGCTGGATGTGATCCATGGAGGCCCCACAAACTTACAGGACTTAAAAGGATCTGCTGCTCACGTCTTGGTGCCAAGTCTTGAGAGAAGTGTAGAGAAAACCATCAGTTTGATTCACAGTTCAATTTGAACCAAGGTATTTTCAGAGATATTGGATGTGTTATTACATACAAAGTTAATTTAGTGAATCACACATTCCCTTAGGTAAGATAAACACACACATTTATCTGAGACAGAGTTTGTGACTCTGATGAAGTTGAACATTAAGATGAACTCTTTGAACCTGAGGGAGATTCACCAATTCAGTGAGCACACCAAAAGAATAACACACAAAAATAAACTTAGTTTACTAACCTTACAGACAACAAGGAATTAACGACATGAACTAAACACATTTATTAGCATAATAAATGGCCGTGGTCATATTGTGTAAAGCTTCTCAGTTCACATCATTTTAAAAGAAAACAAAAATCTTTGTTCACAAAAACTTTCATTAAAATGTAATTACTTTCTCCACTTCTGAAATAACTTTTCTGCTGACATAACCAAGGCTGCACGGGTGGGGGAAATAATGGACCTGTTTCACATATCTGGGTTTGGAGAGCGGAATTAAAAGCATAGAGTAAACTTGAATGGTGGTAATTGGGAGACTATAGCAAATATCATTTTTGTATACCCGTTTGCTCCAACACCAAACGAAAAAACTAACAACGATTACGCTTTTACAGCTTTTCTAAATAAGAAAATAATAACTAAATATATAATAATATAACTAAAAAAAAAACAAGAATATAACTAAATAATAACAAAAATAGAGTTCTGTTCTGGATAACAGAAGAGAGAAATATATATATATATATACGTGTATATATAATCCAATATTACTTAGCAGCTTGAGCAAAAACAGATCCCGATCCGACACTTTTTTTTTTGGCCTCTTCCCCATTTCATGCTGCATGTAAACTTTACCGGCGTTATTATTGGCATATAACATGTGCGGATGTGTTGTACTCATACCCGTTTACATTTCAACGTCCAGATAATAATAAGTCTTATGTAATCGCAGGTTTCGTACGTTGTCAGATTTTTTAAATGTTTTTGTTACTTTTGAATGTCTTGCTCAGTGTCATGCTCCATATCGTCTGAACTATTCGTGCTTAGATTAAATTCCAACTGCATCTGTGAGAAGCAGTGGGCCATTTATTCTCACTTTCTATGTCTTCTATTACTTTTTTGTGCGTTATTATTATGCAGTAGCACACTGACAGAGTGAATGATGTATTTTTTTCATGAATTCAGAGACCCTCCCTTAGAAATCGCATTTAAGCGATCAGGTGTAAACAGTGATGTGTCTTGCCTGACCACAAGTGATCAGATCATGCGATGCCCATCTTACTACCAGGTGTAAATGGGGTCCTAGTTTCTTCACCTGTACCTTAGTGTCTGTGTTTACTAAACTGTGTCACAGGTATTAATAAAGTCAGATTGTATAGTATACGAACACTACCAAAAATTAAAATGATCATAGTCTTTTAAAACACGGTGGTCTTTTAGCAGCTTTGTACAAGATTCAAATGCACCACACCAACAGAAAATATTTAGCAGTGCACAAATGATTTTTGAATTTTGTGGAGAAACATCTGTGGACTTCTCAAAACTGCAAGTCTCAAAACATCTGCGTGTGAGTGTGTTCTGGGAATACTCCAGTCCTCTGCAAAGTATGTGAGAAAGCAACAGTATCATGCCACAGATAGATGTCCCATTTAAACCTCACACACAGCTGCTGCAGACCTCTTACTGCACTGACTGGCAGTAACTATTAATAACTATCTGTGTTAATTTAGCCTGCAGTGTCCAAAAAACATTGAAACACCCTCAGAGAATAACCCAGATAGAAAGAGAGAAAGCATCATGCAATTTTAGTGGGGTTTTTTTCAGCCTCAGTTCAACAGAAGGACATAAGAACTATTACAGCTGTAAGTATCTGTATGATCCAGTCCAATGATAATTTTACAGTACAATAACTGATCAGTTTGCTATTACACATTTATTACATAATAACAAAAGCTTTATTACAACATGATAAATCAATAGGGATGTGTCTTTAAATCAGTTCAAGCAGAAATTCATTTCCAAAACAAATTATTAAAAAAATAGCTGGATCTCCCTGTAATGAATTTCATTGATGAGTAAGATTCTCCATTACAACTTTCCATGAACACAAATGGTAATGATTCATCATGCCAAACTGCCTGATGGGGAACTGATTGTGCCACAGTGTTTCATCCTACCTACATTTGCATTTTTTAATTAAAGGCGATTCCACACATAGTACCCACATCATTTCTACACACACACACACACACACACACACACACACACACACACACAAACACACAAAACAATTTACATTAATGTCTCTTACCTTCTTTTCTTTAACTGCCATTCAAAAAAAGAGATGTTTGACATTTATAAACATGGTAATAAATCAATCCACTGCTAAACTGCATTTTGGGCATCAAAGACATTAAAAAAGAACCCAAAAGTGCTGTCTTTTTAAGCAGCTTACTAGATTTTGTGTGAAACACACACACAGCGCACAGAAATCCAGACCAAATGGCTGGACATTATGGGGTAATAATGGACATTATAGGGTAATAATGGACATTATGGGGTAAAACCCCAAACTGTGATAAAACACGAGCTGCACTGGAGAAAAAAATCTATTCTCCATTAGTCAAACATACACACACCCTCTCTCAGTTTCACCTTGACACCGGAGGACAGGAAGCTACTGGTGTGAACTTTAGGGGCAGGTGACGAAGCACCATGGGCTGCACTGCCCTGCTTGCCTGACGGACTGCCTGAGATGAATCTGACACACCAAACATTCCCTCTGTGTCTATTTGCCATAACAAGCGACCCGAAATCATTGATTTTCAAAGACGCTCATATTCAGTTATGTTCTGTTGACATGAGTGACAGTGACTGTTGGCAATGCGACATAGTTGAGTTGAGGACATTATGCAAGTGAGCAGTGATGCAATGTGCTGACTACAAATTGGACCGCAATGATTCACTGACAAAAACAGATGAATACAGTAGTGAAGGAATGCCTACTAGCAACCATTCGCTGCCAGTGTGAACATGGTTTTTCTTGGCAGCTCTGTCTCAAATGGAAATGTGTGTTCAGGTCTAGTCAAAGCAAACATTAATTTTACTGCCAAAAATCAAAACAAAACAAATGAAAGAATGAAAATAATCTATGTACCCCTTCCCGACAAATGCAAAAATGTCTTATTTCAATGGAGTAGGTAATTTTTGGGGGGTTTGCTTGTTCGAGATTTGCATCACTGCATGTCTATTATTCATGTCATGTTATTCTGTGTTTTAAGGTAAATGTTTTAAAGGATTAATTCACCCAAAAATGAGAATTCTATCATCATTTACTCATCATGCCATTCCAGATGTGTATGACTGACTTCCTTTTGCAGAACACAAATTATGATTTATGGAAGAATATTTCAGCTCTGTAGGTCCATAAAATGCAAGTGAATGGGTGCCAACCTTTTGAAGCTCCAAGAAGCACATATAGCCATAATAAAAGTAATCCATACGATTCCAGTTGATTAGCTAAATGCTCTGTGTCAGAAATAGATCAATATTTAAAAAAGAAAATGTATAAAAAATTCACGAGGGTCGAATGTACGATGCCTCTTGTGTGACGAAAGCGCATTGGCAAGTTCACATGAGAACTGATGCATGAAATATATAAAAATACAGAAGCACAGTGCTGTTAACAACAGAGGAGCATAAATAGTCATACATGGAAGCCTCGTTCAGCTGGTTTGGAACGGTCAACTGCGGCGCCATCTTGGAACGGTCAACAAGGAGAGCTGTTTGAATCGGTTTGAATGCATGTGAATGGAGGAGATGCCTCAGACCGAGCTCCTTGTTCAGATCGCTGCATAAACTGCTTTTCTGTGGAAACAGTATTCCAGTCAATAGGAATAGCTGCTAATAGGGTATCTATGTATGAATATCTACTGTATGCAGAAGAGGCTTTCGTGCTTACGCCACGCGAGTAGTACTTTGAACTCCACCCTCGTCAACAAGCTGGCCGGAAGCTAACATTTTTTGTAAAAAAAAAAGTTGTAAAAATTGACTATTCCTAACACATATCTAGCGTTTTGCTTCATAAGACATTAACTAATCAACTGGAATCATATGGATTACTTTCATTATGGCTATATGTGCTTTTTGGAGCTTCAAAGGTTGGCACCCATTCACTTGCATTTTATGGACCTACAGAGCTGAAATACTCTTCTAAATAACTTCCTTTGTGTTCTGCAGAAGAAAAGCAGTCATACACATCTGGGATTGCATGAGGGTGAGTAAATGATGAGAGAATTTTCATTTTTGGGTGAGCTAACCCTTTAAGGCTATAGCTCTACACTTCAGTGCTAAATTTCTTCAGTAAATGTGTGCACACTCAAGGAAATTAGTTTATTCACTCTAAAACTCATCATCCACCATCCCTCTGGATTGTTGGCATTATAAAATCTGCTGATCTGCTTAAAATTCAAAGCCTGATTTTTATAAGCTCTGTGTTCCAGTAACACGAGGACAGAGATCTTTAAGCTCACAGAATGGATGCAGTGATTTTCTGAAGCTGCTCTGATACTCTGACACCTGAAGTCAAATTAATCACCATTTATTTAGGAAAAGGTAAAAAAAACAACAGCAGCAAGTTGTGGCTACAGTTCTCGATAATCTAAACTCAATAATTAACGTGCAATAACTTTCACCGAACACGGGGTTAATTTTCTACAAGGGTTATTTAATTTTAAACATGTTACTACAGGCAACAGAATAAATCAGGACAGTAATACATCTACACTCATTATTATGTAACACAGATACATTTCCCCATAGGAAACTAATTTTCTGGGCCATGCCTTAATAATTCAAAGAGCATGTACTGGAATATTTGATGATGTTCATTTTAATTCAAAGCAGCTGTCTCTTAGTTGTTAAGATTTTCAGAATTCATTAGAAGTCTCATGCCGCTGTAAAAATTCTACAAAGCCTTCTACAAAAATTGGCTGTGTTTCGAAATCTAGTGAGCTGCCTACCTAGATAGCTTTTCTGGGCATCACAGGCACTTTCAGATGACTGATTCAAGTATCCTACCTAGAGATCCTACCTGGATTAGATATGACCATCTTATGCTCGATTTGAACATCTAACTATACTTACGATGTCACCCAAATTCTGTCCAAGCAGGCAGATTGCTAGATTTTGGAACACTGTCATTTTCTAAAGCAAGAGAAGAATGAAAACAGTTATGTCTACAGTCGTGAGGTAGAAAAAGTAGTCTGGTTTGAAGGGAAATTTTGTGGCCAGTTGCAACAAACCCCTTAAATTAAGAAAACCCAAAAGAATACCCTTACAATTATTACTAAGGGCATTTATTGCTATACTTTAGTACCTGATCACAGAGTTCTGACCACACACATACACTTTTATCTCCTGTATTCAACACTTCACTGAGTGCATGTAGGTGTATGTGTGCTGTATAAATGTTACTACAGGTGATATAGCATTTGTGAGAAGCACAAAAGTTGTGCAGCCATGGAGGAGGAATTTGTTCTCCACACACACACACACATACACACACACATAGTAATGGTATATTAACTGCATACTACACACTACGAACTCTCAGTGATGTGGTTGCTATGGCAACATGGTCCTACGATGTCCTGTAAACCCACAGAATGAGTCATGAGAATGAGTGAAATGAATTGCAGTTTGTGTGCATGTGTGTGACAGAGAGAGCAAGAAGGTATGGCAGAGATAAAGAACTGAAGAACTTGTATTTTGTGATTTGTCTTCAAATCACAAAATCACAAGTTGGTGAGTTTTATGGCATTACATCTTAGAAAGATATAATAAGTTTTGTTTAGGGCACATATTAAACATTATTTCCAGCCATTTATTCCACTTTTGTTTACAGAGTTGTAATTGTTACATGTACCTACCCTAAACGTTAAGTAAACAAACAAACTAAGTTGGGGTCTGGGTAGCTCAGTGAATAAAAACGCTGACTATCACACCTGAAGTCACGAGTTCGAATCCAGGGCACGCTGAGTGACTCCAGCCAGATCTCCTAAGTAACCAAATTGGCCCGGTTGCTAGGGAGGGTAGAGTCACATGGGGTAACCCCCTCGTGGTTGCTATAATGTGGTTCTCGCTCTCGGTCGGGCACGTGGCAAGTTGTGCGTGGATGCCGTGGAGAATAGTGTGAAGCCTACACACGTACTATGTCTCTGTGGTAACACGCTCAACAACCCACATGATAAGATGCGTGCGGATTGACAGTCTCAGACACAAAGGCAACTGAGATTCATCCTCTGCCATCTGGATTGAGGCAAGTCACTACGCCACCACAAGGACTTAGAGCGCATTGGGAATTGGGCATTACAAATTGGGGGGAAAAAAGTATTTTCGAGGGCATTTTTCATGTCTAAGTGGGCAGTTCTTGGTCAAAATATGCTGCATTATGGTCCAGATTTTATGCTGACAGTCAAAAGAGGGCCCTAACAACTTTCTATCAATCTACTTTTCACTAGAAAACCACTGGCAGAACACCGGCACCACAGGCTGGATTAGCATGAAAGAAAATCTTGGAGGTTCTACTGTATGCATTTAATCTCTGTCATGCTCCACCTTCTTTGTGCACGTCTGTGACTCACCTGACATGATTTTGCAGCTCATCGTGATTGGCTGGAACAATGTCCCTGGTGATTTGGCAGGGCTGGGCACCTGCCCTTGTGGAATGATCTTACAGCTGGCCATGATGGGATGAAACAGAGTTTCTGTGGGAACCAAGGGTTATTTTCTCAGATCTACAGGACTGTGATGAAATCCATTCGGAATATGAAGAACGCACAAACTCACTCTTGACAGTGACACCTGGAACTGAGGGGAATGAGAAAGAGGCGAGAGAAATTTAATAACTCTGTTTTAAAGAGACAGTGGGAGTGTGCATATTTCTTTTGCGCAAGAGACATCCTGTGAGATGGACAAGCACTGTGTGTGTACATGTGTTTTGACTACCTCTCTCTGTGCTGGGTTGATCATCATGAGAGTGCTGGGAAGGAGAAGTGGGCCACCTTGAGGCCTGGCCAGCTGTGGAAGATGAGCCAGTCCCACCCACAAATGGCAGATGAGAGGAGGAAGAAGATGATGAAGATGAGGGGGCAGAAAGGAGTCATCACCCAATGAGTTTCGGTGGAGCTCAACATCCACCACCTTCAAAAAAATGTGTGTTCTTAATCTTTAACAAAAGAACAGAAATTTGTGACAGAGATAAAGACAAAGAAAATATCAACAGACAGAACGCTTTGTAAAGTCAACCATTTGACCTAAATATTCAACAAAGAACTGATGCATTCTTACAAGCATTTTCTATTACATGCTATTTCCACAAATGAAAGAATAATCCTTTCGGTACATTTCGAAGAAAGACAGGAGGGTTTAATCAATGGATTCAACATGTGAAATAAAGAAATAAAGATATGAAAGCGGTTCAAAGAGAACATGTATGCAAGTGGTTAATTGAGTGTCTGACCTTTAAGTGGTGGATGATGTTGATACGTTTGTTCTGTTGGTCTTTATAGTGGATCTGAACCCGGACAGGAAACTCTCCCCATCCTCGACCTGTCAGTTGAAATGGTGGCTCACTAAAAACACACACACACACACACACACACACACACACACACACACACACACACACACACAGTTTAAAGAATGCCTTTTTCGGTAGGCAGAATTTAGCAAATGCACACTAAAATGATGCAAACAGTCTGCATTACAGTGTGCTGTTCTACGAGTATATGGCTCAGTTAGGAAAAACCATGCCAAAGCATACATGCATAACTGTGAACTACTATTAGTGTGCATTACAACAATTCTATAATAAAATGCTACAAAGTCTAACTATATGAATGAATTCAAATATGGTTATGCAGGAAAAATGAAACTATTTTCTGATTGGGTGGAATGAAGACAGTAATGATTAGTTAGAGGTAGGAGGTGGTTAGAGGTACCTTCACAAGATCATTGGGCTTGTAGCTGGGATGCAGGAAGAACCAGACTTCTTCACAAAATGAACAATACTGGGCTCTTTACGAGAACCTCAAACGTACACCATCCATTTATGAGTGGACTGATCATTCCCCTCACGTCATCAGGGGCAATATATCTGAGAGAGGGAAAACAACATCACTACAAAACATATTATCAGACTCTATCAATTTACAGGATTGTACACACAAGCTTTCACTTATTGCTGGAAGCAGGCTTGTTTTTCCTTATATCTCCAGTCGAGTCTTTCTTCGGGACCACCAATAAGAAGAAATGAAATGCTTATTCACACAAGAGTGTAAAAACTCATGGTATGAATAAAAACAAAAACAACAATAAGCTTTTCATATCTTCAGCACCAGAAATGGACGAATTTGCTTTCAAACTTTTTTCAGAGATTCATTTGTGTCACAATCACCATGGATATTTTTGTGCAAAGAATTTTTTTTGCATTGATCGTGGTGTTAATTAACTATGTACTTGTACATGTATTCGTTCAGCAGAGGTATAAGCAAAAGTTTAGGCATTGTGTATTCTCAGTTACTTGTTGCAGCAATCACCATTAATGTGATTTGTACACATCGTTTTAAGTTTCTTTGGAAAGAAAGCATCTACTAAGTACATACATGTAGAAGTGTTTAAAATCTGATTACTCCGATACTAGTGACTGCTTTGATACTTGCCCTGGAGTTAACACTCACATAAAGATCTTAAGTAGCTCCGCTGGCAGTAAAAAATTCGCTTATAACATTACTCATATCCATACACACACACACACACGTTGGTCTACCTATCATTATGAGGACTTTCCATAGACATAATGATTTTTTACTGTACAAACTATATATTATATCCCCTTACCCTAACACAACCCCTAAACTTAACCCTCACAGAAAACTTTCTGCATTTTTACATTTTCAATAAAACATCATTTAATATGTTTTTTAAGCTATTTAAATTATGTGGACACTAGAAATATCTTCATAAAGAACATTTATAGCATAATATCCTTGTAATTACCAGTTTGTAACATAAGACACACACACACACACACACACACACTTGTGTCTCTGTCACATGCTCAGAGTGGATTTTATGAGGTAAAGTAGACATGGCCTGTGTGATAATGCAGAATAAATTAGGTTAGATTGCTGCCTGGGGAAAGCACTGCTTTGTGCCACACAGATGTTTATTGGGTTTCTGAGAAATAATACAGACATTTTCTGTTGAGTGTGATATATTTAAAAATGAATACAAGCTTTGAAACATAAATAGTGTTTCTCATAAATCCATCTGTCTGAATAATAAACTGAGGCTATTTATTCTGCAGCTATCATGGCAGCGTTCTGGCTTTTGGAACTAGTGATCACGAAACACATTGAGGAAGGTTGCAGAACAGAGAATAAGGTGTCCTACTCAAGGGCACAAAGGTACTGTTCAGAGGAAGGGCACAAACAACTCTCAAAGGTGCTAAATCAAAATACTTCAGTGTACTAACAGGGATTTGAGCCAGAAACCCTTATTGAGGTATTACTGAGGTAGAGCAGAAATACATTGCACAATGTTATTTCTTTAGCTCCAATGTCTGTCTGTCTGTCGGTCAATAATATTCTAAATATCTATCAAACAGAGTATATATATATATATATTTCATGTGCATTAGTTTCTGTGATAAAATGGAACATGCTCTTCAAATTATACCGGGTTCACACTGGGTGCAAAAGACATCGGGCCCTATTTTAAGAGCATTAGCACTAAACGAAGGGTTATGCTTTATGTTATAAGTGCAAAGGCAATGGGCATTGGGCGTGCAAAGTGGGCTGGGTCAAGTGCAATTTAATTCTGAGGTTCTCCTCCAGTTATTCCACTGTCTTTCCTATTATATAGTTCACTCCTTGTCAAGCAACGTCAACATAAACAAAGAGAGCACATTCATAAGAAGTTGGTAGTGTAAATGGACTGTATGCTATGAATTAGAAAAACAGAAATATGGACTTTTGTTCTTTTGTGCATTAACCATGTCCTTGTTAAATGTCAGGCATAATTCTATGACAGTGACATGCTCCTTTTATACACATGGAAAATTTGATTCTCGTCAGGATTTGAATTTACACTCAGTAAAATTATAGATAATGTGAGTACTATTAAGCATTTTCATCTAGTGACACATAAATCATAGTTAGTATTAATAGTGATTGTACTGGCACACACTTCAACCAGTCGATTTTGAAAAAATAAATCAATTTATTGATACATAAGAAATACTTCTATATTCAAATTACACATCAAACTAAATGAAAACAACATCAAAATAAAGAGGTGGTCAAATAAATCATAACAAATCCAAACATTTCACCCTCTCCATCTTCTTCCACTGGCACCTTTTGCAGTGATTTAAAAAATCACAAGAGACAACAGGTGGAAAAATACCAATACAAATTATAAATACAACCTGGCAAGCAAAAATGTATTCACAGATGCACTGCAATTCTCAAAAGAATCTGCAATAATTAAATTCACAAAAATGCATAATAAATAAATATGTTAATCGAAAAATAAAATGCAGGACAAAAAGTACAGATCCGCAGTTTTGCGCTTAAGTTTACATATATCCATGAGAATAATTCAAGTCATAGGTTTTCCAGTGTGTATTGTGGCTAACATTTCCTGTGTTCCTTTCGGGTCGCAGTTCGCGTGGAGGTCCGTCCCTCTCCCGCTGTCCGTCTCTCTATCCTCAGCCTCTCCATGTTGGCTGAGGGACTCGGTCTCAGACTAGACTTGTGGTGGTGTCTCTGAGTTCTGTTTCAGTGGAGATAAGGAGCGAGAGGGGGACTCCAGAAAGCGCTTTATAGCAGGGTGATTCAGCACAGATAGGTCACTCTTAGATGCCTGGAAAAGAATAAAATCAAGAATTACATTTTAGTGGGGGGCCTGGGTAGCTTAGCGAGTAAAAACTCTGACTACCACACCTGGAGTCGCGAGTATGAATCCAGGGCTTGTTGAGTGACTCCAGCCAGGTCTCCTAAGCAACCAAATTGGCCTGGTTGCTAGGGAGTGTAGTATCACATGGGTAACCTCCTCATGGTCGCTATAATGTGGTTCGCTCTCGATGGTGCGCGTGGTGAGTTGTGTCATGTCTCCGCAGTAACGCGCTCAACAAACCACGTAATGAGTGGATTGACGGTTTCAGACACAGAGGCAACTGAGATTTGTCCTCCGCCACCTGGATTGAGGCGAGCCACCACGAGAACTTGGAGCGTACTGGCAATTGGGCATTCCAAATTGGGAAGAGGGGAGGGAAAACAATGACATTTAAGGTTTTTACTGGTAATGGTAGCAGATGCCACTATCTTGGTAAACAGAGGATGATGTTCTTTCATTTTTAGAGCTCAGAGAATAATTAGAGGGTCTTTCTATATATCAGCAACAAAACTGGATGATTATTCACAAGAACATTCCCTTAACAGAGCTTTAATGTATGTTTTTATATTGTACACAGTGGTTCCCCAACGTTCCCTTAACCTCTTAATTTCTAGATCCTTTCTGCAGCCATGCTGCAAGCTCAATAAACAGACAAAAGACAGAATAGAATAGATAAATTCATTATTTATTAGAATGAATAATAATTATTATACATCATTAAAATCTATCACATCACATTGTGGAAGACTGATCTCCTTTCTGCAACCCTTCTGTTCTTCGACACTGAAAACTGTGCCTTGTTTTTCAGTTTCATAAAAACGTTCTCAGCACAATTAGTATGCAGATATTAAAGGAAATTATTCCAAATAATCAATGACTCCAACACAAACGAGGGTTTTAAAAATAATAAATTTATTGACAGGCATAAAAAAATTAATAAACAAGTACTAAAACCATTCAATTAACCTTGACCGTGCAACGTTAGATTTATTTCTAACTGTATAGTTTAGTGAAGACATCTCTGTTTCTCTTCAGTTGTAGTTAATAAATTGATAGTTAATAAATCCCTCGGTTTAATTTACACATCATATTCTTTTCGATTTTATGAGTTAAATCTAATAACATCCAATAATAATGAGCTAATAACATTTATGAAGTGCGAGCAGATCAAATGTGCACTCATATACAGTAGACCTATAGCTATCAGACAGCGACTGAGGTAATTAGATATTAAGATAATGTATTAAGTTAGGTAGTGTATTATTGAATGTTTTTATCATCTATTCATTATAATGCGTTCAAATACCAATTTCTGTTATCTATTTTCTGCATTTAATTAAATGCTAGCCAACTTCACTAATTTCATTCATTGTTGTCTGTCAAACTCTCAAACGTTTTTGAAAACTATTCAAATATAATGAAAAATAATGAAAAATGTGAATGAAAAATGTAATGTAAAAATAACCATTAGATAACTTTCTGTATATTATTTTATGGTTGCTCCAAAAAAACCTCCATGCAACGTTCTTGGAAGGTTAGTTTATGGTTACACAATTAAAACCTAAAAATAACCATTAGAGAATGTTCTGCATAAGAGCTTTTAAGGTTGCCAAAGAAAAACCTGCCTGCAATGTTCTGGGAATGTTAGTTTATGGTTTTTAAAAACATATAACCTAAAGAGAACGTTCCTAAAATGTAAGGAATTGGTTCCCAAAAATTAACCAAATATGAACCATATGCTAACTTTAGGGGAATGTTCTTTGTTTGCTGTGTCCTTGTCACAGACTTTTCATCTTTGGCTTGCTCACTGGGGTTTTGTAAGACACTATTTTATTCTCTGTAAAGCTGCTATTTGCTTGTGAAAAGTAGGCCAACTATACAAATAAAATATTTGGAAAAAAAAAACAAAAAAAAAAACTATTGTTGAATTATAAACATCTTGACTACAATGTTAAGTTGACTATAAGTTATGACTTTGGACTTTACTGGGAAGAAAATATAGAATTTGGACCTCTTACAATGTTAACTGAATACCACTGTCCTATTTTAACTTGTTAATTAGGCCTAATTAATCATGCATGCACACGACACACACACACACTTTTTGGTGTGTCACCCTAAAATATTTACTGTTCCCCTCTTGCCCCCCCTTTAAAAAAATGCTGAAGGTGCCACTGGTTGTTCATGCATGATGATTCTCAAACTCAGTTACCAAGCAAAAACATAATGTACTTCATTACCTCAGGGACTTTAGGTTGGCCAGCACTGGCATAGTAGTTTGCCACAATACAGGCTCTGAGCTTGTCCACCATTCTCCTGGCCTCACTCAGCCTGTTCATACACAAATATCCAGATTGAATTTAAATATCCAGATACACAAATATCAACATTATAAAGTCCATAAACCAATAAACCTCATTTAAAAGGTGTGATGCAAAAGGCATTTAAAGATGCATATATATATATATGTATGTATGTGTGTGTGTGTGTGTGTGTGTGTGTGTGTTTTAATAATACATCACTTAAAGGGATAGTTCACCCAAAAATGAAAATTCTGTCATAATTTACTCATCCTCATGCCCTCCCAGATGTGTATGGCTTTCTTTCATCTGTAGAACACAAATATTTTTTTTAAGAATATCTCAGCTCTGTAGGTACACACAATGCAAGTGAATGGTGGCCAGAAATTAGCAGTAAAAGAAATCCAACTTTGGTGGTTTATTCCATGACTTTGAAGTGATTTAATCGGTTTTGGGTGAGAACAGACCAAAATGTAACTCCAAGCAGACATATCACCCTGTAGCTCAAGACCAGTTGCCCACTGAGGCTAACTTGGCCAGTACCTGGATGGGAGTCCTCCTGGGGAAAACTAAGGTTGCTGCTGGAAGAGGTGCTAGGGAGGCCAGCAAGGGGTGCTCACCCTGCAGTCTGTGTGGGTTCTAATGCCTCAGTATAGTGAATGAGACACTATATTGTAAAAAAAAAAAAGTACCATACTTTGGATGAGACGTAAAACCGAGGTCCTGACTCTCTGTGGTCATTAAAAATCCCAGGGCACTTCTCGTAAAATAGGGGTGTAACCCCGGTGTTCTGGCCAAAGTCCCCCCATTGGCCCTTCTCAAACATGGCCTCCTAATAATCCTCAGCCATAAATTGGCTCTATAAATCTCTCTCTCCTCATCACCAATAGCTAGTGTGTGGTGAGCATACTGGCACACTATGGCTGCCGTCGCATCATCCAGGTGGATGCTGCACACTGGTGGCGGTTGAGGAGAGTCCCCTGTTCACTGTGTAAAGCGCTTAAAGTGTAGTGTCTGAAAATGCACTATACAGTATAAATGCAACATTCACATTCATTCATTTTATCATTGTACAACTTGCAACTGCAGTCTTGAGGGATGATCATGATTTCATAACACTTGCACAGAATGCTTGATGGTGCAAGAAGTCATTTTTATTTCCATAGTGCCTTTCATAACACACATAATTTCAAAGCAGCTTTACAGAAAATCATGCATTAAACTGTAATATCTATAAAGTCTTAAGAGTGATCATTGTGTAGTTTGATTAAATAGGATTGTAATAATTGTGTATAAAAATAATTAAATAATAATTGTATTAATAACCCCAGTGAGCAAGCTGAAGGCGACTGTGGCAAGGAACACAAAACTCTATAAGATGTTGATTAATGGAGAAAAATAACCTTGGGAGAAACCAGACTCACTGTGGGGGCCAGTTCCCCTGTGACTAACCCCACCCTAACCCTAACTCAGACTCACTGTGGGGGCCAGTTCCCCTCTGGCTAACATCATGAATATAACGGCAATATTAGTAATTTGTAAGTGTTAAGGTCAGTGTTTAAAAAAAATATTTTTCATGAACTGCAAGATTAATGACTAATGTTTTTGAAGTCCATCCTGTATTAACTGCACAAGTTCACATAGATGCATTGTCATTTGTTAGCTTGTTAGTTTTGTTGGAAATTCAATGATAGTCTATGTATTCCATTTCAAGAGTGTAGTCCATCAATAGACAAAGGTGATGCAGGCAGAGATCAATGAGGTGCATCGCAGTTCAACTGGCAGGTAATTCCACTGAGGTTCAGTGGGATCCTAAATCCATGGTTCAGACAGTAGCATATGAAGTATCCGATGTCTTACAACCGGCAACATTTCATCCTCTGAAGTCCATCGTAAAAGACTGTCTGGTGACGTCTGACTAGTACCAGCTGTAGTTTGTCATCATCACTCAGTGACACGTCGCAGTGGAGTCCAACACCAAGTAGGAACGGAGATGGATCTGGTCAGCTATGGTAACCTCGGAATATGAATCCCGATATGAAGACATGGAAACAAATAGAATAATATTAGTGTAGATGCCATTCAATTTTACGCAGAGTTATAGATCATGATAGATTTTTCTGGATCCAGCAGACCTAACTAAAACAGCCTAATTGTGGGTTGATGGATAAATTAGGTGTAAGCCTGGCTAAATAGATAGATAGATACTTTGGACTTGGTCTTATCTTTAGGGCTTCCTATTTACAAAATGAACTTTGTTAATGGATTTTCTGATCACGTCTGTTGTTTTTAATGTTTGATTTCCATGTAAACCCCCTGCCCTGCTACCTGTTTTTTCTAGTTCTCAACTGATTACATCAACTACAGCATTGAACTTTTCGGAAGTGTTATTGTGTCTCCTCCATCTTTTGTGGATCCATGGGAGCTGGTCACTTGGTTTAACTCTGTCTGTACAAACATTCTTGACTTTGTTAATCCATACAAAGTCAAGAAATATAAAGTGAAATCACAACCATGTCTTTATGACAACCTTAGACAGGATTACAGGAGGAAAATAAGAAAGACACGATACATGTCTCACTTCAAATATTGAGGGAAAGCTTGTCAAGGTATGAGAGAGCAGAAACAATACATTTTTTCCTCTAAATATTATTTCAAAGAATGACAATGCTCCAAGCGTCATGTTTTCCACTATAAACAGATTGCTCTTTCCTTTTGAAGAGGTTGGTTTAGATCCCTCTCCAGATACATGTGAAATATATTTTAAATATTTTGTGGAGAAAATTAATGATATTAGATCAAGTTTCCCAGCACAGATTAGTGATTCTATAGTGATAAGATAGATAACAGACATTATTATTAACTTAAAACCCACTTCATGTGGTTGGGATGTTGATCCTGCACACCTTCTCAGGTACATCTCAGGGACAGGGCTGATACTATTGGTCTGAGATACTTCCAATGTAATAGTCTCAATGGAACTGTTACAATTTGCTATAAACAAGTGGTTGTCCAGCCACTTCTTAAGAAGACTAGATTGGATATATTTGACTTGAGGAACTATAGACCCATTTCCAAACTATCCTGTCTGTCTAAAATTCTGGAGAAAAAAAAAAGTCCTTGCTCAGTTGACATCATTCTTAAATTTTAGATAATTTTCAATTAGTTTTTAGGGTGGGACGTTGCACGGAGTCTGCATTATTGAGGGTGATTAATGATATTGTTTTAATCAGAGCCACCTTAATTTTATTAGATCTAAGTGCAGCATTCGACACTATAGACAATTCAATCTTTATTAATCATTTATTGCATGCCGTGGGGATTCAAGGTACAGAGATGGTTCTCCTCTATTCTTACGGATATATCATTCTCAGTGAGTACTGGTCCGTTTTCTACTTCCACAGCTCCAATTACATATGGGGTACCTCAAGGATTCTGTGATGAGGAGGTGGGCATGGCCGGGTGCAAGGTAGGTGCTGAGTCAACTAATCAGCGGGAGAGAGAGAGAGAGAGAGAGAGAGAGAGAGAGAGAGAGAGAGAGAGAGAGAGAGAGAGAGATAAAGGGGAGTCAGTGACGCATGTTTGGGAGAGATAGAGACAAACGCGGCAGCTGTGTGTGTGTTTGTTTATGTTTGTTTAACCCTCTGGGATCTGAGGGTGTTTTGGGCCCTGGAGAAGTTTTGACATGCCTTGACATTTGTGCTTTTTTCAGTTGCTTAAAAAAATATGAATGGCTAAAGTCTGATAACACTGTATTCAGCGCAAACAGGGCTACAATAATATGTGAGCAACATGTGTGTACATGTTTGTATTTTTGAGAAAATAATGTTTATGCGTGGTTTTTGAAAAAACTAAATTTTTAAGTCATTGAAATACGGCCATATATCACATACTCAACATTTGTCCACAAGATTTTTGAGAACTGGTTCTTGTAGTCTAGAGTTTTTGCTACAAAATGAGGTGAAAACCATCCTGATCACTCATTCATACAAAACAATATAGTAATTTAACTTTTGTAAGACACTTTTGGTGTTAGAAATGTCATATGCGAGGAGGCGGGAATGATCATGAAAATTGATTGTAATTCACACCTGAGGAGACAAAAGACCCCTCCCCTGGGCCTATCAATGAGGAATGTGACAGAAAGAGAATGAATATGAGGAGACTTAATGATCAAAATCGAGTTTTAAGTTAAAAGAAATAATCTGACTATACATTTTCTTTACATAAAGACTTTACTTAATTTTAGATCTACTCTACCGTTTAAAAGATGTCTCTTCTACTCACCAAGACTGCATTTATTTGATCCAAAATACAGTAAAAACATTGCGTGAACTCATTTTAAAAGAACAGTTTTCTATTTGAATATATTGTAAAATGCAATTTGTGATCAAAGCTGAATTTTCAGCATCATTGCTGCAGTCTTCAGTGTCACATGATCCTTCAGAAATCGTTACAATATGATGATTTTCTAATATGGGCATATTTAAAGTGCATTTCACTCATTTACACCTGAACCCATATTTGCAAGCACAAGCTTTGTTGATGATAATGAGGTAGCATAAACACTAGTTAAAATACAAATCTAAACATTCACATTATTTTTATATCATATTACATATCATATTTATATCATACAGCATACAATTTAAATACCTGCTTTAGCCGAAACAGCATTTAAATGTAACTAAAACTTGCTTATTAGGACATATTTCAAATTTCAATACTCTGAATCCTGGCTGGCAAGTCTGGAAACAGTCCCACTAGTAAAATATGTTCAAGTTTATATAAAATAACATGTCAACTAAAGAAAACTAAACTTACTCATCCGAAATTGTATCCTCGTCTGGATCAAGTCTCTCTTCAAAATACAAACGTTCATCGGAGTCCTGCACTTCTTCTGAGGAAAATGTTAACTTTTCCTTACTATCCAGGAGATTCCTCGCCTGTGTATCGTTACATAGGCGCAGTAAAGTGAATTAATTGTTTACATAAAACCTCACTGTCGGGGGCGTGCACCATTTGCCTTGATCATCTCAGCACATTAGCGTATGAATGGTGCGCTCTGCTGGTGGGTGGGATCACATTACCTATAATGAGCTCAGCCAGCTGAAACATGTACATCGCTTTGTTTCATATAGATTACATTGCAGGAGAATATTTGTTAATATAAATTTGAATTGTTTTATTTAAAAGTAGAAATCTTAAGCTTTCTTTAGACATATGTTTCATGTTTGTGTGATAAGTATTCGCAGAGTTTCAGTTTTTGTGAAGTGTTTCAGAAATATGCTTGCGAAAACAGAGACTGCTGAAAGCTCACCCTTTTTATTTACTTTATTTTCCAAAAGAACAAGGTTTTGTTGTTATTGTGAGTGTTCACAAATAAAAGTAGACCCTTTATAGTCTCTAATGATGTCTTACACTTATGTCTTACAGAGTATTTTAAGTTGTTTACGCTGTAATGACGAAAATATCCAGCAGGACGCCCTGGCACGTCCGTCGACCCCAGAGGGTTAATGTTGATCTGTCATTAAAGTTTCCATTGACTGTTCTGCCGTCTTGTTCTTTTCTGTTTTCTCTCTCCATTTCTGTCTCTCCACCTAGCTCTTTCCCTCTCCCTCCCCTCGTCTCTCCCAGGGCTCGAAAAGGCAGAGAAGACCTTCTGGCAGAAGGATGGCCGGAAGGGCAACACCTCCCATCCAGGAAGTGAGGAGGGGAGGAGCAGCTGTCGTCCGCCAGAGGGCAGAGGAGTGGCTGAGGATCAGGGGACGGTGTGTCCGGGGAACGGCGAGTGAGTTTTTCTCTGTTTCTCACCCTCGCTCTTTCCCTCTCCCTCACCTCATCTCTCCCAGGGCTCCAGTGAGGCACAGAAGACCTGCTAACAGAAGGATGGCTGGAAGGGCAACACCTCCCATCCAGGAAGAACGTCATGCCAGAGGTTCCCCGGCATGAATTGGGTGTTGGAAGAGTGTAACATGGAGCAGGGCGTGGCTAGGCCGTAACGATGGAGGCATGGCGCTGAATCAGCCCAATCAGCGTGAGAGGGATAAAGAGGAGCAGGGGATGCCAGTTCGAGGGAGAGAGAGATGCATGCAGATGTATTGTCCATGTGTTTTATGTTGTTTAAATTCAGTTTTGTAATTCAAGTTATGTTGACTGTTCTGCCGGTTCCCACTTCCTTGCCCACCTTACCCCGTTACAGATCAATTATAGGTCCTTTTCTTTTTTTCACTGTATATGCTTCCTCTAGGTTTGATTTTTTTTTACCAATTTAACAATTTTATGCTGAAGATACACAAATGTTTCTCCTGTTGAATCCCGGGGATAACGGTGTTTTAAAATCACTTTTAGCATGCTTGGAGGAGGTTAACAACTGAATGAGACGTAATCTTCTCCAGTTGAATGAGGGAAAGACTGAGATCATGATTTTTGGTCCCGATGAAGGAGGTATGGATATAACCTCCAGACTAGATCAATGGTCAGTCTATCAGAGTAAACAAGTGTACAATCTGGAGGTTATTTTTTCCTCAAATATAAAATTTGATAAGCAGATGTATGCTGTGGTTAAAAGTGGTTTCTTTCAACTCAGATCCATTGCTAAGTTGAAACCAATTATCTCAGCTATGGACATAGATAAAGTCATACATGCTTTTATTTAGTCGTATTTAGATTATTGCAATATTCTTTATGCAGGGACCAATCAAGCTTTGATAGCAAGGTTACAATTGGATCAGATTGCTGCAGCCAGGCTGCTTGTAAATTAAAAAAAGGGACCACATCACTCCAATACTGGCCTCTCTTCACTGGCTGCTGGTTGAGTTCAGGATTAAATATAAGACTGTATATTGTATATTTTGTATATATATATAATATATTGTATATTTTTTAGGCTGTGTAAGGTCTAGCTCCAGGTTATGTTTCTGATCTGATTGTTCCTTATCAGTCATGTAGATTGTTAAGATCAGAGAACAAAGCACTTCTTACCATTCCACAGTCACGCTTGAAGCTTAAAGGTGATCGAACCTTATCTGTCAAAGGTCCAAGGCTGTGGTATTGTTTGCCAACTGAAATTACAGCCACATCGATGATAGATACTTTTAAAGCTTGTTTAAAGATTTATTTGCTTTCTTTGGCCTTTCATCAAGATGGCTGGATGTGATGTGTTGGAAGTATACATTGTTTTATGTTGTACATGTTGTACAGTTGAAGTCTAAGTTTAAACTCATTTAAACTAATTTTTTCACAATTCCTGACATTTAATCATAGAAAACATTCCCCGTATTAGGTCAGTTAGGATAACTACTTTATTTTAAAAACATGAAATGTCAGAATAATAATAGAGAGGATGGTTTATTTCAGCTTTTATTTCATACACTTTGTTAGTATTTGGTAGCATTGCCTTTAAATAGTTTAGCTTGGGACAAATGTTTTGTGTAGCCTTCCAGAAGCTTCTCACAAGTGTGTGTTTTGTCTTTTGTTTAAGTTTTATCATTTAAATATTATTTACATTGCCAAGCCGGTTCTCATCTCCTCCTTTCCATTGAACTGCATTACAATGTCCTAAACGACTTTCCAAAACTATAGTTTGTTAATATTTAATCTGTGGAGTGGTTAAAAAATTAGTTGTAATGACTTCAACTGTATGTATTTTAACTTTTACTGTTCAGCACTTTGGTCTACAAGTTTTGTTGGAAAGTGCTTTATAAATGTAAAAAATGAATGAATAGTTGGAGGATCTGAAATCAGTCTGTAATTAGCCAATTCTCCAGAATTAAGTTGTGGCTTCTTAATAAGCGGATTGATAACAGCCATTTTAAAGTTTCTTGGGACATGTCCTAATGATAGCGAGGAGTTAATAATATTAAGAAGAGGTTCTGAAATTACAGGAGATACCTCTTTTAAGAGCTTAGTTGGTATAGGATCTAACAAACATGTTGTGACTTTTGATGTTTCGATAAGTTTTGTTAGCTCTTCATGACCTATGACAGCAAAGGATTGAAGTTTCTCATGAGGAAAATTATGAGACACTGTTTTCTGAGGTGCTATGACAGTTTATTGCATAATTCCAATAAAATTTCTGATTCCATCAATTTTATCAGTAAATAAATTCATCAAGTCATTACTCGTGTGCTGCAACAGAATATCTGGTTCAGTTGAGGCTTTATTCCTAACCAATTTAGCCACAGTACTGAATAAACATCTAAGATTGTTGTGGGTATTTTCATATATTATCAAATATGCTGGCCTGGCAGCTTTTAGTGCCTGTCTGTAGCTACAGACACTATCCTTCCAAGCACAGCAAAATACCTCTAATTTTGTATTTTCCACTTGCGCTACATTTTTTAAGCTGCTCTATTGAGAGCATGATTGTGATCATTGTACCATGTTTCTGGGCTTATTTCATTAATTTTCTTTAATCGAAGGAGAAGGGGGGTGGGCACACTATCAAGAGTGCTAGAGAAGACTGTAATTATGTTTTCTGTTTTGGGCTTACTGAGTATGTGAGACAATTATGGAAGATTATTAGTGAAGCTATCTTTAGTGGTCGAAAGAATAGTTCTACCTAAATGATAGCGTGGTGTAGATTGAGTGACATTAGCTGATCGTAGCAAACAAGAGATGAATGATTTGAGATGTCATCGCTCTGTGGCAGAATTTATATAGTATCAACATCAACATTCTAAATTGGCAGCCCCACTGTGCGGTCCCTCTACATGTAGAAAAAAAGCTTTTATAAGATTACTGATATGACTGAAGTCTTCATTTTAATGTGAGTGTTCATGATTTCCTACACATATTGCAAAATTACAATTAATTTCTTTAGAAGTTAAACTTTTTAATGAGGAAAAAATTTCTGAGTGCATCTTTAAACTTATATCCTGTCCTCTGAGTAACACAAAAAACTTCACTGTAAATTGTAGCAACACCTCGTCGACCATTCAGATGAAGCTCAATAAATTGCAGAGCAGATTCATTTAAACTAATATATTCATCTGGTTTATGACAGGTTTCAGTCAAACAGAGCACATCCAAATTATGATCTGTAATAATTTAATTTACAATTAGTGCTTTGGTTGAAAGAGTTCTATGTTTAGTATTCCTACCTTTATATGATGTTTATCTTAATTTGTTTGTTTTTTTAAGTTTGACCTTAATCAAATGTTTTCTAAATGATTTAGTGAGAGTTTTGTGTTTGGTAATATCTTAGTGCAGCTAGTAGATGTTCTGATTAACCAGATTGCCTGCTTCCTGGCATGGGCCCCAGTTAGTCAAATACTATTAAAACTATGAGCCAAATTACTAGAGAGGAGACTCTACAATAATCACACTGTGTTTGGAACGTTTATTGGAGTTCGGTGTGTAAATTAGCCATTAAACGCCTAACAATAAGCCTACAATTTGCATGTAATCACGCCTGCTAAATCACACACATCTGAATGATCATTCGTGATGTTCGTGTCTTGAGCTCGAAACGCACTTACAAACACCAACAAGTGTTTGAAATAACATCCGACTTCGATCTGATGTGGATTCCAATCACAGAATGAAGCAGAATTACATTCATTAAAATTCAAATCAGGGTTGCCAGATGCCAGCAAGGTTTTCCAGCCCAAAACCTCTTCAAAAACCGCGAGAATGCACAAAAAACCGCCCAAAATTGTTTAGGCTTTTTTTTTTTGGCATGTTTCTCGTTTAAACACACAATAATTAATCTTTAAAATTACCCATTGGTCCGTACTTTTGCGTCCATTAGTTTTTCCTTTTTTAACCCATAATTGAAAAACGAAAAATGAACGGTTGTTGTATTTTTAAAACGCAAAGTTGAACACCAAAATTGTAATTTGAACTGTACGTTATAGCCTACACTAATGCTGTGCAAAAAAAAAAAAATAATAATAATAATATTGACGTATTTTCAGATTTGTGTTTATGACTTTTTGCCCCTTTATTAAACATTTTAAAATATTCACAAATTAATATGGAAAAAATGTCGATTTTACTGGTTTCTTTCCTGTAACTTTTTCTATATTTTGCCCACTTTGGCATATTGGCACTGGCAGTGTCAGTCAAGTTTGAAAACCCCGCGAACTAGGGGAGGGCAGTGCCGGCGTGCGTGACGTGAGCTGAAGGTAGTGGGAGGGAGTGTCTGTTGTGAGTTTAGGGGGCACGTGCACGTCAGCCAGAGCTGTAGTGGGTGTGTGTGTGAGACGTGTGTGTGAGTGAGACTGCTCCCTGCTGAACAGGGTCGCAGAAAGAAGGATCTGAAGTGCCGGTGTTTCGGCTACAAAAACCCGCCGAACTGATCCGAAACCAGCCCAATTTTTATCCACCCGCCCAAACCCATTTTTGCCCGCAAAATATATTGCAAAACCGCCCAATTGATTCAAATTCAAACCTATTTAAAATGCAACGTTTGGCAAAATCACACTTATTATTCAAATTCAAAAGTCTATAATTCAAATTTACACAATTCAAATTGTTTTGTCATAATCCTGGTTCCATAGTGGGGGTGCGTTCCCGCTGACTAAAGCAGACATATAATACCTATATTTATGCAAATAACTAGGACCCCTAACGAATATTTTAAAACCTAGCTCATTGCAAACATCTGCCTCTAGTTTAAGTCAATCAGGAATGCTTTAGAAAAACTGCAAAAGTGTGCCTACCTGCCACTCCATACAAACATACATAGGCAAGCATTTTCAGATCACATGACAGATTGTAAGGGTCTTGAATAGCTGTTTCATGTAGTTTCAAGAGTGTTTCTTTAGACTATGGTCTGCCAGGAGGAGACACTATATGCGAAAAAATGGTGGAAATTGTATCGTTGGTGTTTCCAGTCAAATGCTAATGCCAAGAACATAATTGGCCATGCAAAACCACAGTTTGACCAGAGGATGGCGCTGAAAACCACGTTTACCACAATTATGAACCATTTCGTTTTTATCAAACCATACAATTATGACTCTAAGACATTAAAGATATTAAAGCTTTACTTTCTGTTAAAGAGATAATTTTCTGGAAAGCTGCTTTTGAAACAATCTGTTATTAATTATTTTATGTTTTAAAAAAAAAGAAAGAAAGTAATTATGAAATTGGTCTTAAATTGTTATTTTATTTGGCCTTAAAAATTTTACATTTAATTCCTACAAACCTGCAGATATCTTGGTAGTAGAAACACAAAATGAAGGTGTTGTGGTTGAGGTGTGGACATTGTGGAAAGGTAAAAGTAAAGAATTTGTATAATCCTTGTAAGCAATAAACAATTGAAAGTTTAAATAAAAAGGGGAGTAATCATGGTAATGTAATATGATTGTTTTTTTGGGGGAGCTCTAGTACTGATAGAAATGGTGTAGTAGTGGAAGAAGGCATGGATGAGCATTCACTGTTATGTTTAAATGATGGAAGAGGAACCAGAACTAACATTAGAGACTCATCAATGTCCTGCATAGATTTAACATTAGTATCAGGTACAATTGCATTAAAATGCCAATGGGATTTATTATAACACACTATGATTGGAAGTGATCACTTTCCTATATAATGTAGAGTAGGTATAGATATGATTAAAAGAACAATTGATACATTTTAATATTAATAGAAATTTAGATAAGTGCACTGACAAACTATCATCAGTAATAATGAGAGAAGCAGAGGAGTCCATTCCTATGTCAAAGGGCAGAGGAAGAGTGTTTCATGGTGCAATGATGATAGCACTGAAGCTGTTAAAAGCAGAAATGAAGCCTTTAGGGTGCTGAGAAGAATATTAGTACCATAATCCCTTCTTAGCCACTAGTGGAAAAGTTCACAGGCAAGGAGAGTTATTAAACAAGCTAAAAAGATATACTGGCAACATTTTGCTCTTCAATAGGAAGAGAAAAGCAGCTGGGAGATGTATGGAGTGTTTTAAAAAAGATGGCCGGAGTGTATAACATTAATAATATCCCAGTACTAAAAGTGTAAGAGATGGGAGAACAGCTGTAACAGAGGAAAAAGAAAAAGCAGAACTGCTAGTTAATCTTTTAAAAAGTACATAGTACTGATCATTTAGATGTCAATTATAGGAATAGAAAGAAAGACATTCTGGAATAGTGTCAAGACACATATCAGAAACCAACTGGACAGACAGCTTTAGATCCTAATATTGAGATGCTTGAACTCAAAAGAGTACTAGCACGGGTTGGATGCACTGCCCCAGAGAAAGACATGGTGTTTTAGACTGTTTAAATATGCAGACGAAGCGGTACTTCAGGCAGTCTTGGATCTTTTTAATAAGGTTTGGTCAGAATGTAAGTTGCCAAGGGACTGGAAACATGCTGTCATATTTCCTGTTGCCAATCCAGGGAACAAACCAGCAATAGCAAGGAACTATGGACCTATTGCCCTTACATCTAACCTCTGTAAAATGATGGAAAGAATGATTGCAAATAGGTTATATTATATTTTAGGAAGCAGAGGACTTACAGCACTATACCAGTATGGTTTACGCCCTGGTCGCTCTACTGGATGCACTTGTAAGGCTGGAAACCAAACTTAAAAAGGCACTAGCCATGTAAGAGGCCTATGACATGATGTGGAAAGAAGGATTATTATGAAAGTTGCAGAAGATAGGAATAGGTTGAAGGCTGTACAATTGGGTTTTTAGTTTTTTTGTTTGGACATTCAATTCAAGTGAAGGTGGGTGACCCTATCAAACATGGTTGATGTTGAGAATGGAACACCTCAAGGAAGTGTTATCAGTCCTATATAATTGAATTGAGATGTAATTGTAGCAGGACAGGAGTGGGGTGCAGACAAACAGTTGTTGCTGGATATATACTATGGACTTCTTTGTTCTGTACTAGAATATGGATGCATTGTGTATGGGTGTGCATCGCATTCTTTGCTCAAGATATTATACAAGCAAGAGCATTAAGGTGTATTACAGGAGCCATTAAAACAACACCAGTTGCAGCAATGCAGGCAGAGCTGTCAAAGCTGCCATTAAATATATGGTGTCAAAAATTATCTGTGGCGTATTGGTTAAATTTACAGGGACATAATAAAGAACATCTGGCATGGAAAGTATTAGAACAGAGTTGGGAAACAATAAATTCAAGAGGGTCAGGATTTGCATGGAAAGCTAAGGAGTGGGCAGAAGAAATGTCATTAGATTCTATAGTCTTTGTACCAACACGCCCCCGTGGTTATTCAGTGAACATGATATGTGAAGTTAATATAAAATCTATAACATTGGAACATATTTGAACTGCCCGTTATGCATTTCTTCCAGTGTACACTGATGGCTCAAGAAACCCTGACACTGGACGAACAGGTGCCACCTATTTTGTACCAGAGTTGAAAATCTGAGACTTTGGGAGGTTAATGGATGGGACATCTGTGTACACTGCAGAATTGTTTTCTATTCAAATGGTGGAAGGAGGGTTGGGTGGAAGGAGGGTTGCAAGATAAGGGTGTTATGTTCAGACTCAATGGCATCACTCTTAAGCCTTTCAGTGCGGAATAAATTCTGAAGAGAATATTCCAGGCTCATTACAAGTTAAGCTTAATGCACAGCACAGCATGTGGTAAAGACACAACAAATTATTTAGACTTATCCCTCCTTTTCTTAAAAATAAATAAATAATGGGGGTAACTCAGAAAGTAAAGACGCTGACTACCACCCCTGGAGTCCTGAGTCGAATCCAGGGTGTTCTGAGTGACTCCAGCCAGGTCTCCTAAGCAACCAAATTGGCCTGGTTGCTAGGGAGGGTAGAGTTACTTGGGGTAACCTCCTTGTGGTTGCTATAATGCGGTTCACTCTCGGTGGGGTGTGTGGTGAGTTGTGCGTGGATGCCGTAGAAAAAAGCATGAAGCCTCCAACATGCGCTATGTCTCCACGGTAATGCGCTCAACAAGCCGCGTGTTAAGATGCGCGTGTTGATGGTCTCAGATGCGGAGGCAACTGAGATTCGTCCTCCGCCATCCGGATTAAAGCAAGTCAATACACCAAAACAAGGACTTAGAGCGCATTGCGAATTGGGCATTCGAAATTGGGGAGATAAAGGGGACAGAAAAAAATACAATTAAATAAATAGAATAAAAATTAAATCTGGGTAACAGCGAGGCACTTAGAATGTAAGTGACTGGGGCCAATAATATGTAGATTTTAAAATACTAATTGTTGAACAGTATAGCCACAAGACATAAACAATATGTGTGTTATCATTATTTTAGGGTGATCCAATTGCTTACTAACCTTTTCTGTGCAAAGTTATATCTAAATTTACAACTTCATTGCCATGATGATGTAACGCCATAAACCCTAAAATGACCGTAAGATTTAAACAACTTTACGGCTCAAATAATAAATGAGTTTTAGCAGACGATTTACTCTGTGCTTTTATAAAACTGTAAGCTTCACATTTCTCCCTTTAAACCCTATCAAAATTAGGCTCATTCACTTCCATTTAAGTGTCTCACTGTAACTGAGCTTTTCTTTTGTTTTTAAAGAAAAGGAGGGACATGAGGAAATTCTCATGTTTTATGGTAAACAACATTATGCCACTGTTGATTAAGCACAACTTGTATTGAACCCAGAATATTCCTTTAAACTTTACAGGAATTCACACTTCATGCATTTTCCAAGTCAGGAATGTGGTCATTTTTTTGGTGAATTATTCTTATTATTCCACGTTTTCATTCTCAAAGGACACCTTATCAGCAAGTGTCATTTTTTCACAGCAGCACAGCAAACACAATCAATTAGATATCATTTAAATTTATGGACATAGCACTTTTAACAATGGTCACAAATCAGCATTTCAGGACATACACCTCCAGTGAACAAGCTCAAGGCAACAATGGTATAATGCAAATGGAACAAACCTTGAAAAGAATCAATTCTCAAAAAGAAACCCCATCCTCTGCTGGTCAGCATTTTACTGACGTTATTCAGAACTGTACTGGGCAGAGAAAATGGCAAAGTTTTGGAGGTTTGCCAGTGTTGGGTACATTTGATTAAAAAAAAAGTGTGTGCATGTGTAACATTTCTGTTTATCTGAGCATTTTGTCCACATTGAATGTTTAGCAGGTCAATAACAATCAGTGCCTGAAGAATCAGTCATTCTTTTTGCTTCAGCCAAACAGTTTTATGACTGAATTAGTTGGCCCTGCTGAAGATACTTTAATTATGTATCTGTATGAAGGGGTAGGAGTAAATAATGAACTATCCTTTTCAGACAGCAGACCATATTCTGAACAATACAGCATCAGGATAAACCATAGAAGTAAAAACTTTATTGAGACACTTAAGACAAGAAGCTGAATAGTTCAACACATATCTTCTCAATCAGTTACACGGGTTATGCCCATCACTATTTTTGGATACCATCCAATATTATTAATGCTTTGGGCCTATACTCAACCACTGCTCAGCTACAGTTTCGTTCCAGGGAAGTGAAATGGTGTAAAACTGCATTGTCAGGTTTTAACGCCATTTCAGTTTTCACGGATATACAAATACCAGGATGTGCTTATAAATAAAAATGCTGAGAATGACAAACTCAGAGTTCAGATGATCAGACACTTTCTTGTGCTCTATAACCAGGTGGTATTATGCTCAGCAAGTCAATATCGGCAGATGTACATTTTGTGACCATGGCAACATGATGATTAAAGCTTTGAATCTCCACTGAAGCGCAGAGTAGAGTAAAGTGAACATATTCAATACAAATCAAAGATCATATAATAGACAGAAAATAAAACAAGCATTGCATAATAGCACAATAGTACATACATTGGCAAAATAACATTTACAAAAAGTATTGAACAGTACAGCTTGTAAGTATTAAAATTATCCAATAACAAATCATGTATGCATGTATCTGAAAATATATAAATACACATTTACATACAGACATACGTGTATCTTTGTCATTAAAAGTTAGTAATTGAGGCGTAGTGCTACAGTTATCCTGTCTGAAACTTTCAGATGAATTTCAGGAAATTAAACTGATGGTAGATGATTCTGATATAGTACATGTCTGTCTCCAGTACTGATAAGCACTACAGCAGAGGATGCAGTTATCTGACTGATAAACATAGTTTTAGATCAGTGTTATCTAATATGAACACAGACATACATGCAAGCACACAAACTTTGCACTCCATTTCAATGCATAAGATACAATCACAACATAAAATAGCAAAATAGTCAAAAAAGGAAATTCAAAACAATTTTATGTACACTAAGAATTCATATTACTAACACTAATTACATACAAGTGCATGATTGGGGCTCTGATTTAAAAAAAAAACTAAAACAAATCAGAAAGGCACATCCTGGTTGTCACACTAAAGATACCGAGACACTTAAATACAGATATGATACACTAGGGAAAAATTCAATTCACAGCTGTACGGTTCATTGGGAACCCAAAGGAATAGTGACATTTCAAAATCAGAACTGACTTAGATTTTCAAATCAACTGCTACATTTCTTAAAAAAAACCTCTGTATGAAAACCCCTTAAAGCTAATGTAGTAATTAAGTGTTGTCTGTCCTTTAGTAAGCTCAACAGCATAACAATATGATATAGATCAGTGAAAGGCTTATTAAAATATTAAAACCACCCCAAATTCCACCAGTCATAGCATGTTTATGTCTGCAGACTGACACGTCAAGAAATCAACCAAGCAATGTCAAAATAAAGGACTAATGGTACAAAAACATTAAAAATAGCATACAAGATGAAACATAAACAACATGTAAAAAAAAGTACATTTAAAAGGTCAAAAATTACAATAAAAGGAACTGTAAAGTATGTCAGAAACTAAAGAAAAAAGGGAAAGAGGATGGGACATGAGCATTTGTTGAGTCCGTTTATGTTGGCACCATCACAGCACCTAGAAAATTAGATTGATCGATCGCATAGTTGATTTATTTATGGAATGTATGACTACCAGCCTGCAGGTGCAGTTTCAGTTAAGAGGATGGGGAGGTTTTACACACTTCCAGTGTTTCGAAGAAACGGTCAATGCAAGAGAACTGTTTCCTCACAGATAACAATCTTAACAGGTTTGGCATGATGCTGATGAAATTTATCTTTTCTTAACTTGAGCAGTTAAATACTGTCTCGAATTCTGTGTGACATGAAATACTATTGGGAAGTTGACTTGCTCTGCAGTGTGACAAAACCCCATTTTGCTATTTATTAAAGAAAAAAAATTAGAATAATTATGCATGCATCTGTAATTTTCAATTTTTAACTGAGAGACATGGAATATTTTTAAAAATGTATTTTTTGCACTGTTGGACCAGGTAAGAAGTTGATTTAAAAATGGTGAAAAATGCAGAAGAGGGGGTTACCAGTCTTGACATATAAAAATACACTTTCCCTTAAAGGGGTCATGACATGCCTTTTTTAAATTATTATTTTAATACGCTCCTTGAGGTTCACTTATGATAAAATGTTAAACAATTTTTGGTAATTTATTTGTTAAACATCATTTTCCACCCTCATTTTGAGTGTCTGTCAGAAACGCTCTGTTTTGGTGCTGCTCCTCTAAGACTTGACAGTAAATGCCCACTGTTATGATTGGCTCTCTGCTCTTGAGTGACCTGCTCTCTCATTGCCATCTCACTGCTCATCATTACTGGGAGGGGCTACTGAAGTGATAAGGTAAAACATGTTGTGACATGTTGTTGTGGAGGCGGTCAGATACAAATGTCTACCAGTGTGACTACAATGTGGAGGAAGTGAGCACGAGTCGTTTTAGCAACTTGGTTTCAACAAATGCTGTTTTTGCAGTGAGGAGGAAATTTTGAGTTCTGAAACATACAGTATGTTTTCATTGTACAATGACCACTTATGTGTCAATATATAAAGGAAAATGTTATTCCTCATATCATAACCCCTTCAAATTCCTATAAATTTGAACCCTAAAATCTTTATGATGATAAAAAGTCAGTGGACAAGCTATGTGTTAACTCAACATATACTCTATTCGTTAACTGTATAACTGGGAGATCAATATCAATTATGTGTGACCGTTTAACAGACCACTTCTGGCTTTTTGAGGATAGGTATAAAAATTGAAGCAGTACTGTAGATGGTGACACATTCAGCTTGCTGTGTGTTTGTGGATGCTCAGGATTTGAGTCGTTTCTCGCTGAAACGGTGTATGGTAACACAGCCATGGTAGGAGATGGGGCGGGGCATGGCAGCCACGCCCGTGATGATGCCAGAGGCGGGGTCGTAGCACATGATGTTGTCAGAAGCATCACCGTTTTCTCCCCGCCCACCCAGAATGTAGATCTTTCCATTACAAACGGACATGCCACAGCTCTCCTAAATTTACATTCACAATATTACAGAATGCCTTTATATTTGTGTAAAGGATGAAATGAACTTAAAAAGGAATGTTCCGGGTCCAGTATAAGTTAAGCTCAATCAACATCATTTGTGCCAAAATGTTGACTACCACAAATCTTTAAAAAAGCAAAAATTGAGGTTATAGTGAGGCACTTAAAGTGATAGAGAATGGGGAAAATTTTTGGAGGGTTTAAACAGAAATGTGAAGCTTATAAATTTATAGAAGCACTTGATTTAATTCTTCTGTTAAAACTTGTGCATTATTGGAGCTGTAAAGTTGTTTAAATTGTAATTATTTCAGTCGTTTTAGGGTTTGTTAACACTACATAGTCATGGTTGAAAAATTGGCTATACCTTTACACAGAAAAGGTTTGTAAGTGATTTTATCACACTAAAATAATGTTTACATGCATATTGTTTATGTATTTTTGCTATACTTTTGAAACGGTGTGTATTTTAAATTTCACAAATTGGCTCTTTTCACTTCCATTGTAAGTGAATAACTGTAACCTCAATTTTTGCATCTTTTAAAGAAAAGGAGGAACGAATCAATTTATTTTTTGTTGTAATCGACATTATGCCATAAACACTGCAATTTGAGCTTAAGTTGGAACATTCCGGAACATTCCTTTAAGGAAGAGTTAAGTTTTTTGGATACCTGTCTGCTGAAGGTATTGACCACATGTATCCAGAGGTTCTCTAAAGGATCATAGCAGTAGATGGACTCGGTCAGGCCGCCACATACGTAGATGAGTTTATTGAGAGAGACAGCAGAAATGTTGGATTTGGTGAAGGGAACACATGCCCTCAGCTGCCAGCTGTCAGTCTCTGGGTCATAACACTGGACCTGTGACACATTTATGTGGAAAGATGACACACAATCTCTATTTAGAAAGGTTTAAACTTTAAATTCTACAACCTAACAGGCCATTTACTTTTGGTATACAGGCTCCTACTTAACAGTGTGTAGATTTGTGATGGGACTTGTGGAATAATTTTAGTTATTTTCCCCAAAGAACATTTTTTAAATGGAACATATAATGGAAAACAGGATTTTCTCTTTTTACATTATAAATAAAAGAAGTTTGATGTTCTAAGAAGACATGCTCTAACATTCCCAACACAATGTTGCCTAGTCTATGCAGTTTCATTATCGTGGTATTGCCATCATGACTATGAGCACATTAACATATGACTGCCACATTTTCACTCCTATTCAGAATTCAGCAACTTGGCCCATCCTAATGAATGATGGTACATGGAGGCCAGTCATAAGATTGATTTTATTCAAATTTATTTACACAGTATCAAAAACAACCTGTTTAATTCAAAAGATTAGAGGGTGGAAAATGGCCACATAAAACTCAAAGCTGTTTGAGAAAGAAATCTAAGAAAGACTTAAAGGGTTAGTTCACCCCTCACTAAAGGGTTCATCGTCTCACCCTCATGCCATCCCAGATGTTTATAAAAATGTTTTCTACACCAGAACACTCACATTTAAAGAAAACTATCACAGCTTAGTAGGTCCTTGAAATGCAAGTGAATGGCAATTTCTCCTTTGAAGCTCAAACACTCACAGACAGTCAGCATAAATGTCATCAATCTGACTCCAGCAGTTAAATTAAAGTCTTCTATAGCAATACGATTGCTTTTGGTACGTACAAGATAAATATTTAAGTACTTTTTAACTATAAATGATCCCTTTGGGTCAGCAGCGGTATGTGCATGTGACGTAGTCACACTGGCATGTTCATGCAAGAACTGATGCATGTGCGACACAGACAAGTGGGCACCATGAACTCCACCAGCCATCTTAATTACACTTATCACAATTGCATGCTGAAGCGGCCTTTGCCCAGGGTGCCATACAAGCTAGAACCGCTACTGGCTCTCGTGAGTATACTGCTGCTTATCAAAGCAATGGTTTATGGTTAAAAAGTACTTAAATATAGATCTTGTTCATATCAAAAGTGATTACATCGCTTTAGAAGACATTAAATTAACCGCTGGAGTATTGATGACGTTTATCCTGACTATCTGTGATTTTTGGAGCTCAAAAAGTCAAATCACCATCCACCATCCAAGGACCTACTGAGCTGAGATATCTTTCTATTTTTCTTCGAATGTGTTCTGCTGAAGACAGTAATACTGACAGAGTGTAAAGACATCTTGTTGGACAGATACCAATTAGAAACACTCGGATGACAGACACACCACTTACATAAGTGGAAAAACATTCTGAAAATGCAACATTCTGTGGAAAAGAGCTTGTATTAAACACTTCCTTTTCTTCCACACTGCATTCTCTATCGCTCTTTCTTTCTGTTCCAGATGGCAAGTAAAGAATGCAGTAATCTGAGTAATCTGAAATTCAAAGAGTGCAATCTGTGTTAAATGTTATCTGAGACAGCAGCGCTGTCTAAGAGGACAATAAGCTCACCAAACCGGCCCAACTGTCAACCAGGTACAGACCACCTACACAAACACACACATTCACTCCCCATCTGCCGTTAACAGTCCTTCTGTACAAAGAGATGCCCATATTGGAAGGATAGAAGGGTACTCGAGACAAATGTTATAGGGAGTTCAGCTCTGATTATGTCTGCTCTTGTCTCCAATTTTGTGGGAAACAGAGAAGAACAGATCTCATCTTTGATCTAGGAGATTTTCTACATTTTGGTTTACTTTCCTTACAGTTTCACTGCATAAAACCAGTGTGTGGAAATCTGGTCAAATGCATAATTAGAACACTATGGCTCTTTTTCAAAACCTAGTGAGCTGCCTCGCTGTCAACAATCTGCATAGGCAGCTACCTTCTAAGGCAGCATTCAAACTAGGGATGTACATTTTTTAGGAATTTTCAATAAAATCAACAATGAATTAATCATTAATACATTTTTAGAGTTTCTGAACACATTTGTGCTTAAATTTATTCATCCTCAGTATTAAGGAATTGACAGAAAATCAATCATTGATTAATCATGCACAGACCTACTCCTAATTATAATGCAACCCGTCGGGTGTTCAACGGTCAACAGTCACTCATCACGCCACACAAAGAGTATGTTCTGGTAGAATAATATACAAGAAAATTATTACTAGGAACTGGATACTAGCGAATTCTTTGGTAATATATTTTTTGAAGACATACCGAAAAGATGGTGTGCCACACGAGACTGATTCCAAAAGAGTCAGCATGTTGCTAAACTAACAACTGAAAACTCCAAGTACAAAAACACATCAGTACAAACAATTATTGGGTGAAATGGTAAATATTTAATTAGAGCAAGGGTGTCAAACGCAATTTCAAGCCAGGTCACTTCAGCATTATATATGCCCTCAAAGGCCAGTTGAAAATCTTATTTGGTAGCAACCATGCAATATCCAATAATATTGCATATTTTGTGCATTTAAATGCACATTTGTCAATAAAGCATTGAATCTGAGGTTGGGATGTATATGTAAATGATTATATTTACAGTAACATCGGTGAGAAAATTATATATATATATATATATATATATATATATATATATATATATATAAAAAAAAAAATTTATATACATTTTATGCCTAATTAATAAATTAATGCCTAATCTGTATAGGGCTAAATTAAAATATTTTGACAGAGCAACCTAAATGGGTCTCCTCTATAGATGTCTTTCATCGGGCTCCTACTTATTAAAATACAGTCATCTCTTAGAATTTATGAAAGCAAACAAACCCAGTTACATTTTACACCAATCATACAGCATTATTATAGAGTCCAGATTTCACACAGAAGGAAAACTGATAGCTTGGTTCATAATAATTCTGAAAATTATGGGAGGACCGTTAAGAAGCACAGTAATCAAAATACATTTAGAAACTATTACTGGCAAAATACCATAATTAATACAGTTAGTGTTTTTACAGTGAATCCGTGGTAAATATTTGTAAGGTATATGATGTGTATATGGAGTGAAAATTCTTCTGATTCATGTGTGCTGTTTTTTTTCTTCCATTCGTTATTTCCCTGTCGTTGTTGTTTATAATGGCTGGGCTGTTTAACATGGTGTAAAGCTGTTAATGGGCAAGGAGGTGGCGAGAACCGGCTTGACAATATAAATAATAGATGAATGAAGAAATAAACGAAAAACACAAACATAAACACAGAGCAGCTGCATGTCATTCTCTCTCTCTCTCTCTAACCATCATCACCGGCAGCCTTTAACCCTCGCGTGCCCTCCATCAGGCTGATTGGGGACCGGGCGTGCGTTGTTCCAGCCCGGCCCTGCCCTCCTCTGCTCCACACATGGTTTTAAAGTAGTTTAATCAATGATACATTTGAAGTTTTGCATTAGAATTCAAATGCGGTTCGTTATCCATACCACACTTGACACAAGCGCTGTTTATAATGGTCTGCACGGCATGTTGCAGTCTGGGAAAAATGCATCTGCCCTGCCCATGCGCATGTGCCTCTGCATTTTTCTCCATTGATCCAGGCAGCAGTTAGCGCTGTTGATAATGATGTGCGCTATACGGTTTAGAGTGGTAGGCGAATTAACTCACCTTCTCTGCGCTCATGCCGCTTGACCAGAGCTGATAGTTGTTCTGGGTAGCGCCGTTTTGTTTCGCATTTGGAGAGAGTAAAATGCACTCCAGGGGAAGGTTCATTAATATTCATGGAGAAAGAGCTAACTGATCGGTCAGTGAGACGTTCCATTTACCTTCCATCATACATGTTAGAAATCAGCTTGTGGGCCACACGAAATAAGGTGGTGGGTCGGTTTTGGCCCGCGGGGCCTTGAGTTTGACACATGCGAATTAAGAGGTAAATATTTATTGGTACTTCTCAGCACTGAGAATAATAATCAAAAACATTAAGTATATTTTCCATCGTGCGACCCCGTGTTCTCATGCGTGTATATTATAATTTGTCTTCGCTATACCCTATGCATAATTTAATTTCATTTAAATCAACTGATCTCAGTTCAGGACACTCTGAGCTGTCATTAAAGGGTTAAACTTTTGACGCACCGAGTCATGTTATAAAACAACATGTGCCGATCACAGCGGAGTTTGTCTTTGGGAGAACGCCAACAAAACTACATCTGGTAAGAAATCACATTAAGCTTCTCCATTAAAATCTGTTTGAGTTTAGAGTTTAGAGATTAGAGTCTCTAGTTCCATCCGATATGCCATTTTCAAAATTTCATCGATTTATCGTGAAATGGCACGAAGTTAAACACAATGATTGCAGACTAGAGGGCTATTTTCCCCTAAGAAATCTTATATTCACTGCACATTATCATACTGAGAATCAATGGGTGAATTCAAAACATGGAAAATGTTGCTTTCCGAGGCTGTATACAGAGTTAGGATAAAACTAAGGAGCACTTCAAACATTTCTGATGCCAGTGCAGACAGCCAGCACTCTGGAGGTTAAGTCATTCACTAAATAGGGAGCAAGGGAGCAGCTTATAGTATTGCTATGCAGCTAAGTGCATAAACTCCAAACTTCCGGTCAAAAGTTCAGTTTCAGGCTGCAGATGAAGTTTGCACCACTCAACATGTTCAGAATTTTCTATAGCTTTCATTAATTTCACAACTTAGCCCCATATGAAGAATGAACATATATGATGCCATATTGAATGAACATTGTCACTGAACTGGTTAAATATTTTTTAAGGCATAATCTACAATCAAGTTTTCCATCAAATCACACAATGATGACTATAAGACATAACAGACATTACAGCTTAATTTTCTGTCACAGTATCTTTTCTGTAAAGCTGCTTTGAAACTGTGTGTTTTGTGAAAAGTGCCACACAAATAAAAATGACTTAACCTGACTTGTCACAATGCATTTATAAGGATTGCCTTATCTGCAAAGGACCCATGAAATACTGCCTTACATTTTGGCCAAAGCAAAGTATCTTATAAGGCAGCAATGATCTATCCACATATTTAAGATTGAGAGGGAGACAAATTATTAATAATGAAACATTTTCGAGGGCTCAGCTCAGCGAGTAAAGACACTGACTACCACCTCTGGAGTTCACAAGTTTGAATCCAGGGCATACTGAGTGACTCCAGCCAGGTCTCCTAAGCAACCAATTTGGCCCGGTTGCTAGGGAGGGTAGAGTCACATGGGGTAACCTCCTCGTGGTTGCTATAATGTGGTTCGCTCTCGGTGGAGCGCATGGTAAGTTGTGCTTGGATGACGTGGTGGATGGCGTGAAGCCTCCACACGTACTATGTCTCTGCGGTAATGCGTGCAACAAGCCACGTGATAAGATGCACGGGTTGACGGTTTCAGACGCGGAGGCAACTGAGATTCGTCCTCCACCACCTGGATCGAGGCTAGTCACTACAACACCACAAGGATCAAGAGTATACTAGGAATTGGGCATTACAAATTGGGGAGAAAATATATATTTTTTATTTAATTAAAAGATTTATTTAATTTTTATTAAATAAATAAATCAATCACATTTTTATAATTTTTTACTTTTATTTCTGATTTAGTAAACTACGATTTAGCTAACTACTATTTATTACAACCATCACATGCAGAACATGCCTATTATGCCTTCAAATGCTGTATAGGTGGCTCACTGAGGTTTGGAACAGAGCCCACATGACAGTTTGGAAAAATTCGCTCCTGCTCTGGTTATGCTTGGTTTGCTTCATAAAGGCATTGTCTCAAACAGAACATTTATGAAAGTCCAATTAGGTGTGACAGATCTTTTCAACCTGGCATTAGCTTGTTGTTATGGCAAATAAGAGATGGGGTGAGGGACAGATTTGAAGAAAGAAAAGGCGTGGGTACATTTGCCCTTCCAAAAACAAACAAAAAGTAGCAAAAAAGCAGTTTTCATTTGACAGAGTCATCGACTACACACCCTTTTTTTTTTTTTTTTAAACAAACGTCAAGACATGATGTTTTCCCCCGTGTACACACCCAGATCCAAACTCAAGACTAAAGACATAAGTGGCATTTTCAACAGTATTTCTATGTATAGAACGAACACTAAAACTAAGAGTTCTTTTTGTTTTGCGGATGAGCTCCGCGTGATTTTATTTTGTCTGATATTCTAAAAGCAGCTCCATTCTCTCTTTTAACTCTAGTCTCCATGACAATGAAATACAATTTTTGCATCATCACAGACAGATGTGTAATGGTATGAAATATTCATGGTATGATAACCTTCACAAAAATGAGTTCTAGTTGAGCTACGATGGTTATTAAATTCCACCATACAGAGTGCAAAAGACATGTCTCATCCCGTGCATGCACACTAATGAGCGAGTGAGCAAAAGGCTGAGAGAGAGAGAGAGAGAGAGAGGGAGGGAGCTGCGCTAATGCTCCGATACGGATCACAATTTTTTTCAACAAAGTTTACAAACTGAGTGACCCTCAACATTGATGATGCCTTGTGGGTCTTTTAAATAACCATAATAATATTCCCACATCGCAGACTTCAGCCGTTTGGAGGAGGGAAATAAAGGCTTTGATATATTTCAGTGTGCTGTGCTCTCTCTGTCGTGCAGTTCGTGGGTGTGTGGGGCTTTTAAAATGAAGTGATGGTTCAGTGAAACAGGTGACATACAGTGTAATTTATTTTATAGATTTATTTTACCAAGTTTATTTGATGCTGTGTGAATATAGCTGATTTTCTCTTAAATTAACATGTATTTATAATGGAAACTTTCATTTCTTTACTTGTATTGTAAAAAAAAAAAAAAAGCTAAGTAATACCATGAATGTTACTGTGAAGTGAACGGTTTGATAAAACCACTACATCCCTAATCTTAGATATTGCATCCATTCATACAGATGTTTGTGTTTATGTAGCGCAGTGTTGTGGAATATATCGCCCACCTTATTGGAGCAACTGATTTCATTGTGCTCTCCACCAATGACAAAGAGTTTTCCAGCACAGCTGGTCACCGCCGGGGAGCAGACGGCTACTTTCATAGGGGTCACCTCTGTCCATCGGTTGGAGAAGGAGTCGTACACTTCCACGTTACTGAGACAGCACTGGCCATCATAACCTCCAACTGCATACACCTGCAGGATACACAGAAATGTTTACCTACCTTTCTAAATGAAAACATCCCATAGACATCTGTTGTCTTTATCTATATAAATACGTAGTGTAATGCAATGTCAAATGGAGTTAATATTTCTTTAAAAGGTTAGAGTTCTCCAAGTTCAGAGAGATTGACATGTTCTCTAATTGACACCTGGTAAAAAGGGGTGTGATTATTTGGGGGGATACAGGGAAAGTTTTCAAAATACAAGTATTTTATATAAACTTACATTCTTTTATATTATCTCATTTTTAATCATTACAGAAAACCTACATACACCCGCATCTCAGAATAGCATTTTACTGTCGACTTTGTCAGTTCAAACCACTCTGGCCATTCTCTGTTGACCTCTCTTATCAACAAGGCATTTTCATCCACAGATCTGCCACTCACTGGATGTTTTTTGGTTTTTGGCACCATTCAGAATAAATTACACCAGTTCTGTCTGGAGGAATGGGCCACAATTCCAGCAACTTATTGTGAGAAGCTTCTGGAAGGCTACCAAAAACATTTGACCCAAGTTAAACAATTTACAGGCAATGCTGCCAAATAAAACAAAGTGTATGTAAACTTCAAACCCACTGGGATTGAGATGAAAGAAATAAAAGCTGAAATAAATCATTCTCTATTATTCTGAATATCATATTCCTAAAATAAAGTACTGATCATAATAACTGACCTAAGACAGGGAATGTTTTATATGATCAAATGTCAGGAATTGTGAATATAATTGTGATATTTACATATATTTGGCTTTGGTGTATGTAAACTTCTGACTTCAACGGTGTGCACACACACACACACACACGTTTTTTTTTAGGGATGTGCAGATTGAGGTTTTTAATCATTTTTTTGTCAGGACGCATAAAAAGAGAATGTTTATTTTGATGAAATTTCCTCAAACACTCAAAATAGCAGCAAATAAAGTGCACATTGCGCTATGAGCCTAAATAGCAAAATACGTAGATCTTCAATTGATAAAATCTCACATTAAACTTGAACAAATAATCAAATTGCCATTGCATGTAATATATGCGATCTGACATTTCCGCGAGGCAGTGAACGCAAGTATTGTCATGTGCGTGGAGTTAACACTGCTGCGGTTAAATAGCCTCTTCTTGGTGCTTTGATTTTTAAATGGTTTAAAAATCAAATGACACTGAACTTGTCTAACTATTGTGCATAAATTTACACATTAGAGTAAAAGGGAAAAACAATGTCTTAACAGTCTATAAAGTGCTGAAACTTTCCTTGGTGAAAAACAACCTGGAATCAGGTTTAACAGTCACATGAAGTCCTCTTTGCAACCTGAACTTTTTCAGAAAGCAGCACAGCGTAACAAATGAAAACGCAGGTGTTTCATGAAACGTTTATTAAAAAAAAATATATATATATTTTTTAAATTTACTTGGCGATCCTGCGTGAGACGCTGAAAGAGAGAACAGTGAGATTTAACGCAACAGTTAAAGACTGTGAATAGTACATAGAAAAACAGCACAGATGCACAGAAAAGCATGTTTGAACAGTCTATACTTGAAAAACTGATCCAAACTTGAAAGATTGTCAGATCTTGTCGAGTTAAGGTCGGGTTGAAGACCTCTATTGCATGTGTAGAATAACCAAATAGTGGCACGTCGAGCAGTTAACCAAATATCTAATGTGTGCACATCCCTAATATATATATATATATATATATATATATATATATATATATAGCCAAAAATTGAGGCTGTCCCCAAAGGAAGCTTTAGTCAGATTTTTCTCACTTCTAGGAACAATTTTGCATTTCAAACCGGTTATACTTAAAAAATAAAATCTTTGAATACAGTTTACGTTATTGAGTGTTAAGACATTAAACATGCAAGTCAAAATTCATCAGCATAATTGGCAGATTACTCATAAGACCAACATAATCGACCGTGAAAGCCCTACTGTTGATTCATCATAGAGATCTAAAATAATCACATTAACTCAGCTCATAGTTGCTGTTGCAAGATAATGTGAGGCATCCACTCTAAAGATACAATCCATTATCCTCAAACTGACACAACAGAGGAAATATGGAGGGGGCGAGGGGCCACAGTAACAACATTGACCCACATTAAAGCTGTTCAACAGGAAGCATTATCCAATAGAGAACAGACAGAAGCAGAAATCGCACTTGCCTAATGCCTAATATCATCTGTCATATAAACACAGAGAGATGACATTTAACCTCTGGGAGTGAAGATCAAACACGTGTCTCACACTTAGGGGATGACAGTAAACCCTGTTCTCACAGCTAAACACATAATTCACTTAAAAGAAAAATATATTGATAACTAAAATTTCAGTTTGTTCCTCACAGAAAGCTGTCGTATGGCCACAGAAGACTTGGAATATTGTACACCGAGTAAAATATGTATGTCTTCCATGGATCAGTTAAGGGGATTGTTCAATCAAAATGTATAATTCTGTCATTATCTACTCCCACTTATGGCACTGTGGCGAGCAAGGCGGGGCCGAGCGGCATCTGCGCAGAGCGAGGCCGGGAAAGTAAGTGGTGAATTAGGTCCACCTGTGTTCCACACCAGTCGCGTGTTCCAGTGTAGGGTGGCGGGAGTATTTAAGGGGAGGATACACCGGCAGACGAGAGAGAGACACACAAAGCTGTCTGTGTGAGGCTGAGCGGCTTCTGGGCAGAGTGAGGCCGGGAAGATAAGTGGTGAATGAGGTCCACCTGTGTGCCACACCGGTCTCGCGTTCCAGTTAAGGGTGGCGGGAGTATTTAAGGAGAGGAGACCGCGACAGATGAGAGAGAGATGCATGAAGCTGTCTTTGTGTGTCTGCGTGTCATTGGGGTGTACGCTGAAAAGCAGACCTTTCGTGTACTGATGACAAGCATTCTTATGGTGTTCGGCTGAAAAGTGCAACAATAAATATATGCGTGTTTTGTCAAGCCGGACCCAGCTTCATCCTTTCATTAATTGTTACAGGCACATTAACTTTTTTGATCCCAAAATGATTATTTTTTTCCCTTTGGTCATGTCTTATCTCACTCAGGCCATCAAATGAGCCTTGAAATGACCCGTAGAAATCAGATAACATACAGATTCTTTGAAACCTAAAGATAGATGTTTTTAGCATGAAATCTTTGAAGCTTATCTGGAAACTTTGAGGACCTTTCTTCAGAAAGTCATTACTGACCTACAAGGGGCCAAACATGATCTGATGTGCAAACAAGATATCAATATTTGAAAATCTATTTGTTACAATAAACATAAGTAGAACACAAAATGTACCAGAAAAAAAAGAAAAGAACTGTAATGGTAAAAGTGGAAAATTGGAGTGAAATGCATGTAAAATAAATAGAAACTCATTTCATAACTGCTTTCTAAAGAACTGAAAACATCCTGAAAGCAAACAATACGTTTGTAAACACCCAAGGAAGAGGATGGGCACTGGACACAAACACACACACACACACGCACGCACACAAGCACAGGAAAAGAAAGTAGTAACATTTTCCAAGAACTGTCTCTAAGGACATGTGTTCGTGTCTGAGTGCAAATAAAAGAACAAATCTATTACATCCAAGCTGCGAGGATGCTTTACCCCCCCTGAATCTGTAATTAAGCACATGTGCTGCGTAAACATCTACAAACACCCAGAGAAGCATATTTTTCACAGATAAAATTTGGAAACACCCAAAAATGTATTATTGTAATTACAGCATTTCTGGACTGCTAATACTCAAACACATGTTAAAAGAGAAAGTAGAGCATGATTGGGCATACTAAACAGCTAATTTCTGAAACAATCAGCCAAACGGCAACACCACAAACATTAAACAACACAACTGATTACAACTGTTGCCCACATGGAATCTGAACATGAATATGAGTGAATTTAAATTTATTATACAGAGCTGAGTTGAGTACTACACCCTAACTAGTAAGAACGATTTTGATTTTGCAATTATATTTTGCTAGAGCTAAAGGTTAGGTTAGGTTTTGTTTCTGTTTATAAGCAACTGAGCATCACTTTGCTGTTGTCATGACACTCAGCGTGGGTCTTGAACTGAACTACAAAACAAGTTTAAATGGAGTTTGTTAAGCACAAAGTGTAATTATTTGCAGAAAACTGTGGAGAGAAGAGCGAAAAGGAGAATAACGAATAGGAGGAGAAAAAGGAAGAGAATGAGGAGTAAACAGGAGGACAAGGAGTAAGAGAAGGACAAAGAAAAGAATGAGAAGTAAAAGGAGAAGGAAAAAGAGAGGAGGAGAAAGAGGAGTAGTGGGTGAAAGAGGAGGATGAAAATAAAAGATGGAGAAGAAGAAATAAATGAAGGGGAATGAGAAGTAGAAGAGAATGGGGAGAAAAAAGGAAGAGAAGAAGCAGAAGGAAGAGCAAGAAAGAGAAAGTAGAACAAGGAGTGAGAGAAAGGAGAGGAGATGGAGAAAAACAAGGAGGGGAAGGAGGAGAAAAGGAACAGAAGGAGAGAGAAAGGGGGGAGAAGAAGGTAAAAAGGATGTAGGAGGAGAAATAGGAGGAAAAGAGAATGGGGAGGTGAAAGAAATGGAGGAGAAGATGGAGAAGAACGAGAAGTAAAAGTAGCAGGAAAAAGAAAAGGAGGAGGGGGAAGGGCAAGGAAAAGGAGGACTTGGAGGAAAATGAGAAGGAAATGAGAAATGGAGGAGATGGAGGAGGAAAAAAACAAGAAGGAGAAGCAGAGGGAGGAGGGAAAGGTGAAATACAAGAAGAAAAATAAGGAGATAAAGAAAAAGGAGTAGAAGGCAAAAGAGAAGGGGGAGTAGAAGGCAAAACTAGTAATAGTAGTAGGAAAAGAGAACATGGAGGAAGAGAATGAGAATAAAATTAGCAGGAGAGAAGGTGAAGGAGGAAGGGAAAAAGTAGGAGGATGACTAGGAGGAAAAAAGCAGAAGACAGAGGAGAGTGAAAAGGTGAAGCAGGGGGAGGAGGAGAAATAGAAAGAAGAGAGAGACAGTGAAGGAGGAGAAAGAAAAGAAGCAGGAGAAGAATGAGAAGCAAGAGGAGAAGAAAGAGGAGGAAGAGAAAGGAAAAGATAAGGAGAAAGAAGGCAGAAGCAAGAGGAGGAGGAGGAAAAGGAGAAGAATGAGAAAAAGAAAGGGATTTCAATACAATGTCTCTTACAAGCACTGTTAATAACAAACATGGGGTACGGGGTATGGGTGTAAGAATTTTGTTGATGGCGGCTGCTGAAAATGAGAGTGCTAAACTATGAAATTGTAAAAAGGATGTAATTTTTTTTTTTTAAATCTAATCAAATGGGTTTAAATTTTCAGAAAGAAAAACAGTTACCCATTTCGTGTTCATTATTTTCTCCATACTGTATGATGCCACATTGCAGTAGAGGAAGCGTGCAACTGTTTCAGGAAGTGGAAAGTGCACACACACACACACACACACACACACACACACACACACACAGGCATGCCACTTTTAATCAAGAGCCTCTCTCACCTTCCCTAGCAGGACAGTCATCTTGTGTCTCCAGCGACCCTTATTGAGAGAGGCCACTTTGATCCAGAGGTTGAGTTGTGAGTTATACATCCACACGTAACTGCTGTTGATGCGTCCACCTGTAAATAACAACCACACAACATTAATATTAATATCAGAAAGAGCAGGCACACAAGCCAAACAAACAATCTAGTAGCAGTGATTTATGGGAGCATGTGATCATGGATCACATTAATCTCATGGTACAATTTTATATGATTGTGGCGAAACGACCCACCCATCCCTCTCGTCATCCCCGCCCCACCTCTGAGGACCATCCTTCAGCCAGGCTCACGATGGGAGTTGGGCAAGAAGAGGCGCATAATTAATAAGCTACGTTTGTGCAGCGGGGGAATGAGGCACACCTGATTTGTGTTTAGCCTCATCATTGCTGCCAAATAAACACAGCGTGCATCTTCTTGGGGACGCGGCTTCTATTCTCCACGTGTGCACACAGTGGCATCCTCGCAGGCCCAGGAGGAGAGCGAGGAGGGTACGGCAGAGTTTGAAGCATCGCCAGACCCACTCCTCGGACCCCCTGCGCATTTAGATAGGAGGACAGTACGCGTTGCGGCCGACGGGCTAGAGGCCGGGCCACCTTCCCCTCTCACCTGCCGCAGGCCTAGCAAGACAGGACTTGAGAACAGGACTCGATTTTATCCATCAGGATTTAATTGGATTGTGAAAAGAAAGCTGACATTATAGGTTAATATTTTTCTCCTGCCCATGGTGGCCTTGGTTTCATCAACAGAGAAGGAAAGTCATTTAGAGGTATAGAAAGGTGCTATATTTTTATTTCTTTGAGACAATATACAATTATTAATCTTGTGCAATAAGACCAGGGCGATTTATCAAGGAAGTCGTGCTCATACTACATGAGTCGCTGTAATCCTCACATTACACAACAAGGTTTCTTTTCATCTGTCGTCTGCTTTTTCTAGCAGCGCACATACTACACAGCAGCGGCCAAGATGCATCCCTGGCCAACACGAGGCTTTTGCAGAACTAAATGGTTATCATTAGCATGCTGTCCAGCAGTTGTTTGTGTACTAATTATGTCCGAATAACAAAAGAAGAGATGAATAATGAAAATATAGCAGAAACATTGATTGGGGCGACGTGGGCAGGATGTCTGAGCTGGAGGTAAATAAAACATAGCAAGTGGAGTGCTCAGACCATCTATTTATATTTATTTGCAACAAAAAAAAAATGCTTGTAAGTATATTACAATAAAACACAATTATGATCAAACTGTGGCTTTCCATTCCTGTACAAATATGCATATGATGTGGTTGGCTGGAGCAGTTCGCTCACACTTCAAGATTATATGGGGATGATATCAAACATGCTTGAAAATACTGCAGCATCTGTGACAGCTCAAGACTGGCTCAGATCACATTGCTGAAATGCTTATACTTCAGGAACGTCGCCGACCGTACTAGAGGAAACCGATTTGGCTTTGATCTGGGGTTTCGTTAGAAAATGTTTAATGAGGGCATGGCTTATCTGGGTCAGATAATTTCTATTTCATGATGTTTTTAAACTTAGAAAATCATCCAACAGCCTATTATATCACAGTTGCAAACAACACAATGTCTGTAATTACACAAACTATAGTGCTTCAGGCATCACAGCTGTGTCTCTGTTAAACAGAAATGCTTCCTCTGATCTGAACATCCTTCCTTGTTGATGGCTATGTTTACCTACACCTGCAGATGCTGCTATATTCTTTGCTATTTCACATATCAGCCAACTAGCCAGTTATCATCTTAGTGGCAGCTTCAAGATAAGCTCTGATTACCCCTCACGTTCACCTACACAGATATGCACGCCAAACACCCGGCATGAGCCCGCTTCACTTTAATTCTGTTTTCAGACATAGATAATAAGGGTCCCAGAACCATTCAAATAGAACATGAAACCCTTCCTTCCTCATAGAGAGCGCCATTCTGCAGAATGTAAAACATAAGACACAAAACGGTCTATGAAAGTACACGGAACACAAACACTTCTAGCTATGCAAGACTGAAGCATTCCAAAATGTGTCAAACGCCAATTTATAGCACAATACAAGTCCATATTGCATTCCCAGATTTGCCGCAAGTACTTTAGCATGCATTAGCATAAAAGGTACAGACTGATCTCACTGTGAATTCACCAACAGTAGGTTGAAGGTTTTTTTACTGAAATCGGTCTGTGCTCACCAAAGTTTGAGCCACTGCCCCTAATTGCCTAAGCTGGAAGTGTTATTGAATTTATGGGCGTGTGTGAGCTCCAGTTTTTGAGTAAAATGTCCATAAAGTGGCCCCAAAAGTGAGATTATTAGTTGTAAATGATGTAATACAGTCAGGAGGAATGCATATTATTTTGACACTACACCCCAACCCAAACCCTAAACATAACCATCAGTGGAGTAAAAGTTAAATCATAGAGGTAAAATGCAACCGTGAATCGTGCTCATCGATTATGAGAATGCGATTACTTCCTGGTTTCCATTGGACAAGATCCAATGTCTCAGAAGCTGCTCCTGCAACAAGCTTTGGGGGCCTTTGCAATGTGTTTAGTGGGGACATTACACTCATATACACACTAAAAACAAACACATAACAGCAAGCCCATGCCAATGATCAAGTGCTGGAGAAAGAACCTCTTATAAAACTCAAGTCAGAATTTTACCACACAAGCATGTCAATTCTTACAAGCCCGCTGTGCAGCTATTTTTCTCCCTGTTGATGCTCCACTCAAATTTCATATAATTTCAATTTTGTACCTGTTGCCGCCGAGTTTTTGAATTGTCCGCTAATGATCACCGGACAGTTCAGATGAATTATCTTTACATTTGAAGTGTCACTGCTAAAAGCAGAACAAGACGTGCTTTTCATATGGAGTTCAATATGGCTGGATGCCCTGACACGAATCATGTGCATCCCAAATCTAAAGTGAAAAGACAGCCTGCCAACTGATTAATATTAAATGAGGGTTTAATGCACATTGCAATGAATAGGAGTTATTTTAGTCAGTCAACATCCCAGTTAGACTTAATGCTACTCGAATTGGAGCTATATTTTCGTGAATTTCTCTCTTTATGTGGAATGTGGAAAATGTTAATAAAGCTTTTTGTTACACACTGTATTGTTTTGTTCTATTGTGTTGTTCTGTCCAAAGAACAAATAAATGCATTATGACAGGAAATTAGAAAATATGACAAAATTATACTACTTTAAAAATCTGAGATTAAACGGCGATTGACTATGAAAAATTATGAGATTAATCATGATTAAAATTTGTAATCTACTGACAACCCTAGTAAAAACATTTTCAGTAACTTTCAGAATGAGTTTCATTTCAGGGTACCGTAAAATTCTGTATCATTATGTCGCTTTCCTGTGTGATTAGGTTGAAACTTCTCTAAGATAGAAGTATTCTCCGTGGACAGTTATCTCTGGTAGGTCGACAACTGTTGAGATGAGGTTCTTGTTACAGTGCATCACATTTTATGCTGCAGCCTTATGCTAAAATACTTTAAATATTTTTTTTTTAACATCAAGCTACACTCCACACCCAATAATGACAAAGCAAAAACCAGATTTCTGATAACTTTGCAAATTTATTAAACAGAAAAAACTGAAATAAGTATTCAGACCCATAACTCAGTACTTAGTTGAAGCACCTTTGGCAGCGATTACAGCCTCAAGTCTTTGTGTATGATGCAACAAGCTTTGCACACTTGGATTTGGGAATTTTCTGCCATTCTTCTCTGCAGATCTTCTCAAGCTCTGTCAGTGGACAGCCATTTTCTGGGCCTCTCCAGACATGTTTGACTGGGTTTAAGCCTGGGCTCTTGCTGGGCCACTGAAGGACATTCACAGAGTTGTCCCTAAACCACTCTTGCATTGTCTTGGCTGTGTGCTTAGGTTATTGTCCTGTTGAAAGTTGAACCTTCAGCCCAGACAAAGGTCCTGAGCACTCTGGACCAGGTTTTCGTTAAGTATATCTTTGTATTTTGCTTTGTTCAGCTTTCTTTCAACCCTGACCAGTCCCCGCCGAAGAAAAACACCCTAAAGCATGATGCTACCCCCATCATACTTCACCGTTGGGATAGTATTGTGCAGATGATGAGTGGTGCCTGGTTTCCTCCAGACATGTTGCTTGGAATTGAGGCCAAACAGTTCAATCTTCATTTCATCAGAGTAGAAAATCTTGTTTCTCACAGTCTGAGATTCTTTTAGGTGCTTTTTATTTATACATTTTTTTATTTTTTTTTTTACAAATTCCAATCAGGTTTTCATGTGTCTTGCACTGAGGAGAGGTTTCCATCTGGCCACTCTGCCATAAAGCCCAGATCGGTGGAGTGTTGCAGTGACGACTGTCCTTCTGCAAGTTTCTCCCATCTCCACACCTGATCTCTGGAACTCAACCAGAATGACCATCGGGTTTTTGGTCACCTCTCTTACCAATGCCCCCCCCCCCCCCCCCCCGGATTGCTCAGTTTGGCCGAAATGTTGTTGTTTTTTAGCCTTCCCCAGATCTGTGCCTTGAACAGTCCTGTCTCTGCGCTCTGCAGGGAGTTCCTTTGAACACATAGCTTGGTGTTTGCTCTGATATGCATTTTTAGCTGCGAGACCTTATACAGACATGCGTGTGCCTTTCCAAATCATGTCCAATCAATTGAATTTGCCACAGGTGGACTCCAATCAAAGTGTAGAAACATCTCAAAAATGATCCAGAGAAATAGGATGCACCTGAGCTAAATTTCACGTGTCATAGCAAAGGGTCTATACTTATGTCAATCTCTGCATCCAAATAACCATACTTCCCCTAGTATATAGTATGCCAAAACAGTATGCCAGTGGAGTAGTATGTCAAAATCCATAGTATTCATAGGACAGTAAGAAGGAATGCCCAGATGACCTAATTCTGGCGGGAATCCAAAGTGTGGATTGGTTGAACCCTTTCCTATCCCACGATGGATCGGCAGCTGAGGAGACGTCACATTCAAACATTGGATTTAAAACAAACACGTTCGCTTATGCGCTTCTACACTGGGGGGAATCCTAGAGTTTTACATTGAGGGAGACCCCACTATTGCAGTGCAATTCAGCTGCAGGTCATAATAGAAAGTGAAGGAATCAAACACAGCAACAACTCTGGAATATATGAAATAAAGCAAAGCAACAGAGAATAAAATAGCAGTCTTTTGGGTCTGATGTAATTTACACAAGAGTCATGGGTAAAGTACATTGCTGTGGAGAAAGCTCCTTACAGACCATGCCGCATGTATACTTGAGTAAAAAATTATGCCACATCTTCTGTGCATGTAAACTGGAACACGGTTTTCTCGCAATAAGCCGCTTTCTGGTGTTCATGTAAACATAGTCAGTATTTCCCCTTTGAGTAATGCAAGAACACGTTAAGCATGCACAGCAGCACTGCTTGAAATGTGTTGGCCAATCATTTGTCTGCCTTTGCCTATTTGCATAGAATTTTTTCTGGCCAAAAACACAAATTACAGTTGGGATTTGAAAAAAGGGAAACTCATTGAGAAAAAGAGAAAATAAAGCAAAAGAAGAACCTTTGTGAGGAAGAAGTGCCAAAACAAGAACTACAGCACTCACAAACTCCATTAGCAGAGTAGTTCAGCAAAAGCCATGTAAACAAAACTGGAGTCTAATCTCTGTCTAATTAAAGGGGATGTGATTGCTTTGTCCTCTGATCTTGAGTAAATATAATAAAGCCTGGCTCCAGGGCTTTTAGTTCACTGTTCTCTCATAAATATCCTGTCAAAGACCATGAGACCTCAGTGACATTCACTGAGACTGAAAACCAGCCAAAACAATATTTATGAAGGAGTCTGTTTCCAGCCAACAGTTAACATATTGTCACTGAGCCGGTTTAAAACAAACACTCTTGAAGAACGGATGCAAAACCTACAGGTGAACAGTGAAGTTACTCACAAGCAGGGGCATTGTTAGACATGTACTAAAGGGGGCTGCAGCGCTGAATCTTTGCTGGATAGCCTCTAAATGTTTCAGTGGCACAAGGGTAAAGTAAATTGAGTCTGATACTATTATACATTGGTGCTTATCCCTATAACACTGTGCATATAATATTTGATAGATGATTTTCTAAAGCCTCTATATCATCAACATGATGAACTTTGCTGCAAAAAACCTGTTGTATGTGATGTCTACTGTGAACAGGAAAAGTCTAATTACTAGACGTTCATTCAAAAAGTCAAGTTGTAACACAGAAGGTCTCTCTTTTACGGATCATGTAAGAAACAGACAGAATGATTTATGGTTTCTCTGACTGTAAGAAGGCATGTGGAGAAATTCTTAAAATTGCTGCACATATCGCTTTCAAATCCATTGAGCGGGGCAGGAACTGTTGATAAATTCTTATAAATTAAAGTCTTACACCACATCATACAAGCACCACAATTAATATTATTGGTCCAATATCAAGCTTCATTAAGCTGCATATTAAATATCAAATTTGATCATATTGGCACTTATGACTGTTATTGGGTAGCCACATCCATAGTGAAATCTTTTGGTCCAAAATGCTGCTCCATACAGCTCTTTATTAACATCAAATATGTTCTGATTTGCTGTAATTTTGTCACTAAGCAGTTTGCTATCATTGCGGACAAAACAAAAATTACATCACACTGGAAACATGCTGTCGCATCTGGTTAGGACCCAGTTTTAGGATCTAATTCAAATCCAGCTAAAATATCATGATCTAGCATGCACAGAACCTGCACTCAAAAGGTGGGATTTAAATTTTTCTTAGAAAGGAAATCCAAGAGTAAGGTTTATAAAAGACAGCTGAACTAGCAATCCTGCAGGATATGGCTTTTGACAGAGAGAAGAGAGACAGGTTTATAAAGGGGCCTCTGAACCCAGTGCTGGAGGATTGCCAAATGCACGTGCACACAAGTACAGTGATGCATTTATGTGCGCATGTGAGAGAAAGACGAACCTGGCACGTGAGTATGTGAGCACGAAAACACAGCTCAATTAATAGAAAATGGACACACACACACACACACACACACACACACTTTACAACATGTTTCCATGTGCTAAAAATTGGCTCTGGACAAAGAAGAAAAAGAATAACGCAATTCAGAGTTCCTCTTTATGGCAAAAAGCTTGTTTGTTTACCATATTAAAACAAAAAGCATGTGTAACTTTTTAAAGAATTTTGTTCAAATTTAAGTACATAAATCTTTATGAATGTCCACTAAAAAATTGTAATCATGGAAACTCCACGAGTACATGACCAGCATAATATGGCTGGTAACCTTTGGGTCTCTTGTCAACGTTTGCAGCCAAACACTTTTTATGTGACATTCCTGTAACTGTTGTGAAACCCTCAAGATGCCACTTGCCCAACTCTTAGTCAGTTAGAGTTTAAATGTTCTTAACTTTTGGCCAATGGGCATAAGTGTTTGTCAGTGTGAACCCGCCCTAGATGCTCTGGCTGGTCACAGAGGCAGTTGTTGTTTCCGGTTTTCCTCAAATCGTAACCAGCTGTTCCAGCGATTTCCTCATGAAAAAGGCATTTGGTTTAAAGCCCTAAACCCACCACAGAGAAAACTGGCCTCATTTGTCAAACTCATCCAAACATGATATGGAACTTATTGTTTAGTTGAAGCTCAGCTGAAAAATGAATTTAAAAACGAAACCAGTGAAGTTAAGGAACGAAAGCTTTGAGAAAGTAAAGTCCTGAATCATTCTATTTATGGTAAGATAGAACAGTCTTTTGCACAGTTTTACATAAGTTGTCCTATCAAAGGTGACCTAAAATGTGTATGAGATAATGAAAATAAAAAAGACAATTAAAACTCCAAACAAAGCACACAGAAAAATAAACAATTATACTAGTTTGAACAAGTATAAATATGGAGTCTATTTCAAAGTCAATTTCTGGTTATAAACAACAATACAATGGGGTACAAAATTCGAACACACAGTACATTAAACATCTTGGATTCAAATAATTCTAATATAAAACTGGAAATAAGCAAGTTTTTGGATTCTGAAGATTTTTAATGAATACACATTATGACGTAAAATGAATAAGAACTACTGTATTTAAGATGCGGCACTACAGCTTTAGGTCACTCATCAAATAAGCCAATTTGTGACATTGACCATGTTGACTACATTGTACAAAAGGTCAGATTTACTGTCTTCCTCTGAAGCACATTAGATGCTCTTTGGAATATTCTCAAATTATGCTGGATAACATGGATCATTAAGTTTTGCAAATTGCTTTGGATGTCAACTTGAGAGCATGCTGTCAGTAAAGCAAAAGAGGGACATACCAAAATAACTAAGGCTTTCTAAAATTCATGTACATTATTCAATTCAACTTGTCACTCAAATGATTATTCTGATCATATAATTTACAATGATAATTTTGTATTAAATTTGAAAAATGCTAAATAGAAGAAGCATTCTCAGACTTTGGATCCAAGTGCATTTAAACACTCCTGTCAGCATGAGTCATAAATTAACTTTTTGAAATATGTAATTTATGGTCTTGGCAAACGTTAAGTCTCCTCTTTAGTGCGAAAATATTTTACTTTAATTTTAAAAGGAAGCACTTCAGGCCTGAGTCAACACATCTACACTGTGATACAGTTCATGTGTGTCCCTGTGCAGAAGAGTGTGTGTGTGTGTGTGTGTGTGTGTGTGCTGATCAGCCTCTGTGACTAGTACAGGACACACCAGAGCCAAAAAAGTACAGCAAGTATCACCATGTAAACGGGCGAGACGTTCTAAGTTTCCGGCGCCAAGTAGTTGTTTTGTCCTCAATGAAAAAGAAAATGCTGCATGGCAGGACAAAATCACATCCAACTATGAGGATTTTGGAACAACAATATTTCACTGTCTGCATGGGTCTACTAAGCACAACAGAACAGTAATAGAAAACCTAATGACCATCAAAACATATTCCTTCAGGATTAACATGGAGATTTATTGCTTGTTGCTTTGCTGCATTGTGCCTGGGTAGGACATGGTGTCAAACAACACATGTTAAAATGAAAGGAGCATGGAACATTAGTTTTATCAGTTTTACTTATTTAAAATGTATAGTTCACCAATGATTCATCGTTTAGTCACACTCATGCTGTTACAAACTTTTGGTCTTTCATGGAATACAAAGACATTTTTTTAGGCATAATGATAGCCTCAGTCAACATTCACTTTCACTGTATGAAAAATTAAAAAGATGCAAAATAAGTGAACGGTGACTGAGGCCAACATAATCACCAAACATTCACATTCCACAGAAGTCATAGAGGTTTAGAACAACATGATGGTGAGTGAGTGAGTGAGTGAGAGAGTAATTAGAATAAACAGAATTCTAATTTTTGGGTAAACATAATTGCAGAAAATTCAAAGATGGGACTCATTTTGAGGCTCATAAGGGGCTCACCTGACACAAGGATGTCGTTGCGGAGGGCACAGACTGCATATTCGGACTTGGTGTACTCGGGGTGTTTAGCAAGGGATGTCCATTCTCCAGTCACAGGGTCATAACACTCTGTGTAGGGTAGATTAAATCCTCCCACTCTCTCACACCCTCCCACTACCACAATGACCTCAGAGAAACCAGTCGACCTGGTAGCAAAGAGAGAGAGAGGAAATACAAAATCATCAGATAAGTATGGGCTGTGCACTGGTAAGATAACAAGGTGGTACCATCAGACTGTGGTTGAACAATGGGTTCCACAGACAAGGTAAAGTGGACTTCAGCCATGATTCATAGGAGAATTAATATGATCTCAAGGAACAGACTATTTTTGTATATGAGGCCAACATCAACATCATGGCCCCATTTATTTCAATTGTAAGTGCCTCAATGTTACCTTGATTTTTGCTTTTTTAAAAAGAAAAGGACAGACGAGTTAAAATATTTTTTTTGGTAATCAACATTATGCCACAAATTGAGCTTAACTTGTATTGAAACCAGAATATTCCTTTAACCAATATCATTGTGATTTTGTAATGGTCGATACCAATATCTAGAGAGCTGAGTGGCTGATGGACAATATAATGCTGATAAATACATAACACAAATGTTTAATGACAGCAAATGATAGCGAAAAGTTGATACTGGACGATAATCAATCGCCAAAAATTAGGGCTGGGAAAAATACTGATTTTCTGATTAATGAGATCTTAATTTGAGCAGTCCATATACTATCAATTCTTAAGATCTCACTATTGATTTTACTTTTACTTCAGTTTTGGTTGTGTTAATTATTTCAACAGTTATATTAATGCCAGTTTAATTACATAGTTTGGGCCTTGCTGGTAATTTTGTTTATTCATATTTTCATAATGTTCTCAAGCATATGGCTGAACCCCAAATTGTATATTAACAAGTCCCCCTTTTGCTGGAAAGAATGGATGGGGAGGGGTGCTGCTACACTTGGTGACATTTATGAAAATGGAGCTTTGAGATAGTTTCAAAATATAACACAGAAATTTGGGATTTCTAGGTCTTAATTTTTCAGGTATTTACTGTTGCAGCATCTACTTTGTACTATTTTTGGGTGTAGTACACAACCCCCTAAAGCTGCAGACACTCTCTTTATGGTGCTCAAAGACTTTGGAAAGGGGCATGAAGTATCAGTGTAATATTACTTGTTGATTCAGAGTCTTGGTGACGGGGACTTAACAGCTCTTAAAGAGGTTATGGGAAAGAGATTTGAACTTGATATTGGAGGATGGGGAGTGGGACAATTTAAATGAAATTAATTTTTAATGAAAAATAAACTATTAAAATAGACAAATGCAAAATAGCATTGACCAGGAAAATATGGTTTGGGTCCCTCCATCAATGGAAGCCTATGGCATTTTTTTCGCCAATTTGACAGTCAAAAACCTAATCAGTTTTACGTCTCATCTTCATGATAAAAAGCAGACACACATCAGAAAATGTTCTACACTGACCACACACTCAATCTAGAATCAAAGCCAGTGATTAACCAGCCAATCATCAGTAATTTTGTCTGTAGTTTAAATTTTTCAGTGACATTTATGTCATTTTAGCAGCTCAGCAGGAGAAAAAAAAACTATTTAATGAGCAATACTCATTATGTTGCTAAGATGCTGCTTTGGATTTGGAGCTTTGTGATTTAATTTACCAATTTCTGGTCAGAAACTAGATTGTACCTGCGGGGTCTGGTACGTGGTGACATCATCTCATTCCCAAGTACGTGGTAGCGACGTGCTTCATGCAGCAGCTGGTAACATTCTGGAGCATTCTGGATCAGTTGATCACCTTCCACCTGCAACAGAAATATTATGTTTTTTTTACCATCATCTTTTTGCTTTAACTTTTTTCACAGTTCTACTAAACCCTGAGATATACCTTCCAATGGAGTCACATAAGTCACAATCTACCCCTTATAAGAAAATCTTTGGCCCAAACACCATGATTAGCTGGTTTACATGTGCAAGGTCAGTGCTGTTCAAACAGCACCCTTACGCAGAGTGGGGTTGCCATAGCGAATGTCTGATGGGAAGAGTGTTCCACGACTGCTATTGGGTCCTGTGTGAGGAAGGGCAGCCGGTGGACTCTTTCTGTGACCCCCTAGGGGGTTGGTGCTACGCAAACTTAACCATATACAGTGGATATAAAAAGTCTACACACCCAGGTTTTTGTGATGTAAAAGAATGAGACAAATATAAATCATGTCAGAACTTTTTCCACTTTTAATGTGACCTATAATGTGATCAATTAAAAAACAAACTGAAATCTTCAAGGAGCAAAATTTTTAATTAAAAACCTTACAATAAACTGGTTGCATAAGTGTGCACACCCTCTTATAACTGGGGATGTGGCTGTGTTCAGAATTACCCAATCACATTCAAACTCAGGTTAAATAGAAGTCATTACACACCTGCCATCATTTAAAGTGACTCTGATTAATCACAAATAAAGTTCAGCTGTTCTAGTCTGATATTCCTGACATTTTCTTTGTTGCATCTCAGAGCAAAAGCCATGGTCCGCAGAAAGCTTCCAAAGCATCAGAGGGATCTCATTGTTGAGAGATATCAGTCAGGAGAAGGGTACAAAAGAATTTCCAAAGAATTAGATATACCATGAAACACAGTGAAGACAGTCCTCATCAAGTGGAGAAAATATGGCACAACAGAGACATTACCAAGTACTGGAAGTCCCTCCAAAATTGATGAAAAGATGAGAAGAAAACTGGTCAGGGAGGCTTCCAAGAGGCCTACAGCAACATTAAGGAACTGCAGGAATTTCTGGCAAGTACTGGCTGTGTGCTACATGTGACAACAATCTCCCGTATTCTTCAAATGAATGGGTTATGGGTAGGGTGGCAAGATGGAGACCAACATCCAAGAAAAACATCCAAGCCCGGCTGAAGTTTGCACAAACAAACATCAAGTCTCCCAAAAGTACGTGGGAAAATGTGTTCTGGTCTGATGAAACTAAGGTTGAACTTTTTGGCCATAATTCCAAAAGGTATGTTTGCCGCAAAAACAACACTGCACATCACCCAAAGAACACCATACCCACAGTGAAGCATGGTGGTGGCAGCATCATGCTTTGGGGCTGTTTTTCTTCAGCTGGAACCGGGGCATTAGTCGGGGTGGAGGGAATTATGAACAGTTCCAAATACCAGGCAATTTTGGCACAAAACCTTCAAGTGCCCGTTAGAAAGCTGAAGATGAAGAGGAAGTTCACCTTTCAGCATGACAACGACCCAAAGCACACATCCAAATCCACAAAATCATGGCTTCTCCAGAAGAAGATTAATGTTTTGGAATGGCCCAGCCAGAGCCCAGACCTGAATCCAATTGAACATCTGTGGGGTGATCTGAAGAGGGCTGTGCACAGGAGATGTCCTCGCAATCTGACAGATTTGGAGCGCTTTTGCAAAGAAGAGTGGGCAAATATTACCACGTCAAGAGGTGCCATGCTAATAGACTCCTACCCAAAAATAAAATCAAAAGGTGCTTCAACAAAGTATTAGCTTAAGGGTGTGCACACTTATGCAACCAGGTTACTGTGTTTTTTTTTATTTTCCCCCCTCAAAAATTTCATTTGAATTGTTCACGTTATAGGTCACATTAAAGGTGGAATCATTTCTGACATGATTTATCTTTGTCTCATTCTTTTACATCACAAGAACCTGGTATTTTAACAGGGGTGTGTAGACTTTTTATATCCACTCTATGTGTTTGTTAGGGTTGATGCTAAACTCTGCAGGAGGTCAGATCTCCAGAAGCAGGACTGACCTCTGCTTCCAATATTCCATAATTTAAGGAACATTTTGTACCCATGGTGGGGTTTTTTTTTCACTTGAGGACATGAATTAAGGCTGAATTCATGATTGGATCAAACTCGAAACATCACAGCAAAACTTTTAAAAAAATTATCTGAATTCTTCTGTTTGAAAGACACCTCCCATTCAGACCCACTCAACCCTATTTGAATATGCCACTCACCGTCTGAACAAAGTAGTTTGGGTGCAGGAGAGGCAGTCGAACATGTTGTAACAAGTCTTTGAGCATGGGCCTGCGGTCCTCCACACCATGGTAGACCCAACGCATCACTGCCTCGAACACTACTTCCTCCCGGCAAATGGACAGCTCATCACTAGCTATGTATCCCTCCAGTTCGTCTTTGCGCAAGTCGAGAAACTCCTCGTGCTCCGCCACCTCTGGAAAATTCTGCAGTGCAAAGCCACGGCAATGACTGGCCAGCTGTTTGAGAGAATGTGCATCTGCAAAGCGCTGGATTCCAAGGCAGTTGCAGGGGTCCAGCTGCTCCTCTAGGAATTTTGCACAAGCATCTCGCAGAGTGACGATCTGGAAGAGGTTAGAGGTCTCAAAGAGAAACTGGACGTTGTGTGTGGTGATGCAGGCAAGACCGGTGTAAACAAACTGCAGGAAAGTGTCCATGGCATCCGCCTGGATGCCATTGATCTCCACCAGCATCTCGCGGCTCTCCCGGTGGTCGTTGCAGAACATGGCATGGAAGTAGCTGCTGCAAGCTGACAGCACAGCACGGTGACATGGGAACTCACGACCCTGAACACTTATGATCACATCCGTAAACAGACGACTGTCACGAAACTCATTGAAGACCTGTAGTACACTCTCAGCATGAGAAGAACCGGAAGAAAAGTTGTACACGTCACTCAGGTTCTTGGACTCCATCTCCAAGACTTTCCGTTTGATTGCAGGGGATTCTGGCACACCACCAGAGTTTTCATGATTGGCACGCCGACCCAAAATTAGCACCATGACTTTGTCTGAAAGGAACCCTTCACCAATTAACAATCCCTGCCTGCAGAAAAACAATCAGCAACTATCAACACCTGTAGAGGAACAGCAGTTACAATCAACACACACCATTTATCTTGATATTCAGTCTTACTCCAGGAGGTCCACCTACCTGAGGAAAGGTGGACCTGAAGTAGGATTGACTAACCTGCCATGTATTATTGACGTCTTGAATACTTTCTTACATGTATTGCTGTTCCTCAGATCTGAAGTCAACATGAAACAGCATATACAAACCATATATCTTAATGCAGCATCCCAGATTTCCCAGTGGCATCACTTTCACATTTTCCTAATATATCTTTATTAGGGGCCAAGCACCCAAGATGCTTTTTTTTTTTTTAATCTTCCTCTCCAATGGGTGTCTATGGCAACCCTATGAACCCTGTGCATGGGGAGTTGGATTAGACATGTCTCTGAGGTAACGCACTCAACAAGCCAGTGCTAAAGCACATAACTGTTTGATCCCCACAGCCACCACAATTGTGTCCTTGAGCAAGGCACTTAACTCCAGGTTGCTCCGGGGGATTGTCCGTGTAATAAGTGCACTGTAAGTCACTTTGAATAAAAGCGTCTGCCAAATGCATAAATGTAAATGCAACAAGCCATGTGATAAGATGCGCGGGTTGATGGTCTCAGACACAGAGGCAATTGAGATTCGTCCATACCACCTGGATTGAGGAGTCACTACGCCACAATGAGGACTTGGAGCGCATTGGGAATTGGGCATTCCAAATTGGGGAGAAAAAATATAAAAAATTAAGCCCCCCGAAAAAGTTTGGGGTCTCTTGCCAAACTTTATAGAGCCACCACCAGTAAAAAAAAAAAAAAAAAAAAAAAAACTTTTATTTTGCACATGACTATTGAACTGTTTGGCCTGGGGGGGGAAAAATTATCTAATTTCTCTCCTTGTGATGATTGTAATGTACAAATTAGAGTGACCAGCCACCATCTTGATTTGTGACATTTGTTTTTTTTCTTTTCACATCCTACAAACTATGTCCGATTAGCCCAAAAATTGGCTCAGAGAACCTTCAGACCAAGCCGCAGAGAAACGACCAAACAGAATTTAGACTTTTCTGTCATTCCAAAGTTAGCCCAATGTAAAATAAACTATGTTGGCATTAAACAGGATGTGAGGCTGTATCTCGGAAATGCTTTGGTTTATTGAAACAAAACTTGGTATGCTTAATTTAGACCATGATCTAAGGGTGCATGCCGAGTTTGGTGACAGTGCCACCTATGGGTCAAGAAATCTAAAAAATTATCTGCATTTTTGCCCATAATGTTATTATTATCCATCATTTTAAATTATATTTAAACAGTCAGGATCTTTTGTTCATTAAGTCAAATTTAAAAGAATATTGGTATGCGTCATCGACATCATTTCCTGAGCAGTGTGGAGATAACATCACATGTAGTTCAAAAGATAACAAACTCTAAACTTGGCATGTCTATTTGCTATAGTTGAGATGTCAACTGAGTGACACAGAATCTGTACAGTTTTGAACTACAACCAGAAGGTTGGGTGTTCGAATCCCACAGAGGATGTTTTTTTTTTTAATTATACTTCTGTTCACCTTAGGGTCTTCACATCTGGCTTACTACAACGTAAGTTGTACTTCACCTAATTATTCCTGATACAATTCATAACCACTTAGCTGTAACAATAACATACAACATTTTAAAAAAATTTGGTATCTTCCTTTGGTGACTGTAAGTGTATTGTGCACTGGACTGGAGATCGGTAGAGTGACTTATCCATTCTGTGGGTCAACTAGGCCTTTAGGCCATTTCGGTGCTTGGCCCCATGATTGCCGCTCACAGCTGTTGTTTGTTTTGCTATTATTTGCATAACCTTTAATACATTAACCGGCATTAAATTACAGCACAGAACATTTTAGAAAGGCTGAATTATATACAACAACATCCTAAAACAATGTCTAAATAGACCTTATGCTACTGTTTAACATGTTCCCCACCTGTGTGGCCTACAAGTTAAGCTTAAAAGTTGTTTCAGAGGCAGAGCAAGTTATTACTTTATTTATTTATTTTTTTATGAAAGATTATGACTGATGAATAATGCTAAATAAAACCACGATTTCATGTCAACTTTAAAATAGCTGCTTTTGTTATGAAAAGAACATGTGTCCGTCACATGTGTCAGGAACAGCCCAAGTGCTATATGATGAAAGGCAAACTATTGCACAATCGTCATCGAAAACTGCTCAAGGAGTTCAAAAATATCTGAGAAAAGGTTCATAGTAAGAAAAGGAGCATTGTAAAAACATCGAGAGAGAGAGAGAGAGAGAGAGAGAGAGAGAGAGAGAGAGAGAGAGAGAGATTGCGCGACCTTTTAAAAGAAAGTCATTCAGGTTTGTTTTGTTGTGGAAGTAGGCTAGATTTAAAAGAACGAGGATGGTTGCTCAATATTTCTTCCACAGCAAAACATGCCCCATGCGGAGTGAAATAATGACGTCATAGCACTAAACACAATTGTGTCATTTTATATTTAGACCAGTGATTCAGACTCTTTTCAAAAAGGCTTTAAAACACAGAGAAAGACTCCCCAAAAATATTTGAGAGCTGAGAGTACATTGCAGATTCTGCAGACAGCTACCTACATTACATTCCCCAAAAATACCCAACCTGACGCAACCAAAAATGCTTTCTCAAATAATAAAAAACAAGTTCTGCACACTGAAGCAGATTTTATCTGGAGCCTTGAGAACGAATACCAAGTATCAGAACAAAGACAACATTGAACACCGTTTAAAATTGTGGAGCCTTTTAAAAGCCAGAATGTGACTCTAAATGAACATCTCTTTATGGATTGATGTATGGTTTCTCAGGCAACGTTTTCTGTCTTAGACGTATATTGACATTTTCAATAACAAAATATCTGGATACTTCATAGGCATAAAAAGTGTTTATATAAAACTACACAAATGTGCTGATCTAGATTATTTAAGTTATATATAAACATTTTTACTCACCTTGTCCCCAGGAGGCCAACTTTCTGGAAAACATAAAAAAATGTATCAAAAGTTAAACTTCCTCAAACGTTAAGGCGATGAAACATCCTTGTATGAAGAAGAGGTCCATAACAGTGAGCACTTGTGCTTAGAGTGTAAAGTTTTCTATGTTGACGTCCGTCTCATAGTCACTCTCACCGTGTTTTGACACAAAGAGCGCACACGCAGCTTTGCCACCCGCCGGGCGCAGCTGTCCTGTCAGCTGTTTAGCGGCATGTACATGGGAAATGTAGTTTAATAGATCAGCAATCACAGCACTTCAAGCCGCTTCAAGCCAACCAAAAAACATCATATCCCATTGTTCTTTGCGCGTGAATTTCCATGTGGCTGGTTGTTGTTTACAAACAAAAACTCGAACAGTGGAGAAGTTCGGAAAAATGGATGAAGACAGTGCGTTCCAAACAGCACACTTCTGCACTAGTTTACGTCATTTTGAAGTGTAAGTAGTGCGAGTAGTATGTTTACACTGAATTTGCAACAAAAAGAAGTGCACTACGAGTACCCGGATGATGCACTTTTTCAACAGCCAAAACAGAGAGTGGAATTTTATGGCGACGTTCATGGCAAACGAACAGTCTATGAACTGTACAAACCTGCATAATATTGTTGTCATAACACACATATGGATGTTATTTTACAATCAAACCAAGTGATTTGTATTATTTAGATTGCGAATGATAATAAACGTGAACAAGTATTTTAGTAGAGAGTATTAGCGTGTATGATGCTATTTTAAGGCTGGCAATATATATATATATATATATATATATATATTATTTTAGCTGTATCTGTAGATCGCTGAAAAACAACGTAGATCTCTGGACAGATTAGGGGGAAAGGAAAGCGTGACCAGAGAGTATTTGGCAGAGATGGGCTACTTCTATTAAAATTATTGGGAGATATATGGAGGACAATCAGTTGCAGCAAAATTCAATTTTGAGACGCACACCCTCAGAAACCAATCACGGCCTTATTGTACTTCTTTCACAGTACTTTTATTTTCTTATGTTCTTAATGTCCTGTGAAATTCGTATTTAATTTTATATTGTATAGTGTATATTGTTATTATCATTTTTATTTGATTTGATTAATTACCTGGCACTTTATTTTAATTCTATCTTTATTGTTATTTGTTACTATTTTATTATTATTATTTGTCTTGTCATTATCTGTTTTGTGTATTAATGCTTTGGCAACATTTTTGTTAATATATGTAAACACAATCATGCCAATAAAGTAATTTTAAATTGAAATTGATAATAACGCTCCATCAAGGAGCAATGAGAGCCCAGCGGTCAACGGATGTAGAATGGAAGTCCCGCCTTACAGTTCAAAGAGCCAATCACCTTTTAGATACAGACATCACCTGTCAATCAACTCTAGATGGCGCATGTGCATTAGCAATACAAGCCAGGAAAATTGCGTTTTTTTTTACGAAATATGAGGTAGAGAATCAAAATGTATTATACCAGTATTGTCAGATTTTATTGCTGATTTGAAATATGTTATTTGATCGTAATCTTGACCAACCGTTTTTGTGATTTTGGTCTTTATTCATTCAAATATATAGGAGCTGCACTGGCATGACTGGAAATAGCCTCCCGAGAGCATTCCGAAGATGGTGAACAGTGTACTGTTTTGCTATAAAGACTTTGGCGTGACATAAATGGACTAGAGTGACACACACCTGAGGGAGCTTCCTGGCGTGGTCATACAATACTGGATACAAATATTATTTGTCGATGTACATGAAACCAGACATATATGATACTCATATATGGGATAATGTATGGTAGTAATAATAATACGTTTTATTTATATAGCGCCTTTCCACAAGCTCAAGGACACTTTACACTCCATATACATTTAACAGGACAAAGAACATTAATATACATTTCAATAGAAGTTACATCTCAATTACAAAGGGAGATAGAAAACATCAATAAGTAATATATAGATAATATATAGATAATGCACTGAAAAAGATGTGTTTTAAAAGGAGATTTAAATATACAGAAATAGAGATGATGCACTGAGGCTCTGAGGTAGAGAGTTCCACAGTTTAGGTGCAATTACACCGAAGGATCTACCACCAAAAGTGGATAGACGAAATCTGGGGATAGACAACAATTTGGAATCAGAAGAACGAAGAGTGCGTGCTGGTGTGTATGAATGCAGGCTATAAAACGAGGTGCCAGATCATAGAGAGCTTTGTATGTCAGGAGAATTATTTTTAACTTAACACGGCATGAGACAGGCTGAACACGTATAATTTCATGCATAAATCTGTCTTATTTTATAAAAATGTCATCTAATTAGTATCAAAAACTCGCCACAGCACAACTCAGGAAAGATAATTTCAGATTAAAAAGCGTCAACGCCGCCATCTCGTGGTTATGTCAATAATCTCGCGGGTATTTCGCGCGTTTTCGGGCACTCAACGAATCGAGACAAAACTTTAACACTAGGTGAGGAAAACCCCCGATAAAATAACAAATAACAAGTTGTTGCTATTATGATTAAATCAGAGTACCCTTTCAAATGATCAAAAACTGCAATGACTGTAATCATTGAAGCTACTGAAGAAAACCGGCCCGTTTTGTCCAAAAAGGCGCGAACGTTTGACAACTTTTCAGGTAATGCTTCTGTGCTCTGATTGCAATTTAAGGGAGAGTATGTACTACAAAAATAACGAAGTATCAATATTTACGCCAAAATACATGTTACAGTTATTCTACAATACAAAAGGCGGTAACTTTATTTGTTACTGTATCATCAATCAAACACAATGAGGGTATTGATTATGTAAGACTTTTAGACTTTTTCAAGGATCCTAATTTATTAGAGTGGAAACAATTAGTAGTAATATATGTCGGAAAGAATGGTAATCATTGTGATATTTTGTAAGGTGACAGGAACACTGGTTCTATCTCTGAAAACAATAATTAGACTTGGAAATATCATTATTTTCCATATATATATATATATATATATATATATATATATATATATATATATACACCAATTACCACAACTCTTCAATTTAGATTTATTATTCTGAAAACCTTTGTGTGAATGCCATGATCTTCCTAAAGTTTTCCATTTTCATGTGTCAAACCTTTTAATCTCATTTGCTTTCATTTTCTTCTGTGAACAAAATCCCAGTTGAGCGTCATAACAGCATCATCAAAGCTAGCTAATTTAATGTTTTGACTGAAGGAGATGCTGGAAAGCACAGTAACCCTAATTTCAAAAGTCTTCTTCACAGGATCAAGTTCAGCATATGAACAATTCACTCCTTGCCACATTCTATTATCTTTACATCACAGGTGTGATGGTTGCTGGCCTCCTCAACCTAAAGAACTGGAACAGCACTCCGCATAGTTCTCTGTAACGGAGCCCATACAGGTAAGGTGCTAAGCCTTTGGGCAAGATTAGTAAGACATTGCACACCACCAGGGACACCCACAGGTTGGCTCTGAGGTCCAGAGTCTTACTCTGTTGGCTGTAAAGCATCAGTTCTATAACTAAAATCAGCATTGGACAGAAAGACAGGAAAAGGTGGAGATAATGAATAAGAAATGTTCCTCTGGCACGGGATGAGGCTTTGCCCTTCCATACGCCTGAATTCCGAGTACAACAGTAGAGGATGATATAACCAGAAAACACCAGGAGGAGGATGACAATGATACCAGTGACCGTCAGCAACATGGAGACATGCAGTGGGCGAAAGTGGCTCACTGTTAAAACCATCAATAAAGGCATTGAGCAGATGTGGAGTGCACATGGGCCTGTACTGTGGTACCACACAAAGATGCCAATAGATGCTGCAGGAAAAAAGACTGAGACGACCCAGATGGCAACAATTGCTCCATAGGTTCGGGACACAGGCCACAGCGCCAGGTAGCGAAGAGGTGCTAACACTGCAAAGCAGGTATCCAGCACCATTGCTGTTACACTTAGTACTCCAGAGCTGTATAAGACCCCCAATAGGAACAGCAGCATGGCGCAGGGCCACTCCGTCATCAAAACTCCAGCTGAATTGATGCATGCACTCAGGATGTTCAAGCAAACAAAGAGCAGGTCACTGAAGAGAACATTAGCCAGGAGAAGGTAACGCGTCTGTTGCCGCAGGTCAACACGGGACATTATTCGTACAAGAAGAACCGGAGTGGTCAGCAGCATAGCCAGGAAAGCCAAAATGGGGCACACCTGGAGTACCTTTGTGTGGTAGGGAGGGAGAAACCCATGCCACTCGTGTGCAAACATCTCTACTTGGTTTTCAGAGGAGTTCGAAAAATTTGAAAAATGTACATTAAGCTCTGCTCGACCTGATCTATTGTACCAATTGCCAAACGTGCACAGCAAAGATAAAAAGAGATCTTCTGCTGCTAGGAAAAAACGCTCAGACCTTCCCTCCATCAGAGATTCCATCTCTGAGCATGTGTTTTTGTGTCCACGACAGATAGATAGACAGACAGGTAAATGTGTCTCTCCTTCCTGCGGACTGTGGTAAGTGATACAATGGACAGATGTTGATTTGTCACAGACACACTTGTTGATGGTCTCCATGGAGATGTAAAAAAAACTGGTAAATATCACTTCACAGCTAAATGGATCTGAATTGCACTCAGAGACTCTGGACCAAGGCATTATTATTGATATGTTTTCCTAGAATCAGAACTATTCTAAAACATTTACAGTGTTATTTTTGGCCTGATTGATTGTTTAACTTAGAGGCTTAAGTGCCAAACAGGTTAAAGACTGATCGCTTATAGGAAACTGGAGGAAGACACAACCATGTAAAAAAATGCACATTTATTAAATATTACCATGAGAACAAAACAGCTCTATCGACCTTTGACTGCCAACATAGGCATACAAGAGTTTGAAGCAATATAGTGGGAAACTGGGCATGCAGAACAAAGGATGCATCTGAATATGCATACTTCCTTACTATATAGTATGCCAAAAGCAGTGTCAATGGAGTAGGGTGTCCGAATCCTCAGTATTCATGTAAGCAAAAAGTTCTGGGATGACCTACTACATCTGGTAAGATTCTGAAGTGCATATCCATTGAACCCTTTTCTTATGCCACTAGAGCTGCAGAGTAAATTGTTTTCAAAGTTGTTGTTACTACGTCATATATTCGGGTCACTAGACAGTGTCCATGTTCCCATATAAAGTAGGTCCAAGAATGTATTTATACTAGCAGTACATAATCCGACAGTATGCAAAATCATGGCGCAGCCTAGATATATGGCTGTAATTTATATAGTTGAATTGTGAAGATAATTTTAATATAATATTCAATGCATCCGTTCCAGATTGATGCCATCAATACCTTCATGTTAACAGTAAAATGCCTTCTTCGAAAAATAGTATAACATATGAATATGTATAGTTATAAGTCATAGTCATTTAATATAGTCACTTTCTGGGTGGAGACATGTGTGTTGTTTTTAAATCCACTTTTTGCACAATCATCCTCAAATTTCTAGAGGAACGCTGGGTGCCTCTTGCCTCAAGTCAACTCCACTAGGCTGCGCTGATCTGGCTGAGGCATCTTTTTTTCCACAACACCTGCTGAAGAGTCTTGTAAATCTCACGATAGCGCAGGATGTACAGGTAAGGAGTGAAAGAGCGTGGCAGCAACATAAGCACGCACATGTTCACCAAGTCAATCCACACTCCCACTTCACTCAGAGTTTCATCTTGCTTTAAAAGAGCCAGCTCAACTGCAAAGACCAGTGCAGGAATGAAATACATCATGAGCAACAGAGTGTGAGCCAGGAGCGTCATCCGTGCTCGGGAGTACCGACTACGCCATATTCCCGAAGTCTTTGTGATGATGTAGAGACGGATGTAAAAGTACACAATAAGAGCTGTGCAGAGGCTAACGGCAAAGATGAAGTACAAATGAATGGCAATCTTCATCTTTTGGTCCAATGAGAACAACGCAATCAACACCAAACAAACCGGCCGCTTTTGTTGGCTTTTGTCCATCACCAACTCAAAAATTACAAGAAGAGAAACTGGGCACAATGATGCCACAACCCACAAGCTCATGATTATCTTCCTGGCCCGGGATGCTGGGAGAATCTCATTGTAACGTAGCGGCCAGCGTACCGCCACATACGTGTCGATGACCATCAGTGTGAGGGTGAGCACAGAACAGCTGTATGTTGTTACCGTGCTTACCATCATAAACTCGCACAGCATGTGGGGCAAGAACAGTCCCACTTTGTTGCAGGACACAACTGCGAGGTTTATGGTGAGAAAGAGCATGTCGGCGAAGAGCGTGTTAGCAAGGAGCAGGTAGCGGGTCTCCTGACGTAGTGAAGGGAAACACAGGATGCCGAGAAACAGTACAGGGTTGACCAGCATTGTGGCAGATGTTAGTAGAACTGTAGGGATGAGGAACAGATCCATGTGTCTGCTTTTCATTATGGAGAGCCACTCCACAGAGATGTTAACAATGAGAGGTGGACACATACTGAGAGTGGCTGAAGGGCATTCACTCCTGAAACTGTCTCCAGCTAAAGAAGACTCCTCCATACGCTGAGATAGGAACAGTGGATCACCCCTACGGTTTGTCTACCTACAGAAAATAGGAACAAACATAGAAACATGAGTATCATTTAATGTGCACGGTATATGACCTGTAAGAGAAGGTAGGATAAGGTTTCTGATAGATGTTCATATCAATACAGTGCATGGAAATATATATTTTTTAAATGGTTATAATGGCCTGAATCCTATCAATTTGTTTGGGAGATCCTAGGCAAATCTAAAATGAATGATAAATAAATGTTAAAAGGAACATCATAGAGGGTTCCCACACATTGTGACTATTCTTGTTATTCATGATTACTGGATAAGCATAAGAAGAATCATTTTATAAAGATTGCACTCACAAAGCAATGTTAAGATGAAATATTTTAGTTCAGCATTGCCTAACAAGTAAGATTGTATTGACTATAGAAAGTTTCCAAAGCTTATTCCCAAAATCTTTTAAGATTTAATTTTCTAGACCTGGGAATTCCAATTTTAAAATTCCCTGATACTTCCCGGTTTTTAATGACAATCTTTTTTCAACTCTCATTTCTATGTATCTCATCCCAGCTGATAGGAAGTGAGTCTCAGCAATGAAAAAGAACATATAGATAGTCCATACACTATCTATATTATCAGAATGGATGTTTAAGCTTTTCCCAATGAGGTTTTTCCCAATAGAACTTTTAAAAGAAACCCATAAGATGGACGTCAAGTTAAAAAAGCTCAAAGTGATGATGCAGCATGAAATTAGTTTTTTGTACAATCAGAACTAAATATTAAAAATCTATTGCCTAGTAGAATTAGATTAGCTTAGACAACATTTAAGTTTCATTTGAAATTCTTAAATACACTAGTCATTCCAAAGCCATGTCAGAAATAAATCTTATTTACTGCTCTTGCAAATCTATGCAAAAATAATACAAATATGTTGTTGCTCTGACGTAAAATGTCCTCTTATCTATCTTAAGTACACACATCATAGTTCTAATGCATTTATAGTCTATATTATAAATATACTATATTTATAGTCAATATTGTTCATTTTCAAGTTTTAACAATGACGTGGTAACACATGGCCTACAGAGAAAGAATGAAAAACAGACAAATCGTTTATTTATTGATTAAATAAGTGTTCATATAACTTACCTTTTCCATACAGCCAAATGTGCTGCAACCTCTACTTCGATCCACGCCTCCATTAGACTGACTCCCCAGATCAATACCTCACAAATCTGCCCTTGTTATCAGAGAGCAGGCGTTCCACTGATGCGCAAAGGTCTGTAAATGATCGCTCATCGCTAACACTCTTCAGGCTCTCCATGGTTACTCAACATTTGGTGTAAATTGTGCTGACCCAACCCATGGCAGGCCGTTCAGAAAAACTAACACTATTATTACATTGATGTTCCTGCCCAATACTATGCATCTCATATCTGCTGGTAAAGATTATAAAGCAATACATGAGATGGAGGGCTTACATGCAAATCATATACAAAAATGTTGGCATGACACCAAACCTGAAACAAATGACCAAACAAGATAGTACTACTATACTAGTGGTTTGCATTTGTTGTTTTTGCATTTCAACACTTACCATTTTCTGTTATTAGATTTCCCTAACAAATAATAAAACATTAAGGAATTCTGCTGAATAAACAGTTTTATTCTTTCCAAACAGAAATATAAAGGACAAATGGTACAAAATTCATCTTCATTTCTTGTCCCTCTTGTAGCCAGTGTTCTTGTCAGGCTTTCTCCTGTTCTGTCCAACATCATCATCATCATCATCATCATCATCATCTTCATTCTCACATAACTCCACTTCCTCATCACTGCTATACTCCTCATCACTTTCCTCTTCTTCCTGCTCTCTTGCCATCATCTTACGGAAAACATGGAACTCTTCTGGTGTTGCCACGGCAACTTGCGTCAGGTAGGTTTCCTCTGTGACGCAGAGGAAGTCTTTGAGTGGGGGGTTGAGGATAAGTGTTTGGCCCTTCTTGTCTGGTGTCTGGTACAGTCCTCTCCGCTCAAGGAAACAGTGACGACACCGCAGCTCGGACAAAGTAAACCGGAATAGCTTCGCCTTCACCATCTCTGCCTGCCTCACACCCATGCGGAAATATGCATACTGTGGGCAAAAAACATGCATGTCATTGCGCAAATAATGTAAAGGACTGCCCTTAATAAACTATATGATTCAAATGCAACACAATAGTGAAACATCATAAGAACAACATTTAAAAAAGTTTATTAAAAAATTTAAATTCTGTTGTCAACCAGGTTTGAACGCGTGAAAGCGCAAATGAGATTTGAAAGCTAAGGCGAAAGAAAAGATTTTCAATGGATAGCGACATCTCTTCTTCACACAAAGCAATCATACACTCACGAGCACTTCATAAGGAGCACTATGGTCCAAATATAGTGCCTAACGTGGTCTTCTGCTGTTGTAGCCCATCCGCATCAAGGTTCGACGTGTTGTGCATTCTGAGATGCTATTCTACTCAATACAATTGTTCAGAGCGGTTATCAGTTAACGTAGCCTTTCTGTCAGCTTGAACTTGTCTAGCTATTCTCTGTTGGCCTCATCAACAAGGTGTTTCTGTCCACATAACTCGATGTTTTTGATTTTTGGTACCATTTTGAGTAAACTAGAGACTGTTGTCCATAAAATCCCCAGGAGACCAGCAGCTCCAGAAAACCTAAAACCAGCCCGTCTGGCACCAACAATCATGCCACAGTCGAAGAGAGATAACTTTTTCCCCATTTCTGAAGCTCCTGACCCATATTTGCATGCATCGCACTGCTGCCACACGATTGGCTGATTAGATAAATCACATAAAAAAGCAGGTGTACAGGCGTTCCTAATAAAGTGCTTAGTGAGTGTACATTTTCAGAAGACTTGTAAAATCGTGCACAATTTATATGGATTACTTTCATCTTAATGGTACTCTTCTTTTGGGGTTTGACAGCTGTAGTCACCATTAACTTTCATTGGAAACAGCAGGCTAGACATTCTGCTAGCTAACACCCTAGGCATTTCATGATAATAAATAATAAAATAAAATACAATTATATCATGCATGTTTAAACTGATATGGAGGTGGGTAGATGATAACAAAATGTACATTTTTGGATGAACTATTCCATTAAGGTTAGAGGACATCACATAATAGGTGATCACTTACCACAAAATCCATAAATAAAAATATTTAAAAGAACAGCCACAGAAGATCAGTAAAGTTGACATTAGCTATGTTTCCATCCAAGTTGTGGCTATAATTTATGCAAAAAAACATAATTAAACAAAAACGAAGTGTGAATAAAGCCACATTTCAATCCCAAATAGTCACTTCCGGATAAATTGTAGCCATAATATACTGGTGCTTTAGAACATATAGACAAAACATTGTAAAGAACTTTGTCTCATGTCTGTGAGCGACGGCGCGTCACACAGTACTGGGAGCACGGTGTGTGTGTTCCTCTTTCCTTTACGTGCAGATCTAGAAGATATTTTTCAAGTGTCAATAAACCTGCTCTTCCGCACAGTTCTAGTTTGTATTCAACTTATTTGATCTGCAAACTCTGCAGGATTTGGATTTTCAGAACACCATTATTTCAGGATGACCAGAGCAACATTTCAGATGCGATGATTGGTCTGCTTAGTCCAATTATGAACGACTTATTCAGGCACATTCGTTTTTTGATGGGCATTTTGTATTCTAATAAATTCAATAGGAGTTTATTCAATAAATGTGTTTCCATCACGGTTTATGCTCATTTCTCCCCATTGATTAAAGCGAGCGTATTGGTTTTCTATGCACATTTTGGAGATTTTATTTGCATCTTAGTGTTTTCATGCAGCAGTTTTCTTGCAATATCTCAAAATGCAAATATAGCTACTATGGGGGGGGGGTCTATCCTTTTTCCTCCCAATTTGGTATGCCCAATTCCCAATGTACTCCAAGTCCTTGTAGTGGCAACGTCAACTAGCGCATTACTGTAGAGTAATAGCGCGTGTGGAGGTTTCACACCATCCACCGCCGCATCCACACACAACTCACCACGCGCCCCACCAAGAGCGAACCATATTATAGTGATCATGAGGAGGTAACCCCATGTGACTCTACCCTCCCTAGCAACAGGGCCAATTTGGTTGCTTAGAAGACCTGGCTGGAGTCACTCAGCACGCCCTGGGATTTGACCTAGCGAACACCAGGGGTGGTAGCCAGCATCTTTTCTACTGAGCTACCCAGGGCCCCAGGAGGATTTGTCTTTTGTACATCTGTAACATCTGCCTTACCTGAAATTTGTATTCAAGCCGTGCCAAGTCCTCTTCCAAAACCTCAGGTGAGTCTCTGAGGATGTCTGTGACATTCTGAACGGTGAAGTGGCATTTTTCTCTGAGCAATCGAGACACCATGTTTACCCTCTTAATTGGCAGGACAATGACATTGGGGAAGTGACTGATCACCCTCTGCAGACTGCCTGTGGAAAGGGCAGATTTTAGAAACCTACAGTAATAAAACTGCAATGGTTTAAGCATTATCTTTGTAGAAATAAGCTCTTTATACAATCGGATAAGCCATTTACAAAGGTCTTTATTATTATTATGTAATCGACAGGTTTGGGAGGGTTACTTTTTAAATGTAATTCGTTACAAATGCTTATTACTTAGTAACTAATGTAATCAGTATCTTAATTCAGTTACCTCAATAAGAAATTCATGTAATCAGATTGCTTTGTTACTTTTTAATTGCCACAAGATTGCATATGTGATTAGTCAAGAGAAAAGCAATATGTTCTCAAAGACTTTAATCATGCCTTCTGAATATAAACGAACCATGTTTGAGTAATGTAGCTATTATTATAAGAAAAAACATGAAAAGCAGGAACAGTGCCTCCTTATTAGGCAAACAGAATATATTAAAATGAAGAACTCAGCATTTTAACACATTTTTTTTAACCTGTCCTCTTTTACAGTAAATGGTTTATTTTCTCAAACAAATACAGTTAGAACAGATGCACTAAATTATGTCTTGGTTAACATTAAACAAAATCTAACAGGATATACCTCAGATAAAAAAAAAACTACCAAGTTAAATTCTGCCATGTACTGCACATAGCATGTAAACTAATTGGCGCTGACCATTCATTAACTTCCGACTGCTTTAGGTAAATCACAAGCTATCTTCTTCATCATCATTATTATTATTATTATTATTATTATTATTGCAGTGCCTCCATTGTCTGGCCTCTACTTGCTCACGATCCACAGTCAAACATCACCAGCTACCGTTTATGGGTGGTTCTGTTTATGTTTAAGGAGGTTGTTTGTTATGTTTAAAAATTAAGAAAATCCTGTTTTAAAGAATAGATCGAAATAGATTTAAACCTTTTAGTGTCTTGATTTATTATTTAGAGTTTTTAAATGTTACATATGCCAGTATTTTTATTATTTAAAAAAAAATATCCATTGCACTTTTCCCCTAAGAACATTTTCAATTAATTTGTCTTCATGTGTACAATCAGTATTTTTTTAACAAAGAAAAAAAAAAGAAATGCTGTACCAGTTACTGTTGTCATTACAACAGGAATGCATTTCAGAGAACAATTTTAACATAGTTAAGATGGAAATGAGAAGTCACAAAGTTTTAACAGTAGGCCTCCCGAGTACCTGAATACTGGCCGTTCGCTTGGGGAGTGGTCGTTTCTCCACTTCTATTTCTGTAACAGCGAAAACGATCGACAGACGGCGGACAGCAAAATTAGGGAACACTTATGACTAATTATAGCTATCCTAGCTAACGTGATTTTCATGTGGGTCTTACCTTAAAATACTTCTTTAAATTATATGTCAGGTCCTTGAAAAATCACTGCATCTTCACAACAGGAAGGTAGCCTCTAAATTGCACTGAACTGTAATGTTGTTTCTCTTTTCTCCACTGAAGAGACAAGAATGTCAATTTCCACAAAAATAATATTTCTCCATTGGCCATTGTGATGAAACAGCCCTTAATGGTTTGACCTTGTTTGGCTCGAGCACAGTGTTGATGTGAGTCAGATGTTATTTGCGCATGCGATAGTATGTGGCACCAGATTCAGGTGAATCACGAGAGAGAACCAGAAAAGATCTTGAGCGTGCATCTGATCATATCTGTATTCTGTACTAAAGCAAGCAGCGGCCTTTTCATTTTATGTGAGGAGGATATTTTATGTTATAAATTGTAATCCTGCTAGTAATCCCTATTTTTACAAAATGTAACTATAATCTGACTACATTGGCTTTTTATGTAACTGTAACAGATTAGAGTTACACAATGTTTTGTAACCTGATTATGTAACACCGTTACAAGTATTCTGTTACTCCCCAAGCTTGGTAATCGATCAAAGCATGAACATTACCTTCTACCAATCCCAGCTTCCTCAGATGATCAATTCGTTGCTGTAACTCCATGCCCTTCAGTGAATATAACTTTGGACATTTCTGCATTATTTTAAGGATACTTGATGGATTTAAGCCCAGGATTAACAGTGCTGTCAGTACAGAGGGAACATGCTTTCCACGGCTCTTTATTGCGCCTTCATGCATCTCCTGGGCTTGGGTTTCTGTAAAGCCCATCTCAAGCAGAGATGGCATGGTGAGCTGGTTCGCAGGTCTGTGTGTGACCTGACTGTAAGATGATGAACTGGCTTGATGGGGCTCCTTTTGTGTGGAACAGAACGACATATGACCTCTGCTCGTCTCCACAGGACAAACACTCCATCTCCACATCCATCGTACTATCTGAGATAGAGAGGAGGAAACAAATGCTGTTCAGTTCAGCATACTATCTATCTTAGTGAATATATGTAATTTTAAAATATAAATATATGAGATGATTAAATATATACTACTTCTAATCAACATTTAGCTTCTGTGCAGTTCAATTTAATATTGGGTATCAACAAATAATTTGTAAATTAACTACACCTCTTTATTAAACTCAATATTTTTATGCATCGCAAGAGTTGGACCTCAAGAACTCCATAACAGAACTGGGAAACTGCTCAGTATTTTGCAATACTTCTTACGGCAATTTGCGTAGCAGTTCTACAATATTCATGTCAGTTTGAAATGTCTAAAATATCGGGTGTCAAATCATTGATTTATTATTTCGTCCTCACCTGCCGTCGGCAAGCGTGCGCATTCATACTGGTGCGGCATCAAAACAGATCCCACTGAGACGATAGACTTCTTCTTCTGGTTGTTTTCTGGCGGCTCGCAAACCAAAATAGCGCATTACCGCCACCTTCTGTTAGCAATGACCAGAGACTATTCCTTCCTGCTATTACTGCCTCTCAGAACCATTAGTTTCGTCTGGCATTGCGTGTTTAGCTCCTCCAGCCTCCACTTAGAGAGTTATGTTATTTTATGCCATCCTATCCGCCCCCACTCTCTTCCTGACACACTCATTACATTTATAATTCGCTTGCACTTCTTTACAACACACACACATACACGCACACACACACACACACACACACACACACACATACACTCACCTAAAGGATTATTAGGAACACCTGTTCAATTTCTCATTAATGCAATTATCTAATCAACCAATCACATGGCAGTTGCTTCAATGCATTTAGGGGTGTGGTCCTGGTCAAGACAATCTCCTGAACTCCAAACTGAATGTCAGAATGGGAAAGAAAGGTGATTTAAGCAATTTTGAGCGTGGCATGGTTGTTGGTGCCAGACGGGCCGGTCTGAGTATTTCACAATCTGCTCAGTTACTGGGATTTTCACGCACAACCATTTCTAGGGTTTACAAAGAATGGTGTGAAAAGGGAAAAACATCCAGTATGCGGCAGTCCTGTGGGCGAAAATGCCTTGTTGATGCTAGAGGTCAGGGGAGAATGGGCCGACTGATTCAAGCTGATAGAAGAGCAACTTTGACTGAAATAACCACTCGTTACAACCGAGGTATGCAGCAAAGCATTTGTGAAGCCACAACACGCACAACCTTGAGGCGGATGGGCTACAACAGCAGAAGACCCCACCGGGTACCACTCATCTCCACTACAAATAGGAAAAAGAGGCTACAATTTGCAAGAGCTCACCAAAAATTGGACAGTTGAAGACTGGAAAAATGTTGCCTGGTCTGATGAATCTCGATTTCTGTTGAGACATTCAGATGGTAGAGTCAGAATTTGGCGTAAACAGAATGAGAACATGGATCCATCATGCCTTGTTACCACTGTGCAGGCTGGTGGTGGTGGTGTAATGGTGTGGGGGATGTTTTCTTGGCACACTTTAGGCCCCTTAGTGCCAATTGGGCATCGTTTAAATGCCACGGCCTACCTGAGCATTGTTTATGACCATGTCCATCCCTTTATGGCCACCATGTACCCATCCTCTGATGGCTACTTCCAGCAGGATAATGCACCATGTCACAAAGCTCGAATCATTTCAAATTGGTTTCTTGAAGATGACAATGAGTTCACTGTACTAAAATGGCCCCCACAGTCACCAGATCTCAACCCAATAGAGCATCTTTGGGATGTGGTGGAATGGGAGCTTCGTGCCCTGGATGTGCATCCCACAAATCTCCATCAACTGCAAGATGCTATCCTATCAATATGGGCCAACATTTCTAAAGAATGCTTTCAGCATCTTGTTGAATCAATGCCACGTAGAATTAAGGCAGTTCTGAAGGCGAAAGGGGGTCAAACACAGTATTAGTATGGTGTTCCTAATAATCCTTTAGGTGAGTGTGTGTATATATATATATATATATATATATATATATATATATATATATATATATATATATATATATATATATGCCCTTTCCAAATTAGCCTGCTATCAAATCACAAAACTAAGAATCTAACAATAGATACTCACTGTAATACTTTATTATATAATTTATTTCCACTGAGAACTTAAATCACCATTTAAATGACCAATTTCCAACTTAATTTAATGCCGTCTGCATTTTCCATACACTATTCTATATTCTTGCCTCTAAACCAAAGAGCCCCATCATCTGCAAACAATATATATTCTGTCAACTGATGAAAATACATAACTTTATATCATGATAATAAATAACAGAGGACTAATTACACTTCCTTGGAGAGTTCCACTTTCAACCAAACCCGGAGAAGATATGGATTCTTCAACTTTCGCCTTGGTCACTCTACCGAAATGATATATAATGATCCAATGATATATTCTTCCACCTATAGCCATTTTACCAACAATCCATCTTCCCATAACATATTGTACGCCTTTTCAACGTCAAAAAATACTGCTGCAGTCTCTTTACTAATCATTGCCTTCCTGATATCATCCTCTAGACACATTACTGGATCCATCATTCCTCATCCATACCGGAGCACACTTTTTTTTTTTGGAGAAAAAAAAAAAAAACACCATTCCTTTTCCAAATGATACATCAGCCTATCTGTAATCATCCTTTGCATAAGTGAGACGTGAGGGCTATTGGCCTATAATTCTATGGGTTACTTGACTCTTTCCCTGGTTTCCTTGTAGGCCAAATCAGAGCTTCTTTCCAATTCTGGGGTACAATTTCTTCCACCCAAATCTTATTATTCTTCAGTATTACCATAAGTGCTTCCTCGCAAAAATATTTCATCATATTACAGCCAATTCCATCTTGGACGGGAGTTACTACGATACCGTCAACGTTCCATCCTGAAATACGTTTGCATATTTAAGCTCATTCACCAATGCTATTGGGGTTACTCCATTCAAACCATTTCATTCTCTAAACTTTGACACCATCCTAAATTCACATCTACTACTAGTCATCTCACCCCTCTCCTTCACTATTCCCTATTCTACTTACAAAGCCTTCCTGATTGTTTCGTACTTTTCTGTCACTTATTACTTTTACCTCCTCCACCCTCAATATTTATGGGGAAGTGTGTTAACACAAATAGATTGCAATTATTTTTATTGAAGATCATTTCAAATGACATAATACGATTCATACAATGGCTTTACAAAGCCTGTGCACGGTTTGAAATAAAACAAAGTTGATGACAGCAAAAGAAAATAATTACATTGCTAATATCAATTTATTAATTGGATAAATATAGAAGCTTTAAAAATAATTAAAATATACATTACTGAAAAGGTTTAAAATCAACCTAAAATAAGTTGCTTACACAACTGATTAGTTTGAAGCTCTAAAGGCATGACCCTCAACCAGATCTAGTACATGTGCTCTATGTTTTAAACAGAACAATGGCTGCAGTATTTCCTACGATCCCAAGAGCCACAAACAGATATTCTTTCAAGGTTTCTACAAATCGGAGTAGGTTTTAAACCGCTAATGACTGGTGAAATGCATCATTTTTAATAAATGATTACAACACTCCTATTCTTTCATCAAAGACAGATATAGCTGTTTCTTAGCAACACAGATGGCTTCCTTTCCATATACCGTCACACTTTGCTCTTGCTCTTTAGATGGATTTGTATCATGATGAATAGCAGCAGGTGTGGACGGATGGCTCTGGAGAGATTGTGCATTAGTGTTCATGGTGACATTAGATGTAATGCCAAAACCAATGGAGCAGAATGCAGTAAAACGCTTCTTATAGAACAGCTCTTCACTCATCTGTGAGATATTTCAGCAGTTCAGACTGGAGCGCTGCCATTGTTGATTTTTGCTCGTCATCCTCTTCTTCGTCCTCATCCTCCAGAGGGGTGTCCTCAGAGGTGCTCCAGTTGTTGTCGAGGTAGAGGATGTCTGCCTGGTGCACACATGTGCTCGACCCTACATGTCCTGTGGATTCTGAAAAAGATTGTCAAAATAATATGCTCCCATTTAATTTATTATGGTAGGAATAATGTTTAAGAAATGAACAGGCCCAGACAGAATCTGCATACTTTCACATTTTCAGCTATGATTATGGCGAAAATTTGAAGAAAACTCAAAAACACTCAAGGGGCATGGGATGTGTAGACCTTTGTCAGGCATTGCAATCCTGTGGGTGCAAATTCCATGTTGCCCTGGGAATGACGTTTCTTACCATTGCTGGAGGGGAAGACCTCTTCCCAGGAGTACTCTGCTAGGTTTATGGGCTGCCGTATCCATGGCAACTCTAAGAGCTCCTCTAGAGTCATTCTCTGATCAACTGTTGGGTGCAAAAGACCAGCCAAGAGTCCATTCAACTCTAAAAACACAAACATAAAGCAACGGGTTGTTATAAAGTTATGAAGTCAGGTTCTGCAAAATTAGTCATGTGTCTTCAATAAGGTTGAGATGAAGCCGAGCTCCACACCTGTGGATATCTGGCAGGGAGGGTTAAGTTGGGCCTGCAGTGTTTCCTCCACACTGCAAAATGGATTTTCACTGAACAGTAAGGTGTATAAGAGCACTCCAAGCGACCACATCTCCAGTTCTGGACCCTCATACCTACACACAATATGAAAATGATACACAGTATATCTGATGTTTCAGCACCAGCCTGATCTCATGAACATTTTGTGACGGTAGCAATGTTTTTTTTTACACGTTACGCTGCAGTTTCCTAGAGAAATGTCTAGCAGGGGGCGCCAAAATTGAGTGAAATCAGACAAGTGTCTTAATCAGAGAAGGTTAAGGTGAATGTTAGATGGAGGTTTTAATGAGTAATACATACCTCCCTAACCTACAATTTGAACCTAAATTATGTGTTCTGAAAAAGCAAATGAGAGGTAAAAAAAACATATCCTACACTTAAATGATAGTGTTCAAAAACAAACTGTGAAATTAAGCATTTTCTGAAGCACCAACGTCATTTTGAGTCACTTCTATGGAAATGTAATCTCATGTGTCAACTTGTGGGTTTGCAGCTCAGAGTTCAAAGTCCAACACTCCATCAAGTGAGATACCACGGAAGCTCATTACATTGGATTGTGTAAATGTAGGTGGGTCTAATTCAAGTGTTAAAATTTATCATTTTTCAAATGATGTGTTAGAGTAAAAGTGTTTCGATAACATAGCAGTGCAGGAGTAAGTGCTTATCTAAAAGTCAAAAACAGCCATTGTAGTCATGATTTGTGTGAAAGTGAATAAACTGCAGTTATTATAGTGCCTCTAGTTTAATTTCTACAGAAAACTGAGACAAAACACTTTTGCTGAACAGGGCACGTAAAAGTCAGTTTGAAATTTTTTTGTTATAGCAACTTTCATTATATGAGACTAGGTTGTTCAGAACTTACGGGTTTCCCTGAAGCACCTCAGGTGAGCAGTACTCCAGAGTACCGCAGAAGGTGTAGAAGAGTTTTCCGGGTTCCAGCAGGGTGGCCGAGCCAAAATCAATCAGCCGGATATGAAAGTGAGAATTTATGATGATATTTTCATCCTTTATGTCCCTGTGGAGTACCTTTGTACTACGCAAGTAGCTCACTGCAGCTACCAACTGTGTACAAACACATGTAAAAACACATCAGCCAGAAATAAAATCGAACTTTTTTTCCAAGACTTTATTCTTCCACACCTGTCTGAAGATGTAGCTTGCCAGAGCCTCGTCCAGTCTCGGCTGCATGTCAATAAACTCGAATAGGTCAAGGCCATCTCCATGTTTCTCCATTACCATTTGGAAGAACCCCTCGTTTTCAAACACCTCCAGCACCTGCAGCAACACAACACAAGTTGACAATACATCCACCAGCCACAATAAGCAAGACTCCAATGACCAGATCAATCACTGGTCAAGAAACTCATTAACCATCAGCAGCGAGTTGAGGTGACCCCTTCATGTACCTTCACAATGTTGGGGTGCTGCAGACGTGCCAGAATGGCCACTTCCTGACTGACTCGACCCAGATCAGGATCATCCACCCAACATTCACTGACCACTGCACTTTTCCTGATGAACTTAACAACCACCTGTAATGTAAAATTACATGTTTACAATTGTTTTGCTTTTTCGTTTTTATTTGAATATTTAGTACATTTCTTATAAACTTCAGTTTAGTTCTAGTTTGTTTTGTTGCAGTTTATTTTTATCTCATAGATATATATTATTATTATTAGATATATTATGTATTCATTATTATTAATACATAACATTGCATTTAGTAATTGCAGGAAGGTAATCTAATCCCACATAGGTAAGATGGCTCTGTCATGTGAAGCTTGCCCAGTTATTATGAAAAGAGTATGTTTGTTTTTCAAACACTTTTACTTTTTTTACTTCTACTTTTATTTAATTTTCTCAGTACTACCACTTTCATTTACCTCAATCCGACAACCCTTCATTACACATTTTCACAAATTCTGCCCTATTAGCTTTATCATACATCCATTTATCTGTACTCCCCTGACCATTACTCCGTATCGCACCACCACTCATAATGTACATCACCATGTACATAATATTGGAAAATGATCACTTCCCATTGTGCACTTACTTAGAACTTCCCAACTAGCTATTCCCCCCAGCACGAAATCGGAGTCTGGGTTTAAGCCATGTATCCAGAATACATCACATCTGCCTTACATCCATATGCATTAAATATCCTTTAAACTTGAATTTTATTCCAGTTTATTTTTTATTTTATTGTGGCCTCCTACAACTTATAGCAACACCGTTTTGCGGCCCTCTTCGGCCAGTCACGGCCCGTTCGGCATAACGCGGCGGTCCGTTTCAACTTATCACTGCCCTTTCAGCCTCGTTTCACAGTACACCCTATGGCCAGTCCGCCCCTGGGTTTAGGCAAAAGTTTTGGTTAGGGAGGTATGTTTTAAAAACATCCATCTATAATTCACCTTAAAACCTAGTCTGAATACAACACTATTTTACCTGCCCCCAGCTGGACATATCACTGGAAAACCACAGCCAGACATGTTATACCACATGTTCATTTTGAATTGCAAAAGTTTGTCATGTTCACATAACTTTCATGAGATCAGGCTGTAAATATTTTATTAAAGACTCTGCAACGTCTGTAAACCAAGGCAGGGTGTACATGTCCTTTATTTAGTACCCGATCAAGAGTCAAATGTTTGACATCAGTTATGTGGTAATGATCTTGCAATTGGATGAATGTGAATGAATATAGAAGTAAATAAAGAGAGTGTAACTGACTTCCTCTCCATCTTGTCGTCTTGAAGCAAGCCAGACAAAGCCAAAGGCTCCTTTTCCAACAGAACGCAGTGGGCGGTAGTCTTCTTCAAAATGACCCTCACACGCTCCAGACTGCTCCAGGTCTAAAGAGGAATGCAAGGCGTCTGAACGGATTGCCTGAGCAAAATGAAAAACACATAATTGAGATAAGAACATATTTTGATATTTAATATACAGCTATATGGAGCAGGATTTTTAGACCAATAAGATTTTATTGTGGGCTGAGCTACCCAGCACAATGTGACAAATATAAACCAAGCAACCAACAAAATATCATATTGCAGATTAGGATGGTCATATACATGATTGGGAATGTCAGACTAACATGGAGGGATCCATTGCTTGTCACTTTATCGCATCAAATTTGGCTTGGACATGGTGTAATACTGAATGGAAACCGGTCGCCATTTTACATCAATAAATAGGTGCTTAGGAGAGTTTAAAGTATTAAAAGAGATCACCTCAGCAAGGCTACAGGCCAAGGCATCTTGTTCTGGAGCTCCTGTCCCAAGTGTGGGAGACATTACACTCTGTAAGATCTCCTGATGGTGGATCAAGAGATGACTCCCACTCAGCCACACACAGACCAGAGAACTGCCGCTGCACAAGGACACTTCGCGCACATCACACTGGACCTCTACAATAAGAGAGACGGACGGACGAGAAACAGAAAGAAGACTCTCCAGAAACATGTTTGCTGGAATGTAAACTTACAAACACAACTGTATAAATAAAAAATACACAGTCTATTGCATTTACTTTTTAAAACGGTAACATGTAATTGAAACAGGAAAGCCAGAGAGACACAGATGACCCATACCAATTGGGGTTCCATCTCTGTGGTAGCACGTGACATAAAACCTGCCCTCTGGAATGGGAGAATTTGCCTGGACCTTCTTAGGGGTGGAGGTTGTGGGAGCATTACCAGGTAACAGCATTTCACCACTTCCCTTCCGGAGATCTAGAACCCGCCCCACAGTGTGTTCTGAAAACGAGTTCCACTGTTCCAGAACTTTGGTTAGATGATTGTTTTGCAAGGGCTCTACAACCTTCTGATGATAGCTTGTTTGCCATTCTTGTTCTTTTAGTGATGGGGTAGTTTTTTGTTGTGCCTCTTCCTCTGGGTGGATTTGAGTTTCTGATTCAGGGTCCGACTCCACAATGAAGGGCGAAGGGGTTCGTAGGAGTTCAGCAGTATCGCATGAGGTCAGCGAACTGTCGAGGTCAGCAGGAGCGTTCGGAATTTCAATGCTCTCATTGAGGTCCATCTCTGACATTGCACGAACAATAACATCTCCATTAGAGTTCAAGTCCAGGAAGCAGCTCCCGGATTCAGCAAGCTGCCGTCCCTGCTGATATTCATCAAACTTTTCTGGACCTGAACCTCCTACAAGCTTCTCACAAAACCCAGAGGATGAGCCACTGCCCAGGGAAATCACTTCAAAGCTGGAGTCCTGAAACTGAGCCTGCTCTGAACACTGGCAGGACAGTGAGTGAGGTTCACCATGTGGTGCAGATCCACCGGACTTCACTGGAGCCTTCTTATGGTCTGATTTCAAGGGTTCCTGATTCAATGGGGACTTGGAGGCATCTTGTCCAGTGAGGGGCTGCCCAGAGTGAGGAGAGAATTTGGGAAATAGGCAGGTCTTATGGACTTCCAGGGACTCCACCAAAGCAAAGGTCCGAAGCAGAGCAGTGGTGGAGTTAGCAGAGTCAGACTCGGAAACCTGAGCAGTCACATCTACAGCCTGCTCACAAAGTTCCGTAGTGTCATCCAACCTGAGATCAAAGAGAATTTCATTTTATTATTATTATTTCTGAAAGGCTTTGTGAGATTCATGCTTAAATTGTGCCCGTTTTTAAAAAATGATAAATCCAAAAACCACATAATAATACAGCATTTGTAGAAGTCAATGGCCCTTCTTCGATTACGAACCAAAGGGTAATGATTAAATTCTAAAATGATTCTCGATGCATCTTGTCCTTCAATATCATTCTTTTTTCAGTTTCTTCAAAGTGTATTTTTTACTCACTGTTTTTTCCCCATTCAGGTTTTTATTTAACAGCCGTGTTAAAAATCAGAACGAGTCACATTACATAAACTGGCCTTTTACATTCAGTATGAGCTGTGAACAAAACATGGCACATCCACAAGATTAAATAAATATCTTTCTATAGTTTAAGAATATTTCAGTTTCTTTCTTTAGAACCTTGTAAAAAAAAAATCTCTTAAAAGCACCAAAAAAATATTGGTTCTCCATCAAAACACACAATACTATTACATCAACTGATTATATTATTATTTTTGAGCATTGTAAATAATTTAATAGTATTTAATTATTATTTAAAATTAATCTATTCCATGCTATTCATTTTTAAGCAGAAATGGAAGTTGCTGGTCCAGGATAAGAGATATATCTGCTTCTATGAGAGTACAGCTGTCAGCTTCTCCTCCTCTCACCTGCACAGGTGATAGTACTGCGGTTTAAATAGCGCAGTTGTTGCTTCAGAAATTTATCAAGCATCTCATATGTACTGTTCTATCTGTTTGATCTGCGAATAGAAGATACAACTTTTATCATCAGGTGTGCATACTGTCCTGACAAATGAGTGACCGGCAAAGAAAAAAGCCAATGAAATGGAGAGTGCGCAAGAGCAGAGGAAGGCATCGGGGGAGAAAAAAAATTATTAAATTAAAACAAACATCTCCCGAACAACTGCCTTGTCATTATTTTCTTCGGGGTTTTCCCCCGTTGTGCGCAAATCAGTGCAATTATTTTCCGAAAGCTCTAGTATCCAACCCTGTTGTGGAGGGGACAACAGGTGAGGTCATGGCTGATGGCACGGCTGATGGCACGCTGCCTGCCTTCTGCAGTTTAGCACTGTTCCCAGTAAAGATCCTCTTTCCTTTCCCAAGACCTGCTCTCCTCCGCATGGCCAGATGCACCATCACACTGTCACCAGCAAGCACTGTATTTGGATCTACACACACCCAAAAAAAAAAAAAAAATCAGAGAAAGTATTTTGATTGTACTGTCATGTATTCATTAAATGGGATCTCGTTTCCACCTGGTGCTAAGATGCATCTTTTGGTGATCCACTCAAATGGTCAGTGCTAATTACAGGTGGAAACAGGGTCCAAAATTTTTTATGTAAAATGTAATACAATCACTGAAACCACATACAGAAACCAAAGAGGAAGTCAAAATGAGGTGTAACCGCTAAGCTGTCCTGAGTGCATCACGGACAACAGTGAAGCACCACCCCAAACCTGTCAATCATCTGCTGCACTAAAACAAGAATTTAAACTTTGCTGGTTATGTGTAGCTTTAAAAATTAATAACTGTCCGATTGGAAAACTTAGAACTTAAAAATTAAATTCATATAGAAGCATGAGAACTTTACCGATCTTCTTCAGTGTGTCTGATCTCAGCATGCAGAGACATAAATGACAAACACACACATCTGAAGATCAGGTTAGTACAGGTATACTACTAAAATAGTATTTGAAATGTTGCTTAGATCAAATTTAAATAGGGAAGAAACAGTGCACCATTATTTTGTGCTTTGTCTTTTCTGACTTTTGTGGTTTATTATCATGTAGTAACACACCAAGTGATTGCCATATAATGAAATGAGGGACCTTTCCTCTTGAAATCCGAACACAAGTGGTCACAGGAGGCTTACTTGAGATGCATGCTAATACCAGGTGGAAACAGCAATGCATCTTGGCTGACCACTTGTGTTCAGATCACCGAAGACACATCTTAATACCAGGTGAAAACAGGGCCTCAGTGTTCAAATTACAGTAGCAATAAAATAACTCACTATATGTGTCTTGCTGACATTCCTTTGTTGTGTCAGTAGTAAGGGTTAGAACATCAACAGGAGGAAAGTTAGCACTAACAGAGCATCTACGGGGGTCTAAAAGAGAAGGGAATTTCAGTATGATCTCAGACACTACATTAGCATATGTAACCTTATTTGTTGACTTTACAGTATACCTGTGTGGCAACTGGACGGGCTGGATGTGTCATGTGGATGAGATACAGGGTTGTTGCTTCGGTCCATAGCACAAACTCGCTCATAAAACGCTGGTATCAGGTAGGTGACATTCTACACGCACACACAAAGATCCCACATAGACCTCAACTTAAAGTAATATATTACACTGTATAATTGTTACATCCTATACTTTTAGATTGTACTTAAAATAGTATTTGGACCCTTAATGAACCTTTTAGATAGTGAGGACTAAGGAAATGTTTTTGCTTCATTTGTGAGATCGTTTTCAAAAAATGTGGTCCTTACCGGTATAGAGAACCATGCACACACACACACACAAGGCTGCTCTTAAATGCCAGCCACTATTAAAGGGATAGTTCACACATAAATAAAAATTCTCTTATAATTGACTTACTCTCAGGCCATCACAGGTGTATGACTTTTTTTTTCTGCAGAACAAAAAATTCTAAAAGAATATCTCAGCACTGTTGGTCCTTTCAATGCAAGTGAATGGTGGCCAGTCAAACACACCTGGGATGGCATAAGGGTGAGTAAATTATGCAGATCTTCAATTTTGGGTGAACAGTTCCTATATCTAAGCTGAAATCATATCACTATGGTTGGATAAATCAATTTAGACCAAAAAAAAAACTCACATCCCTTGGGAAACAGTTTTAAAAAGAAAAAATTATTATTATTAAAAGGAGATCGGAAGAGTACTCTATACCCTGCCGAGCAGCTGACTGCTGCTGTACCCGAGGAGCAGGAAGCTGAAGATGTTACTGAGACTGTGGATGGTGCCGTTGGGCTGAAGTGTCAGGATACAGCTACTGGGAGCAAACACACTCACTGATCCAGAGTACAGCACACCTGAGCTGGGGGACAGAACACCACTTGCACCTGATTTACCGCCTGCACGATGACAAAAGTGGCAAGCATAGCATTGATCACACTGAAATCAAAAGTAATTTAAAAAGTAAATGAAAAAACAACCAGATGACTTTGTCTGACCACATCTACAATACATCCTGAAAAATCACAATAGGTTATGAAAAAAACACACACAGGCAGAGGAGACTAATCTGATCAAATCTGATTCACAGTTATGAAATATGGACCATGGAAATAAAATGCGAGCCATGTTAATGAATTCTGATGTGCTGTAATGGTGGAAAAGAGATAGTGCCTTTGTCTCAATGTCTCTCACAGGAGACAAACGAACTGTAATCCTGAGCATATTTAATTTCATGTGAAAGTACAAGACACATTTAAAAAAAAACATTGTTTGACACATTGTTTTAGCAACAAAACTATCTAAATTTCCAGACTGACTTATGTGCTGCAGTAAATGAAAATGAGTGTAAGCTCACCTGATGGTGTTCGGCGATCAGATGATTCTGGATTCACTGGTCCATTCATCAGCAGTGCTGATCTAACACAGGACACGGCTGCCTGCAGACGGACACATGCAGGAATAGCTAAACCAGACTTGGCCTGCAAACACAACCTCTGTACACGTAATCCCTGGGACACAAAGACAAACAAACAAATAAATAAACAGGCTTACATATCAAGGTACATTCTTAAATGCTGATTTGGCAAAAGCAATCATCAAGCAAACAGGTATGAATCTAGAACCAGCATGCTCACACATTAATCAATCATGTACAAATTATTTTCCTTTTAGTTATATTTGATGATTGCTTCCTATGGTTTTGTTGAAAATGTCACAAATGAAAGAATCCGAAAACGTTTTTATAAATGAGACAAATAACCAGGATAGCTCATGAAGAAATGTGACTATTTACTACCATTTTTGAACAAAGAGTTTTAGTAAATCTACATTATATAAATGCTGCATTTATGCGGTCAACATTAAATTAGTGAAGTGGGTAGCACAGATTCAGTGTGATTCAGACCTTCAGAGTTGTCCTGCAGTTAAAAGGGATCTGTAATGATGGCATCAGAGACATGATTGACATGCCAGTCATCTCCTCAGCAGTATGGTAACCATAGAGATAGGCAAAAGTGGGGTCACAACTGAGGATTCCACCCTGAGGAAACAGTAGGAGGAGCTAGAATTTTCTTATACACTTCACAACAGGTTTATAAGATTTCTGAGGTCATGTCAATATAATAGAACAGTTGTATAGGCAATTAAAATGCAACGACCAAAATTCCAATAAATTAACCTATCCTGTCAATGTCAGGTTAAAAGTAATAAAGTAAGTTTTACATTTCGAGCAAATGTCACATGTGCCGTGATTCTCTCCACTCTCTCCAGCAGGATCGCAAAGATCTGCTGCTGCTGCTGCTTGGGAGTCTGAAGCCACACTGACACAGGAAACTCTGCTCCTGACAAACTCACAGCAGTCACCTGTCAGAGATTACAGGTCAGAGTTGGGCTGTGAGATTAATTAATTAATTAATTAATTAATTAATTAATCTCACAGCCAGTGCAGGAAATCACAGATCAGAGTTTGGGATATAAATGTCAGTAACAACACACACTTTGTGGAATATATGAAGTATTCATGGGACAAATAAGTGTGAAAATTATATATAGTGACAGCTGTTACAAAGTAAGTTGTTTAATTTAGAGATACCGCTTTGTTTCATACCACTTTTGCAGAAACAGTAATAAGGTTCCCAGCAGAATCCAGAATATCTTCCCTCAGGATCTCCTCTAGCATCTGATTGACTCTCAAGAGAGAGGTCAGCTTCTGGCCAATCAAATCGCTATTTGCACACTCAAATAGTTTACAAGCGTGTTTGTTTGCATCCAAAACCTAACAAAAAAAATAAAATATTCAACAATTTATTTACTAAAAATGCTCAACTGTTATTATCAACCAAAATATCAGAAGCACTTTCATAAATACAGTTGGAGCTAAAGCCCAAAGTATACTTTGTTATATTTCATCATTAGCAGGGTATGTGAGCACTGTACATTTGCAGCCCAATTTGTCTAAACTACATTTGCTCTGTACACATAGTCTGTGTTTCCACGAGGAGGCAACACTCCCCGTTGGCTCGTTTCTTTCATAAAGTGGTGCAAGAAGACAACATAAATGCTGGTGAACAACAGGAGACGAAGGTGGATACAACAGCAGTGGATGTGCACGTCAAGAGCACATCTGAAGCAGTCAGGAGATGCCTGCGTTTTTATAATGCGAGTCAAAAAGTCAATAAAAAGGCATCTTTATGGAATTTACAGTCCAGAAATATTCCAGTATTGCATAGGATTCACAGCGTGCCTGTGTTGACTGTTGTGCTTATATGCTAACATACACATAAAAACCTATACTTTGGGCTTAAGAATCACATTAACCAAACTGATTTAGCGTTGAGGTACTTTTAATCAGTGTCTAGAAAACCAATCTACGGCAAGCCTAATTGTCTGATACCTGTGATGAGAAACGGTTGATGGACAGGATTGCTTTATTGGGGTTGATCGTGAGGGTTGTGCCTCTATTCTCAGGAATGGTACTAATAAATTGTCTGAGCAGGGAGTTCTCCAACACAGGAGACCCTTGATCTGAAGGTTGTGGTGCAGGGTGGGAGATATGCAAATCAGATAGCTGAAGATTCCTCATTGCCACTGATGAACCAACATGAGAATCACCTTTGGGAAAATAACAAGAAAGTTGTTTGTCCACACTGGCTGAAGACATCAGCAGATGCAGTTAAAGGAATAGTTCACCCAAAAACTACAATAATTTACACAAAATCAGTGTGGGACTCGATCTCAGATATCAAGTGTTTTAGATTTTAAGGTGAGTGTGTTAACCACTACATAATGCAGCATTTGTAACGTTGTCATTGGGTGTACTAAATAAAAAAAGAAAATTAAGTGAAGGCTTGTTATCATGTACAATAGTCAAAATTCCAGATTTGCTTTTTTTTTTTTAAACAAATAAAGTCTTTAAATATCACATTTCTTGAGGGCCTGAGTAGCTCAGCTAGTTAAGACAAGTTTGAAACCAGGGTGTGCTGAGTAACTCCAGTCAAGCTTCCTAAGCAACCAAATTGGCCTAGTTGCTAAAAAAAAAAAAAATACTTTGATCTGTTTCTCACCCACCTGACATATCGCTTCTAAGGACATGGATTTAACCACTGGAGTCTTATGGATTACTTTTATGCTGCCTTTGTGTGCTTTTTGGAACTTCAAAGTTCTAGTTGCCATTCATTTGCATTGATTGGACCAAAAGAGCTGAGATATTCTTCTAAAAATGTAAACATGTGTTCTGCAGAAGTAAGTCCAACACATCTAGAATTGAATGAGGGTTACAAAATTAAGAGAGTTTTCAGGATGAAGAGAAGAGACACTATTCCTTTAAATGCAGTAAACTTCAGCAACCACTCTGACAACCATTGAATCGCATTGAGATTTTCATTGTTTCCCTGGTATTGCACTTGACATATTTGAATTGGACATTGTCACTTAATAAAAATGTAACAATCAAGAATACTTATATCTAATCGTCAACATTGTGCAAAGTTACAAATAAGCAAACTCAAAGTCAGTCCCACCTGTTGCGTCTAGGCTGTTAAGACTGCTGTTTCGTGCGGAGGGGAAGGATTGGTTTATGCATAAGGAATCATTCTTCATCAGCCTGCTGTTACTGCAGTCACCATCAGTAACACAAACACTGTCGCCCCTGGGGCTGTTCCTTCGGCCGTGCATCAACCACATCGCAGCATGCACTTCACAAATGAAGTTGGACAGAAGTAAATAGTAAAGACCTTATTCTTGCGCATATATGTAAGATAATAGTATAATATATCGCGATTTATAATGTGAACATAAGGCGCGCGACTCACCCACCGCACAGCGTTTCAACAACACACTCGCGTAGCTTTCCGTTTGCTGCCTGCTACCTTGGAGACGAGAGAGATACTGTTTGTCCTGAGTTTTTTTCCCTAAGACGACTAAATTCGACTATTAAAAACAAATAAATACTTTATAATAAGGACATTTAGAGCATTGTGGTCATAAACAAGTGTAGCTTCTCTTGCTTGACTGAGATTGGTCGCGGCCTAGTACGATGTTTGGCGCGTGTGGAATCGAAATAACGTGAGGGGACAGTTGGAGCCAATGAAAAAAACAGAATTTTGAAACTGACGGAGTATTCATCCAATAGAACGCTTTAGTGGGCGGAGGTTTTCTCATTAAGGGAGGGGCGTGGTTTCTATGGAGACACATGGTGATGTGTCTGTTTTATTTAGTATTTTCCACTGCCTCAAGCGACCGAGTTTTCTCCATTCAGTTATGCCCTTGTTCTTTATTTGATTGTTTTGTTGTATTTTTCCCCTCTTTATCCTACACAGTGTGTAACTTTAAGGGATAGTGCGCCTTAAAGTGAAAACATCATTTACTCACCCTCATGTTGTTCTAAATCCCGTATGCCTTTCTTTCTTATGTTAAACATAAAATATGTTAGGCAGAATGTTAGCATCAGTCACCATTCACTTTCATTGCATCTTTTTCCACACAATGAATGTGAATGGGGACTGAGGCTAACATTATGCCTAACATCTCCTTTTGTATTCCACTGAAGAAAGAAAGACATACATGTTTGAGACAAAATAAGTGAGTAAGTAAATAATGACAGAATTTTCCTTTTTGAGTAAACTATTCCTTTAAAGCAACAACTGCTCTAACTGTGTTTCACAAACATCAAACAGCAACGTAGCTCAACAGTAATTGATTGGAAAATACATCTATTCAAAAATAATAAAAGTAAACAAAACTGGAGATGCACATTTTTTATTCTGATTTTAAAAGCACTCTGCACAATGCATTAATTAAGAGTTTTATCATTTTCAAGTTTGTAAACATTTTGAGCCTATTTGTGGTGGACTTTAACTTATTCTGCATTTCTATCGGTCTCTGAGACTCAAGTATGTACTGCTTAGCAGTTCAAAAGTTTGCAAATACAGCAGCAAGCATGTCTTTAAAGGAATAGTTCGCCCAAATAAGAAAATTCTCTCCTCATTTACACATCCTCATGCCATCCCAAATGTTTAGGACTTTTTTCTTCTGCAGAACACAAATTAAGATTTTTAGAAGAATGCAAGTGAATGGTGGCCATAACTGTGAAGCTCCCAAAAGCACATAAAGACAGCATAAAAGTAATCCATATGACTCCAGTGGATACATTCATGTCTTCTGAATCTTAAAATAGGTGTGGGTGAGAAACAGATTAAAATGTAAGTTATTTTTTTTACCATAAATCTCCAGCCCCAACCAGGAGGTAGCGATATGCACAAAGAATGCAAATGCATTTACAAAAGAAGAACAATGGAGGTAGAAGTGGAGATTCATAGTAAAAAAAATAATTTAAATATGGATCTCTTTCCCATGCACACCTATCATATTGCTTCTGAAGACATGGACTAACCACTGTCATATGGATTACTTTTATGCTGCCTTTATTTGCTTTTTGGAGCTTCAAAGTTCTGGTCACCATTTTCTTGATTTTTATGGACCTACAGAGCTAATATATTTTTCTAAAAATCTTTGTTTGTGTTCTGCAGAAAGTCACACATTTGGGATGGCCTGAGTATGAGTAAATGATGAGAGAATTTTAATTTTTGGGTGAATTATTCCTTTAACTAGTGTGATAGAATAAAGTTATAGTATTCATTAAAAGCAGAAAGGAAAGAGGAAATTATGAACAGATCAGACATAGCACAAGATTCAGGCATCACATAGGGAAAAAAACACAGTCGTAACGCATCAAAAGATGCTTGAGACAAAATGTGGAACATTTTTGAGATCATATTAACAAAATAACAGCCCACTCTGCTGTTGATGGCTTTTTAATCCAACACATTTGTTACTAATGGACACATTTTACCCAG